>OY986042.1:7411331-8632514 GCA_963920215.1 Nineta flava
TAGCATCCTTGATATTTGTCGGATTTTAATTTCGTTTTTAAATATTATTACAGTATTAACAGTATTTTTATATTCTGAAAATAAATGTGAAAAAAAATTTTCATACATATTCCCTATTATGATTCCTTGGTTAGATGAAAATTCAGTCTTCCTATTAATGTTAAGGCGATAAAATCAATTCTAAATCGGTCCTTATCTGTTGCCGAATTTGAATTGTGCCGACTATAGGGTATTTCTCTAAGCTGCTGAACTTTAAAAGACAATGAATTTTCGTAGCCTATAGTATTCCCCTCGAGATGTTTTACTATGCTAGACTAAAAACCACATCCGATCAACAAACAAAAAAAACCTCATCCAATTTATTTTTTTTTACTTAGGTGACTAATAGTTGATTTTGCATATTAAGAAGTTATCGAATAAAATAATTGTCAAACGATTGCCACTACTAAAAATTGGTTTAATGTACCAAATTTAATCTGACGAGATTGTTCCGTAAACTTTTCATAGCTTCAATAAATATAACAAATATTTATATACTCTATTTGGTGGTATTAAGTTTTTCATCAAGAATATTTATAATTTCTATATCATTTTGATAATATAGTTCGATTTTAATTAGGTCAACCGACAAATCTGCTAAAATTTGATTAATAAGAAATTAGATATTAGATATTAAACAAATATAAATTTCCATATTGTATAAAAGGTGTTTCAAAAATTACCATTCATATATTATTGTCTTTTTAATCGACCTATAAAAAACAAACGATTTATATGTAGATCAGGAATTTGAAGGTTCTGCGACTGCAGCCGACCTGAATAGGAACTATGTCGATATTCATCCGGAGTTTGTGAAAAAAACTACAGACAACTTTCGCGAGTATAGCCGGTTACTTCGTTCTTGTCCATACGTCAACAGTTTAGTCAATTAACCGCTCCATTAATTTTTTTTTTTAAATTAATTTAATTGAAAAACTAGCACCGTTAGGAATCGAAACAGTAATCTCTTAGTTCCGAGCAGAGCGCCTTGAATGGCTCGACAACTGGGACTGGTCAAAACGCTTTTGGCCGAGAAGGTTTTGTTAATTTTCCAATAATAATTAATAATTTTGATAATTAATTACCTTTTATTAGGAAACCACGGTCTAAAATTAAAAAAAGTGAATATTTATCAAAATATGTCCTGAGTGTATCTTGGGGTATATAAATACAGTTATGAAGTGCAAGGGGGTGCACAATGGACCATATCATTGTGCTTCCCCTTGCACTTCAGTCTGACGAGATTCGATTCTCCCATATTTTGGCAATAGCCAGGAGCTTGCTTTTCAAGTTTTCCCGATATGTTTGGGGTGAGGTATCTGGCGAAGTTTGACGTATTATTTCCCTTTCATCCTGTATATGCAGAATATATATTAGTGGCAAACATATTCTTTTATATATATATATAAAATATAATCTCTAATTCAAATTAATGTTGATTTACGAACACAAATAATGGAAAGCTTACAATAGATGTTTTTCTCTGTTATAGTCGTTCGGTTCGTTCGTCTCGTTCGGTTCATTCAGTGAGTCAGTTCGTTCATATTGATTAATGTCTTATGGTTTGGTTATAGAATTATATTATGAGAATTTAATATTTGTGTACAATTTACATAATTTAAATTGTTAGTATTACGATGCGCGATGGTACGAGTATTATGTATGTTGTGTGTGTTGAGATGAGATGAGATGAGGGAGCTTGTTGGATTTTATTCAAATACCATTTATACGTCTTACTTACTTACTTTACCTACCTACCTACTATATGTAATGTTCCTTTAATATTCGTTACATTTCTAACAATGATTTATTAAAATGTTCAAATTTAAATTTTATTCAATTTTCACATTTAAAAAAAAAAAATGTATTATATTCTTTCCTTTTTTGTTCATTCATTTTACTTACTTAACGTATTGCATTTTATTTGAAGTTATACTTCTTTCGGCACGTTATGAGAATACGATCAGAGTGTATTTTCCTCATGTAACGCATCGCTGATCGTAAATACTCGCTTGATCGATGTTGAACACTGATTTTTATCTTACTCTATTGCACAGTGTTTGGGAGGTATATAAAAAAATAGGGTAGGTAAATAATTTGTACATAAAAAGCATCTGTTATTGTTTGTATTTGCAGCGGTGTCCCTTCTCGGGTGCCAATTTGTAAAGTAAATGATTGTTATATTAAATTATTATTATTTAAATAAATAATAAATATATATAAAAGATATAATTGATCTTTATTAATTTGATTTATGTAATGTTATTATTTTAATATGTAAATTACCAAGGTTGTTAACATTGATAGCAATCGTGATAATAGAGGGAAGTTATAGTTGTTCTCAACAGATAAAAATGATGAACAAAATTATAATAATAATTTAATGAAGAAGCGACACCGCTACATATTTTATATTATTGTGAATTATTTTCATCTTTTATATGGCGTATAGACAAAAAGGAAAGTAATTCCTATCAACGTCGGACGCAGTCGCACAACGAACCGAATTCCTTGGCTGCATAAAAATTCGTTGTCCTTAAGGGGTCGGCCAATATGCGTGCGTATATAAAACGTCAACCAATATGTTTTGTTTTAATATTTTTTCGCGTAACTCTTCATTAACTCTATAACTGTTTCTAGTTTGGGGGGGGACACCCTGTTTTCAATATGTAAATTTAAACATATAAATAAGTATTAATAATAAATGATTACCAAAACCTTGTTATCATTCATTCAAAATAAAATATTAATTAATTAATTAGTAAATTACTCGAACTAGAATATTAAAATTTAGGTATAATTTTAAATTAGTAAAATATATTTGTAGTTATTTATGTGTTACAAGTTTACATGTTTAATTTGTTTCTAATTAGGTACACGTCATGTTATAGTAATTTCAACACATATATATATATATATATATATATATATATATATACATGTATAAATTGTTGTTCTTTTAAACCAGTTGATAAGGATCAAACCTATAGAAAGTTCTATTTATTGGTTACAGTTTCATTTCTATACATTATTTAAGAGACGTATTTTATAATCCGAATTTTCAAAACATGGACCTGTCCAAAATAAATTCATTTTCGCTAATAATGTACACTTGGCAAAGATAAATATGTATTAAATAATTTTTTTTTTAAATCGCATTTTACAGTTTTGTTTTTGAAATATAAAAGTTTAAAATTTTGTTTTTTTTTTTTTCAAAATAACATTATTTTGTATATATGAATAGGGAAGTTGTCTATGAAGATGTCAAACCGGTTTTTTGTCATGATCATATAACAAACACACTGCTGGAACGTCCTTTTAGTATTTTGGTATTTTAGATTTTAGTATTTTTCTAGTAATCCAAAAATAATAAATTTTAATCATTCGATTTTGTCAGATTGATCGATTATTGATGGATCTCAATGTATGTTCGTTGCGTCGCGACGTTGCCATAAAACGTTTTATTTTATTATCCAATTTGAGTAAGTAAATCCGAAAACACTAAGGCAATCAGAATAACCAAGTTGACCAGGTAAATATCAAGTAAAATATGCATTTTCACATGAATAAAATTATATTTCTAGATATGAGATTCATTCCCGAAAATTAACCAAGATCAAGGAATTTTCATATACGGTAGAACTATCCATTCTCCGACTATCCAGAAAAGAACTTGAAAAGGCCGTATGCAAATGGTCAGTTTAAATGTGAGACAGTTTACCATCATTTAAAACGAGCAATGGCTGGCTAAGAAATTTCAAGTAAAATAGTTCTACAGTATGCACAAATCTTCAGGCGGACTTCGGGAGGACCTGACAAGCATGCTTCAGGCTATTACCAACATACGGGAGAAGCGAAGTAGAAGGTCTGAAGTAGAAGAGCGAGCACAATGAACCATAAGATGTATCTATCTATCCTTTAGACCCCAAGATGTATTTGTCTATCTATCTATACACAAATTAAGCTTTATATTTTAACGTAATGACGTTTTTTCATGAAATATCTAATTATCCGGATATTATATACATTACATGTACAAAAATGGTAAATTAGTATCTATATG
Source organism: Nineta flava (assembly GCA_963920215.1). Taxonomy (NCBI): domain Eukaryota; kingdom Metazoa; phylum Arthropoda; class Insecta; order Neuroptera; family Chrysopidae; genus Nineta; species Nineta flava. The sequence continues at coordinate 7,415,434 of OY986042.1, forward strand.
GTTTTGAAACAAACCATATATAGACCCATAACCATTAACCATTTATCATTGACCTAATTAATCATTTTGAATAAACATTAAACTAACGGAAATTAATTTTTTGTGCATTTTTTTGGTTTTAGATTTTTATTACTTGGACTATGATTAGCAATTCCACTATGTGTATAGATATGGTTCAGATAATCAATCAATATCCAAAATATTCAGACATGATTGTTACATATAAAGTAATTAAAAGTAAATAGATTCTGTATGTATTATAAACTGACAATTGACATACAAACTACATAAACGGTATTACCAAAATTAGAATATTCATCAGTTTTTACCAATACAATTTTCAAAATAGAATACTAACTAATTCTCTCTGCTATGAATTACTAATTATTCAAAGAAGATTTGTGTAACATATTGAAACGTAATCCTGTCGAAAATATATACCTACATATAAAATAAATATTTCAAAAAAAATAAATAAATTTTAGAACACGCTTTTATTAGAAGATAAAAATTTGTTTCTTTTACTAGAAATATTTATTTTAGAAAAATTTACTTTATTTTATTTCTAAAAATAATGGTTTAACTTATTTCTATATTTTTTTTACAATTTTCTCATTATTCGATTTCATTGCGAGTTTTCGAGTTCCACGATGTACAGCTCTTGCCGATATTTTTATGTTTTCCGTAGAAACCCCCCCCCCCCCCTGACTTCCTATTATTCAGTTATTAAGTGCAAATTCATCAACTTCAAACGTTTTTTTTCCGACAACATACAACTACTTACTTTGATAGGGTTTAGTGTAGAGCATATACGTTCTAGGTTACTCGCATAATGACTTTGTGGGCCTAAAGTTGCCAATCAAAAGTTGCCAATCGATTCGACACTTAGAAGTGGCTTGGAACTTGGAAGATTTGCTTACACATTAAAACTTTATTCTTAAAAAACCTTTTTTAGTTACTAATATTTTGATATATTCCAAAGTTTGTCTTTCCATATTTCTCTAAAGTGCCCTTTCCACTTCAATCGTTTTTGCCAATTTAACGAACTTAAGATTTGCAATATTTCGATATACCACCGCATGTTCCATTTTAAATGTCAGTCCGATTGTATTAAATTGTGAATATGTGTATACGCGCTCTAGATGACATTCTATACAGTAACTTAATTTTGTGGGTCTTAAAGGTTCGTTTAGACTACGACCCTAGACACCGTACACTCAGTGTATACACCGAGTGTCTATGTGTGCACACGAGAGTCTCTAGTTGTGACATTTTTTGAGACACTATAATTAGTGTCGAAGCAGCAGCTGGGTAAACACCTTGTGTCTAAGTGTCTGTTCAGGTTTTGAAGCAGTTCGACATTTTTCATACACTTCATACATTCCATATACATATTAAATAGCAATAAATATAGCGTTTACGTTGCTGTTTAATTACAATGTAAGCAGCAATAATTTTATTTTGTGTGTGAATAGGTCGGTCGGACACTAGTTCCGTACATTTGTGTCTGGGTAGTGTCCAGATACCAAAAATTTGTTTACGTGTGAACATATTAATTAAATTAAATACTGATATGAAAAAATTAACTCGTCAACCAGGAATCGAACCTCGGGCCTCTGGATATCTAGTCCAGTGTGCTATCCATTACACCAAAGACGATTGTGTGTAACGGCCAATTTTTTCATATTATTCCAATTTTTTTAATATATATATTTTTTATATATTTATTAGACAGTACTGAGCTTCTGTTGAAGTGAAATTTTTATTTAATATTTGTTTATTTGTGTATACTTTCGTGTCAACATACAAGTGTTTCTCCAAATTCCTTTCGGTTACGTATGACAAACTGTAGGAGACTATAGCGTATACCCGACACATTTCATTGTCATTGAATTTATTAATTAAATTAAATACTGATATGAAAAAATTAACTCGTCAACCAGGAATCGAACCTCGGGCCTCTGGATATCTAGTCCAGTGTGCTATCCATTACACCAAAGACGATTGTGTGTAACGGCCAATTTTTTCATATTATTCCAATTTTTTTAATATATATATTTTTTATATATTTATTAGACAGTACTGAGCTTCTGTTGAGTGAAATTTTTATTTAATATTTGTTTATTTGTGTATACTTTCGTGTCAACATACAAGTGTTTGTCCAAATTCCTTTCGGTTACGTATGACAAACTGTAGGAGACTATAGCGTATACCCGACACATTTCATTGTCATTGAATTTATCTTTGACACGTGTGAACAGTAAAGAAATTTATATCTGGCATTTGTGTCGCAACTTATGTCGTAGTCTAAACATTTATATCCTCGGATTTTCAAGATCAAATATTCAATAAATGATTATTATACTTTTAATTCAAAATTGAACAAACAATGAACAACTTTTCATTGTTCATAAAATCCTTGAATGTGTTTAAATTTATAAACGATAGTATTATCGATAATTTTTATCGTATAAAAATATGAATTGAATTTTACAACTAGTGGTTTATTTGAATAAAAATTAAAACTATTTTATTAATTTAAAAATAATTATTACATGTACAAAAAATTAATTAAGATTCACATTTAAAATTACATCTTATTCTTTTTTCTTCTCTTCTTTTACACCACCCCGGAAGAAAATATACAATAAAATTTGAATAGCCGTTAAAGTTAAACCAATACAATTTTGAAATAGCCCAAATTTATCTTTAATAATAATTGAATATAGTCCCCACATAAATCCCATCACTCCACCAGACAATATAATCGGTATTGGCATTGTTTCAGCATTTCGTTTTCGAATAATTTCACCAGCATTAAATAATGGACTAGAAATCAAACCCATTAACGCAACAGTAAGTAAAATGCCTAAGCGTTCTTGAACGACTTCTGCATTTTCAATTTTCGTATAGATGTACACCGCTCCAACTATTGCCATTCCGATCACAAACGGTTTGATAACATCTTGTTGTTTATTTGCACAATAGCAGTAAAAACATGTCAAATATAAAATATTTAACGTAATTCCAGCAATATTTACTCGTAACATTGTACTATCACCCAAAAATAGCGCATATTGAAACATAATCAGTCCTAATACAATACCACCAATAAAGTGTGTTGCTTTTTTGCCCTCCGTACTTTTAGCATTATGAATTTCTTTACAAATTACTGCACCAGCCAAAAACTGTCCTAGTGTACAAATTGATGCGACAAGTCCAACAATATCTTTGTATGGTTGTAAGGCGTCTGATAAAGCGTCCATTTTTCAAAAACTATATTAATTAAAATTATGTACAAATATATTATTAACTAAAAACACGACTGAATTAGTGAATATGTCTACTGTTAATTAAATACTAACGCAACATCGCATTCTAATCTGGAATGATTAAATGCTATCTATCATGGCGATGTCGTAATGATATATAAATAATAGTAGATATCTGAATGAATTTAGATAAGAATTTTGAAATTTTAGTATTATCTAATATTAACATTTAATTTTAAATCAATAAATACAGACAAATGTAAAGTAATTAATTCGTGGTTTTAAAATCAATGTCATTGGATCGTTTAAATTGTTATGTCATACCGACGGTGACATAATTGTTTTAAATAGTTATTTTTTTTAAATAATTAGATCGAAATCATATCTGGGATGATAAATAATTAAACAAGTATGTAAAAATATTAAAAATTATATTTGGTACCTGTTTTTAAGTGTTATAAATTGATAGTATTCACGTGGTTTATTTATAATATATATATATATATATATATATATATATATATATATATATATATATATATATATATATATATATATATATATATATATATATAAATAAATATATATATATATATATATAAATATATGTATATATATATATATATATATATATACAGCGAAAAATAAATGATATATATTATTTTGTAATAAATGCACTGAAATTAAGAAGTTTTGCCCTATGCGAATAGACGTGCTTCTGTTACTTTTTCTTTTTGTTTTTCATCTTACTTTTGTTTTTTCATATCCTAACTTTATTTTTACCAAATTTAAATTATATGACTGCCATATAAAATTTTTCTCTTTCTTTTTTTCTTATTTTTATTTAGAATACAAATGTTTACTTTCACTATTTTAAATCTTAAAAATGTATTTTATTTTTGAAATTAAAACTTTTAAGTTTTATGTTTCACATATTGTATCAATAATTTTTGATTTATTCTTATTGTACCAATCACCTGTAAGAATCTGAATTTAAATACAGAATTAATAATAATAATAATTCGAAAATCATTTCATCAATTTTTATATTTAACTAATAATTGTGAAATGACGGGTTGATTAATCCATCGAATGTATAAATTTTAAAACAACTAAACAATATAATTGATAAAACTCAAAAACGTGTTAGTCTTTATAGTACACGCTTGTTCTTTCATTTTGTCTTTTTAAGCGTAATGAAAATTGACATTATACGGTATAGTAGGTACTATGACGTTTAAATAAACGCTAATAATAATATCTTAGAATCATAATTTAATGTCGACTTCACAGCAAAATACTGTGATATGAAAAAATTCACTCATCACAAGCTATATACAAGCTATATACAATTGTATTTTTCTTAGCGATAATATTGAAGATCAATAGCAGTTTTTCACAGTGTTGCAGAAAAATGTTTAAAAAAATAAATAAAAGATACATGTATATATATATATATATATGCAAGCTGATTGAAACATGAATTCATCAATCCATATTCAATCAAATTTACCAGTATTTTTTTAAATCTGAATAGTTTTCGTAAATTTCTAACGGTGTTGGCACAAATTTTTGCGAAATGGAAAACCACGAACACACCTCTGCATATATTATATATATATATTCTTGAGGAAAGAAATTCCTTCTATCAGTGTATATGAACAACTACATATGAGGGTATTTATACATGATAATATAAATAAGATCACATATTACACAATTAAAATTAATGATTAAAAATACAGGTGTTATATTTATATCATTTATATTTTGATGTATAATGCAAGAAAATAAAGTGAAGAGTCATACTATATCTATCTATACTAATAATATTGTATAGATGCGGGTATTTATTTTCAATTAATGACTATTACAAGAAAGATAAATTTAATTATTCAATATGCACTCGTATTCATTGATTCCTACTTAATAATAGTAGTTGATGATAAACAAATATATATATATATATATATATATATATATATATATATATATATATATATATATATATATATATATATATATATATATATATATATATATATATAAATAATAATTATTAATAAGTACCTAAGGTATTAATTGTTGTTGTATAACAACAATTTAATAATAGTATTATTTGATTAATATTTTATGCCCACATAACCTTACAATTTTACAATTTTACACAATAAACGTTTATAAACGTTATTTTATTATATTATAACTATTAAACTAATAATTGTTATTAATACCAGCGTAAAAATGTGTGCAATGTTTTTTTTTTGATTAAAATAAGGTTAAACGATATTATTAGTGTATTATTTATATATATATATATATATATATATATATATATATATATATATATATATATATATATATATATATATGTATATATATATATATATATATATATATATATATATATATATATATATATAATACATTTATACATATGTATATGTATGTAGATTACGAAATTATGTAAGGTTATATGAGAAAAAGTACATCAATCATACATACAGGTTGATTATAGATATGACAGTAAGCTGTTATAAAGAAACCAGTTGAAAGAACTAGTAGCAAAAGGAATCAATACTTTGGTTAAACTATTAAATTTCGCCCGTTATATATGAAATATACCATTTAGTTCCATCTGTCAACACGATAACTCAAAAACGAAAAGAGATAACGAGTTGAAATTTTGTGTGTGCGTGTGTTCTAAGGCTAAAATGTAGGTCGATAATGGGACCATAAAATCCGACCATATTCGGGCAAATTGAGCAAAACTGTGCATTTTTGAAACCGTAAGAAATGGAACAAAAACTTAATGACAAAAATGATTTTTTTTTTTAAATTAACGCACTTTTTTACATAAACTACGTATATACTGAATACTTATGCAATTAACTCAGTTAGTTGTTATTTGCACTTCTTGAAAAGACGTTTAGTATTACGGTCTAATATATTTCATAGTTAAAAACCACTGTATTTGTTTCGTCAGTTTTTTTGGAAAATATCAATATTTGATGACTACTACTTTTGTAAGAAATTATACATCCCAATTAGGTCACATACATCTATGCGTACATACACTTGTTTTATAGAATCAAACAATAATTATTTGACATAGTTTTGTAATGGGCCTTATTGAGAGACTCAAATCGGTATTCGAATCAAAGAACATCTGGCCCATGTGAAATTTGGGAGAACCGAAAAATCGTGTATAGCGGCGCACGTTATTGAGAACAACCATAAAATTGATAAATCGAATCTAAAACTACTTAAATCGGTACAAAACCCCACAGAATTAGATGCATACGAAAGCATCTACATATACAAATTGAGAAAATGAATTAGAAAATGAATTTAGACAATAGCCCAATTCCAAATTCTGATTTAATAAAATTAAACCATTTTCAAAAATAAAAATTCAATACCTGAATGTCAAGGTTAACGTAGATACACTCGCTTTAGTGACAAAACAAACGCCTCATAGTCACCAAAGAATACCGCTAATAAATAGGTGGGGCTTTCCACACACCTAACCTAGTAGTCAGGCAACTCAAATAATCCTCAAGTCAGATTATACCCTCCGTCAAATCGTATAAAAGGACATAACTTTTTTAATATTAAATTAAAAACCAAATTAGCAACAAGCAACATATCTCTGAATCCATATCCCAGAGGTAGTTACGATTAGCTAATTCATACTGATGATGACTACATTGTAGTCGAAATATGTATTTATAAAATACAAACAAATGTTCTAGGAATAGGGGCAAAATTTGAAATATAATTTCAAGTCTAAAGAGTACTTATAACTTGCAATTCGATTTTCATGTCAATCTTAAATTTTGGTGAAGTAAGACGGACATACGGAAATGGCCGAATTAGTCCATTTTATGAACAAGTATGCCAAACATTCAGGCCTACGATCAATATTTTTATGCGTTACAAAGTAGTGATTAAACTTAATATACCTTATATATTTACAGATACTGGGTATAAAAGACAAGTTTCATACTTTGGCCATCTAATGAGGCCATAAATGTTTATGTACATAAATTGGCGTTAATGCTCAAAATGGAGTCGAATACGAGCATCTTAATATAAAAAAACTACTGTTGATGGAACAACTTAATGGGTCTATGGGAAGACAGAGGTAAGTGCTCTCCTAGGTATCAGAAGGAGATATGGAATTAAATCATCATTTATAGTATTTGAAAAAAATTTAATGTTTCATTTTGTATCACAATTTTGACCTGTGGATGTGTATGTAAACTTTTTAGAAACTCAGAAGTACCCCATACGTTTCTTTCGTGTTAGGTAGATCCTACATCATTTAATTTGTTCTTTTGGGTTATAAAGATCGGATTACATATGTTCAAGGCAACCTAATGTCAAGAATTAGAAATGTGTTAATTATTTTTTTTATGTGTAACTAAAACTTATACCTACTCCAAGTTAGTATTGGATGTATTTAGAGTAAACATACTTTGTGTAAATATATTCAAATATATATTTTTATTAGTAGGTAATGTAGGTACCTACTCAAATTCAAACATAATTTAATAGTTTATTGGTAATAAAGCGTTACGTGCTTTATTTTGCAATTAAATCATTTTAATTTTGTCACAAAACTGATGTGAAAACGGCACAAAGCGTTAACGTAGCTGGACCAGCGACAGTCCCAACGTCTACGGATGTTCAGCAGAATCCATGCTAAACTGTGATATATTGAGATTGTATGGGTGGGATGTTAAAATAAACCTGATTTTCGTACTATTTGGGTCAAAATTACCCTAGAAATTAATTATTATTAAAATCGAGAACAAAAATTTTCTTCACTTTTTTCGCATTTTTTTCAAGGGGTACCACAATAAAAGTAAGTTATTTTAAGCTAATTTAGGCGCAGCAAAAACGTTTCTGTTGGTTAAAATATGATTCGATTAACGGTTTTCAAGAAATCAGACCTATGGTGCTAAATTTCAAAACGGTATGAATTGAGAAGGGAAAATTTTGAAATGTATTGGTCGGACGTTAAATTGAACCTGATTTCTGTACTGTTTGGGTCAAAATTACCCAAGAAAATGATTTTTGTTAAAATCGAGAACAAAAATTTTCTTCATTTTTTCCAAGGGGTACCCCTTAAAAAAATTACAAAAATTGGAGAAAATTTTTGTTGCCCCCGATTTTGATATAAACTTTATTTTAAACTATTTTGGGCCCAGCGAAAACGATACTGTTGATTAAAATGCGATTCGATTAACGGTTTTTAAGCAATCAGACCTATGGTGCTAAATTTCAAAACGGTATGAATTGAGAAGGGAAAATTTTGAAATGTATTGGTCGGAAGTTAAATTGAACCAGATTTTTGTACTGTTTGGGTCAATATTACCCTAGAAAATGATTATTATTAATATCGAGAACAAAAATTTTCTTTTTTTTTCCAAGGGGTACCTCTTATTTGGCCCTTGGGGGTACCCCTTAAATGGTCGAATTAGGCCATTTTATGAATACCTTTGTGAAGCATTTTTGTCAAGGGTAAATATTTTCAAGCGTTACAAAGTCAAGTCTAAACTTAATATACCTTGTATATTTACAAATATACTGGGTAAAAAATCATCCTTTTATGATGTCAATTTTATCTTAAAATTGTTTAACATAATTTTAAAGATTGTTGATTGATGTGAGTTAGTGAGTGTGCAGCTGGTGAACATCTGCAACACTATGACCCTGTATATATAGAGTTAAGAAGAATGTGACGGGCAACCATCTAAGATGATGGTGTCACTATATAACTGCCATATCTACCTGTCAAATGTTCACTTTATTTGTATATAATGAGTGTTTTCTAAAATATGTATTAGAATGTAAAATTAAAAAAATTAAATTCCGTCTTTTTAAAAATTCTCTCACACTTTTAGTTTCGACGCTTATTTGTTACTGTGATTGCGTACATGAAAAATGGCATTCTCCGTTCCTAAGAAACTAAACATAATTAGATATTGTATTTTATGTTTATAAAAGAAGTGGTTTGATTGACACTTTGTTCGAGTAGTTTTAAGTTTAGAATTTAAGATTTAAACATCAGTTAAACTTGACAAACAAGGGTGCAGAGTATGAATAAATCCTACTTGGTTTGAGCTTTTTTTAGATATCTTCATTCTGGTGTTGTGTAAATTTTCTTATTGAACCTAGTCCACAGTACAGCACGGTTTTTTAAAATAATTAATAACAGGCTAAATTTTTGTCAGTAGCTTCCTTTCGACGAGATGCCCAACTTTTCTCTCGCGTAAATTCTCGATGATATTGACGAACGAAGCGCGGAAGAGAGTAACTTTTGTTTGTTTGACGATAGCAAAAACTTTAAAGAGGTAATGTAATAAAGACTTCAAAAAAACGTGTGTCCTACAAAATGGATGGTGTGACAGGCAGGTCCTTCACACCGAACATGTTCAAATAACAGGCAGAACCTCCACCTTGAACATGTTCAAATAATGAGGAATTTGTAACGAGGTAACTACTCTTTTGAAACCTTTTTTGATAAACTCAATAGTTTTGCCACAAAAATAACATCAAACATCTGTAATTTTTTGATAAACTCAATAGTTTTGCCACAAAAATAACCTAAAATATCTGTAATTATTTGTAGAGTCTAAAGATTCCGTATGAATATAAACATACGATACTTTGGTTTATAAACTCAAGGTATATTTTCATATCCATGCTTGTGTAGTACAATAACAAACAGGACACCCACTTATAAAGAATTCAATATGTACAGAGTATTTAAACAAATAACTTGATTGTTACATTTGTTGTTAAATGACGTAGGTTGTAAACTTATTAACAACAAATATTTAAAACAATATATGGTGGTATGCATTATGAACAAAAATACTTGTAAACATTATATAAAGTAGACACGCAATATATGTTATGTATTTAAAACTATCTGTAAACTTTCTGACAAGTGCTGCTGTCTATATAGATTCTTAGAACTTACAATTGTTATACTTCAGATTAAATACAAAACTAAAAGTTATAGTTGGTAGTAGTGATTCATTATTCAGTGTGAAAATACGTTATGTATTTTATAATAATACACTTATAGTTGCGTGCAATTAGCATATTGCTCAGCACCCAATTATTCTGATCGAAGTTTGATGGTTCCTTTTTTTTTTGTTGTAAATTGAAGATAAATAATTAAACTTTTTATACTTCAAAAATTTTCGTTCATGCCAAACGAAACCAAATTTTGAATTGAAAATTTCTTAAAATACTATATGATTTGTCACCTTAAAGTAAATAATATTTTGAACTAAATAATATTTTCAAACAATTTTTTTGGTTAAATCCATGAAGAGGGTAAATAAATACCTTAGGTTTTTTTCCGCAAATTTGAAATTGGTTTATTTCAAAAAAAACGAAATGAGATATTGGGTTCAAAATATGCTCAAGCGTTATATTCGGCTGAAATAAAAATTAGAATTCTCCACCCCGCATACCTAAAACATCACCAGGTGGAGTTTTCAATTATAAAATTGTTCTTTACGTGAATACTAATAACTTTTGTTACAAACATTTTAACGAATCAAATGGACTTACTTTTTTTAACTCTAAGAAATTTTACCTTTAAGAATAATTCTATACAGCCCACTCGTAAAATATTCTACTTTTTTTTAAAGTTTATGCTTTTGTTATTTTAAAAATACAATTCCGAATAAACCGATTATTTAAATTAATCATCACTTGAAGTAGCTTCTACTTAGGAAGTGGAACGATTCCCTAAGAATCTACGTGATTTCGTAGAATATCTAATTCGGATAAGCCAGAAATATATTTCAAAGAATTTATTAAAATTCAGCTCAGCTTTATTGAGCGATCAAATTGTCATACAGATACGTAAATCCAAAATCTACACTTTTGAATAACTTTCCAGAAATCCAGAAAAAGTTTGAACTGCTTTGCGTAAGAAGACATTCTGAAAAATTCTATGACAATGATGTCTTCGCGACATCACCATCCTCGCTTACAAGAACCTGATAATAAGCTCTTGTTAAGTCAACCGTGGAAAATACTTTTTAATCAAGTAATTTCACATTGAAATCGTATAAAAGTGGAATTGGATATCTGTCAGGTACTGTGATCGAATTCAGTCGACGATAATTATCACATGCACGAAACGAACCGATAGGTTTTCTTTATATTTATATACGTGTGGTGTTATGCAAAAAAGAGTTTGTCCACAGATGGCTGGTTTTGATATAATTACCTTACAAACATTTATTTATTTGGTTTTGAACAGCGGATTGGGCTTGAATCATTTTTTCATATTGTAGGCAACAACGTTTTCTCCACTTGGCTGGGATAACCCTTAATATCATGTTTTGTGAGTTGAATCATATTTTTACATAACATCATCCACATATAAATACAAAAATTCAATATAAAAAGTTTAGTGCGGCGTCTATACCAGAATAAAAGAATTAAAAAACATGCCCTCGTCATAGGCGTCAAGTTTGTGTGAGACTGTTTTGTAAATCGAAAATCATTAAAAACATTTTATTGTAAATGTATTTTTAAATGCATAATTTAAATGCAAATATCAGAAAGAAAAAACAGAAATTACAAACGAAAAATGTTATAAAAACATAATTTTCGAAAGGAATTATCAACACATAAAATCTGATATATTTTAGTGATAGCTTCTTCACACCGTCCGTGTACGGTACATTTAACAGTTATGGCAGTGAAAGAAGACATTTGAATTTACATATCATATACATATTATATATTATTGTGTTGAATGTTCGATGTCTTCAAAACAGAATCTGTACGAGGCCTACGAGATTTCAACTTGAAATGGAACTAAATCTTTAGATATTTATTATTGTATTGAAAAAAAACTCGACAGAATTTATTTTTAAAAGCTCAAAAAAAAAACGAGGAAAGTAATGATAAATATTTCATAAATAAATTTTTTTTTAAAAGTCGCGTTTTACTGTTTTGTTTTCGAAGTATAATAATTTAAAAATTTTTTTTCTTTCAAAATTACATTAATGTGTATGTGTACACTCCCGTTCAAAAAAAATGAACAGACCTGATATGTAAATGTTCTTACATTTCATAAAACTCCTCACTTTTGCAACTCTCTGTATATTATTTATTTATAAACAAAGATAAGTAGTATATTTTTTAAATGTGAAAAAAGAAATGGAAGTTTTATATTTTTTATTTATGTAAACAATTTATGTAAACAAAAACATTTACTACAAGAATAGTCAAAATTGTGAGAGACTGATTCGGATCAAGTCTGTTCATTTTTTTTGAACGGGAGTGTATGTGAGTATATATGTTTTTTATATTTGTTCTATAATAAAAGTAATAAAGTAAATGACAGCGGCAAATGAAAGCGGTAAAATGGTTCAAATCATCAATCAATTATACTGAAAGTTTTCATAAGATTTCCGACTTCAAGCCGCAACTCTCGATTTTCTGAAAGAAAAGTCAGTTCAGTCATTTGTATATGCCGCGACCGTCACAGAATAATTATTGTAAATGAAACATCTGTGATTATTCCCGTTGATTTTTCAATGGGTTTAACCTGGTACTATTAAATATTTGCAGGACCGCACTATAATACCTATAAATTGTGTATTTGCTTGCCTATATATACACACGACGTATAATCTCTCTCTCTATGTAGATTTCTTCAGTAACTTCTTCAGATTGAATCTCATACGACAACACTTGTTTACAAAACTTAACACATTCTTCTGCTTACCGCACTGTTGTACGTCTTACTTTTTATATAGGATGGAAGTCTAATAGAATTTAAAGTATATGTATTACCATTATCCTTAAGAACAAACTCTTTGTCAGCTGGACGGCAAGTCTATCCTTTAGAAGTGCATTCATTCATGAATTGAAAATTTAATGTTCTGTATAACATTTACGATAAATGTAAAGTATATGTATGAATATCTTTTATTATTCAAGAAATATTGTACGATATATGTTTTACCTCTATGTTTACGAAATATATATGGAGGTATGGAAATAAAACGCGTACAGTTTTCAATAACAGTTTTACTTTTATATAAAACTTAATTATAAAGTATAAACAAATCTCTGACAAAATAACATATCGCTTATATACAGCTTGTTTTTTAAAATACACCCAATCTGGAATACTGTATAGTGTATCTATCGCTATCTATATGTAATGTACTATGATATAGTTTACTTTGTCACACTAAAACAATCAGTATTGTATTATAACAATAATAACTATTATATTATATTTATCACTCTCTAACAATAATCATTTATATATAGTTGCATCTTACTCGTGCATGTATACATCGTCATTATTGTCCGTCGTCCGTCTTGTGAGTGTAACACCATATCATGGCATACTGTGCATAGGCAGTGATAGATGCACTCTACACAATGTTGCTATTGGGTCTATTTTAATTTACGTAGTGTATATTCAAAAAGGGAACAAATTTCTACTTGAAACAATTTTTATTTGGGACTACTGATTCACTTAATTGATTTAATATTTTACAGGGCTATTCAACGTGTGAAGTGGCGGTACTTGTGTAAGTAGATAAGTAATTTTTTTAATTTTTTTAAAACACTTCATTTCAATGAAAAAAAATGCTTTAAAGTCTATCTGGCAAAAAAATATTCTATAGGCAAACAAAAAATCAAACGAGTGACCAGTCGGCACTGGACCACTCAGTAACCATTCCAAGTGATCCACTTCTCTAAGACACCCTGCTCGGAACTGTAAGGTTTCTGGGTCGATTCCCAACGGCGGCAGTTTCTCAATTAAATTAATTTAAAAAATAAAAGATAATTAATGGGGTGGTTAATTGACTAAATTGTTGGCGTATGGACCAGAACGAAAGTAACCGCCCACGATTGTGAAGGTTTTCTGCAGTTTCCTTCCATATACTTCAGATAAATATCGGCATAGTTCTTATCAAAGTCGGCTGCAGCCGCACAACTTACCAATTCCTAGTCTACATACAAATTCCTTGTCCTTTAGAGGTCGGTAAAAATGGCATAGGTAGACCAGGCTTCGACCTCCCTTACGCTACTACTACCAATACTGTAATTCATTGTAAATTTTGGCGATATCATGAAATTTAAGACTTGGTCAACCCTTGGTAAATCAACACAGTTGAGAACGTCTCAGATTTCCATTTCAAAGAGTATTCAAAACCAATTTTCACGTCCATTATTTTGTGGTACTCAAAAAATTGCATCATTCCCAGTAATATACATTTATCACTTGTATATATATATATTTAAAATTTATACTTAGTATTACTTATATATGGAAGTCATACGACGATTTTAAATCATTATGGTGTGATATGTAAATTATAAACTTTTCATATGATAATTTAAGAGATTAGTTTTCTCAGAATATTATTAATATATTTTAAATAGGTTATTATTTTGCGTATACGTTGGAAATGTAATGAGAAGTACCATTCAAAATCCCATGATGCAATCGATTAAGTCAATTTAAATATTCATAATTCATAATGTTGACTTCAGCAAAATGGTACATGTTTAGCAACACGATAAAACTAAAACTACGAGTGGTGTTAAAACATGGGCCTCTCGCAATGATCTGCCGTTTCTTGGTTTAAAAATATTGCCCTGTTGTAGGGAAATTGCAATGAGATGCAATGCAAAGAGAAATTCCGAATTTAACGGATAGCAACAATTTTGTCCTGCCATAAACCAAAGACACAAAAACGAAGAGTAAGCATAATTGCTGTCTTCTCAATTTTGAAAAATTAGTGATTAGGAAAGTGCTATATTTTGTCACTTTTATCTTATGATAGCTTTACGATTTGTTTTTAGCTTAACACGCAATTAGCCCAATTGAGTAAAAAAATGGTAATATCATTTCGACAGGTAATATGAAATTTACCAGTGACATCAATTAAACCATCCGCTACCTTGATATGGTTTACAGCGCGTGACTCACTAATGTCACGCGATGAACCCCATGATATAGCCAAAGCTCTAGACACAGTGACCAAATACAACATTTTCGAACGTAAATACGACACCGATCATAACCGTCTACATGACTATTTAGATTTATGCAAAAACTTGAATAAGTCTAAATAGAAAAATTTGAATAAGTATTAACGATCGAAAATCCTAATAATAATAATAATATAATAAAAATAACCCTACCGTGGATCCAACTTGTCGTGGTGGTAGGGCCTAGTACGTAGCCCACGAGCCAACAAGAGGAGAAGCTAAGGATCCAATCGTGGGTCAACTCAGCGGCTAAATGAGTTAAATTCCTTGTTATGTCAAATTTCAAATCGAAATTTTTTTCTGAGGTGAGTAGTAGTAGTAGTTGTTTCTACAGAATTTCGCCCTTTCAGCTTCTTCCTTACTGAAGGGGGCAGCTCCTCCAGATTTGAAAGGGGGACAAATTTGACATTCGGCTCAGAGCTACTCCTAGAGTCTAGCCAAGCCGCTGATGCCGAAGAGCCATCTCCAGACCCTTCTCAACAAAGTCAAGCGAGCACCCAAAACAGCCGCCATCATCATAAGCGCTTTCAAGGCACAAATTTGCTTAGAGCTGATCTACTGAATTGTTACTCATCTTTGTCACCTTATCACCACTATGCAGAAGGCTGTCATCATAGGCACCCTCAAGTAATAACCTGGAAGTTATTTTAAATTTTGTTTTGCAGGTTTCAAATCCGTGAGGTGCAGGAACGGAGCTCTGCATAACAGACGATGTATCTCTTGATTCGGAAGACAGATGATACTTTGGATATCGCATATCGCGGCGACAGACGGACGTATAGACTACACGAACATAGGATAGTGAACCTTTTTAAAGAACGTAGCTACCTTGAAGAAAGTGCGTAAGGCCGAGTTTAAGGGGATTTTATATTTGTCGAGAGTTGGTATATTGGGCTTGTGGGGTGTATATGCGGTATCCACTCTTCTCCCTCCAACAGACATAAATACGTTAAATAATAATGCATACAGTGTCCGACAAATTTGTGAGACACTGTGCGTATACTCGTATATTAAATCTTTTATTTTTTCTGGAACAATAAACGTTGTGAGTATATATATATATATATATATATATATATATATATATATATATATATATATATATATATATATATATATAAATATATCTATGTCTATGAGAAAACATTATTCTCTATAAAATTTATTAAATTGTTTACATATAAAATTCTGGGAATAGATATTATAATAATTTTTACAATTTTGTTGAAAGGTCCTTGTGATATCGACATAGTTTGTTTTTTTTTTTTTCATTTTTATGTATTTTTTTATATAAATTATTTGGTGGTTAAGTTCTGAGAAGTTATTATATTTTATCAGTTTGAAAAATATAACATGTGATTTTAAAAAATTTAAACATTTCCGGTTATAATACGTACCGATCATTGATCCAACAATATTTTAGTGAAGCGATAAGTCCTTGAAATAATATATACACTTAGGTTATTGTAGGTCATGTACTGTAAGGTTTTCTTACAAGATGTAAGTGAGGTATTCTCTCTTGAAATTTAATTTATTTTATCATTTAAAAACAATGTTTATCGTTTGAACTTTACTTTGAAAGCTATATTCATAAATACAAGATTTATCATTTATCTTTTATGAGTGGTATTGCCGGGTGGAATTTTACAACTGAAGTAATATATTATCCTTAAAAGAACAAATTTTAATTTATATCTAGACATTTCGCAACAATACTTTTAGGCAACCCGTGTTTATCAGTGATGTATCAACAATACACCCATTTTTTTATATTGATTAATATGTTTTTTGAAATTTTTTGTGAATAAAGGTGTTGTTTTCTTTTTGTTTTTACTATTAGATCTTAATATTTAAGCTTTTTATCATTGGTAGCAAGCCGCTTTTTTTGTATTTCTTTCATCATTTGTTTTTAACGATCTTTTTGAATAAGGCCCACTTGATTATACCCTAAGATGGCCCAAGCCTTATCGAGAGTGTTAAATTTATCTTGTTTTGTTTATTAAGTTTTCATTTTAGTAGCGTCTTTTAAAATTAAAAAGTCAGATTATTTAAAGTAAGCTTTTTATATTCCATGCAAACAAAAACAGTTTCTTAGTTCATTTAGCCAATTTAATTCCATCTGTTACCGAAGTAAGAGACGCCAAATAAGACCCAGGGTTGTTTATAACTAAAAATAACATATCAATTTATATATTTAAAAAAAATATAGTTGTAATAGAGGAATTAAGCTTTTATTAAATATAATAATAATTTTTCGTTTTAATGCAGTTTGTATTTTTAATAGATCTAACAAGGTCCAAACTATTTTCGGCCGAATCGTTGTGCGAAATACATACATATTAATTAAGAAAACCTTTATTTTAATGACTGTTTAGTCTAATCAAAGTTTTGTGATGGGTCTTATCGAGAGACCCGATTCCTAATCGAGGTGTTTCAAATTATCATTTTTTCATGGAAAAATAATAAACTGTGATGATTTTTCCAAAACATCGGGTGCATAAGTTATCAATGCCTACTAAATTTCTACTTATTTTTGTTTATTAAGCAATTTTACTTTTTTAGAGTCATTTTGCAAAAAGTAGGCCTTTTTAGGTACCAGTACCTTATTACTTTAGACCGAAATCTGCATAGCGTTAAACAGTAAATACAAATGTTTATAATCTGACCTTTAACAAGAATACAACTTTTTAAGATTCTTGACAATATTTCAGACGAACAAATATATCAATATGTATTCCAGGTAAGTTTAAGGTATTATGACAAACACATGCATATAATACTTTATACAAATAAAACCATTTCAAATGCCATGCAATTTTTTATTTATTTATTTATTTTCTATAATAGAAAAATAGAAAAGTTTTTCCAACACGAAAATATAATAATTATTATAAAATTTGTTTTCAATTTATAATATTACTTTTTCGTAACAAAATCTTTTTCTATAAGAAGATAGTAACACAGTTGAAGTTGAAGAAAAATTATATTTTAATATTTTGTACTAAAAAAAAAAATAATGAAAAGTAAAAATTATACGTAATAATTTTTTAAAATAAAATACATCAACAACATATGTAGAATAATGTTTTAGTTAATATTATATAAAATTATTAATTTAACTAATGTTAGTTACCACAGGCATTATTATTTTATATATAATATATCTACTTAGATAATTATTATTTCCTTTCATTATGGCAGAGAAGAACTTACTACTTATTACATATAATACGAATATTTTAATCACATCTAATGTGTGTATGGAATCTTAGTCATTACATTTAATGAAGAACAAGATGCTTCAGGAATCATCGCATGCAATTTGACTGAAAATTTGAATTAAGTATTAATATATGGTAATTCCCTAGTACATATATACTTTCTTACGATATTCTTGAAACTTTCTTGACTATTCTTAAAATGTGTCGATACTGTTTCCTAATGTTAGCAATTATTTAAAATTTACACAATCTAGTCTTCATCGTATGACTCTCATCAGTTCCAAAACTTAAATATATCGATCATTTCGTTAGGAGACATTCATTGTTAAAATTGCACTTTAACATTTAAGTATTAAAGTATTTCCTATATCAGCTGATCGGGTACGCGTGCGAAAAGAATTATATAAAAATTATATGTGTAAAAACAATATGTTGGTACTCCTGCGCGTTGTTGAAAACAGCTGTCCGTTGTCGTCAGTGTTCCCATTCGTCACATAACATATCATACATATACTAATCATCATACATATACTAGTATATAATTTCAAACGACATTCAAACAGCGCGCCGGTACTCATCATGCCAACTGAACTATAAAAAATAACCTTCGGCTGCAGACATGAAAAAAATGCACTTTTTTTCAATTTGAAATACCTTAAATCCCATAAAGTTAAAAAGTGCAATTAATATCACTGGAGCGACGTGCTCGAGCTGTTTGCATTTTTGAAAAAATGAACGACATGTTTTATAGATTTGATTGCGCAAATTGAAAATATTCGTTAAAATTTTGAAAATGGTATGGAAAGATATTCGATACCATCAAGTGAGCCTTATTACGGGCAGTATCAAGCGATAGCAAAAATTCTCGTTAAAAAACAAATGAAGAAAAGAGGAAATAAAAATCGCTTTGCTTTCAATGATGAAAAACTTAGATTTTATGATTCAATACTAAAAAAACACCTTTATTCACCAAAAATTCCAAGAAAGTGGTTAATCAATATTATAAACTCAGAGAGTCTCATGCAACACGGGTTTGCTGCCTAACCGAAACCGTATTTGGCTTGAATGAAGTCTTGATGCATTTTTGTCTATTGATCTTTCTACTTATATGTTGGAGATTTCGAATTAATTCAACAAATACAACAACGACTTTTAATAATTGGGCTATATTACGAGCCGGACTCTGTGACGGACTAGGCGACACTACCTTTAATACACATCACGAAAAATCCTTTCATTAAATACAAATATAAATAAGAAATTTTCGCTGCTGTATTAAATAGTAAATTTTCAAACAACATTTTCTACCTAACACCTACGCTATATGCCAACGTAATAAATGTACATACTGTAGCGCGGTTATTCTACGTGTGAAATATGAAAGTTTGTTTCATTTTATTAAAATATACCATAAAATTATATTACGTAGAGTTTTACTTGCTTGTTTGGTTTACTTTTAAACAATATTTATTATTGAAGTTCTACTTTATAGATACACATAGATAGGATAGCACTCACTATATATTTAAAATTATACATTTATCGTATAAACCTTATTTTTAATTATACGTGTAGCTAATATAATAGATTATATCATGTAAAACGATTCTCAACTTTTTATGAATATGTTGAAAACTCTAAAACTATAAGCTGGATATATTATCAAAATAATTAAAAGATTAACTTACTTTTAAATCTTTATTTCCAAATTATGCCCAATGAACTTTCCAATGTTTTTGTAACCATGGGCTACTTGAAAGACAATATATAACAGATATTGTACGTTATAATATTGAGTAGAGGTAGATTGTAAAGGCTGCCCTGGACGGGCTACACTTCGACCCTAGGGTCCATTGTGATGCCTTAGGATGTGAGGATGTGAGTGGACTGGAATAGGAATTTGTGAGTAGATTAGGAATTGGTAGGATATGCGGCTGCAGCCGACTATGAACTATGTCGATATTCATCTGGAATTCGTGAAGGAAACTGCAGAAAACTGCAGAAAACCTTCTCAAGCATAGCCGGTTACTTCGTTCTTGTCCATACGCCTGACGATACACCTGACGATAAAACAAGAAGCTTTGTATTTATAAATTTCCAAAATTGCCCCTATTTCTAAATCAATTTGATTACTTTTACTTACCGTTAGCTAATTCATACTTATGATGACTATTTTATAATCAATATAAGTATTTATTTAATTCAAATAGTCCGCATCAATATCTTTGACAATCTTGAGGTTTTTTGTATACATGTGATATTCCTTTACTATTAAAATACCTGCAATAGGGAATATGCATGAACATTTTTTTTCACGTTTATTTTCAGAATATGAAAATACTGTTAATACTGTAATAATATTTAAAAACGAAATTAAAATCCGACAAATATCAAGGAAGCTATAAGCTTTTAAAGATTATTATCTGTCTCTTTCTTTCAAAAATACTAAAAACAGAGTTTTACGTGTATTTTAAATGGTGAAAGTGTAATATGACGTCACATAACATACCAAGAGAGCTGTCACCCTCTTTGTCTAATCGGGAATTTTAATCATTCATATCTCGATTATTTTTAAAGTTATTTAAAAAGTAATTTTACTTTGATATTTGGCAAGTAAACATGCTTCAATTCAAGTGAAAAACAATTTTCATGCATATTCCCTATGGGAAGAGTCTAGTGATGACGCGAGTCGAGAGTAGCATGTCTCTTGTATTGTATTGACTAATAGAAGTTTTCTGTCGTCTCGTCTCGTCCCGTGTTTACAAGATTTTCTTGCAAAAATATAGTATAAAAAAATCATTTTTGGTACTCAAAATAGTTTGATATTTTGTGGTTAGTATATTTCAATAGATTAAAATCTATAGAGATTGAAAGAGAGTACAATCATCTATCTCTCGCTGACTTAATTTCGTCTCGTCATCTCTGTCTCACAGCATCACTAGGACAGTTGTTTAATTCTGTAAGTATTGAAGACTAATTCGAATCAGTGCAATAACAACCCATATTTGCGAAATCAACATTCAAAAATTAAATTGAAACTTTGTTTCTGTATTTCCGATTGGTAATTTGGTCGATAATATTTCAACTTAAATAAATTTTGTAAAGTATGATATGGAGTTTGTCTTAGATTAAAAAAAAAAAAACATTCAATGTTATTTTATTAAAATCTCTATGTACAAACAACTTCTAATTACAATTACTTTACTGTTTTGCTTTAATATATAGACTTAGTTAATCAGGTTGTTTACGATATGAACGATATGTCCGACACCGGAAAGCAGAGGAGTTTCATTCATTATGCACAAATTATAAACCACATGAATACAGTGTTACAAATTGTGGTTCATTATCAAGTCAATTCTAAGTAATATTTATTTACAAGGAGGTATGCGGTGGTCGTTCCATCATCATCATATGATCGACCAACTCCGCAACCACAAACTTTTATCATAAATTTTAAATTATAAATGTATATATATATATATATATATATATATATATATATATATATATATATATATATATATATATATATATATATATATATATATATATATATATATATATATATATATATATATATATATACATGGTGTCCCGTAGAGGGTACGATTTTGGAACGGAAAGTCCTGAGACATACCGTTAATTTATTATTAATTAATTAAGGAAACTAGATTGAAGCCAGAGTTGCAAAAAGTGCATTTTTTTTGATAATTCATTTTTTATTTAATTATCAATTTTTGGAAAAATGTATTGCTTAAATTTATCAAATTATTAATTCCTTGAAAAGTGCATGAATTAAATTTTTTTATTTTTTGAAAGATGTAATAAATAAATGGTTTTAATAATAAATTTAAAAAAAATGCACAAATTAAATTCGTTAAATTATAAAGTTTTCTCAAAAGTGCATTCATTAAATTATTTTATTGATTAATTTTTGTAATAATGCAATAATTAAATTTTTGGAATTATAAATTTTTTGAAAATCGCAAGACATGCACCCCCATAAAACAAAGATACCACCCCTTAAATTGTTCTTTCCTATTTCTGTGAATACGAGCGACAGATAAAATTCATAGTAGTTTTGGAACACAAGCTATAGTGAGCAGATATTTTTTTTTAGAATGTCCCAAACCTGTTAAAAAATCAACGGAGACTCTTTCATTTAAGTTTCGAACTCAGTAAAAAGTCACTTTCATTAGCGGAAAATTAATTATTAATTAACGGTGTGTCTAATAAAAACATGTCTCAGAACTTTTCGTTCCAAAATCTAACCCTCTACCTACCCTCTTATGGAACTCGACTACTTACGGGCCACCCTGTATATATTATGATAAAAATATTACGCAGTGCTATTTCAACATTTTTAAAAAATATATGGTTGTTGCTTTTTCTGGGATAGTTGATTTTCACAAGCCTCTTTTGAGCCAAATTTTTTTACCAGTTCGCCATGGACAGGAACCGGTCTTGATCTCAAACTGAGGCCATTACTAATATCATTCTATTCAGAGATGACATCTACTATATCCAGAAAATATTACAAAATCATTTCCTAAGAAGCAAACAAATAATATTAATAATAAACATGAAAGATCACTTCCTTTATAAAATCATAATTTATGTGATACTATAAAATTAATTTGCCCTAAAAAAATATTCAGAATCTATTGAAAATACACCGATGATAATAACATTGATTTTATTTATATTCCACTTACATTATTTAGTTAAAAATAAACTGCTGTCATAATATTTTATTATTAATTTTTATTTAAGCAGTAAGTAGTTGTTTGCCCTATGGCCAGGCCCAGGCGCCACAACATTCAACTTTATAGTAATTACAAACATGTGTATATTGCGAAATGCATATATTTAGTAGATATATATATATATATATATATATATATATATATATATATATATATATATATATATATATATATATATATGCATATATATAGTAGTTTCAATAATTGTTGATGCTTGTTGGTGAAATGCTAAAATGAGGGAGTGTATATTATTGATACAATCTCTTGTCAATGAATTTATGTTATCAGAACGAAATTTCCAAGAGACTGAAAAATGTCGTTCCGTGTCTAAACTAACGATTTCACTAAAAATCGTTTGTTTGCAATCGCTACCGATGGGCAACCGTGATTGTTTGCGAATTCATAAAATTGACTAGTGTTATTAGAAATAGACTTAGTTTAAAATGAAATTCATTGATTCCAGAACGTTGTATAAAATTCACTCGGTTGAATGGATATAATTTGTAGAAAGTTTGCCACGTTCAAAATTTGTCTAGAAAACTTTACACAGCGGAGTTAACTGAAGATTTGTAACCAAAAACAATAATTCATACGGCACAAATAGAAATTTAGAGAAAACCACTGAGAAATAGAATAAGACTCGCTATGTTCGCTGGGGGCTCTGCACCACCTGCGGCACCTTCGAGGGAGTCTTTCAGTCACCCTGTTTTCAGTAAACCGCCGGAAAAAAAAATTGTCTTTTTGAAAATTTTTAAAAGAAAAAAAAATTTGTTTTACCTTTTTATTTCTGGATCCCGACTTTGTATATTACAGAAGCATGCGCATGAATATACATGCATATAAAGTGTGACCCATGTAATATTATTATACATCTATACGAGGATTTGGGGGGGGGGGAGTACTTGTATACGCATGCAGATACAAAAACTGTTAATATTTAATTCATTCACTTGAACTAGATTAACGTTAAGGGAATCAACATTAGATGAAACTACTATATAGCCAGCCATACGTTCGTACACTTATAATAAATACTATAATGAAGAATACTAGGAAAGTCTTTTTTCAATAATATACTAAATCCGATTATAAATCACTATTAAATAATATTAAAATTCATAAACTGGTTTGTTGTTGTTGTTTTTTTTTTTTTTGTAAAGTGCGTAATTAAATAGTGATGAACTTGTAATAAATTATACTCAACACAGAGAGATATATCCAAATGATATTTAATATGCGCAGAGGTTCTGTATCTGGTAAATAATATTGTTAATTGGATTTAGAATAATAATTTTTATTTTTTATTTGAAGATTAAGGTCGAAATTTGTGTAATTATATTGTAGTAGGTACTGGGGAATCTTTAGAAAGTGACCTAAAAGACTACTTTACGTTCTGTTAACGGGAATCTTAATTTCATTCAGTGTTTAACATTGTTTTTATGTCAATCTCTCAGTTGTTGAGTGCGCTTAGTTAGTAGATGACTTTTTCGATTTAAATGTGACATTAGCGTAGTTAAGCTATATTCTTGTGGAGAATTTACCACAAGCTTTTGCTGGTCTGACTAGGATTTCAAAAATGCATTACTAACATTTGTATAAGTTGCAATTCAGCAACGTCGCTTATATTCCGCCAGTTGATATACTGTTTCTTTACATATAGTGCAGTGACACTATATGTACAACGTATAGTAACGTACAGTGTTGTCAAGTTATATCTGTTTAGCATGCCAACACGTATATTTATTTATAAAATGCTTCACTTTGCGTTGTAACTAAACAATGAGACGGTCAATAATTATATATTTTTTTTTAAATACGCAGAACAAATCCAATAATTTATAGCAATTTTTTTAAAAGATTCTTAAGTGTCATTTTGTTATTAAAAATAAAAAACTGGAAGAAATACTGCTTAAAATGAGTACTCTCCATTGCACCACCCCATGTTAATAATTCGAACTTCAATTAAATTTATCTAGTTTGAGACAATTAATCGATTTCAAATTTTATGTGTACAAAATAATACCCTTAATAAGTGTGCAGAAATTTGGAACATTCTATAATTATACCCATTAATACGACAACTACCTTAATATACTACCATTCCGTTACAAAGGGTGTATAAAACAATTTAAAAAGAATTACCTATTCTCTACCTTCCCTTCCCCTCCATCTAATTCACAGTCAGTATAAAAAGACTTGTAATATAATTCCAAATAAACAACAATCATAATAATATCTCATATATTATAAATTATAATTTAAGACACTGTACTATAAATTATTATTAATAATAATAATAATAATAGTTATAATAATCGTACTCATTATATTTCGTGATAAAAATAATTTATTCATTTAATATTACAAACAAACACACTATTATATTGTCAACTCAATATAATATGTTTTAAAAAAAAATAAAAATAAATAAAATAAAAAACGCAAAGTCATCACACATACAACGAACGAACGAACGATTGAACGCGTAAGATATCTCTTCTGATGTAGCTTATAACGAGCGCTTGTCAAAGATGTTTGTTGTATGTTGTATACGGGAATATTGGTTTTATTTAAGTGAAGCGATGTCTACAGATTTCTTACTGCCAAATTTCGAAAGTTTAATAATTATTTTGGATAAATTATAGGGGGCTTATTGTTGAGCTAAGTACAGTGCATATTACTTGTATCAAATCGTACGGCGTAGACGGAAATTGATCTATCTCCACGGTATATACTGATTTTATGACAAAAGTTTTTGTTTCAGCGATCAATATTTTCAACCGTCACAAAATCGGGACTAAACTTAATATACCCTGGTATATACAGCCCGAATTTTAAAATACATCCAATCTGCAAATAATGCATAGTGAATCTATCGCTGTCTATATGCAGTGTACTATGATATGATTTCCTTTGTCACACATAAACTGTATTAAAATACGTATTGTATAATATATAACTATTATACTTATCACTCTCTAAGTACAAGCATTTATATATAGTTGCATCTTACTCGTGCATGTATACATCGTCGTTATTGTCCGTCGTCCGTCGTGTGAGTGTGTCTTCAGGTATATGTAACAAAGACACCATATCATAGTCGCTTCATATAGACAGCGATGTATAGTAATGAAATAGATTTATGAGATTTTATGCGTTTTCGATGGCAGTGTCGATGGAGTCTCATAATGTGAATTGACGCGCGAGCATCGATGCCGTTTTTTTCGGCGTCATTGCTTCTTTTGGTTGCCTAACATATAGCGTCAAACTAATTGGGCAGTGAAATTATTTCATTTTTCTAAATTAACTCTTAAATTCTAATGAATAGCGTAGTCCATTTCTTAACTGTTGTTAGGCGGTCATATTGTTGCTACACTTCTACCGGTACTTGGCCTTTTGTTGCACATCATAAAGAATTATTGATTGCCGAGAATGATAAATCGATCATGAATGTAAATCGAATCACTCAGTACCAAAAAAAAGAATCATTCATACACACATACAATCAGTTTACAGATAAAAGTGAAGAAGAAGAGATTTGAACTTGGAAGACACAACACAACAACATTACGCCACAATATAATATTCTTCTTCGTCTTCAAGTTGGATGTGGAGTTGATGACGATGATTGTAAGTGAAACTGGTTATGTTGTTACGGTTCTGCATCTTCCCACTTTTATATATATATATATATATATATATATATATATATATATATATATTTATATAAATATAAATATATATATATACATATATATATATATATATATATGTATATACACATATATATATATATATATGTATATACACATATATATATATATATATATATGTATATATATATTTATGTATATATATATATATATATATATATATATATATATATATATATATATATATAATGTGGAAGCGAAATAATATGCCCACTTCGTGATTATTGAAAGTAGATTTGGATTCAGGAATAAATACCAAATGCATGCTTGAAATTCTAATAAAATAAAATCTCAAGAAGTAAAAGTTTCATAAAATAAGAAAACCCGACTCAGAATTTTCTTCTCAATTTTGAAAGCTTGAAAAGTCTGTATATTTTAAGTTTAAAATAATGTATTTCAAAAATTTGGCCCGGATATAACTTTGGAACAGTTAGAAAGGGGCTATTACTTACTGGAAAGGTCTAAAATTTTGAATTTTTTTTGCTGATAGTTTGATTTAAGATAAATTGTTTTTGGGAACAAGCGTCTATTTATATACATTGTTAGTATGGTTACCTTTCGGTTATATGTATATATATATCAGTATATATATATATATATATATATATATATATATATATATATATATATATATATATATATATATATATATATATCAGTATATATATCAGTATATATATATATATATATATATATATATATACAGGTGTTCTGAAATGCATTCAAGAAAACTGTACCACGGTGTAGAACTGCAAAAACAAACAAAAAAGTTTAATAAAGTTTATCGATTTGACGCTTATTCTTTAAGATATCAACTTAATATAATCAATTAAACATTCATAAATTCAACCAATTACAGAGCGCATAGTGTTAGGAGACGGGGCCTCTTACCTTAAAGCACCACGATCTAATGCTGAGGCCACGCCTCCTTACACTCTGTGTGATTGGTTGCATTTATCAATGTTTAATTGATTGTATTTAGTTGATAATATCTTTAAGAATAAGCGTCAAATCGAAAAACTTTATTAAAGTTTTTTGTTTGTTTTTTGCAGCTGTACACCGTACACCGTGGTATAGTTTTCTTTAGAATGAATTTCCGAACACCCTGTACATATATATATATATATATATATATATATATATATATATATATATATATATATATATATATATATATATATATACATTATACTTATTATATATTATTTATTTATTTTATAATAATATATTATTATTATACTTATATATGTGTTTGATTTCGATGACTTAATGTAACATGACAATTGTTTTTATATAGAAAACATTTAACTTTTATATTCAAAGAATATATTTAAAAAAAAAAAAAGAAGTATGTTTGAAAATATAATGCTTCAGTTGGTTGCTAACATAGCGTGAATTGTATTAAAAAAAAAAAAAAGAAGTAAAAATGCGAAAGGCTTTTATATCATTACGTTTGTGTTCTTCAATTTTTTTCTTTTTTTTTTTATTATACACATCACATTCAAATAGCCTTTTATTTAAAATATTAGATCAAGTAAATTCTGAATGAATGAACTGGGGCTTGTGATGTGGTGGTGGGTGTGTGCCGGCCATGAATATTATACTTTTAACTCATCATTCATAATTAGTTTTGTTTTGTTTAAATTAATTTTTCTATCTAAAAAACATTTACTGAACAAAAAGTCCTAACAATATATAGATTCAACGGAAGTTTAAAAAAAAAAAACAATTAAAAAATATGTAAATAGTAAATAAACAAAAAAGTGTGTGTGTTACTCCTTAAGAACGATTGTCTTTGAACAGGCACAGAAAACAATACTTACTAGATTAAAAAAAAGACCGATATCATTTTTATTGGAGCTAGAAAAACCAGTCTTTCTATAAATTTTCTTGAATTACAATATTTATAATTATTCAGATAATATTATCTAATTATTAATTATAATTATTTATATTACAAAAAATAATTCATAAAATAAATTATAATAACCTTGAATAAATGTTTGAAAAAATTATAGATATTCAAAAAAATACAATTTTAAGTTAGGTTCAGAAATTGTCGATTTGGCATGGAATGCCCCATATATATTATATTGTCCATATTAAATTAAATATTTAATTATATGTGCAGCTAATACAAATTTATATAAACTACACTAATAATTAAATGTCTTATAAATAGAAAGCGCACAAGTTCATATTATGTACAATATATACCCTATTAATACTGACTGACTGAGTGCAGTAAAAAACGTACACAGCATAACCTGTGTACGACTAACAGCGAGACATGAATCAGACTGACTGACTGATTAAAAAAACGGAACGAGGGCATTCGATCACTAAATTTCACTCTCCATATTTTTTTCAATTTCGGGCGCTTATATGTAAAATCGATTCTTAAAGAGTAAACTCCAAAAATTAATAATACATCGACATTATATGCATAAAAAATTATATGCACTACACCATTCTGGTAGCTTACGCGCGAAGAGCGATTAGATAATTCATACTGAGGATGACTACTTTGTAGTCGAAATACGAATATATAAAATAACAAGGTCCACTGTGAATAATACCCTAACGCTATTGGCAATAACCATTTGATCAGAAAAGTATTACCGCGCCATTCGACGTAATGGGTTAGGTTCATCACACTCTTAATCCTTTAATTGGTCAGTTAACTCAAGTAATCACTGAGGTAATATACCGAGTACAGATCGATCATATTAAAGACAATAATTTATTAATATCATTGTGAGACACGCACCAAATTAGCAATGAGTAACAATCAAAAAAAAATTACTCATCTTTTTAAAATTTAATTGTTATTATATTATTGGATAATTATCATTAACCGCTCTTAATAATACAATTTTACACTATGTTCTGTACATTATAAATGAAATATACGGTTGAGAACATATTGAATAATTAATTTTGTTTTTATGGCGCAATTTAGTGTATCTAGTTTGTTTAAGGTGCGCTAAAAACTAACTATATGCATCGTTTCATTTACTATTAATGAGGAGTATATTACATAACGTTAGATAGATAGTCCAAGTCGACGAGCGGTCTAAGGCGCAGTATACCTACTTAGAAACTAGGAGGTTTTGGGTTCGAATCCCTACATCGGCAGTTTGTCAATTATTAAGAAAAAACTGTTGGCGTATGGACAAGAACGAAATAACTGGCTATGCTTGAGAAGGTTTTTTGCAGTTTGCCTCACGAATTCCAGATCAATATCGGCATTGTTCTTATCATAGCCGACTGCAGCCGCATATCCTACCAATTCCTAGATACAAAAATTCTTTCCACTCCACTCACATCCTCACATTCTTAGGCATCACAATGGACCTTATGGTCGAAGTGTATCAATCCATTAATCTATCAATCTATGTCTCTGCATTGATCTTTTGACATTCAATCCGAAACAAATACGAATCTTAATTTAAAATGAAAAGGTCTCGATTGATTCATTGTAAATGGAATAACAAAAGTATATTATTTTCACAAAGTAATAACGGTTGGTTAGTTTTCATATTCAAAGTCTTTCTTATACACTTGGTGGTAAACAAGGATTTAAATATTGATGTGTAAAATAGATATATATATATATATATATATATATATATATATATATATATATATATAGAGTGTCCTGAAATTCAGTCTAGAAAACTATACCACGGTGGAAACAAACAAACAAAAAAGTATAATAAAGTTTTTCGATTTGACGTTAGTTTTTGGGAACTAATCACATTTGAATTTTTGGGTGTCGCTACATACTCGCTACATACTCTACCAAACACAGACCGCATAGTGTAAGGAGGTGGGGCCATAGTAGTGGAGTAGGGCGTCCATGCTAGAGTAGCCACAATCAGAATTCTCAATAAGTGTAGCGACACCCACAAAATGGTTGAATTTATTAATGGTTAATTAATTATATCTCAAAAACTAAGCGTCAAATCGAAAAACTGTATTAGACTGTTTTGTTTGTTTTTCCAGCTCTATACCGTGGTATACTTTTCTTGAATGAATTTCAGAACATCCTATATGTATATATATATATATATATATATATATATATATACGTACATATACGTACATATATATATATATATATATATATATATATATATATATATATATATATATATATATATATATATATATATATATATATATATATATATATATATACGTACGACATCCAGGACGGATGAACCGTTTGTTTTTCGTTATATTTTATCCAAGCGTTGGTTGTCACAACATCGTGGCTACCTATCTCATACCTATTGCTACCATATTATAAACACATATTTATAGTAAATGTGCATAGAAGTAATATTAGTAGCTGGTTGGGGGATAGCTAGGCTAGATACGAGCAGCTAACTCTAGCTCTGACGATGATCCTATCGCATCCTATAAAGTTATGTACAGCAGGATGCTTGGCTGGTGTTGTGTTGTGATGATGCAATAGAGAGCTATTTTGCTAGGGCTAAATTACTATATACTATTACTAGAAACAAAAAGTGGTTTTGTAAGTAACCACCATAGTCTTAGCAGCATAGAGAGTTGTTCCTCGCTCTTGCATCATATTGTGTTGTTCAAAACTAACACCACAAGTTTACTATTTACACTAACGAACACTATCTATCTATCTAGCTAGTATAGCTAGAGCTGGTGTACTCACCGTAAGTCTAAGTAAGTTTGTTGATATCATCGCTTCTACACTACATCATCATCATAAGCAAGTTAAATAAACATAGAGATATTAACCGTGCAGATATATTGATTATGTTGCGAATATATATTTGTTGAAGGCAGAATTCAATTGTGGTAAATAGTTATTCGGCTAGACATAGATAGATAGATAGATTGTAGAGGCTACCCTGGACGGGCTACACTTCGACCATAAGGTCCATTGTGATGCCTAAGGATGTGAGGATGTGAGTGGAATGGAAGGAATTTGTGAGTAGACAAGGAATTGGTAGGATATGCGGTTGCAGCCGAGTATGATAGGAACTATGCCGATATTCATTTGGAGTTCGTGAAAGAAACTGCAGAAAACCTTCTCAAGCATAGCCGATTACTTCGTTCTTGTCCATACGGCGCCAGTTTAGTCAATTAACCGCCCCTTTTTTTCCTTATAATGGAAAAACTGCCGATGTCGGGATTCAAACCCATAACCTCCCAGTTTCCAAGTAGGCATACTGCGCAGACATAACGCATTAGACCGCTCGGCCACTTGGACTGGTTTCGACTAGACACGCTGCAAATAGTAGATTTTAACGTATACACTTTAGAAAATTAGACCATAATCCAGATCCAACCAATGGAGTAGAGTGGGATGTCTAGCCAAATAAATTTTGTCCAAAATTTTATTGATACTTACGACTTATTTACGAGTAAACATTTCAAACGAGTGTTGTTACTACAGGGTCGTAATCAAGATTATACTCTACGTTTGAAAAATGATCAGATTGTGCTGCTATCCACTTCGTTGTATCTAATGTGTAGCACGATTAGAAATTACCAAGGTTTCTTCTCTATTTCCGTATTCAAGAGAAATATTTAATATAATGCGAGGGTGAATTATAATTTGTTATGGCCATTTCAACTTAATAACTACATAATGCATAGAATTTGATTTTTCTTTCATTTTTATTTTTCAGCATAGTTTTAACATAAATATGCAATCTTTATAAGATTGCATACAATACAAAAAGTATTGGAGCTTAAAAGAAATTTCGATTGATTAACAATCATTTAAAAAAATTTCTGTTTGGTTTTCCATTTTGACCCTCAAAACTGAACCATCAACCAAAAACCTTCGAATTTTACTTTGTGTTCGTATTTGATTAACCGCGTATCAAAACTGTGCCAATCATTTTAATCATTTACGTGAAATAATCACTGTGAAAAACGTCCGCACTGTGTCAGTCATTGTGAAAAACTTTGAAATGGAAGAAAGAGTGTGCTCATGCTTGCCATGGGACTTTCGATTGTGATTAAGCAACAACTGGACAACAAATGGACCATAAGGTCGAAGTGCAATACTTTTTAGACCCCAAGATGAATCAATCAATCAATCAAGCAACAACCCCGACGTCTTTCGATTGCCATTTCAAAAAAATTTGTATATGTGGTTAAAAATTTGTTCAAAATTATGTAGTGGGTTGTTAATTAAAAAGTTTTTGGAGCTTGTTGTGTGACCTATAACTATTGGGGTGGCAGCCTTTAGCCCATAGTCCCGTACATCCAATATCTAGATTCGACCCTGGTAATATAGTTTGTGAGTATAAAATAAGCGAAGAGGATGAACTTAGTAACATTCAAATGTTTGTACACCGACCGGTGTGAGTATAGTAGTATGTGTTCACATGAAATGTAATGCTCTTGTGTATACAACCAAACCAAACACAAGCATTTAGGAAATATTTCGATTTAAGTGAAATGAAATATCTATCGATTGCCTACAATTAATTAATTACAATTAAATAAGCCTAATCTGTTCTTTGATATACCGCACGACCGATCATACCGAACGATTTGCCGACAAGAATTCATATCATCGTTATTTAACTATACCGTGTGTGTTGGAAGGCTTTTCCAATAGAGAATCAATGTTAAATATCATTTATTACTGGCTGGCCGTGTCGTTACTTTGTGAAGTCAGTCAGTATACATGTAATGAGAGTGGGTTAAATATGTTCATTGAATTCTTAACTTTAGTAAGTGCATCACCTCACTCTTAAATGACAAGAAACAACCATACGCATACACTGTACCTATATACTATCCAGATGTTTGTATGTATGTGTAGTGTATAGGTGTATTGTATAGTTTTATAGTTAATATTTTATTTATTTATTGATTCTCTATTAGAAATACTTTTGAAACGGTCTGTATATTATTTTCTATATCCACTACTAATGGGTTGAATGGACTTTTGTGTAAGGCCGGGTCAGTTTGTATTGGGTTTGTGATTAATATTTGATGCATTGTTCTCTTTTAATGATTGTATTTTAACTATCATACAAAGCTTTGTGGTTTACTTTTTTATAGTTCAGAAATATAATTTCCTTCGTTGCTGGTATGATTTTAAGGGAATACCTAGGCTGTGAAACAGATTCAATTTAATGACATGCTAATCGTTTGGAATATCGTGTCTCAAACTATTACTCACGCAAAGCTCTGAATGTTTGAATATTAATTTATACATTTACTACTCGCCTGATGCCTGCTGAATAATTTTAGCTTAGACTTTTTTAAGGTACTGTTTGAAGCGAGAAATAACACCAGATGTGTTGTATTTTATTTGACTTTATTTCACGTTTTTGATTGATGCTTTCGAGAAGATTTTTTGATTGCTCTGATTCGATACCAGGGCTTTCTTTACGTCTTATTTCGTTTGTCTTCCGGTACAGAAAGCATATAAAATGAAACAGAAATAAAAAATATACACAGGCTATCTTCTTGGGAAAATTCTTGGTATATGTGTTCATAAAATGAACTATTTAGACCATTTCCACATGTTCGTCAATCGGTCTGTAAACACGATAACTAAAAAATGAAAAGAGACACCGAACTGAAATTTTGTGTGTGTATTCTCAACAGATAAAAAGTCCACCCCAAGGGGGATGGAAAATCTATCTTTAAAACCGTAAGAGATAGATTTACATTCGTTTATTTATATGTTTTATAAAATAAAACATATAAATATAAAATAACTTTGTTTGAAACTGCTTTTTCATAAACTGAATTTCAGCTTAAAAAAATAAAATAAACAATTCACGCATTGATAATAAATTCAGTGTATAACAGATATTTAAATAATTAACTCAGTTAGTTGTTATCTGCACTTGATATAAAAATATGATCTCAAAAAGTAGAATTCAATAGACCTTTTCATTTCAAAATACGAATTGCTTTTGCAAACAATACTTCACGTCCTTGTTCATCATATTGAAGAGTGCCCGAAAATCGCATGTGCATAAGATCCTATGGAAAGGCCTATTGCCTGCGTTTGCGTATCTTTTATGTAGTCTCAAATAATTACAAAATATAATTTTTAAGTGATATCAAAATTAAATATGTGTACCTACATAATTATAATTTAATTAAAAAAAACTACAATTAAGTAGCTACAAATATCAAATAGAAATTCCTGTAATGCCGTCATTATTTATTTTTTTTGATTGAAATAGGACATATGCTCATTATAAAAGTAGTGTTGTCAGTGTACACGGTATCCCAACAGTCAGTCCCTAAACCAACATTAAAATGCAATAATTTACTTTCTATCTGCGTATCGACTTCTTTTCCTCCAGAGAACTTCACTATTAGAAATTATTGTCGTTTCGGTCCATCTTAGAATCAATAAATTTTTATTTTTTTAAGGGAAATATGGACAAGTATTCGTTTATGTAAAAAATATTTTTATTATTATTCTATTGCCAACGTTTCGTCAGTCGTTGCTGACTTCATCAGGGCTCTACAAAAGTGATTATTTAATATATATAATTCTGTTCTCATTATTGTAGAGCTCTGATGATGTCAGCAACGACTGACGAAACGTTGGCAATATAATTTTTTAAAAACATTTTTTACATAAACGATTAGTTGTCCATACTTCCCTTAAAATTTGTGAAGAAATTGCCAAATATTTTTTAATTTATATTTGACGCAAAATAATAACTGTTATACTATCGTTGTTGATTATGAGACGAGATGAAACATAGCTCAAAAGTAACGAAGTGAGCCGGTATGTACAGAGGGCATTATCGTTTCTTCTCATTGTGATACAATTCACGAAAGACCAAAGAGTAATAAAAATATATAATTGTATGTACATATTTTAAAATTTATGATATCACACAGCCCGGTAGTGCATGGGGCCAAGATCAAGCGTGGACGCCTACAGTTTTGTGTTTTACAGGAAGGATTAAAGATGGTTTTTAAGCGTCTGTATCTCAGGAACCAAAACTGAGGTATTTTGCTGAAGTATTCCTACTTTTTGAATGAAAAAGCTTGTTTAAGGAAGTGATCGAGTTTCATTATCTTTACGCCTCGCTTTAATAAATTCTGATCAAGTTATACAAATTTTTATCATCGAGACTTTCATTATTTTGGGACACCTTGTATAACTAAATTATATTTATTTCATAACCTAATTAGTTTGCTTACTTTATTACAGGTACAATTAGGTTTCATGCTAAGCTTATAAATTAATTTTTATTATTATATGAATTAATAATATAAAAAGTAATCATAAACTAGTTTGTTTAGAATAATAACCATGTATTGTAGTTAAATATCGATGTAAATTAAATAGGTAGCTTGCATTGAACTCGCCGAATTAGAAAAAAATACAGATTACGAGGCTGGATAAGGTATTTCATCCCCTGAAAGCAATTATTTACGATATTGTTGAAACACTGTATCTTTGAGAGATGATTCCGACACAAAGATTTTAAAAAGGTCAAAATAGATCTATATAGTAGTAGAAGTAGTAGTGGTATCGAAGACGCAGCCTGTCTAGTGAGCTTTTCTAGGCCTTTTTTACCAACCTCAAAGAAACCCATCCCCTCAATCTCTCCTATCCTTGACCACGCCTGGTTCGTTTCCTCTATCCTTAGGATCGTTGTCGAACCAACTAGTCTTCTTTGCGAATGACAGGAAAGAGCTCAGTTTTAAATGTTTTAACTCAGATTCCCCAATTTTGGACGAGCCGATGGTTCGGTACCTTATTCTGGCTTATTGGGCTTTTGTTAATAAGCCAGGTAGATCTGATGGCATTACCTTACTATCATTTGTTTGACTTGTCTGCAGCCTGCTTTATCTCTCCATTTCCGGTTCATAGACTTATCCAACCATTCGTTAAGGGCAGACGTAGTCTGCCTCCTAGTTTTTCCTAGATATGGTTCCGGTGTCTGACAGGAGGGAGTGCGTCTCTTTTACGGGCGATATCATCGACCGTTTCGTTGCCCCAACTCCGCAGTGTCTGGATACCCACATCAAGGTGACCTCTTTTGATCTCAACAAGATCTTCAGTGATTCCGCGCATTCGAGAACTAGACGTGATGTTATTTTAGCAGAAAAGATTGCTTTGAGCGCAGCTTGGCATCCAAGCAGATAAACCCGTCGCTAAGTGTAACCCACTACTCCCTCCATATTTGCCACTTAATTCAGTATGGCATAATCCTCTGTTTGAAAATCCTCTGTTTTGTAACTATACTGTCATTTATAATTTTTGCTCTTATTGCCAGGGGGAATTATCTTAATTATTGCTCTGTAATTTTGTAGAAATAAACGAAAATATTGACTTTCAGTAAGTACATAATTCGTGGAATATACTCCTCGGAAAATGATAGAAACTTGATATTTGTATCTAGGAAGATAAATAAGATTTGCTAGGTAATTATTAATGAATTAATATACAATATATTTTGAAATAAGATTTCTTCAAGCCAAATTAATTCAATAAATAGAAAAGTAATTAAATTTCATAAACAAATTATGTGCTTCTTCTTTTTATAGACTCACAGTATGATGACTGAGAAGTCATTGGTCTTAGATTCGGTCAGTCGGCTAAGGTCTCAAGGCCATGTCTTATATAAACACCCTAGGCATTTTGTTTTATTTTACGACTCTCAAACTATAGTATCAACAGTATTTTGTCTATTATTTTGACTATATTTATCAAAATGAAAATCAAATAAAAAATATTCAATACTTTATATATTTTATTTTAATGATTTATAATAACATTTTTTTTTTCTACCCAAAAATGAAAACCATGAAAATTGTAATATTTTCAAGATTCCTCGTATATTGCAATCATTAAAGAAATAAAAACCTTCTGTATATGAATAAATGTTTTAGATAGATAGATATAGATAGATACATCTTGGAGTCTAAAAAGTATAGTACTTTGACCTCATGGTCAATTGTGCCCCCCCCCCCCCCCTTTTACTTAAGTCTGACGAGATTCGCTTCTTCTATATCTTGGCAATAGCCAGAAGCTTGCTTATCAGATCTTCCTGAAGGTTCATATATTCGGGGTGAGATGCACCGAATATCCTGTATCTGCTGTAACCCAGAGGTTCGCAGTCAAAGATTATGTGGCTGGATGTTTCTTCCTCCTCGCCACACAATCTGAACATAATGGAGCCGCTATGGAGTCCCATTGTGTGCAGATGCCTCCGCAGGGGATAATGCCCGGTAATAAATCCGGTAATCCTCCGCAATTGCATCAATACGTATATGAAAAAATGTTTTAGGTAGAGGTAGATTGTAAAGGCTGCCCTGGACGGACTACACTTCGACCATAAGGTCCATTGTGATGCCTTAAGATGTGTAAATGTAAGTGGAGTGGAAGGAATTTGTGAGTAGACTAGGAATTGGTAGGATATGCGACTGCAGCCGACTATGATAAGAACTATGCCGATATTCATCTGGAGTTCGTGAAGGAAACTGCAGAAAACCTTCTCAAGCATAGCCGGTTACTTCGTTCTTGTCCATATGCCGA
The DNA here is from genome assembly GCA_963920215.1 of Nineta flava. Lineage (NCBI taxonomy): Eukaryota > Metazoa > Arthropoda > Insecta > Neuroptera > Chrysopidae > Nineta > Nineta flava. Next base: position 7,454,011 of record OY986042.1, read on the forward strand.
CAGTTTAGTCAATTAACCGCCCCTTTTTTTTAATTTTTATAATTGACAAACTGCCGATGTCGAGATTCGAACCGATAACCTCCCAGTTTCCAAGTACTGCATACTGCACAGACATAACGCCTTAGACCGCTCGGCTACTTGGACTGGTAATAAATGTTTTACTTGGATCTGAAATTTTCTCGAAATCTTGTTACTATTTTCTCTGATTTCTGATATCTTAGAACAAAATATTCTTCTCAAAAGATTGTTAGTATTTTAATACTTGGACAACTTTACTACGAAGCAATATATTTCGAAAACTAAATTGATTTCAATTCAATTCGACTGCAAAATTTGAAAAAGGAAAACCACCTATAAACAATCTATATCACATATACAGTTTATACCTACTAGAATACGAGAACAAAATCTTCGTGAGGGAGCTAAATTATCATTTTGAAAATCATTTACTTACGACTAATTTATTAGAAATGGATCGCTATACAACTTTTTCTTCTTAATGAGAGATTAGAGACTAAATGAGAGACTTGTACTCCAATTATAGTGTTTGACCGTGGAACTATAATAATAAATCAAAGTTTTGATAATGTATAATGTGTAATAGTTATTATTATTTTTATTTCTCAAGGAAGAAGCTCACCTTTAACTATCAATAAAGTACCTCTATTATTATATTTGTGTTTTTATAAATTACATTTTAATATGAAATAAAGTACCTGTTTTCAACTTATATTATGTTGTGTTGCTTGGTAATGTTACTGAAGAAATGTTAATACAAAATAATATTTCTATATGCTTGCCTAGCCAGAGCACTACTCATGATCGGTATAAGATGGAACTGTCGTTTCGAAAAAATGAGAAATATTTTTTTTTCTTTACTTGAATGTACCAAACTTAAACCACCTGTTCCTCAATTTAAAATTTCACGTTATACTCTCAGTTGTTAATGAATGAATCGTTACTCGTTATGAAAATTTATTATTATCGTAAAAAATTAACAAATAATTTAACAACCAGTCCGTGAAGTCCAGTTGTTAAAGACGCTCTACTCGGGACTGGGATGTTGCTGGTTCGATTCCCAACATTGGAAGTTCATTAATTTAAAAATAAAAATATGAATGGGACGTTTCATTGACTAAACTGTCGGCGTATGGATAAAGAACAAAAGTTACCGGCTATGCTTGTGAAGGTTTTCTGTAGTTTCCTATCACAAACTCCAGATGAATATCGGTGTAGTTTCTATCAAAGTCAGCTGCAGTCGCACAATCTGCCAATTCCTAGTCTACATGCAAATTCCTTGTCCTTTAGAGGTCGGTAAAAATGGCATAGAATGGCCTCTTTGACAGGTTTCTACCTCCTTACGCCGTGCTTTTGTTTACATTAAAGTTAATTTTGTTGTCGATCTCTTTATTCTATTCAATTTAATTCTATTCATATTGCAATTAATGTTTTTTGTATTTTTAAACTCTAGATTTTATTTTTTGTTTTTTAGTCTTAAAACAAAATTATTTTGTGTATTGTAGTTTCATCCTTCATTATTATTCCTACGTGTGATGGAATGAGTCCTATTTTTACCAAAGAAAGTATATATCGAATATAGTATAGGAAATTTATATCAAATAATTATTTGTTTCATAATTTTTGCAGCAACTATAGCAACTATAAACTATACCATTACACAACAAATAGTTATATACAAGATGAATCGAACCAGGTGAATAATTGGTATACACCTCTATTTCTTTCTATAAAATGAATAACATATTTAGTGGACTATTTTTAATGGAGAGGGTATTATACAGCATATATTAGACAATATATGTTTATATATGTGTGAAAATATTTGTGAGAGGTATAGTATTGGCCTAACATCTTAGTTCTACAGATACGTATAACATTCTATTGGATGTTATTAAAAAATGGGAGGATCAGAAATAAATAGAGGCGTATTTTATTATGCGCCTAGTTTGATTCACCCTGTATAAGTTAGGATATGCATATTTCGGGTTATTCAGACGTCCAGAAGTGGTTGAAAACTCACTTCAAAAACGCCATTATATTCATACATATATATATATATAGATAGATACATACAAGTCAAGCTAATAAAAGCTTGATAAAATAACATATGATCATGTATAAATTTTTAAAATGCGACGTCGTCTCATACTGAGCTTCGTAACATAAGAGAAATGATATAAAACAAAATAGTATATTTTTGTATGCCTGCCTACCTGTGTAGGTACTATTAAGTAATAATATATTATATAATAAGGGACACTATTATATTATTATTCTTATATTATTGTTTATACATTTTAGTTTCGTTAATTATCCGGTTTTTCTAAAACTAATTAATAATACATTTAATATAAAAATATTATTGCGTGTAAATGAAACAGATTGTTGTTTTAGTAAAATTATTTTAAGTAATCAATCAATTTTCTAAACAATATTTTATTTCTTTCTTTCTTTTTAATATTTTGGAATGTAAAAAATAATTTACATGAATATATATATATTTATATATATATACATTCCTTTTAGCATGGCAATAGCATGATTTAATAAGGGGAACCCCTACGAATTTATACATTATTTTTAATATTCCATTATGATTTCCTTTTCTATATAGGAATTGTATAATCATATTCAAAATTTATGTTGACGTGAAATACTCATATGACTTTCGTAAATGAATCTTGTTACCGGTAATAAATATTTCGTAAACGTTAATCATAGCCTGACATTTTTCTTGAGAGGTTCGATCTAGACAACCGCTTAAGAAGTTAGTCTAGTTAATTTATTTTCAGTTAATAAATTCACCTTTATTTGATTCAAACTTTTTTTGATGTGAGTAAAACAACATTTGTAGATATAATTAGGGTTCTATCTGAAATCAAAAAACAAATTGTTATTTATTTAAAAAAAAGTATACTTAAGGGAGGTGTAACTAAGGTATACTTATGTCGACCATTTTTTAACGATATACTTTGTTCCAAACTCTGCATTATTATGTATTTAAAAACTTAAAGTCAATCCGTCTGTTTGTTTTTGAGTAATCCCGGCCACCGATCTCAAAACAGAATTATCAAGAAAAATGCGTTTAAGGTTTTAGTAATATAATTAAAATTTCCAGCACCGGCACCATAATATTGCCTGAATTCAGGGATTAAAGCTTTCAGCACAGCAAATTGCTCTTGAATACGGCGCATAATGCGATTATATTACCTTGGCAAAAGCGTCTGAATCGTTCTCAGTTTTGCTCGGACCGACTTGAGATTTTGACGATTCGTTAAAGAAAGGAAAAAAATATTCGAGTGATGTGCTTTGTCCAGTAATTATGTTCTAATTTTGAGATATTTAAAACAGGAAGTCTATTATCATTTGAAGGTGTAAGAAAAATCAAGGACGTATGAAAAAATTGTATCTATCAAAATTTTCAGACTTATCTAAAAAGTTGTGGAAATAAACTGATAACGACTTTTTTGTATTCGAGGAATCTAAATTACTAGTTTTATAAGCTCTATAATCGTCATATATTTTATGAAGTTGTTGTATACGAAGGTGTTTAATAATTAATTATAAATTTGTAAGGTATTTAAAACAGACACATCGCGTACACAATACAATATTGTTCTCTTAAATAGTAATATTTCATTTGCCGGAAAATATGTTTTTTGACTAATTATACATTCCAACAAAATCATTTATTAAACCAAAAATTTAAAGTACCTGCAATATCAATCAATTTGTAAATGAATATTAGTATTTATAAAAGATTGTAGTAATAATCTTAGTTATTTGCTCAAAATTTAACCAAAATTTATGATAATTTTAACGCTACATATTATAAGCTTTACTTGAAGTAGAATCAGGAAACCACAAAACCGAATAATACTGCGTAATATATTTATAACGAATTTAACAAATATATTTATGATGCCATTTTTATTATATTCACTCGAACTTGAGACACTTTTTCAACCTTTTGGCATCGTTCGACTCATACTCGTAAGCGTTTTATTAATAGGAAAATCTTCTACATTTCCAATCGGCTCTACAGTTTATTTCATGCTTAGGAAAAATTCAAAGGAAATTCTTTGTTTCATGTTTTTTCAAGTAAAAAATTGTTTACACAAAAACATGTGTAATCTTTTCGTATGTCAACAATAAAATAAGTATCCAATACGGTTAGATAGATAGATTGTAGAGGCTGCCCTCGATGGGCTACACTTCGATCATAAGGTCCATTGTGATGCCTAAGGATGTGAGGATGTGAATGGAGTGGAAGGAATTTTTGTATATAGACTAGGAATTGGTAGGATATGCGGCTGCAGCCGACTATGATAGGAACTATGCCGATATTCATCAGGAGTTCGTTAAGGAAACTGCAGAAAATCTTCTCAAGCATAGTCGGTTACTTCGTTCTTGCCCATACGCCGACAGTTTAGTCAATTACCGGCCCTTTTTTTCTTAATAATTGACAAACTGCCGATTTCGGGATTCGAACCCATAATCTCCCAGTTTCTAAGTACGCTTAACAATGTAATCAAAATATGATATTTGATCATTTACAATTCGATAATTTAAGAATTACCCTTAGTTTTTTTTTATCATAGTTCGTATACTGGAAAATTTAAAACCTTTTTTTTTAGATTCAAAATCAACAATCACATAAGGTCAAATTCATCTTCAAACTGGAAATAAATATTGGTTGTTTGTGAATTGAGTTTCACATTAAAAAGTCATTGAACATAACGTTTAAAAATAATGATTTAAAACATTTTTAAAAAATTTAAAAAAAACGCAAAATTTTTTAGTAGATAAAATAAACAAAAACAGTTGTTGACTAAATTGTGAAAACAAATAATATGTATAGTAGAATACGCGTTTAAATGTTATGTCCAGAGTCATAATTAACGTTAAACATTTTATTATTATTTTTAAAAGATAAATGTTTTTTATCCTATTTAAGGTTGTTGGCTCGTTAGAGCAAAATATAAAATCAAATACACATAAACTAATTTTTTGAGATAGATCTGACGTCCAGTTTTTTTTGTAATTTAAATAAAATTAAATTTTTAGCTCATAGGTACGGCTAACAATGCAATATCGGTATGATAAATCGTACATTTATCATGGAATTAAACTACAACTGCTAAAGAATTAAAGTATTTTTGCAATTATTTGTAAGACATTTTTGCAATCGCTTGTTACTGCCCGTAATAAGGCGCCACTTGATTGTAACCTAAGAAGACCCGGACCTTTTTATGAGTATTCAAATTAACTTTTTTATTTATTAATTTCCATAAATTTTTGCTTTTTTAAATTAAATGTCGGTTAAATGAAACAAAAACAGTTTCTTACTTCATTTAGCCAATTTAGTTCCTTGCGTTACCAAAGTTAATGATTTTTTCCTATTACACACAAGCAAGGCCCAAGGTGGATTGTAATTAGAAATAAAATACTGATATAGATTTTCTTTTGTTAAATATTTCGTTAAAAATAAGTAAACAGTAACAGAAAAATGAAAATATTTTAAAATATAATAATAATTGTTTGTATGCAGTTTGTATTTTTAATAGATCTAATAAGGCCCAGCTTATTTTCGGCTGAAATGTTGATTGAAATTTCTATTAATTTTTGTTTGTTTCTCAATTTTACGTTTTTATAGTCATTTTACAAATAGTGGACCTTATTAAGCACCAGTACTTTAATTATATTACAAACAAATTGTACACTCTCGTTCAAAAAAAATGGACAGACCTGAAATGTTAATTTTCTTACATTTCATAAAACTCCTCACTTTTGTAATTCTCTGTATATTATTTATTTATAAACAAAGATAAGTAGTATATTCTTTAAATGTGAAAAAAGAAATGGAAGTTTTATATTTTTTATTTATGTAAACAAAAACATTTACTACAAGAATAATCAAAATATTGAGAGATTGATTCGATTCAGGTCTGTTCATATTTTTCGAACGAGAGTGTACATTGATAACTATAATTTGGTCAAAATTATACGAGGTTTAGGAAATCTTTTAAATTCGTTTGATTTAGTGTATTTGTATTATCCCAACAACCTTAACATTAACCATTTTATATTATTATTTTTAAAAGATAAATGTTATTTATCTTATTTAATGTTTTCGGAAAATAATGACACGTTTATGCTGTGGCAGTATCATATAATTTTTTTCAAAAAAACATTCTTCTCTATTTCAAACAAAAATATATTATAAGTTTAAAAAACGGGAGAAAAAAAGATTGAGTGCATCTATTCCGATGAACTCGACAAGAATTATAATTGAACATGTGGATAAATATTTGGCACCAATACAAGGTCGATGCCAAAACTCTCTCTAATTATAGAAAACATATTTTATTAAATTTTCATATTACGATATCGCGTACATCGTGGCTTCGTGACCGTCGTTTTCAAACAAAATATTGAATTTTTGTTTTATAATGCGTAAAGTAGTTTGTGTGTGTGTGTGTGTGTGTAAACACTATATGCACCATTATCACATATCTTGTATGCATTAATTATCCTTGAGCAAGAAATTTATTCGCTATTTTGTTTGTTTAATATTTATGAAATTTATTTTAAAAAAATAATGCTTTTTTTTTGCAACAGATAACCTTTCCTCTAGAACTTCCTGTTAATGAATCAGATTTATGCATTGAAACTTCGTTTAAAAAATTTTACGGCCATGCATCAAGGAATGATTGTATTTTATTTTTAAACGAATGTTATAAACAAGGGCGTAAAGTTTATGGTGTTTTTATTTTCAGAAATGCACAGAGAACAGTTTGAATTGAATAATATATTGCGCTCCTCAAGGTAACAGTAACTGCTGGAGCAGTGATTCTCAACGTTTTTTTTTGTCGCGGTACACTTTTAACGATTTCAAAATTTGACGGCACGGAAAAAGATAAGTTTAAAAGTTGTTTACTTACCTATAATACACTGTGTAAAATAGTTTATGATAATCATTTTGAATGTAAAATAAAATAATATGTACTACAAAAACAACAGTACGTTTATTAAGGGATTAATTACAAGTTCATAGTAGGAATACTATTAATGAGAAATTTGAGCTTGATGTTTTTTGATAATTTCATTTATATTTGGTCGTAAAAATGATAATGCTACTCTCATATCGTCTTCTACATTTAACAGTCTCGATCTTTTCTTCGTTTTTATGTTGGTTAATACTTTATTATATACATTTTTAAAATTTAGCGCCACACTTTAAGAATTTGGCGGCACACAAAAATGCCATGGCACAGTGGTTGAGAATCACTGTGCTAGAGAAATGGAATATTCCGACTCGGATTCTATGACTGTATATCATATCAATGTGGATGTCGCTTGTTTTGTTTTTGCATTTCTGATTGTAAATAAATCATAACGTATTTAGATGGGTTTTTATATGAATATTTTTAAATTTTTTTAAACAATTTACATTATTGTTGGAGTATTGACTTAAATGCCAAAGTAAGTTTACGCTAGTCACTTCTATTGGTATAATATAACCTACAGGCAACCATATTAACAATGGATATAAAAGAGGCTTGTTAAAAAAAAAAAACAATTTAAAAAAATATTTAGTATGATTTAAATACGTGTAAAATTTACGTGTAAATTTATGTACAATCGAAAAATATTGTACCTCTCAAATTTTACAAACATTTAAATCATCGGTAATGGTTGGAAGGAACCAACCATTTTTACAATATTATTTACATTTACGTAGACGATAGACGCCATAAGTATTAGGTGCCTATAAGAATTTGTAATAAATTTAATAATACTTTTATGTACAGTTTTTTTCTCTTTCTTCGCTAATATAGTCTCATTTTCATATTCCATCATAATAATCAACTGTATATTCAAATATATGTCTAGTATAAAACAAACTGGCTCATATCGAAAACCTATTTCAGATTAGTAAACACAAAATCCAAGAGATAATACTTGGAAGAAAGTTGGCTATATTATTTTTCGAGCTTTTGCTTACAAAACCTCTTCTATTTGCTATACGTGAAATCTTTACATACACATTCAAATGGATTTCAAATATCGGTTTGACGATTTTGATTTTCTTACTAGCTTCATGAAGCACCACTAGATCAGAACGAAGCGTACAGTAGATGCCAGATATCAGCTTCATGTTAATGTTATGGGTAGCAATCGAGGCGCTGTTCGACCAAAGCGGCATTGTAACGCCATTGCCACGTTGCTAGATGGAGAGGGCGATAGTTCAGTATGTGTGGAAGTGTCTCATTGACATAGCCCAAACGTGAACACCGTTAGTCACCGTTCCCGAATCGACGTGTTCCATTCAATGGTACATAGCTTCTCCGATTTGGTTTTCCAAGAAATCTAGTCATGTAATATGCTCTTATGCTTGATCTTAGTATACGGACAACCACAGACCGCGCAGTCTGATACGCTCTGATGTTTGCTCGGGCCGGTTGATACTGATATACAGGCCACGCTTTTCAACGCAGTGAAAGTTTGCACCACTATTACTGTTAAGGCAGTGGTATGTATTTCTTGTTTATGACCACAGATTCAAGATTTCGTCACGTACATATTTATAAAATACAAATACTCTATTTAGGAATTAGAGAACCAGTCCAAGTAGCCGAGCGGTCTAAGGCGTTATGTCTGCGCAGTATGCATATTTGGAAACTGGGAGATTATGGGTTCGAATCCCGGCATCGACAGTTTGTCAATTATTAAAAAAAACAAAGGGGGCGGTTAATTGACTAAACTGTCGGCGTATGGACAAGAACAAAGCAATCGGCTATGTTTGAGAAGATTTTCTGCAGTTTCCTTCACGAATTCCAGATTAATATCAGCATAGTTCCTACCAGAGTCGGCTGCAGCCTCATATCCTACCAATTCCTAGTCTACTCACAAATTCCTTCCACTCCACTCACATCCTCACATCCTTAGGCATCACAATGGACCTTATGGTCGAAGTGTAGCCTGTCCGGGGCAGCCTCTACAATCTATCTATCTAGGAATTAGGGAAAATGGAAATTTTACTGCAATAGGCAATTTCTATATGAACAGTTTTTGTAAAAATTTTCTATTTCGTGACGTATGTTCATTTCATTGCTAGATTTCACTTTTCTGGGTACAGACCGAAATGAATACCTATTTGAGGGCCAAAAACAAATATTAAACGCAGTCTTATACTGGTTTATATGTGACTCAATCACTATTTCTGCTGGAATTGCCTGGTTGCTTTGAAGAAATAATAATAATGCGCATAATGACACATAGGCCGTTGTTGTAATCATAAATCACTTTTATATGCATAAAAACAAAAAAACAAACACCATTAACTCTCTGTTGTAAAATGATTCGTAGAAGATCTTATTTTGGCTTTGATTTACCTACAAATAATGCACAGTATTTATTTGAAAATTAAGTAATTTTTATATTAATGATGGATCGTTAAAAGTTTTAAATCTTTCAAAATGTGTATAACGACATCGCATGGAATGAATAATATCATTAAGATGAAGAAATCTTTTTATATTTAATGTGATTATCAACAGATTATTTTAAAGACTTTTTTACTGCAGTTGTTCAAATTTAAATGTTGGTATATTTCTAGGAGAATTGGTTTTACGGTGTTTACTTTCATGATGTGTGGCTGTTTTATGATTTTCTTTCTTTTATCATTTTTCTGCGTAAAGTTATGATTGCTCATGCAAAATCAGTTGTAGACAGGTCCACAATTGATTCAATGACAAAATGCAAAATAATTTAAAATAAAATGAAGAGATTGACAAAACAAAATTAACTTTAATGTAAAACAAAAGCATGGGGTGCTCTCTATTTACGTTTTCATAATGGCTCTACTTTTACGATAGTAAGTAGAGAGCACTCCATGCTTTTTTTTTTACATTAATGTTAATTTTGTTGTCAATCTCTTTATTCTATTTTAAATTATTTTGCATTTTTTTAAAACTCTTATGTTTACTCAATTTTGTAAATAATATATGTAGGTACACAGTAGCATTTACGACCTCCTGAAACTGGTAAATTAATTTGAGTCAAAAAATACACCTTTATGAAGACAAAACAGCGCAAAATAGCACACAAAAATCCTTTTTTAATGAGAGTGTAATTAATGTTTCAGATTAGTAATATTTATCAAACCTTAAAAAGTGAAGTGGGAGAAACAATACCAATCCAATATTTATACCAATTTGAATTTTTCATTTTTTAGGATAATTCGTCTCCATCGATCATAAACTGACCCATAATAAGCATGCAACATGTCTATAAATGGATTAATGACAAAGCAATATAGTACTCATAGTTTCGACTCAAATAAACTTCATTTTCTTGGCATACATATACAAGGTGGCGCAAAATTACCTTCACGATTTTCAATTAAACTCATAATATAAAGTGTGTTTCTTGAAATTTTTTTCCAATTATTTACGAAATGATGTTTAGCAAATGATATCCCCTTTCGCGCTGAAAACTATGAGCTCTTTTCAGCACATCTGACCTTTCGTAAAGGTTCTTGAGATATCCCCAAAATCTCTCGCCTAATATTCTAAATTGTTCCAAGCATTGTTGCCCATTAAACCCTTTCTTTCAAATAACCCCAAAGAAAATAATCAGTAATATCGTATGGTTAGAAGGAGCATATCTGACATTAAAAAATCGTCGATAGTTTCTCTGAGTAGAAATAAAGCTTCTTCCATTTTCCAAATAAAAAGTTACGATATTTATATCCTTTCTGCAGGCTTGTATCGTTCTATATAACTCCTAAGTATTTACTATAATCTAAAAAAGAGAAATTCAATAAATATTAATTCTAGAAAGAATTATTGAATTTAAAAATCGTGAAGGTATTTTTGCACCATCCTATTCATAAGAATTAACTGTATATTATTTAGCATCTTTAATAACAAATAATCTTTCGTAGACCCAAACATTGCAATTTAATTTTAGTACAATACTGAATACACAATTATGAAAACCGAATTTGTATAATAATAATAATTATTATTATGTAAGACATTTATGTTTCATATAAATTTGGTTTAGCAATGACCTTTCACATTCAGATCCTCCTTTCAAAACAAAAACACACATATTATATTCTGTTAATGTGTCGCCTCTTCTAAAGTATGAAATAGACGCAGAACATTGTTGCAGCAACATTGAACTGCGCCTACAAAATATTTTCTCTACAGACGTGCAACCACAATTATGGAACATAATATTATTATTTTATTATTTTATGACGCTAGTCATAAAATAATCATTTCTCATCTTGTCTCTATCTCATTTAATTTGTATAGTTTATTTATATGTATGTATCTCTAGTAAAAAACTAGTGTTGGATAAAATCTATATATTATTATTAGAAATAATAAAATATATAATGTAAATTATTGTAAATTGTAACCAATATAGGTAATAAAACATAATAAAATATTAGGAAAGCATAAAATATTAGATAATATGACCAATTTTTACAGGAACATTTAATTCCTACAAAATTCAAATAATTTTGAATTTTACAGCAACAATTCAAGGACATGTTTTTTGTTGCTGCAACAGCTATACACACACAGCAACATCCTAGGTTGCTGCACAATGTTGCTGTTCAATGTTCCTCGTTTGTAGGCCCTATAATAACAACTAAAATATTTAAATATATATTATTCCATTATTATAAATTTCTTACAAACTTACCAACCAACAACACTCATACTAAATAATACTTATAAGTAGAGTTATCTTCTTTTGTGTGTTATAAAATGTGATATATGTGTTTTATATTTGTCGTGATGAAGGACGCACATTAAAATAAGGGAAATATTTTCATTTCATATACAATATTTTTGATTAATTAGCAAATTTGCAGTGCATACCATATCATCATCTATTTCATATATTATTTGTATATGAAAACTACATCACTGTTTTATTGTTTACATGTCATAGTTAATAATTTATGGATAATGGACATTCGTTTTTAATATGTACAACTAAAACTATATAGGTACATGGTGATTCAAAAATACAACAGTTGTGTAAACTGTAATTAGTCTTATTTTCAATCAAATGAATGATTTATTTATTTGTTACTAATCTCTCTTTTCTAAATATTTGCATATATTGAATTACATAAATTCTATTTTTCTTCAAAGAAACTAATTAATTAAAGTTCTACATTAATATTTAAAAAATGCAAATTATTTATCTACATAAAAATTAAACAAATCATATTTTACTTTTTCGTTGAGCAAATATTCAGAATATGTGTCTTTTATTAAATCTCTACTTCTTTCTAGGCAAATTTTATATTTATTACAGATATATACAAAAATATAGTTAAGGATGTACGAGCATTCATGTATAGTCCGTTTATAAAATTCTTCAAAATCTTATATAGTACATTCATAAAAGTCCACAATAATGTTTATTATTTTTTGTTGTAAGTTAAAATTAAAATTTAATTTTGGCCTGTCATACTGGGACTAAAAAAAATGATATTTAAGAAAAGAACCTGAGATTTCGGGTTATTAAGCTACCACCGACAGAAATAAAATTTTCCCGAAATCTCAGTTGTTTTCTTAAATATCTTTTTTTTAGACCCGTCATACCGGCATTTTATTGGATCAATCACTTTATTAATATTTCTATTTTCTATGGCGTAGTTTTTTTTTTATTCATCTTGTTTTATTCCAAGTGAAAATTATCAAAATATGTGTAAAAATATGGGTTTCAGTGTAACGTGCGTATAGACGTTTTCATGTCAAAGGAAAAACATGAATTTTTCCAAACAACATTGTACTTTGTCCCAAACACACATACTAATATAAAATATTTTAAAATGCATTACAAATTGTTAATCACAAACTATTTAATTATATGCATCGTAATTTTGGAAACGTACCAAATTGAATTTCCATTACGATGATGAAATGACATTTTACATAATTAATTAAAAATGTTCATTTTATACATTTTTCTATCTTTTTGATTTTTATTTATTTATATAAATTTTTTTTTTAAACTAGCTTTCATTACTATTTTCTATACATGTGAAAAATAATGAATTATTATTAATAAATGCTAATCATCGTTGTCCTATTCAATATATTTCAGCCGTCAAAATATGTAGGATTAGGTTTATATGTACGATCATTGTTACATTTTTATTTTTGTACATGGCGAATTTAAGGACGATGTGTCAGTACAAAAATGTTTACGAAAAAAAAGTTATGTCCAGAAAATTATTTCATTTTGTTTACTTTCGCATTGTTGTATCCAATTATATGCTACCGCTCATATAGTTCGCGATTTCCGTGCAGGGTAGATAATTGAACCAGTAAAGCATTCTAAGTGTTACTGTATGTGATATTATACATATATTTAGTTATTAGATTATCAAATGATAATTAATGAGAACTCTTGGTTTCTATAATACAAAAAACTGATCTAGGTTAAGGGGCGAATTTGAAGTTTTATTTATTTAGTAATATATACGTAGCGATCATAAGTTTACGTTTCCGAACGGAATAGTTTTGTAGTCTTTTTATGAAGATAATAATATTCCAACCCAAAAATACACGCCAACGTTTTAACGTTTGTCATTTTTGACATCTTCTAGGTGTATTCCATTAATTGCTATTTGTATTTGAAAGGCAAAGTTCGTTAATGGGCGAAATTGATCAAGAAGAAAAGGGGCGTACAGGGAGGGAAAATCATAAAAGCTTCTCTCTCGTAGCCCTCATTTCCCTTCGTCCTTCATTGTGCTTTATTCGCTGTGGATTCAAACGAAACAAATTTATAACTATAATGATGTTTGGGAGACTGTTAATCCATCCAAAATAGATAGGATGAAAGCAAATAAAAGGAAAATAAAAGGATGTTAGTGTGGGTGGCTTTATTATCGTGTAAAGTTAATTTTTGACGTAAATACATACCGGATTAGAAGGCCGTCCGTAATCGTTGATTACATTAATTGTAAGTGATTATAATTGTCCTTGAGAATTTGAAAATCCCTAATTGATTAGAGATTCCACATTTCAATTCAATATTAAATATTGAATTGGCTAATTAACCTTGAATGATTAAATAAACAATAAATGATTAAATATACAATAAAAAAACACAAATAATTAAATAAACAAATTTAAATTTAGTATCGAATGATTTGGAAAAGATTTTTAGAGGCTAAAACAATTAATATGATTAGTTTGATTACACATATTAGAGACATATTTAAAATTGTTTTGACGACACAAAAGAAGATACATTCATTTTAAATTGATTTAATTATATTTGTTGTTGTTAATGTGTTATTATTGTTTGCCATTCGCGAGATTATGAGGTTTTCATTTATTTATTAAAGGTTGAATGATTCACAAACAAATTATATATTTTATTTTATACAGTTAATTCATTAAATCATATAGATAAGTTAGTTGAGGAACACCGGCCAAGTGGCCGAGCTGTCTAAGGCGTTTTGCCAGATGGGTTATGTCTACTGGGAACTGGGAGGTTATGGGTTCGAATCCCGACATCCCGCAGTTTGTCAATTATTAAGAAAAACAAAATGAGCGGTTAATTGTCTAAACCGTAGGCGTATAGACAAGAACGAAGTAACCGGCTATGCTTGTGAAGGTTTTCTGCACATTCCTTCACGAACTCCAGATGAATATCGGCATAGTTTCTATCAGAGTCTGCTGCCATTCGTTGTCCGTTTCGTTTAGTTTAATTCTAGTCGCATATGACAAAGCAGCGCACCTAAACATTGTAATCACCACATAAGAGAGAGTAAAATTAAATTTCCTTACAAATAAATGATAAAATCTTTTTCCATAAAGCATACATTCACACACACACACACAAACACAAAAAAAAAAACGGGTTGGCTGATTGATCAGAGAAGTTTGTGAATAGAATTATCTTTTAGAGTATTAAAGCAAACTCACGATGTTTATTTGTTTACATAAAACTTTATCATTATATATAAAATGACTTCTTCTTTTTTTTACATCGTCTTCGCCTGTTTTTTTTTTTTTTTTTTTTATAAATGAATGATTTAAATTTTTTAATTCACATCGAATGAGAAAATAGATTAAATTATATATTTTATTTATAAAACGTTTTAAATACTTACATGCGTGAAGTTGTGTCGATTCTATTTAACAAATAATCATTTTTATATAGATATACCTATACCTCTACCTATTGGATTGGTATAAGAGGTAAGAAGGTAGTATTTGAAATTTAAGAGCAATGTTTTCACTTGATCGTGATGGTTAATCTTCCATATCAGTCCATTGAATTCAAGGTCCAATATATAATACTCACTTTATGTATACATTTAACATTTTTTACAGGGTGGCCCGTAAGTAGTCAAGTTCCATAAGACGGTAGGTAGAGGGTACGATTTCGGAACGAAAAGTCCTGTAACATTTTTTTATTAGACGCACCGTTATTTAATTATTAGTTAATTAAGAAAACTAGGTTGAAACCAGAGTTGCGAAAAGTGAATTTTTTTGATAATTCATTTTTTATTTAATTATCAATTTTTGGAAGAATGTATTGCTTAAATTTATCAAATTATTAATTCCTTGAAAAGTGCATTAATTAAATTTTTTATTTTTTGAAAAATGTAATAAATAAATTGTTTTAATAATAAATTAAAAAAAATTAAATTAAATTATACAGTTTTTTCAAAAGTGCATTAATAAAAATTATGTTATTGATTAATTTTTTTAATAATGCAATAATTAAATTTTTCAATAAAATAATTTAATTAATGCACTTTTCAAGGACTTAATAATTTGAAAAATTTAAGCAAAACATTTTTCTAAAAATTGATAATTAAATTAAAAATGAATTATCAAAAAAATGCACATTTTACAACTCTGGTTTCAACCTAGTTTCCATAATTAATTAATAATAATTTAACGGTGCGTCTAATAGAAAAATGTCTCAGAACTTTTCGTTCCAAAATCGTACCCTCTACCTACCTTCTTATGGAACTCGACTACTTACGAGACACTCTGTATATATATATATATATATATATATATATAATTTTATGTATGGTACCTTCTCTACTTTAATGTTGTGTTTTAAATACAAAAAAAGGGAGTTCAATGTATATTAAATGATACGGGTACAGGTGAGACAACTGAAAAACATAGATAATGTTTGTTATGTGAGGTCGGGACCTTGGGGCAGGTCAAGTAAGCGATCATGTACATATACATAGAATAGATATATGTGTATAGCTAATATAAGTATTATAATAGTTTGGAGTTTATATTTAATATATGTGAGTGTGTATAAGAACATTAACACCAACATACGATTAAAAACAGTGTATACAGTTTAAATGATCAAATACGTTTCAACTTGAATAACCTTTTACGTTTCGAGAGGGACAATTGAAGTAAGTACTGTAATCGAAAGCAGGAGCCGTCTTTGGCGATGCAGAAATACAAAGAGTTTGGTATTCCTTTAAGAAAGAAAGAAAACAAGTGAAAATAACCCCTTGAAAAATTTTATGTCCTCGATTTTGATAAAAACTTGACATGAACATGAATTGAGAAGGAAAAGTTTTGAAATGTGTTGGTCGGACGTTAAAATAAACCTGATTTTCTAACTGTTTGGGCAAAAATTACCCTAGAAAATGATTTTTATTAAAATCGAGAGCAAAAATTTTCTTCACTTTTATCGCATTTTTTCCCAGGGGCACCCCTTAAAAAATCACAAAAATTTGAGAAAATTGTTTTGCAGCCGATTTTGATGTAACCGTCGTTTTAAGCTTTGAACCTAGCGAAAGCGATGGAGTTGGTTAAAATTCGATACTATTAACGGTTTTCAAGATATCAGATTCACAGTGTTTTCTTTAATTCCAAACTGTATGAATTGAGAATCTAAAATTTTGAAATATGTTGGTTGAACGTTAAAATAAACCTGATTTTCGTACTGCTGGGGTCAAAATTACCCTAGAAATTGATTATTATTAATATCGAAAAACTAATTTTCTTCAATTTTTTTCGTATGTTCAAGGAAGGTACTCCTTAAAATATCGCAAAAATTGAAATTGTTTATTTGTAAAAACGGAACATTTTTTGTCTTTACATTTTTGTTCTATGTTCTACGGTTTCAAATTTCCGAATTTTCGGTTAGTGAATAATTTGTGGACACCACAGACATAAGAATCAAGAATCAGAAATGATCTCGGTGTGACCGTATTATGCATCGATCAGAAGCCTAGTTCTAAATCAATACTACGCAAAAGATTCATGAGATCATTCATGCGTTAGTGGCGGTCTAAAAGTCTACGATAACTTATACATATTATTGAAAGTGTTTACCAGACGTTGTCTGTACATTGATGTATATGCATTGTGTATAGTAATCATGTGTGCAATTCTTTTTGCAATTAAACTACTAAATGTGCTACAAACAACATATGGTATAGATAACAAACATTTGCTTCTGCCACTTCTAACGTTATACACCGCTAATAAATCTTTTTATACTTACTTACTACTCTGGTCTCTAAGTCTATGATGGTGGTGGTGCTATCCTATGGTGGTGCTGGTGCTCCATGCTGCTATTTTCTTTTCATTTATTTATGTATATATGTGTGTGTGTGTGCGAGTAAAAACTAACTTTATGCTATATTTATACAACTACACTACACTCTATCGGGTTTTTTGATATTATCTTTTATTCTAATCGTTAATAGATGAAGTAATGTTGATAAGAGTTAAAATAATACAACCGCATTCGAATGCGGGATTACTTTTTAATTACCTAATAAATTTCAGATGGGAAATGCTATGCTAGCTAGAGAGTTCGCCTATACGCCGCTCTAATGTTTAATGCTTTATTGGTGGCATAACTGCAGAATTTGTTTTATTGATTATTGAAACAATTATTTTAGAGATTTTTAGTTTACTGCAACGGAATTAAGTTTTTTTTATATTAATAACATCAACTTTTGCAGTCAATCGCCAACACAGTAGCGTTCTTTTTTCAACATTTGAAAATGATTCATGCTTTCGGATAAAAAAAAAAGGTTCGTATAAATGCTATATAATAGTATGCTAACAACTTTTGTTTTCGAAACTATTTTCTGAAATGAACTGTCAATTTTCAAAAAACTCCACTTTTGTTATCTATAATCCATAAAAAGCCTCATTGGTGAAATAGTAAATACTACTAGTGATCTTAAATGAGTCACACTTTCCTAGCAAAGTTTCCTTGTAGCATATAATTTTCAATCCACTTTCAATTTAATTGGGGGGAGGGGTGTAATGGAGGTCTCGGCAGAACGTTCATATTCTTTTAGTAGGTCCTTCAAGCTTCAATATTATATCAATTAACTCTCTGTAGTCAATTTCTCAGAATATTGGTGTCACTATATCGATTTGTGGTATTCAACCACAAAAATATATCAACTTGTGGTTGCCGATTCAGCACAGTAGTATGTAAAAACATAGAGTTTTACTTATTTCAACCAAATCGAGTTTTACTTACCCCTATTTTTTTTAACGCAAATTAAAGCCATAATGGACTGTAATTTAAATTTCAATATCATTCTCCGAACATTTAATTTTTCAGTAAATTGGAAAAGATTTCATTAAATTGTATCACGTGAAAATACAAATATTGAATAAAAAATATAGGTTTCTATTTAAAAAATCAAAGTTGACCTAAATTTCACCTTGAAAATCTGTTTCAATGTGAAAAGCAAAGTCACAGTTATTTGACCCCTTTAAAACCATATAACTTTTGTATTGGACCTTACACTGTATTACCCTCAATATCTTGTTATAATCAAAAGAAATTACAAGTGTTTGAGCTGACCTTGTGGCAAAACTACTTAGTTCATGAAACAAAACTTCTTACAAAAGTAGTTTATTTTATATAGGTCTATGCAAATTTTCCTATATCTCTTACGGTTATAGGTTCTACCTAGCATTAGAATGCATGACCTAATTTTCTCCATTCACGAATTTGACGCCAATTTTTAACAAAAACAATATTTAGCTCGTTTTCTGCCTTCATTTTTGGGTTAATGTGTTGACAGATATGACAGGATGAATAAATATGTGGAAATGGACTAGTTAGGTCATTTTATGAAGACGTATACCAAAAATTATTTTCTTCGTTGAATATTTTGCATCATTACAAAGTGGAAACTATATTTATAATATTTTATGTATACCGGGTAAAGCAAGTTAAAAAATATTTAAAACATTTGAAATATGAGTATGAAGGTATTTACTAAAATTGTTATTTGATTAAAAACAGAATGGTTTGCGTGTTTGAAAACATAATTCAGTTAATAATAAAAAAATAACAATGTTTGTTAAATTAAATATAATTATTTGTAAAGAAGTCTAAATTTTATTACTAATAAATTTATCATCATCTAAATATATATAATGTTTTCATTTATTGTAAGCACATATATGTATGTATAAGTAAAGAAACGTTTATTATTAACCACGTACAGAATGATCTATATAATTTGAAAAGCTGTAACTTTCATTTTTATGTGATGGTAGATAGGTTCACAAAATTCTTTAACATATATGAATCAGGTTTCGGGCTGGGGTAGTTTAGCGGGAGGTTCGGTGCAACATCCAAAAATTTAATATTGTAAAGAAAATTGTTTTTCGTAAGAACACTTTAAAATAAAAGTTAAAATTTTGGAATTTCAAGGATGAAAAGGATGAAAAGGACTTTTTCCTCCTTGGAATCACTTCCTATAGTCCTAAAAAACCATTTTCACCCATTTACTGGGGGGCGGGGGCTAAAACGAATAAGATCCACAGTTTCTAAAGAAATATCTGTATTAACAAATTTTTGGAAATAAATTATTGGTCAATAAATTTAAAATATAAATTTTAAATTGTCAAAATTAAGACACTAATAATTACTTGAAATAAATTTCCTATAATAACTTTTCGAAACCGGGGCAACACCAGCTTTTTCAGCTAGAAGGATATGTTTTTATAAGCTTTTATTTAACTTGCAATGTATGTATGTATGTATGTATGTATGTATGTATGTATGTATGTATGTATGTATGTATGTATGTATGTATGTATGTATGTATGTATGTATGTATGTATGTATGTATGTATGTATGTATGTATGTATGTTCAGATCAAATCTTGCAAGCTGAATTAGAACTACTTCCTCTTATCCTACGGAGTTGAATTTTTACATGTTGGTTCAGTTTAGATGACAATGCATTTTTATGGTAAACATGACAAGAATCGACAAGGGAAAAGGGGGTTTATAGAGAGGGGGAAACACAAAATTTGGTATATCTCTCGTAATATTAAATAAATCGAAAAACACATAAGAAGTAAAGTTTGCAGAAAATAGTTTTACTATAAAAAGATTGTTTTTAAAAATGTTTTTTTAATAGAAACTTATTACATCATATTATTTTATGTCCCATTTACATCCATTTACGTTCAGGACTCAATACTTTCTTTATATTGGTGAGTAAAAATATCACATTTTACTATAACATTAATAAATTACCAAGTATTAAATTGCTAACAAACTATTAAATGATGAAGGGACGAAGGAATTAATTGTAAAATAAACCGGTGATCAAGACCGTGAAGGCGGTGTTTTGTAATAACATAACAAACACTATATATATATATATATATATATATATATATATATATATATATATATATATATATATATATATATATATATAATTCTTTGAATATGATTAAAACGATCATCAAATCATTATTATTATTTAAAACATTATTTTTTTTCTTTTATAATATTGTAAAATGTAAAGCATTCGCATCGGATGAGTCACGAAACTGGGACAAGGTGTAGTTAGTTAGTAAGTTCGTATATAATTATGTGGTATCGTTCAGTTCTACCTTTTTAAAAACAACATGAAATTATGAAAAGATTGTGAGATGAGATAATTAATTTATGCATCATTTTCTGCATTGTAACTAAAAAAAAAATGTTAGAATTTATAATAATAATACCATATAATATTAATTTGTATATTAAATATTTAGAATTATTTATGTTTTCTGTATTTTATTCTAATTTTGTTTCATGTCTAAATAGAATTTATTAAGGAAATTTTATTGAATTTTAACATTTAACACTTCCATCATTTTAGGGGCAAATTTTTTAGACTGTATATTGCAACATTTTTGGAATGTATCGTGTATGACTGCGATTAATTTGGTACTGGAATGGTTTCTTTTTCAATCAACTATACAGTTGATTGTGCTAAATTCGATCTACGATAGAATAGTTAAAATGAAAATTGTTAAAGGACAACAATCAAGTAAGACCAAAAATCGGCTGAATCTCCGATCCATTCGGTTTTCGAAGAAATGGTTAGAACAAAAGTTTTTCATTATTACTACACTAACAGTTTTTACTCTAAACAATTTTTCGAAAACCGAATAGAACGCCACTTTTTGTTCATTGTATCTCAGTTGTTTACAAAGTTAGAAAAAATCGTTGTTTTTCATCGTAGTTTTCGATTGTACCACTTAATCAAACTTTTAAGTTGTGGTACTCCTTCGATGCAGAATTTTATGTACTGTAATTTATACATGACTAAATTTTCCTAAAAATGAATCCTTTATAACTAATTCCAACGACCTTCGCTACTACTCTACTCTTAACATTGACCTTTTGAAATCAGTGCCAAGTGTATAATTTCTATAAAAAGATACGATTGGCGTTAATTTTAAAAGGTGTTAACGACGGTGTTAAAGCAATTATTGATAATTACAGTATACAATTTTACAAAATTTATATAATATTTAAGTGTACACCCCCGTTCAAAAAAATTGAACCACCAGTAAGTCACATTCTAACTAGCCAAGTAGCCGCGCTTGTAAAGGCGTTGTGTGTACTTGGAACTGGGTGGTTATGGGTTCAAATCCCGACATCGGCAGTTTGTCAATTATTAAAAAAAAAAGAGGGCGATTAATTGACTAAACTGTCGGCGTATGGACAAGAACGAAGTAACCGGCTATGCTTGGGAAGGTTTTCTTCAGTTTCCTTCACGAACTCCAGATGAGTGTCGGCATAGTTCCTATCAGAATCAGCTGCAGCCGCACATCCTACCAATTCCTATCACAATGGACCTAATGGTCGAAGTGTGTCCCGTACAGGACAGCCATATTATATGCAATAACACTTAGAATGTTTTAGTTGGTTTAATTTTTATGAACAGGAGTGTATGTGAATTGATTTTACACAATCAGATTCATGACATCGAAAGCGAAACAACCCGACACAAGTAATAAAATTAAATCGGTTCGAAAATTAAAAAAAGTACGAAAACAATATTCATAATTACTGTTTAAAAAAAAATTAATACAAAAATGATCTCTTCCAATGCTTTTACTGTGTGATTAAAAAAAATAGTAAAAAATAAAACACACCGTATATTAAAATATATATATATATATATATATATATAAATATATATATATATATATATATATATATATATAAATATATATATATATATATATATATATATATATATATATATATATATATATATATATATATATATATATATATATATATATATATATATATATATATATATACTACATGGATAAATGAACTTTCAGGGATAGATTTCAGTTCACGGTGAAGAGGTAAGTGACTCAATACACGAATCAGAGGTCACTATCACCACCCGTTTTGTTCGACTCGTCTGAGCGCACTGAACTCAACAAAATATACAAACAACTATGACTCTGTATACAGTGTGTATATACCTCTATATACATACATACATACATACACACATACACATTAAACATACAACATTTATTATACTACCAAACAAACACATGTGCTGCTAACTTCTCGATAAACAGTCATTATTTATAGAATTACATTACATGTTTGTATATATGAATTGTATTATGATTATTATTATTATTATTATATATTTTACATTATTTATTCAAATCATTATTTTCACGCAAAAAAAATAAAACATAACTAGAAGACTACTTACTTGAATGCAAGCAGATTCACTGTTTAAGGATGTTCCTGCATATTACCACTTTTCGACAGATTTTGTTCATTTTTTGTTCATAGGCGAAAAATAACGTTTTCTAATAAATCCTGATGTTTCAGAAATTTTGACATTTTAGAACGTGAGATAATTAATATTAAAGTTATCATTCTCTCTCACTCTCTCTCATTAGAAGGCTTTAAAATTTCATGCCCTCCCAACTATTATCTGTTGTATTAGAAAAAATACTCGACAGAATTTAAAAAAAAACTCAGAGAGTAAAGCTAAATATTGATTATATAAATTTAAAAAAAAAAATTGTGTGTTACCATTTTGTTTTCGAAATATAAAAGTTTAATTTTATTTATTTTCTTCAAAATAACATTATTTTGTATATGTGAACAGTGTTTTTGTCTATGTGTTGTATATGTGTGTTTATGTATTTGTGCTATAAAAAAAATCAAACCGATTTTTTGTCCTGATTATATAACACGGTGCTGAACGTCCTTAAGGTTGATCGGACACATGTATAGAGGTAAAATCGGCAATGTATAGATAAAAATCTGAATTTTGATATATTATTAATTGGTAACTCATACGTATAAGATAATTTTTTGAAAAAAATCTGACGAAGGGTTTTCATATAATTAATCATTAAAAATTGGATTTTTAACATGTTGTGAATTGCAAATGTTGAATGAACGCATACATTTTCGATAATGTTGCTCCACCTTCTATAGATTAAAAAGTAAAACAACTTCTTCTTTTATAAATTAAATCTCGTACATTACGTTAAATTTATTTTAAAAAAATATTCTGACCAAGAGTTTTGTAAATATCTTAATTAAAAGATAAAAAATTCACGAAAATTTTCGTCAAATCGTCAAAAAATAACGTCAAAAGACGATTTTTTATTAATTTAGTAATTAAATAATTACATAAATGCGATTACTAGTGATGTTAGATGATTTCTAAATTTAAATAATTAATTTACAGATTAAAATTTTTAATTTCTGTTAAAAAGCGTGTTTCTGTTTATTATGAAATGTACTGTCCGGTCAACCTTAAATTCAATTTCAATACAATTTTTAAATAAATTTAAGTAGAATGGTGGAGATCTTATTGAAATTTGTTTGTACATTTATACCTCTAGTAGGATTGTGTTGTATTATTTCTTTAATTATAATCCAAATTACAGTTCCGGGAGGTAGTCGTTGAGACTTAATCTCTACTTAAACATACACTACCGTTCATTATAATTGAACCAGTAAGAAACATTCTGAGCGTATGTATTACTAAGTATATGTACTAGTATTACATACAGTAACACTTAGAATGTTTTAACCGGTTCAATATTTATGAAGGGGAGTGTACACTCCTGTTCAAAAAAAAAGAACAGACCTGAAATGTTAATTTTCTTACATTTCATAATACTCCTCACTTTTGTAACTCTCTGTATATTATTTATTTATAAACAAAGATAAGTAGTATATTTTTTAAATGTGAAAAAAGAACTGGAAGTTTTATATTTTTTATTTATGTAAACAATTTATGTAAACAAAAACATTTACTACAAGAATAATCTAAATTGTCAGAGACTGATTCGGCTCAGGTCTGTTCATTTTTTTTGAACAGGAGTGTACATATAAGTATTAACTTGAAGAATTTATTAAAACATTAAATTCATTTCAATTACAATATGCAAAGATTAAGTATTTCAATATTTTGTATTGAAATACTTGTAGGGAACCAGGAGCCCGAGGACGTCTTGAGGTAGAATAAGAGTATGGACTCTTCAGAAAACTACTGGAGCTGGCAAAACGGAACCATATTAAATTGATCTGAAGACCAGCACACAGTGGTTTCGAAGGAAACAAAAAAGCAGATACCTTGGCAATGAAGGGGCTCGGAATACCCTTCATAGACCCAGAGCCTATTTAAGGAATTCCAAAGACTGCAGCGTGTAACCAATTGATCAACAAGAGTATGAATGTTAATCAGCGTGATCACTGGGAAAATATACCACAATAAAAACTCGCAAAAAATACTGTATCGGAATGCTTCCAAGCGGCTTCCCTTCGATATAGTCAACCTGAACAGTACACAACTTCGGAAAGTTACCGGATTCATCACGCTTGTGATTTACTGATTCAATTTTTATGAATGTGAGTGTTACATATAATAGTCAAATTGTAGTTTTTGACAAAATAACTCCGAGAATTACTTCGTAAATTTAACTTATTAATTTATGAAATAATAATGTTCCATTCTATATACATATTTTGTCTTACGTATAGATCAAATTATTTCGTATACAAGAAAGAGCGTTTCACATAACATTGTTTAATATCAAACGAAACTAATTTCAAATTAAAAAAATAATAATAATTTATAATATACATGAATCTTCTTTGACAAACGGTGTATACCGAACCGAATGATAAACTATCAGTTAAATATTATTTAACTTAACTGCCGTCAGCAATAAATTACCGTATTTTATTTGCTTGTTGCTTGCTTACCGCGTTCAGCCCCGTTGACTGCACAATAATACGGTTTTATTTGATTTCAAACATAAAATTTACAATCGTAATACAATTGAATATAATCATGTGCGTTAAGAGCAGTACTAGAAGTATCTATTTAATATTTTGGTTTCCAAATAAATCACAGTTCCTGTGACGTAATAGGGAATATGCATGAAAATTTTTTTTCACATTTATTTTCAGAATATGAAAATACTGTTAATATTGTAATAATATTTATAAACGAAATTAAAATCCGACAAATATCAAGGAAGCTATAAGCTTTTAAAAATTATTATCTGTCTCTTTCTTGAAAAAATACTAAAAACGGAGTTTTACGTGTATTTTAAATGGTGAAAGTGTAATATGACGTCACATAACATATCAAGAGGGCTATCACCCTCTTTGTCTAATCGGGAATTTCAATCATTCATATCTCGCTTATTTTTAAAGTTATTTAAAAAGTAATTTTACTTCGATATTTGTCAAGTAAACATGCTTCAATTCAAGTGAAAATAAATTTTCATGCATATTCCCTATTGTTGTACTACTTTCTTAACGTTTTGGGAGCCATTTAAAACATGAAAGACTAAAATTTTGACAAAAATTTTTTCGGCTACTTATCTTTGTTTTTTCTTTGAACCTTATTATTTGGGACCCTTATTATTGTTCAAGCTCAAAAAATTTATTTTTGCGTATCATATCCACATTTTAAAATATTTTAATGGAATTTATTTTGATACCTAATATTTCTGGTATAAGGATTTCATGTTTTTAACTGCGAATTTGCTAGTTATAATGGATATTTAAATGCGATATCCATACCTTTTCGATTTCGGAATCTATAAGAGATAAGCGGTTTTTTTATTTTTGTAGAAATACAGTTTTAAGATCAACTTTAGTTGAATTGAGAAAAAATTTCAACGAAATCAGTACACTTTGATTATAACTATTAAAGGTCAAAAACCATTTTTGTGGATCATGTTGACACAAGTAAGTAGTGCCCACCGTCAAATCGATATTCTAGAATGTGTTCTTAGATACGATCGATTTTATTTGAGCCTGATCAAAGGAAATTTTCATTTTTGTTTATTTAACGACTAAATAATTTTCGAGTTGTATTTATCGATTTAAGCATTTTAATAATTCAACAATGATATACCCACGACAATTATGATTGTCGGGGGTATAGATTGATGCATACGCGTGTAAAATTTCATGAGCACAAATTATGTAGAAGCAGGTGAAAAGCTGGATGCAAGATTTGAAGTATATAAACAAATGTATGGAACATGAAGTTCCATACATTTCAAATTTCGTGTTTTCCGAGTAACGATATATACCTATAGGATTTGCAAGATATGTCTTAGCGAAACCATAGCGTTTGCTCATTAAAATTGTCTCAAGTACTCCAAGTGTTTATATTAAAAATTTTGTAAGAAGTCATAAGAGTACTTTAATTTTTTATTCCTATCGCGTTGTGATGATAAATAGTCTAATAACAATGGGCAAAAAAAAAATTAAAAGAAAAACCTTCGTAGCTTTTTCGATAAATTTAACGGATATATATTTACATATATAAAACTCTCTAAAGCGGTGGTGTAAATACTGAATTTGGTACCTATATTTGTATGTGTATATGCCGGGTGTATCGTGAAAGTTACCATCTGCAATTGCCCCAATATTAAACTTGTTCAGAACCATCATATTAATTTTCGAAGCATGAACTAGCCAGTTTTAAAATTTTAGTTTCTTGTATCTCGTCTCTCGAAAATCAATAACTTCGAAAACTTGCTCATGATAAATTTTTTGCATTTATATGAGTGCGCCACACAAAGAAGCGTTCATTTTACAAAATTTCATAATTGATTTGTGCCATATTCATTCGGTTTTCGAGAAAATAGTTAAATGGTTTACGAACAATTTTTATTCAAAAACAACTAAAATTTTCGATATTTTTCGTTCTTGACCATACGCCACAGTTTAGTCAATTAACCGACCATTTTCATTTCTTAATAATTGACAAACTGCCGAAGCCCAGTTCCAAGTTAGACCGTTCGGCCACTTGTCACACTTACCAAAATAATCTCGTCGTGATTATGATAAATTATATATTCGAGTTTCGGCAGATGCATTTGTTTCTCTCTTTCCATTGGTTTCAAAATTCGAGAGGTTTGTCATATAACCAATGTAGCTATGTGTTAGGCTCCTAGTATATTTAAACTGTTGCCGAACTGGTAAACAATATTAATAACGGGTGACTCCATTCTCGCTGTCAATGAAATTGAATTTCACGAAAAATTGAAGCCCGTTCGGAAACACACTGTTTGGTATGTAATGTACAACGGATGTGTATTAATAAAAACATGGTAAACAAGAAAAAGTATATTTTATGACATTCAGCAGTATATTAGTTATCTTGCTTATTCATATTTTATTTATGCATGGAGAGTACCACATAAAAATATTATACGAGTAATCCGGTTCCATCAAGAACGCACATGAAATAGCTAGTAATGTATTATTATTATAAATTATAATTATAATTGCTTTGAATTATAATAGTTAATAATTCTTATTGTCATATCTTGTAATTTTAAACTGTATTTTAATTATCTAAAATAAACGTGTTTACTGTACAGAATACCAGACCAACCTGAATCACATTACATGCATGCATCAAATTGACTTTATACGCGTAGGAAATATCATTGATGGCGCACAATTACCCATTAAATACATTTTACATTAGCAATTAGCCAGACAATCACTTCTTGGTAAAATCCCTAAAATGTTTTATACTATTATTTAAAACACTTGTAATGTTTAGAATAATTGATTAAAGGTTTAAACCATTTTATTTGTAAATAGTTGCGTTAAAAAAAACTTATGTGTTTTGTTCTAAAACAGCAAGTTAACACTTGAATTTGCAGTGTAAGAACATATTTGGGTAAATCTAAATTGTGGTTGTCAATATCAGGTGAAAAAGTAAATATTCTGACAACCTCAAATGTATTTCGGAACCGTATAGAAATGAGAGCTGTATGTTATTATGTTATATATAAAATTTTATTTGGACTTGAATGTTGTTATATTAAATTTGACGTATATATATACTGTTAAATTCGAAAAGAAAATTTATTTTCAGTATGACTATTCTTTTTTTTATTTCATTTTGCATTAAGTTTTATGAGTGTGAATATTTAAAATGTAAATTACATTCTTCTCAACACATTTACAAACTCACATACACAAATGAAAAAAAAATTTATATCGTTCTGTTGCATGAATTATTCCATTTTTACATATATTTTTACATGCATTAATTTATTATGATTGTAAATTATTTTGTAACTAGCGATACCCGTTGAAATATGTATACAGTTAGTACATTTTGTATATATATAAAGGAATTTTTAAATTTTATTGAATATATATATATATGTATATATATATATATGTATATATATATATATATATATATATATATATATATATATTTATATACTCACTCTGCTCGCAAGCGGGTCTCCCCTTTGACCCCGAGGTGACCTTCGGCCTTGGGTCCGCGTCACACAAAATAGCATTACATGAATTGTAAAACAAGTTTTTGGGGGGGTATTTTTCCGATTTTTCGCGTCCGTTTCAAGCAATTTCGCGTCGAGTACAAAAAACCGCATCTTTCTAGCATGTCTAGAAGTTCCTTAGAATTTGTATACATGAGTGAGTGATTCAGTCAGTCAGTCAAAAAGTCTTAATCAACTTCGAAATTTCAATAGAAAATTATTCTATTCAAATAAGATAATTATATCTCTTGAAAAAAATGTATAGATTGTGGCAAACGATGAAGTAATTTTAGAAAAATTTTATCGAACCTACCACGTAGATTATTGGAAAGTGTGAGAGGTTCTTACCATATGAGACAGAGTGAGAGAATGGGTCCATTCTTCGAAAGAATTGCGAACACAATCAGTGATACTTAAAAAAAAACAACAAATGAGTGCATTAAATCTCACAAAATGTTCAATCATTTTATTTTCGACCACTTTTCTCTAAAACATATATTTCTCCCAGTTTTACGTGCCTGAAAGTTTTTTCTAGTTTGGTATTTCGTGTTGAAAAATGCCATGGTCCCTATTAAGTCTATATGCAGTGTGCGTTGGCAAGCTTTTCCAATAGAGAATCAATGTTAAATATTATTTATTATTGATTGTCCGTATGGTTACTGTATAAAGTCAGTCAATACACATGCTATGAGAGTCATCACATGTACAGTCATAAACCATACACATGTATGCGTATGGTTGTTTGTTTGTCATTTAAGAGTGGGGATTTGTGATGCACATACTAAAGTTAAGAATTCAATGAACATATTTAACCATTACATGTGTACTGACTGACTCTGCACAGTAACCACACAGACAGCTAGTAATAAATAATATTTAACATTGATTCTCTTTTGGAAAAGCTTGCCAACACACACGGTATACGTCCAGACAAAATTTTAAATTCTATATTTAAAATTTTGAATTTATGTATTATAAATTATATTTGAAATTTTGCCCCTATTCCTAGAACATTTGTTCGTAATTTATAAATACGTATTTCGACTACAATGTAGTCATCATCAGTATGAATTAGCTAATCGTAACTATCTCTGGTATATGGATTCAGGGATATGTTGCTTGTTGCTAATTTGGTGCCTGTGTATTATAATTCATGAGATATGAGAGGACATTACACAGCGCACTTTCAACGAAATGGTATATATGACAGGTACTACTACTACTTGGATGAAAACAAATGTAGCGAAATTGTTTTAATATACTGCGTATTTAATAATGATAAAGTAATGCAAAATGATGCGTCGCCTCGTAATCTTTTGTTATGCAGAGAGTTACACACTAAATAACACTACAATGAGGAATTGGTTTGCTGATGATGTTATTTTCAAAAATATTTTTATTTGACATAAAACCTTGATTTTAAAACAAAGCCATGATGGAAAAATGATTAATAAATCTCGTTTTTTTTTTTTTGGTTTTTAGCAGCAGTCATGCATTTATATTTTATGATCGTAATAAAATTGTCACAATTTTTGAGTGAAAAAATAAATTATATTTTTATTTGATGAGTGCAATTAAATTATCATCAAAAAATTATTCGTTCTAAATTTCATGGCATGCATGTTGTTGAAAATAGATTGGATTAGTGCAACTTTGTATTTTACTTGAGTTTGTATTTGTTTTCCTTGTTTAATATATATATAGGAATAGTAAATTAAATCCGAGCTAATGATTTTGAGAATATTTGATATTGAAATTGACTCGTCTTATTTTAATAGTCAGTATCAATTAAAAACAAATTACATCATAACTTAAAAAATATAGAATATCTAACAAAACATCTAACAACATAAACAAATTTTAATAAAATGTATGGGTAGATGTTTTTACCTGTCTTAATATACCTGTCTAAACATAAAATAAATAGGATTACAAATTTATTTTTTGATCAATAGGGAATATGCATGAAAATTTTTTTTCTAATTTATTTTCAGAATATGAAAATACTGTTAATACTGTAATAATATTTAAAAACTAAATTAAAATCCGACAAATATCAAGGAAGCTATAAGCTTTTAAAGATTATTATCTGTCTCTTTCTTGCAAAAATACTAAAAACGGAGTTTTACGTGTATTTTAAATGTTGAAACTGTAATATGACGTCACATAACATATCAAGAGGGCTATCACCCTCTTTGTCTAATCGGGAATTTCAATCATTCATATCTCGCTTTAATTTACAGTTATTTAAAAAGTAATTTTACCTTGATATTTGTCAAGTAAACATGCTTCAATTCAAGTGAAAAAAAATTTTCATGCATATTCCCTATTCGTTTTTTATCAGGTTCAGTATTTGAGTTAATTGTTTGAATACCCAGTATTATATTAATGTTAGATGAATTGTTAACAATTCTACGTATTCGAATTGTTAACAATTCGCTTTCCGAGGAACATTTAATCACTAATTATGAGAAAAGAATTATTGAGTTTATAAAAAAAATTTTCAGACAAAAGTTGTTTATTTTAAAGAGAAGATTTTTTTTAAACAAATTTTTTCTATCTCTTACGATTTCAAAGATATACCCCCCCCCCCCTGGCGGGGGGAAACACGTTCCGATTTACTAACGAACTTGACTTTACTTTTTTGCTCTAGAATAAACAAAAAAAATTTCAGCTCGTTATCTCTTTTCGTTTTTGAGTTATCGGGTTCACAAACAGACAAACAATACGATCACAATAGTTAGCCCAGAAAGTGGTAATAATATGAATTTTTTTTGGCTTGGATATTTTTTCCTAGAATATTTTTTCGCGATTAGTTTATTTTGTTCGGATATTATGGTTTGGTTATTCTTAAATCGGATATTTTGTTGCGGCGCTTAACATTTACTTTAATACTAAAATCCAGTAATAATCATAATATAATCTCTACGGACCTCGTCTGTATACCATATATACTATTGTAGCGGTTAATTTTTGTAATGTGGTTTTTGGCCCACTTAATAATAATACCACTCAATAACAATAAAAAAAAAAGACTATAATGGATTCAGTCAGTAGTAATGTTCAAATGATTAGTAAATCATTATTAAACTTATTTTGTTTTTATTTTATTTATATATATATGTATATATTTTTACAGTAATACCATAAAACCAACGAAGTGATGACGAATTTATTTGTTTCTTAAAGAGTGACTACTTCTTACACATCATAAATAAATAGAAAATAACTACTTAAAAAAAATACTCTGTAACAAAACAAGCGCATGCATAATTGATAATAAAGTAAATGTTTTAAAATTTCCGGTGTCTATCTATACCACCGCATACATACATGTATGGTTTTATTAATAATATACACTATTAAGTAAATTACTATAAATATATGCTATTCAGATATACCTACAAATTGCACAGTTGTATCAAGAAAATGACACTTTTAAGATAGAAAGTTTTGTGAACGCATCGCACAATTTTTGTTGAGTACGAACAGGAATCTCTATTATTTCTTTACTTTTACTGTTTACTGTTTACTGTTTAATTTTTATTTATTATTTCATTTATCATTTATTTCAACCTAATGGTACACTCCCGTTCAAAAAAAATGGACAGACCTGAACCGAATCAGTCTCTCACAATTTTGATTATTCTTGTTGTAGCAGATACAACATTTTATTTAAGATATAACACTTAACATGTATTAACATTACATATATTCTTTAAATTCTCACACTCTGTCACTGACACCGTATATACAAATAAAAAAATATAAATTCAGTTTATACTTCCATTTCTTTTTTATACACTTAAAAAATATACTACTTATCTTTGTTTATAAATAAATAAAATTATACATTATACAGAGAGACACAAAAGTGAGGAGTTTTATGAAATGTAAGAAAATTAATATTTCAGGTCTGTTCATTTTTTTTGAACAGGAGTGTACATTGTGCTCCCCCCTTTTACTTCAGTCTGACGCGATTCCCTTCTCCCATATCTTGGTAATAGCCAGGAGCTTGCTGATCAAGTCTACATTCGTTTCATTTGGTAAATAATTTTGCCTGTCTCGAAAAGTAAGCAAAATAGATAAAAATGGAATAAGTGAGAAAAAAATGATATTTTTAATTACTCAATCTAAAAATAATATGAAACTTAGACAAAAAACAGTGGCGTACACAAATGTTTCTTTAAAATATCTAGTTAGAATACCCCAGTACCGCCCCTAGAACAATAAAATTAATTCTAATTACCACAAATTAAGCCACTTATTACTAAAAACATGCCAAGTGTAATGTAAATTACCCAAGTAGTTTTTGAGATATTTGAAGAAAAAAAAAACTAACCTTTATCTCGAAAACGGATTGAAAATATCCAAGCTCATATAAGCTTTTCGTGTTATTTTTTTTTTTGGAAGATCGCCTCTTCTAGATTATCTGGATTAAAATTTGAGAGACCCTGTACATAAACATAAATCATACTTCTTGTTTTGATTCTCAATGATAATTTGTAGGTATTTTTGATACAACTATATGTATGTATACAATGCATGTATATAACAATGCATGTTAACAATAATTGTCATAATACTGTCACATTTGTACAATTACTGCTAATGTAAAAATTTAATCAGAACTAATGAAAATGTTAATAATTATTGTACTTAGTCAGCGGTAGCAGTTAGTGGTGCATCATTTGTCATATCATCATTTGTAGCTAACTAGCTACTTACATACCTACATACAGATTGTAATTGAAATCATTTTTTTAAACATTATAGTCAGTATAAGTAATGTATTTTATAAATACATATTTCGACTACAAAGTAGTCATCATCAGTATGAATTAGCTAATCGTAACTATCTACGGTATATGGAGTCAACATTTGCTATTCACAGCATGTAAGTTCAATAGGGAATATGCATGAAAATTTTTTTTCACATTTATTTTCAGAATATGAAAATACTGTTAATACTGTATTCATATTTAAAAACGAAATTAAAATCTGACAAATATCAAGGAAGCTATAAGCTTTTAAAGATTATTATCTGTCTCTTTCTTGCAAAAATATTAAAAACGGACTTTTACGTGTATTTTAAATGGTGAAAGTGTAATATGACGTCACATAACATAACAAGAGGGCTATCACCCTCTTTGTCTAATCGAGAATTTCAATCATTCATATCTCGCTTATTTTTAAAGTTATTTAAAAAGTAATTTTACCTTGATATTTGTCAAGTAAACATGCTTGAAATCAAGTGAAAAAAAATTTTCATGCATATTCCCTATTTGTAATGATTAATTACATGAAAACCCATTGTCAGATTTTGTTTTAAAATTATTTTATACGTATGAGTTTACAGTTATAACATATCAAAAATTCAGATTTTTATCTATACATTGCTGATTTTACCTCTATACATGTGTCCGATCAACCTTAATATGATCGGATTGAGGTATTTACAAAGGGATTATTTGAGTTAACCAATTAGCGGATTAAGTTTGTGATGAACCCATCCCACTGCGTTGATTGACGGTAATCCTTCTGTGATCATATGATGTTGTTATTGTCTTTAGTGTTAGGGTGTTATTCGCAGCTAACCTTGACATTCAGGTAATAATTTTGTAAATGGTTTAATTTTATCAGAATTTTATCTATTTTTTTTTAGCGAATTTCCTGAAAGGAAATAGAGCTATTGGTCCCGTACCGAAGTCAAAATTTCGCAAAAATTTCTTCAAATGTCCATCGATCCTACCTTGTAGATGTCAAAATTACCATCTGTAAAATTTATATATATATATATCTATGGACATATATATATATATATATATATATATATATATATATATATATACATATATATATATATATATATGTGTCTGTAATCACTCTAGCGATCACAGTTTTCATTTTATCGGAATGAGATTTGGTATTTGAAGCGCTTTTGATATTCAAAAGGTCAAGTTCTTTAATGGGTAAAATCGGACCAGGGGAAAGGGGGGTTTAGAGGAAGGGGGAAACTCAAAATTTGACATATCTCCCTTAATATTCGAAAAATCGAAAATTTTATAAGAAGTAAAGTTGTAGGTATTAAGTTTTACTGTAATTTTGTTTCTTATCATTTTTTCTGTAACCCTAATATTTACAAAAATATTGACGGTTTAAGATTGAAAATTAAATTCCTCAATATCTCTGTACGCATTAGAGTTTGAGCAAAAATGATAAGGTGATGAATTGTAGCAAACAAGATTTTCTACAACTTTGTTTCTTAAGCATTTTTCGATTGTTCAAATATTAAGAGAGATATTTTATATTTTGTGTTTTCTTCTATCTTTATGCCCCCCTTTCCCCTTGACGTATGTTATTTATTAATAAAATTGGCCATGCAAATACTAAAATCAGATACGACATTTCATTTTGATCAGACTAACATTGTGACCGCTAGAGAGTAATTTATTTATTCCAAGGAAATTCGCTAAGTTGAAGCAGCTCCTGCGTAACGAATTTTTTTTAATCAGAATTTAGAATTGGCCTATTATCTAAATGCATGATTTGTTTTCTTTATTTGTGTATACAAATACTTTCGTATGCATCTAATTCTGTGGGGTTTTGTACCAATTTCAGTAGTTTTAAATTATGATTGTCAATTTTCTGATTGTTCTCAATAACGTGCGCAGCTATACACGATTTTTCGGTTCTCCCAAATTTTACATCAGCCAGATGTTCTTTGATTCGAATTACGATTTCAAGTAATATGAAAATGAATTTTTTGGGTACCTTTTTTTTTACTCATGCGGGAAAAGTACTATCTTAGTGCCCGTGCCGTAAATGGCTGTTTGCCTATTCAATTATTATCAGACTACTTATATGTATTGCGAATATTTATTTGATTGCGCAATGTTTACTTTGCGTGCACTACGGCATTAAGATAGTACTTATTCGGCATTCGTAAAAAAAAGGATCTCCAACTCGTACGGTGTTGTCGATTGCCAATACGAGCGAATGAGTGGACAATATCGCTCTCGTGGGCAATCGACAACTTACCTGACTACTATTAAAACATTTACAATAGGCTATCTTTTTGTTTATAGTTTTAATGAGTACCCACAAAGCTTATTAAGTAAGCTGACTGCTATCTAATCATACTTCTGAATGGTCTCCTTGACATCACATTTTCGTAAAATTTGTGGTAGCAATGCTTTGAGATTTTGGTTTAGAAGAATCACTGCTACACTGTATCTTGGGACTAAAATTAATCATAATTTCTGAGTTAAAAATCATGTAAGGTATTTAGAAAACTAAACATTTGTTCGGGGGTATTGATGGAAATTTATTCTCAAAATGTATATGACTGTTTTAAGAGAAGTAATCGTTAGTTGAAATCATTCTGTATATGGAGTCGCAGGTTATATATGCATACATGTATAGTATACCCTTAAAATTATATTCAGTATATTTATCTACAAGATTCAAGATAATCAGTTATGATAATGGATCAAACATTTCATTGCCTCTTTCTTATACAGCAGAATAGTGCTAATGCGAGCTTCATGTTTCACATAACACAACGTATTATATAAAAGTCTATCTCTGAAATGTCGAGATATACAAAATAATGAAATATATACACTAATCAAATATTATAGCTCGGGCCACAAGAAGATATATAAGTTTCGGTATTTTTGATTTTTCGTGATTAGAAGAGGGTAAAATATATAAGATCCGGTTTTCAGAGTTTTCTGGATGGTTTTCGGATGGTCGCAAGCCGGAAGATAGTCAGTCGGAGACCAAAGTATACGTAAAGTTCAGGAACGTTAGAGTAAGCTTTGCTCTAGGACGATACGTTACTGTTTTTCAAACAGATATGGCAAACTTTCAGTGGCAAATATGGACGAAGTGGTAGGTTTCATTGAGCGGCGGGTTTATATGTGTTCGGATAACCAGGCTGCGCTCATAGCAATCTGCTCCGCCAAAATAACATCTCCTCTGGTTCTTACTTGGCAGACTCTCTAGTGGCAGGACACAGCGGTGTTGATGGCAATGAAAAGGTCGACAACTTTTCCCGTGCAAGATCCGCACACTCATGCCATGGACCGACCCATATCTAGGAATAACTAGGAGGCAGACTATCTCTGCCCTAAATGCATGGGTGCACAATGCCGCGATGCCCACCTGGCTTATTGGCAAAACTGCAAAGCGATAAACCTGCTGGTTGGGAGGTCACTGCTGACTCAAAAGGCATCTGTCCCTCATGAGGTTAGAGGCCAATGAGATTTATCCTGGGTGTAACGGGGTGGATGATACGCCCTTCCACCCTCTGGCAGAATGTCCTTACAGAGCCAGAATGAGGAATCTAGCCTTCGGCTTGACCGAAATGGGGAAATCTAAGGTAAAGTAAACAACTTAAGGGGAGCTCTGTCCTGTGATTCACAAAGAAGAGGCGTAGGTTCGACAAAGAACGCAGGGCTAGAGGAAAAACACAAGGTGTGGTAAAGGATAGGGGAGGCTTCGGCCTTCCCTTGATTAAAGTTCCATTAAAGTTTGTAGAACTTTTTTCCAGTCAATAGTTGTCCACGTTAAAATGTACGATATGTATATAACCATATACACATCAGTACGCCGTAGTATTACATCTTTTGTCTTTTCCACGTTGCTTATAGATAACAAAGTTCATTATTGTTCATTTGCTTTTAAAAAGTATATCTCCCACAATGTCGTCGAAAGGTAGTCATCAGTAGTCTGTATACCTTTCGTTATAATATTGTACGTCACATGACGACATATTACAATCCGCACAGGATAATATTTACGTATACAAGTCTAATAAATAAATAATGTAATACAGGGAGTTCGTAAATGGCTAGTTGCTTTAATAAAAACAAAAAACATACCACTTTTCTGGGTGGTGATATCATTATTTGTTCTTAAAATATGTGGCACGGAAAAAAGTTCACGAACGTACGAACTTTCGTACATACGCACACACAGACATCTTTCTTAAAGCTATGGATTCAGACGGTCAATTTGGAAGGTTAATTAATAATAAAAAAATTCTTTACGCAGGAGCTGCGTCAACTTAGCGAATTTTCTTAGAATACATAAATATCTCTAGTCACAATTTAAGTCTGATCAAAATGAAATATCGTATCTGATATCATTTTAGTATTTTCAAGACCAATTTTATTAATAAATGGCATACGTCAAGGGGAAAGGGGGACATAAAGATAGAAGAAAACATAAAATATAAAATGTCTCTCTCAATATTGGAACAATAAAAAAATGTATAACGAGTAAAGTTGTAGAAAATCAAGTTTGCTATAATTCGGTTGAGCAGAAGGAATTTAGCCTCCTCTCCGCTACCACTAATATTTCACGAACCCTCTCTCTTAAAACGTATTTATAATAATGATATCTAATATATTTAATAAATTATATTTCGTGAAGTGCGTGCTATAATAAATACTACGCTTTTTTCATGTTACAAATATTTCTACTTAGAAGATTATTTTTGTTAATAAATTATATACTTTGTTTGTTTGGGTTGTTTTTTTTTTTTATAAAAAAAAATGTGAAAATTATCACCACAAATTCTTATCTAAATAGATCAATTAATAATAATACAAATTGGATATTTAATATGTTTGTTATACCGTCTGTTTTGGACACCTTTGCCAATAGAGAATCCATGTTAAATATTATTTACTATATATAACTATACAATGCTTCATAAAGAAATAAAAATAGTGGGGTACTCTGTAATTAGTAGTCTGTGTGTGCATATGTAATGAATAATAATATTATAAATTAGGTGGGCATCACTAAATCCCCACTCTTAAATGACATCAAACCAACATCATAACACAAGCAGCCCAGATGTTTGTAAGTATGTGTATGGATGTATGGTTTTATAGTAAATATTTTATTTATTTATTTAACATTGATTCCCTATTAGAAATGCATTTGAAAACAGACTGTATATTAAGGTACAAAACAACCACAGAATTAGATGCATACGAAAGTGTCTACATACACAAATTAAGAAAACAGATAATGAATTTAGACAATGGCCCAATTCCAAATTCTGATTTAAAAAAATTAAACCATATTCAAAATTTATTACCTGAGTATCAAGGTTAGCGTCGATCAGCAACCCACCTAATTGACAGTAACCACCAATAAATGGGTTGGGTTCAGCACACACTTATTCCCTTAATTGGTACTACCTCAGACAGACCATATAAAAGAAAATTAAAAAAAAAATATTATTGTGAGACACGCACCAAATTAGCAACGAGTCTCCATATTCCAGAGATAGTTACGATTAGCTAATTCATACTGATGATGACTACCTTGTAGTCGAAATACGTACCTATAAAATACAAATAATTGGTCTAGGAATTGGGGAAAAATTTGAAATTTAAGACGCCACTCACTTACATTAGTATAATATAACCGATAGGCAACCGTACTAACAATAGATAACAAACGTTAGTTTTCTGAATGTCGGTATAAACGGGTTGCACTGTATTTATTGTTTTGTTAGAGACAATCAATGCTTAAATACTATATAGATAGATTGTATCTGTTATATTGTATAGTTAAATAGATACCCATCAATATACTACACCTACTGTT
Organism: Nineta flava; assembly: GCA_963920215.1. NCBI lineage: Eukaryota > Metazoa > Arthropoda > Insecta > Neuroptera > Chrysopidae > Nineta > Nineta flava. The sequence goes on from OY986042.1 coordinate 7,493,829, forward strand.
CAGAAATGTATATAAATAATAATAAACAAGGACTTTTTTACAGAAAATTCTATATAATAAATTATTAAAAGATTGATCATCATTGTAAAATCACACAACCGTAAAATGTCAGTAACGACATATTTTTGTATGCTTTACGTATTTATTACGTATTTACGTATACAGATATATACATAGATGATATAGGTTGGTTGGGTACACTTGGCCACAAAAGTTAATGACAGGTTTTAAAATTTTCGAATCGATTTGTGCCTTATTCATTCGGTTTTTGAAAAAAACTTCCGAATAAAAGTTCTTACTATATTTCTAATGAACCACTTTTATCCGAAACATTTTTTTCGAAAATCGAATCAATAAGACACAAATCAATTATAAAATTTAAAAAAAAAATGACATCAACTTTTGTGGTCCATAGTACATGTATATACATGTTCTTATCGTGTAGTTGTCATACAATTCTCAAGAGAGTTTATTTTCGTAAAATGACCTTTTAAAACTTAAAAATTTAAATAAAAATATATTCTAGGGATAAGAGATTCTTTTTACTGTTTATTTTTTGATATTTCAAATGAAGAAGATATGCACTCAAAGGATATAAAACAAGTAATGTAACAACTAACTGAGTTAATTGTTTGAATACCCAGTATATACTGAGTTTATGGAAAAATATTATCTTTTGATTTTGTTCAAAATAGAAATATGTCCATTTTTCTAATCCAAATGACTTCAATTCTTGGAGGCTTCAATTACAATGACTGATGGTAGAATTCCGTTGCTCTAATGTTTGTAATGTCTAAGAACGTAGATATTAATTTGTCAACAGAAAAATAAATAACTAAATTCGAATTAGGGCTTTTTGTCTGGGAAATCTGATAATTGAAGTCTAATATGTTTTCTTAATCTAAATATGATTGGAATTTGATATTCTACTTGTATAGCAATCGATGTTAGAATATTAAACTCTTGATCCCAATCAGTAAACTAAAACTGGAACTTAATTTATATATTTGTTGGCTTTTCATTAGTAAACAAATCTTGAGAAAAATTTTAATAATCATTCAAGTAATTTTTTACAATTACGAAAAACCTCACTGAAGGACACCTTCGACCTAAAATTAATTTTGCAAGCAATATATAGTTCAATTATTTTTATATCGGACCCGAAAATATGATGAGTCGTTGAAAACACGACTCGAACTTTTTGAGCGTCGAATCTAACAACTCTATACGACATACAACATTGTGATAGTCTGTATATAGAGATAAAAATACCCTGTGAAAATAAAAACAGTAAAGTTTGAATAATTAAAAATAAAATAAAATATTATCAAAAAGTAAACAAACAAAAAATTTCATCCACGAGTAATTTTTCAAAATGTTGTCAAGGATGTTTTTATTATGTGATGCGATAATAAATGCGTACCAACTAATTGTAAGTAAGAGAAGATAAGTTCAAAATATGTTTTATTCACGTCAACACTAAACACGGTAGGCTGGCAGCTAGCTATCACGTGCAATGTTGATTGATTGATTAATATCGGGGTATAAACTATTGCACTTCGACCTTCTACTTCAGTCCGAGGAGACTCGCTTCTCCCATATGTTGGCAATAGCTTGGAGCTTGCTTATCAGGTCTTCCTGAAGGTTTACTTATTTGGGGTGAGATGCACCGAATATTCTGTATCACAATGGACCTTTTGGTCGAAGTGTAGTGCGTTCAGGGCAGCCTCTGCAATCTATCTAACTATCTATACACAAAAGATTCATGGATTCTTGTGAGAGAGGTAAAATCGTAAATACAAATGAGTTCTCGTGAGTCCACATTTCAGTACAAAAATTCCATTACATTTTCCCGTGTCAGCTGCCAGACTACAATAGCATACATAGTACACACACGTGTAACAGAATCAACACATGTGTGTATGACACGATTAATAATTTAACAGTAAAGACAATTATTATTATGATGATGATAAGGCATGTATGTATGTATGTATGTATGTATGTGTGTATGTATGTATGTACGTATGTATGTTTGTATGTGTGTATGTATGTATGTATGTATGTATGTATGTATGTATGTATGTATGTATGTGTGTATGTATGTATGTTTGTAATGAAGACAAAAAAAAAAGAGTAAATGTAATGAAAAATAATGATAATGCTGAAAATGTATAACATAATAACATTTATTATATACATACATACATTTTGTGTAATTAGTTTTATTGTGTAGCAGATGAAACCCGTTCATTAAACAACGGTACAATCCAGGTTAAAGAAATTTAAATGTCCTTTTAGAAAAGTCTGATTTGCCAACTAGATCTTTAGTATAACATGTATATAATATGACGCAACATATTTATCTATTTAAATCTCATTCAAGCCTAAAGTATAATAGTGGTACAATCGAGCCTTAAAATTCTGTAAATATCAACACATGGTTACCTAAAAAAATTTCCTTCTCCACTAAAACCTCTCTTTGCTATTTACCGATTTAAGCAATTAAGCCCTTTTACTAGTAGCCGAAGCAAGTCCCAAACCTCATTTCATTCTCGTGGCAATAAAATTGTAGCCTATAATGCTTATGAAGACAAAAACAATTCTAATTCATTATCTACATTAAGATAATTTATATGACAAAAATTTGCTTTCAAAAACAATTTTCTGTTTTTTTTTTTTTTTTTTTTGGAAAACGGACATTCATAAAAAATTTAACATAAAAGGAATTTATTCGCGTTTACGTATAAAACATTTTCATTTATAAATTGGTGCATGAAAATATTTAGGTAACATGGTACTAAAATTCTTTATTCATTTTTTCACTGGTTTTGAACTTATATACAATTTTTTCATTTGTGTTTATTCGAAAAAAAAATTATACTGCACCTAAAAATTAGTATTATAAAATATTTTCAGTTCATAATGTTTCGTAACATATTACTCGAAATCTAAAGAAATTCGACACACATTCGAAATTATAGGTATCCACTCAGTAATATTGCAGCTAAAGAGCCTATTATGATAAATAGGAGCCTATCGTCAAATTCAATAAACGATTTAGAATTGCTCAAATTATCGTTCTGCAAAGTATTTTAACTTCCATATTAGAATTGAAAAAATATAATGGAATATACAAATTTTATCCATTTAAACCATTTAGTTGGATTTTCACAATTTAGTCCCTACATGAACAGAAGTATTTTCTGTCAAAAAAATGGATGTTTAAGGTCATAAATAGGATCTGATTTAGTGATACTAATAATTAAGTAAATAAATAATATTAAAAATTTAACCTACACTTTGTGTAAATAATTAAAGATTAAGTTTGCACATATAACACCCTCGACGGGTTTCTCTTGAATAGGCTCGTTAATTTCGATAGTCTTGAATAATCTTGCCATGAGTCACGTTGTTGGATAGTGTCATTTATGTAATGCAGAGATGATAATACCGGCGATTTCTTCTGTGGATCTCGTAATGATCGTGTTTTGTAACATTTGTATAACGAATTTTCCATCGTTAGTTAACATCTTTAGACATATCTTACATGACCATTTTCAAGGATATCCAAAATCAGTCGGAGACTTAGTATTTTCTTGAGGATTCGGGTCTATATAAAAGGACTGAATCAGTAAGTTTGATTGTATTAAAATTTAGTATTTTGTGTATGATTTTTATGCACCACTCGGTTGTACGTTATAAAGAACTTAATCGTTCGTTTAAAAATGTTATTATAAAATATATATATAACGCACATATAACTAAAGCAGATAGTATACGACACATTATTGTGTATACATACTTATAACCTACCTACACGTATCAAGATATGAATTTTAAGTTAGGCCCGTATTCATAGTCAAGTTTTGAGCAAGTGCTTAAGTTCATCTTTGGTAAGACGATGGTTTCAAGCATGATTTTATTAGGTTTAAGATAATTCGGTTTAGTAAGACGAATCTTGAGATCATCTGAAATTGTGTTCGTCAATTTCCGTAATAATTCTCATGTATCTGATGAACTGATTCACTGAGAAATGTATCATATTATTGTCAGTGATACTGAATATTATTCTACAAAGGTAAACAAACAGACATCATAAGACCGTAAGTAGAAGTATTTTCTTCAAATTTTGAAGCAATGTGTTAATAAGTATGTGATAATAATTTATAACTATACCTGAATACTAACAAATGCGTAAAACCGCAAACATATTAATAATTGAAACACTGGTGGAATAGGTAATCCATAACGATTGACTTTAGCTTAATTCTGTTTTATTAGTGGTTATATTCCTAATTTAATACTGATTTTGTCGAATCTAAATCTTTTTTTTTTTAAATTTGATGTCTAAATAAAAATCAAAAGATCTTTTACATCTTGAATTGGCCTTTGGGAATACGTATAATTATGTCTTCATCGTCAGGATCAAAATCGATATCAATATTATCATCAATATTGATATGACGTAAACCCCAAAAAATTCATTCACTATTTTTTTCACTGCAAAGTTATTAAGGTGATCTTAAGTCCACCAAAATGATGACTTAAAGAAAATCCTCTTTTTTCAAAAAAAAGTAAGGATAAGGTCTATAATAAATAAGATTGTTTTATTTAACTGTGAATACATCAACAGTTTTCAGTTATGAATATCGCGTTAAGCTATAACTCTGAATATTTATCCAAACACACATATTTCAGCTAAGATCAAACTTTCAAGCCTCAAGATTGCGTTTATGAATCGCTGCCTTAAGATCATACTTAAAATTAGCTTACGCTTAAGACCGGACTATGAATACGGACCTTAATACGTAAGTAGTAAGTACTATGTATAGGAATATACTAACATATGTATATATAGTAGAATTATCCTTAGGGAATATCATTATTATATTAATGAAATGATAGTACTTCATATATGTTATCCAGTAACGTATATATTTGCTAGTAGGTATATTATGCATATAATGTAACACTATTAGTTAGTAAATCTAAAGTACTACGTATACTCTAATTATGGGCGCTATGTATGTATCTATTATTATTACATGCATATGTACAGATTTTTACACCGAGAAAAGTATCTGTTTATTTGAATATAATTTCATAATTGTTGTAACTATATTTTCTGTCTAACAGCAAGCATAGTTTATTTTGTTAAAATATCATCCGTATTATGCAAAATTCTCATTACAATATACCTACAGTTTATTATCTATCTTTAGAAATGCTTTTACGAAATGTATATGGGTGATTTTGTGCTAACTTTGATTTTACATGCCCTGTGCTTCAGAATTAGTTTCACATAAATTTATCTCATTTATCGTTTGTTAATATCATAAACATGATAGTTTTAAACTATTGCAACAACAGATTGTTTCGAAATTTGTCACACAGTCAATATGATCTATGAAAACATATCGATACAGTGGGATATCCTATTCTCATTCTTCCAGTTAAATAATTTTTTAACTATTTAAACCACACTTTTAAAACCACATATTATAAATCTATAGTTAAATAGGTACTATATCGATTCGTTTAATTATTAAGTAAAAATATTCTTGCTGAATAAAATAATCACCTCTTTTATGGCAATAAAACTGAATGAACTTTAATCCTATTAATGCCCATGGAATCTTCACTGCAAATTCAAATATTTTATTTTAAAACACTTTAAGTGTTTTAATGCTTGTAGTCACCAATTAAACCCTAAAATGGTGTTTAATATAATTTAAACATCTTAAACGTTTAATTTTAAAACATTTGAAGTGCTTTAAATAAAAATGCGTGTAAGGCGTGTTTACTGTAGTTTATATAAATATGTATTAACAAAATAAAAATAGTATGCTTTGATTTTAATAATTACGAAGTCGGCAAGGTTTTTTTCGCTCTTAATAGCGAAAAATAAAAAGGGTGAGACATTTTCGTTTAAGTTAAAACTGCATAGTCTTCTCAAGGAAATATTCAAAGACAGCTCCCCTTCACTCGTTTACAATTCCCTTTTAAATTCTTTTTTACTATTTAGTGCATAATTAGCAAATAAATATCGATATTTTTCAGAAAACTATCGGTATATTTAAAGTTCTCATCTAACGGTATTATATCGATAATGTCTAAAAAAATGGTATAGTTTGTTGAGAATCAGTTATGTTTTGCCATTCGTACAAATAAATTAAAAATTTTCGTTTAAGATTATCACAATATCATATACGCAATAGACCATAAAAACATAAGAAAAATTGAAATTCAAGAAAAATTGAACATTTTTCATAAATTATTATAAAAACACTTTGTTTATGAATGAAATCACATGTTGATTGAGATATTTTATATTGATCACAATGTAATGAATATGAATGAATTTTATATGAAATAAATTTAATATTTTTTTTTTAATATTAAAAGTAATTCAAATTCTATTTATTCTAATTTGAAGTTCTTTACATAAATTAAATCGACAGTTAAATGTGTGTGCATTGTCTTGTATATAGTGTTATTATATAGAGCTGTGTAATGTTTTACTGCTATCAATCATTAATCATGTTTTTTTATATGCATTTATAAATATTTTGGAGGTTACATGAATGGAAATTTGTATGTTTTACTTAGTTAATGTTCTCAGATTTATTTAAATATATCTCTCAAACGCAATTAATTTTAAAAAGACGGTACTATATGATATAATTCTGTTTATTTTAGCCAAACACATATAGAATTTCGTAAGTTTTATAGTGATGTTGTTATTCCTTTCGAAGTAATAGCCTGTTCTACAATCGGCTAAAGAATATCGAATGTTACTCTAAAAAAACGTTGTTGCCGCGAAAACGAAATGAGGAAAGGGAGCAACGGGAGCAATTAATCTTAATTTAGTCATTATATTTTTTATTTAAATTTGTTCAGTTTTATTGAAAATTTTGCACACTTTCAGGCAACATAATAACCTGATTTACTATCGAAATTATACATTATAAAATACGGTCATTATAAATTTCATGAAAAATCATAACTTTTTTTTAAATTGTTTTTTTTTTTTTTTTTTTTTGTAAACTAATGTCTATTTATTTCAATTGTTAGTATGGTTACCGTTCGGTAATATTATACCAACGGACGTGACTAGTGTTAACTTTATTTGACATTTAAGTAAAGAAAAATGGGAAAATCATAACATATTTCCCTAACAGGTTGTAGCAATTTTCATATAAAGACAGTTGAATTTGTCGCTTCGCCTGAATACTGTTGTATTGCCTGAAGCATAAATTACTGATGCGTGAATAGCATAAATTGATTCCTTGAAATTTAAATAAAAATTGTTTTAAATTACCTGTGCCATATAATCGTTTTATAATGTTGCCATCTAATTACGAATGTGAATCCATTCTTAAAGTTACTTTCTTCCCAGAGTCATAATGTTGAACTTTCCTTAAAACTAACATATTCGTATTTTGTTTTCTGGTAACATGCGTTAACTGTTTATATCTTTTGAGTAAACACGATAAATCTTTAGCATCACGGAACTTCTTTGAACTCCATTTTTATTAAAATTATATTACGTACAACAGAAACAAAAAAAAAACAGTAATATTTTAAAACTAATGGTGCAGAAATTAAAAATATAAACAATATCTATACAAACAATAACAGGGTTTAACATAACCATTTACAGTATATCTCTCTCTCTACCAATAAAATTTATGCTACAATAAAATTGATTAAATATTTACAAAATTGTTGTTGGTTTTTAGCAAAAGTAATATTAATCAGAATTTATGATATCAGTATATCTATATCAGAAACAATCTTCAACAATCAAGGGATCTTTGAATAGTCCAGAGGTTGTTGGTGTCATATACAGAACTCTAGTACTGTGAGCAGTGGCGGATTTACGGGGTAGGCAAGATAGGCAGCTACCTAGGGCGTCAAATTTTGATAGTTTGCATTAGATCCAACTCCATCTTATATACCCCAATATACACATTAAATATATGTTCAAAAACTAGGTGAGATAATTGCATTTCAAATTTTGCCCCAATTCCTAGAACATTTATTTGTATTTCATAAATACGTATTTCAACTACAATGTAGTCATCATCAGTATGAATCAGCTAATCGTAACTATCTCTGGGATATGGGGTCAGAGATATGTTGTTCGTTGTTAATTTTGTGCGTGTCTTACAATGATATTAAAAAAGTTATGTCTTTTATATGAATGATTTGACTGAGGATTGCTCATTTTGTGGCCAAACATATATAAAAATTGATTTGATTCGTCTCTGTAGATTCAATTGTGGTGTGACTTGGCTGAATCATGTTTCACAAAATAAAGATCAATAGTCTCCGGACTAAATATCAGACTTAACCAACAAAACGTTCAACCAAATAGAATATTACTTACAAAAAGCATTGTTAAACAAAATACTAATAATGATACTTGGACAGTTAACCAGATTTCCGTTGAAATTGACATCAAATGGGTTCATTTCCTGTATCACAGTTAATTATAAACAAATTATGTTGTTTTATTTAAATGAGGCCGTTTTTTTTTTTTTTTTAATATATATAATATATTTTATTTCATTTGATATAAATTTGGTTTTTAAATTATTTACATGTTTAATGTAGTTGAATCAATTCTTTCTCCTTCTGGTATACATTTGTAGCTATAGAACAGCAGACGCTAGCAGCGAGCACACATACTTTGATGATAATATTTGCTTATTGTGTATTGTAGCTATTTATGCGGAAGAAATAATATTCATAGATATACACTGATAGAAGGAATTGCTTTCCTCAAGAAAATATATTTTCCTCAAAATATTTGCTTCAATAAAGTAACCCTTGTTTTCTCATTCAAGACTACGCAGTCGAACCAAAAACATGTGTTTAGTTGAGCGTATAAACTAAAATTCTTGAACGGGAAATTTTTTTAAAATAGAGTTCATTAATCTTGGCCTAACAGAGTCTTTCTTGGTCAAATACTCTTGTGATTCTTTAGTCAAGAAAATTATTGTAGAAAAAAAGTATTAAAAGTGAAAGTTTATGCAGCTTCTTTAACTGAAGTATATATATTCAACTGAAATATATTTAACTGAAGTAGATCATTACTTCTTTAAAAAGTTTCATTTGTTTGGATTAAACAAATGCAGATTTTGGTCTGAAATTTTAGCATCTTGGTCCAAGAAATCATCATTTCCGTTAAAGAATTTCGAGATTCTTGAGTCAAGAGTCACTTTATCTTTAGTTAAGATTCTCAAGTCGAAACTATAAATGTCAAGATTCTTATTTTCTTATACCAAATATATATTGTGTTCCCTATATATGAGAGTCAGAAATTCTTGGTTTAAAAAAATTTTCTTACTACAAGGAATTACTTCTATCAGTGTAGAAATTGAATATTTGTTTATAGACTTACATATATTGATAATTTAAATTTTATTACATTAGAGATGGTTGATGATTAAGGTGGTTGTCGTGTAAATGGGCATAATTATAGAATGGTCCAAATTTTTGCAGACTTATTATGATTCACTAACTCTTAAAATTTGAAATTGATTGACTGTCTCAAACTCGAGAAAAATTTAATTTACTCATTTTAAGGAGTATTTCTATCAGTGTTTTATTTTTAATAAAAAAATGACACTTAAGAATCATTTAAGAAAAATAGCTATAAATTATTGGATGTGTGCTGCGTATTTAAAAAAAAAAAGAATTCTTGACCTTCTCATTGTTTAGTTATAACAACGCAAAGTGAAGCATTTTATAAATAAAAACACGTGTCGGCATGCTGAACAGATACAACTTGACAACACTGTACGTCACTATACGTTGTACTATTCGAGAACATGTATGTCAACAAACAGTATATCAACTGGCAGAATATAAGCGACATAACCGGATTGCAACTTTAAAAAATGATTGAATTTGTATATAAGTATAGACAAATATCATATGTGTAACGTGTCTACCGGTATAGTCTTGAACTAACATTAAGGCTTATTATGCTATACGATCTTTTTCTCTTACGATACGCATACGCTTTAAAACTTGTTGACAATATTGTATCACGACAACAACCTTAAAAATGATTTTAAATTCATAATATTGCACGCCCGAAATAAAAAAAAACAAATACGAAATTTAACTGTACAGATAATTATAATCTATACGTTTTAGTTTAAGTACTTACATACAGTAGTACAACAGTAGTAGTTAGTTATTTATAGTTTTATAATGTTTAGGTAATCATTTTCTAATTAGATTATAATAACAAAATATTCATATTTTTATCTAATGATGTGTCAGTTGATGAAATACCACACACGTGTTTCTTTTTTTTTTCAATTATGAAGAATAGATCACATACCATATGAATAATGTGTATACTTATCATACAAGGAGATAAAAATACAAAATGTACGTAAGTCATGCTCATTAAAACGTCCGACCAACACATTTCAAAATTTTCCCTTCTCAATTCATACAGTTTTGAATAATATCACTCTGGGTCTGATATCTTGAAATTTGTTAATCGTATCGTATTTTAATCAACAGCATCGTTTTCGCTGGGTTCAAATTAGCTTAAAACGAAGTTTTTATCACAATCGGGGATATACAAATCTTATCCATTTTTTACGATTTTTTTAAGGGGTGTAAACCCCTTGGAAAAAATGCGAAAAAAGTAAAGAAAATTTTTGTTCTCGATTTTAATAATAATAATTTTCTAGAGTAATTTTGATCTATAAAATAAGAAAATCCAGTTTATTTAAACGCCCAACCAACACATTTTAAAATTTTCGTTTCTCAATTCATTCAGTTATGAATTTTAGCACCATGGATCTGATATCTCGAAAATCGTTAATTGTATCGTATTTTAACCAACAGCATCGTTTTTGCTGTGTTCGAATTAGCTTAAAACGAAGTTTATTTGAAAATCGGGGGCCAAAAATATTTCTCCAATTTTTGTGTTTTTTTAAGGGATACATACCCCTTAATGCGAAAAATATGAAACACATTTTTGTTATTAATTTTAATAAAAATCATTTTCTTGGGTAATTTTGACCTAAAAAGTACGAAAATCTGGTTCATTTTAACGTCCGACAAACACATTTCAAAATTTTCCTTTCTAAATCCATACAGTTTTGAATAATAGCACTATGGGTCTGATATCTTGAAATCCGTTAATCGTATCTTATTTTAATCAACAGCATGGTTTTCGCTGTGTTCAAATTAGCTTAAAACGAAGTTTTAATCACAATCAGGGATATAAAACTTTTCTTCATTTTTACGATTTTTTTAAGGGGTACCCCTTGGCAAAAATGCGAAAAAAATTTTTGTTCTCGATTTTAATAATAATCATTTTCTAGAGTAATTTTGATCTAAACAATAAGAAAATCCGGTTTATTTAAACGCCCGACCAACACATTTCAAAATTTTCGTTTCTCAATTCATACAGTAATGAATTTAAGCACCATGGATCTGATATCTTGAAAATCGTTAATCATATCGTATTTTAATCAAAAGCATCTTTTTCGCTGTGTCCAAATTAGCTTTACAAGTAGTTCATATCGAAATCGGATTTTTTTGTAAAATCCAATTCAATTTCATACTTATTTATTATACCATGATGTTGATTTGTTAAGAAAGTGATGGGTTAGCTTTTAGAAGCGATTCGACGTCTATTCCGTAATCTTTTTATGATTTATTTAGACAAGAAATAAATAACTATTGTAATGTTAAGGCGTCACCTTTTCTATGCATTTTTGAGCCTTGAGTGTATCCATTATTACTTTAAAATTTGCCGGGTGCATCCAAACTCAGTGTACAAAACAAATTAGTTGAGAAGATTTTATTTTTTATGGACGAAGTAACATAAATAAAAATTATTCGACTAGAAGATAATATAATTTATACTCATATTATGATATATTGACTGTTGGACGTAGTTTAAGAAACCTTTTTTTTCCTTGATTATGAAAAATATGTTTTTGATGTAAAACAAGTGAAGAAGTTTTTCAAGTATATCCTTTTTTAATTTACTCACAAAATAAGATCTTTTTCATATAAACTTTTAAAAATAAGTACAGAATGTGCAAATATCGAGTTACGTTGTACTGTGTTAGATTTTCGCGGGACATGATGGTATGCATGCGTCAATCTGATTTTGATTTTGATAAAAAAGTTATTAATATTATATTATAATATGAGATCGCGCTAGAAAGGGGTTTTACATCATCAATTAGCAATTCCAAACTAATTATGATGTTGGTCCAATCGTTAGATTTTCTTTGAAGAATCATTGATATCAAATAACGTTATTTGAATATTTAAAAATCATTAAATTTTATAGACAAAATCATTCAAATATTATTATTTGAAAATTTTATAAATCTTATAACTATGTTTTTAATCGGAAATATCCTAATCCGGTCAAAGTCCATATTAGTTAGGATGGACGTGAGGATGTTTGGATTCTAATCATGTCCTAATCTTTTTCACCCGTTTTAGTTGACTCTAGGCTCTTTATAAATTAAGTAAGCGATGTGGTGCCATGAACTAAATATGCTTCAAAGTTTTTGGACGCATGCATATTATTATTTAACAATATTACCTGCGTTATTATTTACCATCATTACAAAGTTTATGCTATAATTATCTCTCTACATTGTAGATGATGTCACTCACTATAAGACCATGAAGATATTTCGTCAATATCGTCAATTCGCAGCAATAAAAAATTTAAGTTTACATCACGTTTTTCATTTATTTAATAATTTACATGAAATATACGACCCGTTTCTCTCATTTTGGTTACAACAGTAATTTTGGAAATAATTCAAATAAAATGCGTATTCTTCTTAATTTTATGACAAAGTCGTGACACTAAACAAATATATAAAACAAAATATAAGTATTTATGTTTGTTTCATTCGCACAAACACAAAGACACAAAGACACAAATACACATACATAGACACAGACACAAATACTCGACTGTCGATGTCTGAAAAATAAACATTGAAGTGGACAGTGAGTGAATTGAAGAATTACTTAAGAAGAAGTAAAATAAATTTTTATATCTCTAAGAATAGTATATACAAAAGTTTTAGTATGAACTCCTCGTGACCTCTACATTCACACTACCTTAGTAAAGAAGGGAGTCGTAATACCCCCCGTTAATAAGGAAATCTATTGATTGATTGATTGATTAATATTGGGGTCTAAAAACTATTGCCCTTCGACCTTATGGTCCATTGTGCTCCCCCTTCGTTTTCAGTCCGACGAGATTCACTTCTCCCATATGTTGGCAATAGCCAGGACCTTGCTTATCAGATCTTCCTGAAGGTTCATCTGCTGTAACCTAGAGGTTCGCAGTCAAAGATAATGTGGCTGGATGTTTCTTCCTCTTCGCCCGGTAATGTATCCGGTAACCCTTTGCAGTTGCATCCTGTTCAGCTTCAGTGCATCGAGAGATAGCCTCTTGGTTGCACTCTGAATCAGTATTTTCCCGAACTTCTGTCGCGTTCCTTTACCCCAGTGATCACGGTGTTTAGCAATTGACTAGTATATCTAATATACATCGAGTAAAAAAACCATTGTAAACCCAATATCAATTTTGGGCAGGCAAAGCATACATAACCTCTGTATTTCATGTTCACTTTGTAGCCTGTGTATAGAAGTAAAAATAAAACATTACTATCACATCTTTGCTTTAACGACAATTACGAAGAACTAGGAATATTAAATACATATATAGGATAGAATAGTAGATAGAATATGATCATATTTACTATATAAAAATATATACCGTCTGTTTTGGAAAGCTTTGGTAATAGAGAATCAATGTTAAATATTATTTACTATAGTAACTACACAATGCTTTATAAAGACATAAAAATAGTGGGGGTACTCTGTAGTCTGTAGTGTGTGTGTGTGTACATACGTAATGAATAATAATAGTATAAATTAAGTGGGCATCACTAAATCCCCACTCTTAAATGACATTAATCAAACATCATACACAAGTAACCAGATGTTTGTAAGTATGTGTATGTATGTATGGTTTTATAGTAAATATTTTATTTATTTATTTAACATTGATTCCCTATTAGAAATGCTTTTGAAAACAGCCTATATATATATATATATATATATATATATATATATATATATATATATATATATATATATGTATATGTATGTATATATATACATCCGTGCTCACGAAATCGTGACCAAGCATCGATTGTTACAGATCTGTCAAACGTCACGACCAGTGACCCTTCACGCGTGCTGCGTGATCAACTCGATGGCTCGACCATTCAACGTCACACTCTATAATGCCCACAATCATTATTATAAAATGTATCTGTGTTATTTTGTATTTTACATTTTCTGTGTGTATATAGATAGATGAAATACAGTGTGTCAATTTTATTCATTTAATTCCACAATTTATGCTTATTATAACCGTTCTTAAGTCTTACCAATCTTAAAGTACCAATTAAGTTCTTAAAGTACAAATTTTTATACAGGTTATAATTTTTATATAGAAAATAGAGATCAATAGACAAAAATAAAAAATAAAAAAAGTTAAACATAATAAATTAAAATATACTAAATTTGATTAAAATAACTCTTGTTAAAATTGCTTTCATTCGATTTACTCTTGTTAACATCACTCTTATTAAAATTACTCTTATATTGTCTCAGGATATGTTATTCGTTGCTAATTTGTTAGCAACGAATTGTCTAATTAGCGTTGCTAATTAGACATTTTACGTATATATGAGAATGTTTTTTAGACTGAACTGTCACGGACATAATACCTTAAGTTAAAGGTATAGCACACAAAATATTTACATGCTGTAGTATATATATAAACTTGCATTAACTCACTGTATCATGTTGAATATAGAGATAAGTTATAAAATCTGTGTTCTTCATAGCGTAGAATACAAATCGCGCACAGTGCAACTTCAAAATGCTCCCATTTCAATTAAATTTTTGTGTGTATTATTGTGATTATTTTACATTTGAATATAAAATAATACTACATCTAATTATTTTTATTTTCTATAACAAAACAAAACAAACCAACAACATAAAAAACTATTTATAATAATAACTAAAACTAAAAAAAAAAAAAAAAAACAGTTAATCACCGCATACGAAGCAGATAGATACCTACTCTATTCATTCAAAGTAAATGATAATAATAATTACATAATAATGAAACAATTTTATTATATATTATATTTATTATTTACTCTCAATTGAATAGAAAAAATAAAATAATAAAAAATTAGATTTAAAATGAAAATAGATTTTTTCATATGATAACAATTATCATACATTAATTATATTTCCTCTGATCTGAATTACAATTAGAACAGTTTTATAAAAATATATATAGTATATACTATATAATTGTGTATATAAATGAATACGAACATTAAAAATAATATAATATGTAATTTATATTATTGTAAAAAAATAAAGTAATTTTCAGAATTGATTTAAATTCAATTCTATTTGTTTTTTTTTTTTTTAGTGAAGTATCTATTTACATGCTAGCGCGCTCATATCAAAATTTGTTTTGACCAAAAACCAACTTGTCAGGCTTCGGACCTCCCTTCCGCTCCTACTACATTAGGGAAATTATGGTCCGAAAATCGAAATAAAAATTGTCATCGTATCTTCACGTTTTGAGTCTATTAACACCATTGTCGTAGGCATTTTTTCGTGCACGAAATTTTGAGAACCAAAAATAATTGAAGTATCTATCGAAGCATAGAAAACATAAGCATTTTATATAATGCAATACATCCTGTTAAAGAAAAATCGTCACGTAGGAGCTGCGTAGACTTTGAATGAATTTTCTTAGAGGAAGGAATCATAATGACTATCAAATCAAGTTACCATGGTGATGTAGTTTTAGCATTCATTATTATGTGTATAATATTTACACATAATATGTCAAAATAAGTAAAAAATTGTGGTAAGACCACAATTGACAACAACTTTACTCATAATTTTTTCATGTTTATCAATGTCAAATTGATAGTTACTGCGGTAACAACATCTTGTTACCTAAATAACAAAGGGCACACGTAGTGATTCGGCAAAGGTATCTGAGTATGAAAGTACAAAAGAGGAGATTTAGTAGCGAGTCACACATTCGTTCATCTGATGTAACATCAACAACAAAAATAATTGTAACGTTTATATGATTTTTTTTTTCGAAATTACATTTGCATGATAGCGTGTAAATAGATGTAAATAGCGTGTTGTATATATAATTAGCCGCTTGTTTTATAGTTTTGCATTTTGTTAATTTGTTAGGCACAAAACTGTATACTAGAGTTTACAATTTATTTTTATTTTAATAATAAAATATATTAAATATTTGATGCTTAATACGGTAATTATTTTAAGAACATTCTTAATATTGAAACTATAAGCGCTACGTAATTCGTATTTATATGTTATTATGATGTGGATGAGATATTTTTTCCAGGGTATATATTAACCCATTGTGTGCCAACGTTATCGTTAAGTACCCTTTATTTGACCCTGTGTAGGACCACGTATCGAAATCAAGACTATTTTATATTTATTTGTCCAATATTTGAAGAAAATTTATAATACAAATTTATAGGTGAGGATTGGTACTTACAAGTACCTGTGGTGCATAAAGTAGTGTTGATTTTTATTTTATGGGAAAAAACGATATACAGAACATTTTTGTACCGATCGATACACAAATACTTAAAACAATAGTCCAGGCATGTACCCTTTGTTTTCTATTTTTTGCTTTTAGACAAAACAAAAACTGCGCGACAAACACGTACGGACATGATCTAGCCGGTGTGGGCTCAACCATTGTTTACGGATTATTAATCTCGTAGTTATTAGCTATTCAAATTTGCCAGTATTTTGTCAGACACGAAAGTTCTACAGACTATCACTGTTGCGAGCGAATAGACAAGCGCTTACAAGAACTTTTCAAAATAGATTACTAATCGTCATAACTACATATAAGGTTGTACAATAGCATTAATACAACGATTCATAATGGTACTGGTGCTTTTAAACCTACATTTATGCCAAAATTCAAGTTTTTAATTCGCCGTAATCGTTGAGTGATATCCCATCAAAACCATAAATCGTACTATCAAAACTAAACGATTGTAGCGAAAAATAATTTTTATAAAAAAATATTTGGAATCTATTTTCTATCAGGTCTATAATTTTTTTCACCCTTTATAATAGTATTAAAAATTAAATCAATTATGCTAATAATTTAAAAATAATGATAATAAACTTATCAATATTATAGGCACATACATTCAATATTTATTACATTTTATACACTCTATTATGTGTAAATATTCCAATTATATTTTAACAAATTTAAAAATCAAATTCAATAATAATCCAATATGATAAAATCAATTTCAATTCTAGAATATATTTAAAAACTATATTATATACATATAGTTAGTTATTTATATATATATATATATATATATATATATATATATATATTTATATATATATATATATATATATATATTTATATATATATATATATATATATATATATATATATATATATATATATATATATATATATATATATATATATAGTTATATCAACCTATTTTGACAAAATGGAAACCCGACTTCAAAAATCAAATATTCTAAAACAAAAAATGCACTAAAAAGTAAAAAAATAATTGCATATTCTTGTGCCAATTTTAGTTCAACTAAGCAAAATTTTTTAAATATATATGAACAATTATTGTTATTTTTGGAGTCGGTGTCAGCATAGAGAAATTCACATAAAATTTGGACACCGCCTCAAAAATAACAATAATTGTACGAAAAAAAAAATACAGACGAATTGAAAACCATCCTCCTTTTTGAAGTCGGGTTAAAAATTACAAATACATGCATATATAATAAAAATTACAATAGTTACAAAATTACAATAATACGACATGTTCGAGTATGTGTATGTATGTATTATAGTTGGGATAGTGTTGGCGAATCCAAATGAAATTTTCAAAGTGATTCATGCAAAAGAAAATGACACGGAATTGTAAACATGTTTTAATGATGAATGTATTTAATGATGATACACAATAATAAATTAATGCATTCGTTTTCGTAATATACCGGGTTTTAAATACCATTATGCGCAGACACCCAGTTATAATTAATGAACCCATTCTGTTTAAGATATAACTTACCTACTTGGTTTAAGAAATATACTATTTTGAAATTTGTAACCAAACAAACGGCGATGCTTGGAAATAGCGAAGAATTTGACAATAATATTTGCTTGAAAGATGGATGCACGTATACGCTTAGTGGCTTCTTGTAATTTTTACAGATATTGTCATGAATTTCTTTTCTTAGCAGATACTGGCGTGGTATGTTTGTGTGACCCGTTTTTAGTCTAGTTAGCATTAATTTATCGGTTCTAAAGGGTGTGTTCAATTTTCTTGTGATGGTTAGTTTGCTGTGTGTCACCAAACAGTTATCCCATTGTTTTTGTCAGGAGTTATTCAATACACTTTATTTTATCCATAACAGCATCTTGGACTTCTTGTATGTCTTTTGAAGAGTATAAGCAATTTCTCGATTTATTTGCCAGAATATGAACTTTTTCGATTCCAGGAATGTCCACATAGTATGGAATCCATAAATACGTAGTTGGACAGAGATTTTTCATTAATAATGTATTTAACAGTTTTAATGACTAAATTTTCCTTATTATTTCTGTTCTGAATTGCGTTAACTGAACTTACAGAAACAGTAAATTTGATTCGAACGATTTGGGGGGGAGGGTGTTGTTTCTCGAAAGAAAGAAATATGTTGGAACTTTTTAGCTATCTAATGATAAAACTAAAAGTAAGCTTATAAATTTTCCCCTAAAACGAATCTTACAAATTCGTTTAGTATAACTGCAATTCAGTGTATAACATCCGAATATTAATTCATTTTATTAGTTTTATCACAAATTCTGAAATCGTAGGCATTCTTGCACTCCGTTTATTGCATTTCATAGATAACGCATCATTTTGGTACTTATCCAAAAACTTTTCTAAATGGACATCGTTTGAAACGTTTTTTAACGGTGATTTAACGTTTCAAACATAAACAATAATCCAAATAATTTCTGATAAACTAATGCCGTTTAAGACTGAGCTCATAGTCGAATAAAATACACATCCAAAAATGTGTTTCACCTATAAAATATACGTAAATTTCGTATTAGGTAAAACAAGGAGAACATTAATAGTACAATGCATTAGATAAACTGAGATATAACGTGTACTACAATGTACGGCATGTAATTGTTTGTACAGGATGTGACAGATAAAGTGTTTAAATTATTACATTTTTGAGTACAACTTTATTAATGTGTGGATTCGTGAATTAATAGTAAAACGATACCCCCATACATTTAAATACATCCTACCACACACATGTGAAAGCATAATATTTAAACAAAACTTAAGCTACATGCAATTATTAAAACATTTTTGTGATCTATCATTTCGATTGTTTGTTTTTAAATATTTATTTTTAGTTTAAAAAAAAAAACGACAAAAACTAAGTCGATCTGATTTGGTCACCAATTCACGCATTCGGTGCATAGATACATTTTTTTGATGTTGGGCTGTTTTGACGTTGAGTTTACTATAATTAGTAATCTTTGGTCTATACTCGTCCTAGACAGTAATTAAGTCACATTCTTATAAATCTTAATAAAGATCCCTTAATATAGATGACAGCGACACTTCTTGCTCAGCCACGATGGTGTAAACATCCGTGCAGCCATGATGTTGTTTATATCCGCCAAAATATAATTGTTGTTTTTAAGAAACGTTCAAAGAAATAGCGTCGCAGGATTCGTCTCTAAATCTAAGAATAAAAATCTTACAGCATTGTGCCTTTAAAAAAGCTGCAAGATGGCATTATGCGTTATTTTTTCTCAATTGTGCTTTCATATATTTCATTGCATGATAAAATAACTTTATTGTGATTTTCTAAATGATTCCCGTTGTTGTTATTTTACATTTTTTAGTGCTGTCTAATAGCCACTAAAATTTGATAACTATACTCCTGTGAAATACTTTAGGTACATTCCCGACAAATGTTCTTGAAATTCAGCAGTAAAATGACCCGTTTTGAACAGATTGTATAGGAAACATAGAACATTAATACTGCGAAATTTACAGCTAAGTGTTTGCATTTTAGTGCATTTGTAGCAAATTTGGTTTTAGTCTTAGGGCTTAGAGTCTATATTAAAAGTATTAAAAAAAAAAGTGTTTGAATAAACCTATATTTTGGATATTTTCGTAAACGATATTTTGAAAAAAAAGATGAATTATACTGTTACATTCTGTCTAATATAAAACACCGTGAGTCCCGCAAGCGTGGTCAGCGGACCGTTAAACTTGGTTATATAAACGTTGCAATACTACTCTCTGTAATCTAATATTACAAGTTTAACAACATTAAATTATTTTTAGCACGACATGCAGCTCTACAATCAATCAATAGTAACCATTTATCACACAACATGGGAAATAAATACTATACTATACAGTTTATACATTTTATATTTATTCAAACTTGTAGTAATCAACTAGCAAGAACTCTAATCAAAACTACACATTATTATATATATATATATATATATATATATATATATATATATATATATATATATATATATATATATATATATATATATATATATATATATATATATATATATATATATATATATATATATACCTACATAATATTTTAAAGCCTGATGATGGTCTGTTGTTTATATAAAATAGAATTACACTATATGGAGTATAAATGAAATAGTGTGTGAATTTGATAAAGTTTTTAATATCAAAAAATAATTTTCATAAAAAAATTAAATTTATTGCAGAATTTGTTATGAGATTAGACACACGCAACCAGTCAAATTGTTTTTAATTGTTTATAAATATTCCATTTTTTTATCAATATACAATTTTTTAGCATTATTTTATCATTGAAACTAGTAAAAAAATTAGTTAGAAAGAAATAGTATTTCAAATTCGCCCCCTTTACCTAGATCAGTTTTTTGAGTGAAACTGTCACCAAATTAGTAACAAGTAACATATCCTGCGACAATATAAGAGTAATTTTAATAAGAGTAAAATTAACAGGAATAAATGAAATTAACAACAATATAATTTAAAATTTATTATATTTTAAATTTAATATATTTTAATCTAGTTTATTTTCTATTTATTTTTATTTTTGTCTATTGATCTCGACTTTATATCTATTTCTAATTGTCAAAGAGTAAAGTACGACTAGCTAATTTATACTGATGATGACTACATTGTAGTCGAAATACGTATTTATAATACAGAAAACTGATCTAGGTAAAGGGGGCGAATTTGAAATTTTATTTCAAAAAACTAGAGTTCTCACTAATTATCATTCGATAATATAATGTTTAGAAAGAAATAGATTTAAATGAGTTGTCAATGTTAATTATGATTATTAAATAAAACTAATAACTGGTAGACTTGCGACATACTGATACAGTTGCGAACTACTGTTGATGATTGGTAGGTAGCATATCCTCTTAAGGACGTTAGAGAGTATGTGGCATTGCACATAATTGATTCCATAAATTCCTATCCTGAGAAGTTCGAGTGATTTCAAGAAAATCCAACCTTGACAATTTTTATAATATTGTCAAGCAACGATATTATCTTTCGCTCGCTGCCCTATTCTGAGCCAGTTTACCCATTAGCCGTAATTGTCGCAATTGGTATTTATCTGATCGCATTACGTGACCAAAAATATAAGCACTGCCTTTTTTTTTATTGATGTTATTAATGATTTTTGTTGGTTAATTGTTTCTAAAACTAAATAACCAACGATAAGGAAGAACTATTGTTAGGGTTTAGAAATGAAAGTAATTGACATCCCTTATCACCCTTTTATGTATTTCACACTGGTTGCCAAATACCCTATATGTATTTTCTCGTACTCTTTCTTATATGAAAGTATATAATAAGTATATATATATATATATATATATATATATATATATATATATATATATATATATATATATATATATATATATATATATATAGAAAAATTACAAAAACACTACTTTATGATTCTACCATTTTTTTAATACTTTTTCTTGTTTAACTACATTTTTATGTTTCGACAAAAATAATATAATTGTGTCATAAAAAATTTGTTAACATTGGATCATGTCCAAAAATAAAATATCTATCAGCCGTTAAAAAAAAATTATTATTTTTGCGTTTGTTGATACGGAATTTCAGGTCTTTGATTTATTATTTATTTTAGGGGTATATATTTTTACTATATTATCCAAAGTTAATGTTACTTACAAAAATTATGTAAATGAAGTAATGATAAAATTAATAAATAATTTCAAAAAATTAAATAGTAAAAAAAAACCTGTTAGGGTGATAAAAATTAATTCACCGACTCAAAGAAAAACAAATTTTGTGCCTATCCTGTATAAAATATGTATTGATTACCAAACTTGGTGTCATTTAATCTAATCATTATATTGTGCCAAAACCAATATTTCTAAATATGATGGGATTTGAAAAGTGGTCGTCAAATAATCATATTTATGGGCAGTTTGATTGGGGTTATTCATAACGACGTCATATAGAAGAAAATTCGCACGAAAAGTCTATAGATGCTGCTTTGCCAGTGGAGTTGTTGAACAAAGCATTTTGATCAATGTTTCGTATTAATTGAGTTCTTTACTTCTTCATTTGATTCTTCTGCCGCAAAAGAGAAGCGTTATCTTTGTTTGACAAACCCGTTTCATCTTTGACTGCTGTTAGAATTTTGGTTCTAATGTTGTGACAAAGAGGTGATTTTTCTCAAACCCTAATACAGTTTGTGTAGAGTCGATAAGTGCTCGACAAATCGTTAATTTTTTTTGAATAGCTCGATTAATCGTGCCCATTAATCGTTCTTTTAAATCTAAAAGCTAGACACCTGCACAAATAAGCTATCGGATCTTTGACTTCAATTATATTCAATTTTAAATGACAGCTATACGTTTGAAACGATGAAATGTTTACGGCCCCCATACACAATCAAACCATTTGCGTAACAGCCATGTGTCGAACAGTTATGCAACGTCATGGTTGCGTAAAAACGATGTCCATAAACGATCAAACATTTTCGCTACAACGTGTTTCTGCAACATGATGTTTGTGCAACAATTGATCCATATAACTGGCCCATATACAAGTTCCATTTCATTAATTTCATGTTGAACCGCCATTACGGAGAAGAAGAAACAAAAACTGAAATAGTAACAAAGAATCTGGATATTGTCATTAGGTTAAAGCTTATCAAACACTGCCATCCACGTGTTGTGCATTAATCATAATAGATCTTCATACACGATCAAACAATTGGCGCAACAACGCTGTTTTTCCAAACCTCATTTCATTTTGTAAAACATAACCATACACGTTCAAACCGTTTGTGAAGCGCGGAAATGTTGCGCAAGCTAAATCAATCCGGTCCGATGTATTTCAAGCCGTTGTGCTTCAACTCATTCCATGCCAAATTTTTTTTGCAAATAAGTTGTTGCACAAATTGCTTATTCATGCATGGGGATGTCTTCAAACTGATATGTGCGAAAAATACTTCAAACCATTCAATGCAACAACTCAATCGATGCCAAACACGATCAAGTAATTTGTGTTGAACGGTTGTTGCGCAAATGGTTTGAACGTGTATGGGGTCCTTTAGAAATTGCCTCTAAAAGTCTTCTGATTATGGCTTTTCAACTTGGTTTTTACAAAATAAGATAATTTTTTTTTTTCATTAGAAAACATGATAGTAAAATTTTTATTTTTTGCAATTCAATTTTAACATAAAAATTTGCAGAGTGCATCTGAATAAATTGAAATTTTATGGTCGGAAAAGAAACTCCTATCAATGTTGTTTTGGTCCTATATAAAACATAGCATATAGTTAGAATGTTACATGCATGATAATTGAATTTTAGTCTACCCTGATTTTTGTAATTAAATTAGTTCGCTTATAGCTTATTCTACTATTTTACGACTATATATATTGACATTTATGACCCCTCATTAGGTTTATTCTAACACGCATAAGTTTATTAGTAGTAATCTTGTATACTAAATTCGTTGTAAATTTAATTTTTTTTTAACATACATATAGACTACTAAAATACAAAGCAAGATCTGATATAGATAGTTTGTAATATTCTAAATGAAATTTTCAAACCTAAATCACTTTAATTTTGACCTTACTTTTTAGCTTTAGAACATGCTTACAAAATTTCAGCTCGTCAACTCGTTTTGTTTTTGAGTTATTTTCGTGTTTACGGACATATGACAGACGGATATTTTGATATAAATTTCCATACTATATTCGATATGTACTTTGGATTCATTCCATTAATCGTGGGAATAACAATGAAGAAGGAAAGTACAGTACAACCTTGATTTTCCGGGCCTCGATATACCGTAATTCGGATTTACCGGGGTCATGATGACTCATCATAAGAACACCTGCATCGTCGCCAAAACAAAAGTTAATTGTTGTTGGGGACGAAAAAATTTGTTTTTTCTTCCGATTTTTTATAATTGTGGGCGTGACTGAATTTCTTTTATACCTGAGTTTCTTTCATGAAGGGTCATTATGTTTGTATGTATGTATTGTAAAAACCCAAAATCTGGTGCGATTATTGACTTCGTTGTGATTTACGTTTTGTAAATTGTTGATTTACAACTTATGTATGTACATGTATTTCTATGGTATGCCGTGTATTCGAATATACCGGGTTTTCGATTTATTGGGGCCAGTTCAGCCAGAGGTCAGCCCGGTAAATCAAGGTTGTAATGTACAACACAAAAAATAATTTTGATTTAAGACTAAAAAACAAAGTATAAAATTTAGAATTAAAAAAAACTAAAAACAACATGTTTTTATTGCAATATGAATATATGGGGTGCTCTCTGGGATTTTTCGGGACGTTTTCAAAATGGCTCTACTTTTACAAAACGTAAGTAGAGAGCACCCCATGCTTCTGCTTACATGAAATATAATTGTTGTCAATCTCTTTATTATATTTTATTTAATTTATTTTGACTTTTTAATTCATTTTCCAATAAAAGCATGTTTTTTAATTTTTTTAACTCTAAATTTTATTAAATCAATAGTACATACAGATATAGTACGTCTATGCGTGTGTAATACAATATACATAATACATATCGATCAAGAACTCAGTATGTACATGCTATTCAAACAAATTAAAATATAAGATGTTCCTATTGATTTTCTGAATGAAATCAAATAATAATCAAATGTGAGAATGTTTTAACAAACTATAATACTTGAAAAGTTATCCTTCTGCAATTAATTCAACAAAGTAGGGGTGAATCATCATACACCAACAATAAGTTTAATTGGAAAGTTATTTTTAAACATGATTTATTTCTTTGTAGAAACTTTGAGCTGCCGAGAGAAGTTTATGAATAAGTCTTCTAAAAAAAAAAAAAGAAAAAGAAAAAAAAATACGTTTAACTAAACACATTATTTAAAGATATTTTTTTTTAGATCAGGTGTAAAAGCAACACACAGTGTAGTTAAAAAAGAAAAGTACGAAAACTTTTTAAAGGTATGAAAATTCTTATTCTTTGATAAAATTGGTAATGAAAAATGAAATACCGTGTAACAAAAACTTCTACTATACAAACATTAACTAAATTTATTGCATAATAATTATACGTGGTGGATAGGAAGAAAAGATATACTCTGCGTTGTGTAGACACACCAAGTAATTTAAAACGTTCCCCAAAAAATAATTCAGAAGAAAATGTTTCAAGAGTAATAATAAGTAATTTTCTTACTAAAAATGTTTTGTTTGAAACATGTTTAGTTATATATATATATATATATAGTAGTATAGGTAGTCGAATAAAATAATTTATTTGTTTAAATTTCTCCGTGATCTATATTCATAAATATACTTTTGTGGTAGAGGGTTAAATTTATATACGCACTTGGTGAAATTACCTACAGTTGTCATCCTTACGGCGACAGCCTGGCGCAACCCATTTATATGTATATAATAATATTATTATAATATACAAATTTATAAATATATTTAACTGAATGTAATATTTCATCTTTTCGAAATGTATTTAAATTCATTTTCATACAAAATCACATTATTATATTCTTTGATTTTTTTTTGGGGGGTCCGTAGGTAATTTAGATGCTTTTAATTTAATAGGTAATTGATTATTTAAAAAGATTATTAAAAGAGAACTCTAGGTTTTTTGAAATTACATTTCAAATTTTCCCCTATTCCTAGAACATTTGTTTGTATTTTATAAATACGTATTTCGACTACAATGTAGTCATCATCATTATGAATTTGTTAATCGTAAATATCTTTGGGATATGGATTCAGAGATATGTTGCTTGTTGCTAATTTGGTGCGTTTCTCACAATGAGCTTAAAAACTTCTGTCTTTTATACGATTTGACTGAGGGTATATCTGACCTGATCAAAAAAAAAAATCGAATACCTGAATATCAAGGATAGCTTCGATACCCTCACTTTTGTGACAAAACTGATCAAATAAAAATATTGAAATAAAAAGATTACAAAATAAATGTTAGAAATTTAGTGTCGATAAATATTTGGAGTAGTGGAAGCGATGAGAAATTACAATAAGGATTTTATTCTTAAAATAAGTTTAAAAAAAAGTTTTTAAATCGAACTATAAAATAATTTCTCTTGGCCCCATACAGATAGCTTTGAAAATTCTTGTAAGATTTAAAACGAAAAACGTGGGGCGCATGTTATTGCAACGAGAATTGTTTCAATTATGATCTATGTATTGTCGATTTGAATTCCATTAGACATTTTGCATAATAAGGCAGATTTTTCAACATGGATCGTCATATTTTTATCAACCTCGGAATATTTCGCCTAGCAAGTATCGCAAAGTTCCTCCAAGACAAAATAGTTTGCAGCAGCGTCTAATATTTTTTGTATTAAGTCTCAACAACATTTTTTTTACATGTTTTCATGCTATTATAAATGTGCCCATTAAATGACTACGGACCCTACATAATATTTACTTCAATACTTAACGTAATTTTTATAAAAGAATTACTTCTACAAAAATTGAGTAAAAAAAATGAGTTAAACCGACGTAAAGAACAATGATTCGTTTGTAGTCTATATATATTTAATATTGTAAGTTTAATTTAAAAGACATTTGCCGCTCTATTAAATTATAATGAGGCTTTTTTTTCAGACTAAGACTCGCCTAAATTAAGATGAATATAATATACATACGCATGCATTCAGTTATAAAGAGATGGATAATTGAATAAGTTCTAAGATAATTGTCTGCTATATAATGCAATGTGAAGATGCAGTCGTAGCAATTTTTTAATTACAAGGTACTACTGGTATAGTAATTATTATAGTCGATACATTTATGTTAAAATGAGAAATCAATTTGTGCAATAGGGAATATGCATGAAAATTTTTTTTCACTGGAATTGAAGCATGTTTACTTGACAAATATCAAGGTAAAATTACTTTTTAAATAACTTTAAAAATAAGCGAGATATGAATGATTGAAATTCCCGATTAGACAAACAGGGTGATAGCCCTCTTGATATGTTATGTGACGTCATATTACACTTTCACCATTTCAAATACACTTAAAACTCCGTTTTTAGTATTTTTGCAAGAATGAGACTGTTAATAATCATTTAAAAGCTTATAGCTACCTTGCTATTTGTCGGATTTTAATTTCGTTTTTAAATATTATTACAGTATTAACAGTATTTTCATATTCTGAAAATAAATGTGAAAAAAAATTTTCATGCATTCCCTATTATTTTAAACTCTGTAATTTTTAGAAACAAAATAAAAGAAGAATTAAAATTGCCAGAATGTCAACAAAACAGTTACAATTTTTCAATTTGATTAAGTAAATTATTATCATTTCAATCATTCATATCGCGCTTATTTTTAAAGTTATTTAAAAAGTAATTTTACCTTGATATTTGCCAAGTAAACATGCTTAAATTCAAGTGAAAAAAAATTTTCATGCATATTCCCTATTACTCGCCATTCGAGACTTACTCGTCTGGAAATTATCATTTCTCGTGGCAATTCAACACTCTTATCAAATTACTAATGGAAAACATATACAAAAATTTCATATAAATTTGGTGGAAATAGTATAAATATATATATATATAAATAAATAAATAAATAAATATATATATATATATATATATATATATATATATATATATATATATATATATATATATATATATATATATATATAATATAATATTATAACTTCTACTATTCATTTCGGAGTAAGTAAATTCTTTTGATGTGACAGATTTCTGATATGTTTGTAATTTGTTTTACATGGTTTGTGCATCCAGAACATAATAGAACAACAACACCAACAACTGCACAACCATCAAGTACCAGCAAACAAACCAAACACCACCAAGTCAGCCAGCCAGCCAGCCAAGTTCCCAAGTATATAATATGATGTGTAATTAAATATTATATGTATTTTGTAATATGCATATAATAATAAATTCACCAGCAAATATAAAACGAGCAAACACATTCAACTCTCATATAATATTTTATGATAAATGGTTTCATAATGTGTTTTCATATTTTACACTAAACACCATACAACCTACCTATCTACTACCATGAAGCCTTATACCAACCATATACCTACCCATCACATACCATCAAACACACACACACACACACACCATAATATGTGTATCATACCGTAGAGCTATTTCATCGAATCTTGATCATTTTTGTGTAGCAAAATTTAGGGGAAATTTATGTATTTCATTTAGTTTTATACCTTAAAAAGTACAATTTTTACGATATTTTTGAAACTGTTTTCATAATCGAGAGTGCCATGACATAGATGTCATGTGTGGTGTAGAAATAACTAAATTATATCTTTTATAAACCCAATCGGAAAATAACAACAGAAATTTTGTGCCCATGGAGACTTTTATACAAAATGATTTAAGGACGTTCCCAAAGAGCAGTCAACTTAAAAAAAATTCATTTATGTAAACTACAATAGATCAAATAAAATATAGTTGAGGTACAGTGTTACTTTTTGCTGCACTAACACTGTACCTCAACTATATTTTATTTGATCTATTGTAGTTTACATAACGGAATTTTTTTTTAAGTTAAGGACTTAAACAATATTTATAAGATAACTGATACCGACCGCTTGTTTTTGTTATTTTTGAAGACATATATTTGTTATATCTTCAATTACTTATTCTCAGTTTTTTAAAAGAATCGTAAGAAAATTACTATTGATATTCAATAAAACGGGTGTGACAACATTAATCGGGCTAAGTTTTATATGATAAACATACAAATTTTAACTGTCAAGATTTACGTTTTCACAGTGTAACGAGTTAAAAAAATTTACACGTCAACATTGGAAGGATATGCCTTTTAGAAACCCACAAACCTTCACATAACATTCTCTCGTCTTTACACATAATGAACTAACCTTATTGGTTTTTAGAAGAACCAAAATTTGATACACTATCTATACCATTATATATATAATGCCATTCCGTATTTAGTTTCATTATGAGGGGGTAGGTAGGTAGGTAGGTAGGTAGGTATTGTTGTTGTACCTACTAACGCAACCACATGAAACTATTATAATAAACATTATCCACAATTATTGTTATGTTTTATTTTAGTTTTTCGTTATATATATATATATATATATATATATATATATATATGTAGTTTGTGTAGTTTTAGTTGCATAATATCACGTAAATATACATATATATATATATATATATATATATATATATATATATATATATATATATATACATATGTATATGTATATTTACATGATATTATGCAACTAAAACTACACAAATCAATCATAATTATCAATTTTGAATGGAAAATGTAGTTGTTAGAATGTTTTTGACTGATTCATTAATTTAATTTTTTCACTTTCATGTTATATTGTAGATTTTCTCTCAAATATATAATTCATAATTTCAAAAAAACAAACCACCATGACTTTCCTGTTCATGTTATTTATTATCTATGCAGAGGCTTAAATTACTTGGGAATTACCTTAATGCTCCGTCAATCCTACGAAGTACTTTAAAATTTCTTAAACTATGTATAAAAGCCATTGTAAAATTCCTCTTATTCTAGTCAAACATCATGCTCCAACTAAGGGATGAAAAACTTGCCATGCAATTCGTTCGAATTATCTTGGGTTATAAACGGTGTGGGTCACATTTAATTTATAATAAAAAACCCTGATTTTGTATGGCATTTACGTGAAATCGCGTTTTTTCCCCTGATTTTCCAAAAACCTTCGGATAATGTACATAAAGCTCCAGAAATTTCCGTTAATTTCAATGAGTTTCATACTGGGTTTTCAAAACAGTATTTAGAAGAAAAGTTATAAATATGTAAAAAAAAAAACTTTGCAAGCCTACACTTTACCTCTTATCGAATTTACTGGAGGCAGACGGCGGTGTTGTAAATAGAGTCATAAAACAATTTGAGTCGTCACTTTCAGAAATTTTAAAACCAATTCACCTCGATTTCAAATTAAAACAAGTGTAAATAACAAGTAACTGAGTTAATTGCTTAAATACTCGGTTTTTCGTCCTATCACACTTTTGTTCTATCTCTTACGGTCTCAAAGTTGGGCAGTTCTGCTAATTTTGTCCCAACCTTGTCCGATTTTGCCCGTTCACGAACGTGACCCTACTTTTCAGCTCTAGAACACACATACAAAATTTCTACACGCTATCTATTTTCATTTTGGAGTAATCGTGTTTACGGACGAACGGAACATTTTGCGGAAATGGACTAATTAGGTCATTTTATAAACACCTATATCGGCACTAAAGTTAATATACCCTGGTATATATTATATACCGGGTATAACAACTTGAGTTGATAAAGTGTACAAGACCATTTTCATTCAAAATTCAATATATGTATCGCCTATTTTCCCATTCCTTATATTTAGAAGCGCGGCAAATCTTTTTTTGAAGGATAATATTTGAATATTTGATTTCAAAAATGCAAAAACAGATCATATTAATCCCGTCAGTATAATTGTGTTCCTGGGATTTGTGCATTCTTTATATACAATTTGCACCCGATCATAATTCACTTCATGAAAGTCCATTGGAGTGAATTGAAATTGTATATTTTTATGAATTTATTTATTTGATAAAAAAAAAATTTATATTTACAATTAATGGTATGTAATATTGTAACGAACATATTAATTAATCAATGTTTTATAATAATAATAATAGTACATTGTTATGAAGGTGAAACGTTGTACGTACGTACGGTTTATATTAAAATGTTTTATGGTAGATTGAAAAACTACAGTTTAATCAGTTAAATTATATTTCATATTATACATCAACTATTATATTATACACTTTATAGAAAGTTTAACTTTTAAAGCTGTTTTTATCAGTGATGTGAGCAGATATACATTCCTGATGTATCTAACATGTTACCTTTTTGGTTTTGTAATCATTTTGTTAAGTGTTTAAGGTATTTTCAAACTGTTATTGGGTTGTCAAGAACTGAAATGAAATTCACAATATTAGTAAAATGAATCCTCAGAAATCAGCTGAATTTTTTTGAAAATTTATCAGTTTTTGAGAAAATCGTTATGTAAGTTGGAGAAATTTAATATGCATCTTTATAAACACAATGAAATAAAATGAACGATTCCGACTGTTTTTACTTTGAACTGGGAGAATGATCATTGGATTGTTAAGTTTTTTGATAAAATATGCGTAAAAAAGTGCATTTTTTTCATGTCCGCAGCAGGTTAAGGTTATTTTTTATTGTTCAGTTGGCGTCATGAGTACTGGCGCGCTGTTTGAAACTCGTTTGAAATTATATACTAGTATATGTATGAAGACTAGTATATGTATGATATGTTATGTGACGAATGGGAACACTGACGATAACGGACAGCAGCTTTCAACAACTTTCCTCCTCCCTGTGAGCACCCTTCTCCGCTGACTCGTTAAGATGCTATTTGCGCCTAGTGTAACCTAGTTAGGAACTATCGGAATCGTAATATAGCGATCCTCTCAATCAAAGCGCTGAGTTCTTACATCATCAGCTCAAAGATGATATGGGAGTCCCTAAAAAAACTTAACAATCTAGGCATGAATAACAAAGTCGCTATAAACTGGGTTCCAGGTCATGTAGAAATAGAGGGAAATGAGATTGCGGATGGTCTGACGAGGAAGGGATCTTCGACATCCTTTACAGGGCTGGAATCATTTTGCGGACTGGGTCATCACTTCTATCGAGCGGATATCAGAAAGAAAGAAAGGAACAAAAGAGTCACACTCTGGGGAAACCTTCTGGGGATCAGGCCTGCATTGGCCTGACCAAAAATAAACTGACTTCTGAAGAGATATCTTACGGGCATTGCAAACTCAGGGAACACCTTAGAAAACTGAGCTTAAGGCAACTGCAGATTTTGTGGAGAAATGGACGAACCTCCGGAACCCCTTCTAATAGTCTGTGGCGCACTCATACACAAAATTATAAATTGTCTAGGAGTGCACCAGATACGTACAGGGGAGCTATAATCCCTAGGCCCAAACCAGATCCTGTAAATACTGAAGGAAATAGGGCTGGACGAGCTGCTTGTTCTGCACCATATGGGGGAGCACAATAGATCGCATAGGTTTTATTGCACCAAAACCTCACATAATCATTCATTCATTCATTATCTATCCAGGCTCAAACCAATATATTAATTAAAGAGAGAGAGAGACAAAAATCATGATTAGCTGAAAAAGACCTATTGTAACCATTCATAAATATATACCATAACTGCTTTAGTCACACTGTACCGCAATGTTTACTATTAAATATGTGTATGTCCTATCCTTAATATTACATGTACACTAAATTTACATAGTAAATTGTAATGTTTAATATTAACAAGCATAGCGTGAGTAATTATTGCAAAATGGCCGCCCACTCGAACTATCAATTAGTAATCCACCAAGTAATTGACACAGATAGCGGTGTGCGATGACATTTAAATGTAATTATATAATACTCTGTTTATAGATATATATATAGATATATTTATATATACATAAAACAGTATCAAGTTATAAATTTTAAGATACTTTATAGATAGATTATAAGGCGGTTGTAATATCATAATTTATATCTCACTTCAATCAATTAATATGATACACAGTGTGTCACTTAAGGTAGTTTTTCTCTCAAAAGCAGTCTCTTAAGATATTTTTGGAAGTTTGAGAAATTATACTAAAAAAATTTTTTGGTATCTACCACTCTTGTCTTGTTTGCTATGTTAAATATATGCTACTTAATAATTATTGCTTTGGACACAATGTTGTCTTAACTATAGTTAATTTTAAACCCAATCGAACTGTTCAGTTATAGCTAAACAAAACTCAAATTAGCTGGAGAGTTTGTCGGACAGTACCATAGACTTGACAGTTGCATATTAACAGTCAGGATTTTAGTCAGCGTACCCTTTAGATACTAAATGCGAGTGTATGGGGCCCTTTAACTGACTGGATAAATAGATCATACATTTGCCTAATTATTCTATTAAATAATCAAATATTGTTTGTAGTTAGAACTAAGAACAAAATTTCCTTCTATAATAAGATAAGCTCAATTAATTCTATATTTAGGATAATATTGTGTTACGTAATGATTTATAATAATATCCACATACCTACCTACCTATATTCAGCTCACTTTCATTAGAAATTATCATCTCTGTAGATAAACCTGTATATGGGGTGCCCAAATCTTTATTTCAGATTAACAATTGTTTCCTTACAATAGGATACGGCGAAGTAGTGGTTGTCCTGGATGTTACACACTAAAGCAATAAGGAGACTAACTATTTACTATTTTAACCATTTGGGGCGATTATTCATATGTATATTTCAATTAATAACGCCACGCGTTAAGCTAAACCAAACTATCTATAACACTGAACTCTCTGCTTCATAACGCTGCATACTTCAAGCTACAACGTTTCATGCCCATCCAAAATATAACGCTTAACTTTAATAATGAAATATTTAAATAAGATAGTTTTTTTCTAAGCATAACTTTCTTTCATTATTTTCCTCAGAAGTCTTTTTAAAACATGTCATGTAACAACTAACTGAGTTAATTGTTGGTATACCCAATATATACTGAGTTTATGGAAAAATTTTTCAAACAAAAGTTGTTTATTTTATAGAAAAGAAGATTTTTTGTATTTAAACTTTTGTTATATCTATTACGGTTTCAAAGATAGGCAGTTTTGCTCATTTTGCACAAATATAGTCCGATTTTGCCAATTACGAACTTGACCTCACTTTTATACTACAGAACACACGTACAAATTTTCAGCTCGTTATCTCTTTTTGTTTTTGAGTTATCGGCTTCGCGGACAGACAGACAGACGGGTGGGCTTGTGGAAATGGACTAATTAAATAATTTTATGAACACCTATAGCAAAAATTTTTTTCTTCGATCAATATTTTCAAGCGTTACAAAGTCGGAACTAAACTTAATATACCTTGTATATTTACAAATATACTGGGTATAAAAACTGAAGAACATTCATACAGTTTTAATAATTTACAATGAACAAAATATTTACGCGTTATTCATATTTTACAAACTTAGATATTGCAGAATTATAAACAATACATTAATATGTAACTCAGTCTTTAAACACTTAACTCAGTTAGGTGTTTCATTTCTTTTTTTCTTTTTTTTAGTATGTATTTTTGACAGATTTATTGAATGCAGCAACAATAAGTTCGAAAGCTTTGCGATATTTTCGTACACTCAATATCTATTTGTTATTAAACAGATAGACTGAACGTATTAATAAGCAGCAGCCGGTATGATCTTTGTTATGTGTTAGTAGTATTATACTCTTACTTGTTTGTTATCTGTTCATGATCTTTGAATATCTTGGTTATTATACAAGTTGGCGTACTTGTTGTCTATTGTAGTTCATTTCTACGATACATCTATCTCTATTGATATTGTTGTTGTGTATGTACGAGTATGTATGCATTCATTGTAAATATATTTACTATATGCTTGCTAGTAGAATAGTACTGTGTTGCACTACAGATATAGATAGATATTTACCTACAATCAACTATACATATATGTATGTATATGCAATAAAATTTATATACTATCTAATCATATATATTGTATGTATATGTATTGTTAAATAAAATATCTTGGCTAGAGTATGAGATAAAAACAAACGGTTATATTTTCATTTTAAATATTGATATGGAACAAAACCTATTCACCAGGTATCGAACCCGGACCTGTGAATTTCTAGCCCAGGGTGTTAATCGTTGCAAACTGATAGTATTACTTTGTTGTCAACATTAACTTGTTATTCTAACATATTATTATTTCTGTATACTTAAGCGTCACAATACAATACTTAAGTCAATTTCCGTTAAGGTTACGTAAGACATAGTATGACAGAACTGGCATATACTAGATAGATAGAGATAGATTGTAGAGGCTGCCCTGGACAGGCTACAGGGCATATGGTGTTTTGACATTGATCCTTACTTGTTTTCAAGCCTTCGTTACAAACAACAACAGTATTCACATCCACTCTACTCTAAACTCATTTTCAGTTCAAAATATCGCTGCCTCATATATCACTGTATTGAAAAGTGATCTATCACATTTAGCTTTGTAGATTATCATGATTTTGATGTTCTTATATAGCTTTTGTCCAATATAATTTCCATCTTCAGTCAAGTCTAATTTAGATGGTGCAAGGAACAAAGTACCGATTACATACTGATTGGAGTTAGGCAGAATACTTTGAGGAATAATATTTGAAGAACGATAAAAAATTTATTGGTATCATAATTTTTAAATATTCTAGCAATTTATGACACTACCTTTAACAAAATATTCAACTTCAACTAATAATAAAATTTAATATTTTATTTGTGATATTAAATGGAAAAAAAAAACAATATAAAGGATTTATTTCACATGGAAATAAATATATCTACGTATAAATATAATCGACAACTATCACGGATATTGTGTTTCGCATTCTATAAATTATTAACTTTTAAATAATTTATCGAAGCTAATCAGATTAATTCATTCGATACCATAAACTAATTCTTATCGATTTATCATAAAAAACAAACAAATAATATTTGATATACGGGGAACGTGATCTTTCGAACTTAATGTTTATTATGATTATTTGTAAATAACCAAGATAACATTAGACACATTTTCACAAAGGCTTCAGAAAATAACAACATGGCTATGGAGACTAGTTGACTTGATTTTAGTTATTTTAATACCCTGTGTAGCCTAAACGATAGTCTTATCTAATGAATTCACAATTTTACCTTTTTATACAACACTTGGTACATAATGGCATATATTAAAAAAATGCCTGGGGTATTATTTTAATGAAAATACTTTACTGTGGACCATTTTCATCCAATTTTTGTGATATGCTCAAAGCTGGATTATCCTGTTTTCTCATATAACTTGTTCCGTGATAATAATTTACACTTTAGGCTACTAAACGGCAAAGTTGCCTAAAGTTCATAGAAAGTCATTGCAATGCTTTTTTAAAACAGTATTAGGAGTTTAATACTATAGTTCTTATGATTGAAGGAAAATTATTGAAATTGAAAAATTTCAGCACGAATAATTGATATTGCAAATTAATTTTAAAGAACATCAAAGAGCATGCTATTTGGAGGATGCTTTTTCCATAGCGTAGTCTCTTCAAGGATTTATAGCTCAAGCGTCATGTACACAGGGTATAATAAAAACATAAAAAAACAGGGATAAAAAAATCAAATCCATACGTATATTTAGAAATTACAAACATACAAAATATATATAAAATAAATTACATTTGTTTAGTTATAAATAAATATCACCCACATACATATACATACATATACAACACATATAACATATTAAAATGAAACTAGCAACAAATATATCCAGTAGGACACAAAATGTGTATAATTTATAATAAAACATGAAAGCTATTGTTCTTTTATCGATAATTTATTCATAATAATAAATTTATATATATTTATATATATATATATATATATATATATATATATATATATATATATATATATATATATATATATATATATATATATATATATATATATATATATATATAATAAAAAAAGGGAAAATAATATATGACTATGTGTTTAGCTTCAATTACTTGAATATTATTATACACATCTATAAAAATTTGTGTTCATTGATTTACACAAATTGATTTAAATATTAACTGAATTATGCATGTTTTATATATTATATTAATATTTATTGAATTTTGTTATAACAATAATAATATGTGTGATATATAATGAGTGATGTAATATATTTGCAATATATACATATCTACCTATCTATAATTTTAATAGAAAATATAATCTATATTTAGGTATTTATGCATATAATATTATATTTTATATATTGCACACACGTGACAAGTAATATATTTATTATTTAACACTAATTATATTAGCATAATTATTTAGTTATACTATAGTTATTATGTAATTACCTGAGTCGAAATTTGGGGCACATCATAAGCACATCCAAAGTTGAAGCCCTATTGATGGTCTTAGGTATCAAGTATTATTTAGATTTTCAAAGATGCGAGTATTCGCTATTTCACCCGTTTGAAGTCCTATTGATAACATATTTAGCGAATAGGTTATTAGAAATTATACTTTACGGACCTATTGTTGTTCAATGCTTCTGATAAAAGAAGATTATTTGTCGCCTGGTGGAAGTTTCGGGGTTTTCCTCAACACTTGCTTGCACCTGAGAAATGTTTACATCATTTCGAACTGCACGAGGACTTGTTGCCGAAAACGCTGAACCAATTGGTAAATTGTTGGAGCGTTAATTCTGAAAAAAAAAGAAACGTAAGCAAAAAATGTATGCACTAATTAAACCATAACGTTACTTATGCGCCACCCAATATATATTGATAAACTTGGCCTAGCCTTGATAAATTTCACTAATTCTGTTTCGTATGTAATCAAACTCTAATTTTAGCGGAAGAAGTGAAGCTGGTTCTGCTCTCTACCATGATAAAATTTAGTTTTAAAATTTGCAGTTTTTCACTACTATATATATTTTATTAAACTTTTGTGTCTTAATATTGCACTTTTTTTAATTTAATATTATTTTACTCACTTATTTAAAAAGTAACATATATTTTTTTCTATATTATTTTTCTATCTCGGTATTTGGATGCATAACCTTAAATATACTACTGAAATGT
This sequence comes from Nineta flava, assembly GCA_963920215.1. NCBI lineage: Eukaryota > Metazoa > Arthropoda > Insecta > Neuroptera > Chrysopidae > Nineta > Nineta flava. The sequence goes on from OY986042.1 coordinate 7,532,383, forward strand.
AAAAAGTTACCACAAAGGTTGTTGGATTTCAATTTTGTTATGCATTTCATGTTCTTCATCCATATCCGCAGATATACACAAATTTAATAAACTTCTTCGTGAATTAATTGAAGTGAATGGTGATACTAAAATATATTATTCACATCATAAATTATAAATCAAAGTAAAAAACATAACGCATTTATATGATTATTACCTTTTCGTTTATGAATCGACACACTCAGGAATCAGTAATATATTATTATATGTATATACGCGAGTATGTATATACTGTATTATATGTGTGCTTCTTGCTTTGCTATAATATTAATAATAAAACATATTACAATCTACATAACATTAAAATCATAGTACACACATGCATAACAAACTCATAAATTTTATCCTTATTATATTGACTCCGTTATCGTATATTTATCGAGTTGTTTCTACGAATGTTGAATGGTGTTCTGTTCTATTGCGTATTTTTACCTATATATGTATAATTTGCTGAAAGATCCTTTGTCGATGATTCGATGTCCATTTATATCTCAAAAACATAAAAGTTTATACATGGAGGTTTCTCGAATAATTTAGTTTATCAACAACCATGGGCGCATTCAGAGGTTCTGATTATTTATAAAACTAATTAAAAATTATAATACTCCGCTAAGGATCGAACCAGAATGACACCCCTCTTGTTTGATATTTCACTGTCCATTTAATGTACACGACCACTGTTAATTCAAATTTATACACAATTTTACAAAACATAGATTTCTGTAAACTAGCTTATTCTGTTTACTCAATCATACTTGTTTATACACTCCCGTTCATAAAAATTGAACCAGGTGAAACATTCTGAGTGCTATTGTATGTAATCTATGTAGTAACATATACGCTTAGAATGTGATTTACTGGTGGTTCAATTTTTATGAATGGGAGGTACATAAAATATAAAATATAATATTTCACAAAAGGGTTGTTCAAATCTGTTTTCGTCACAACCAAAATGCAGAAAAATTTTCATCGAAAAAATATTTTGTTGAAATTTCAACGAGTTAACACCGTCACATTTACGTTCATATATTTATTATAGATATTATAATATAACCAATAGTGTTTTAATATGGTGTTAGAACACGGTTATAGTTTATATTATTAGTGAAAAATTGTATTTTAATAATGTATATGATTAAAATTTATTTGCTTGTTATATAATATACGATTCGTTTTTTAGTTGTATTTTTTTTTTCGTTTATATATGTTGTTACAAGCTGGTACAAATAAATTACCCACTTTTTATGCTGGCTATATGTGTTATAGCCTTATTCTAAGAAGGCTTCATTATTTTTATTTCACTTGTATATATATATATATATATATATATATATATATATATATATATATATTATTTTTACATTGAAAACAAAAATTACAAAATTCAAATTGTTTTACACGCAAGACTCGTATTGTTCAATTGAAATATATTTTTTACAAACTATTTTTATGTTGTTTTAGTACTAGGGACCACAAAAGTTCATGTCATTAAAAAAAATTTGTAATTATGTGCGTTCCTTATTGTGCGTGAATTACCTATTTAATGTTACCTATTTAATGCCACGCGTGTAAAAACGTGTCTGCCGGTACAGTCTTGGGCTTATCAATTACCGCTTATTATGCTATACGTTCCGTCACACTTTATTACTGTACGCATACGCTCCACAAATTTTTACAATATTGTATTATGACAACTACCTTACAGTTAATTTGCAATTCACATGAGCCAAATGTTCTTCAAAGAACATCTGGCTCATATGAAATTTGGGAGACCCGAAAAATCGTGTATATCTGCGCACGTTATTGAGAAAAATTGACAAATCGAATTTAAATCTACTGAAATCGGGACAAAACCCCACAGAATTAGATGCATGCGAAAGTAATTTAGACAATGGCTCAATTCCAAATTCTGATTTTATAAAATCAAACCATTTAAAAAAAATCTAATACCTGAATATCAAGGTTAGCTTCGGTACCCTCACTTTAGTGACAAAAACAACGCCGCATAGTCACAAAAGAATATCGTCAATAAATTGGTGGGGTTCTTCACACACCTAATCCTTTAGTCAGACAACTCAAATAATCCTCAGGTCAGATCATACCCTCTGTCAATATCATTGTGAGACACGCACCATATTAGCAACAAGCAACATATCTCTGGTATCCCACATATCCCACATATAGTTACGATTAGCTAATTCATACTGATGATGACTATATTGTAGTCGAAATACGTATTTATAAAATACAAATAAATGTTCTAGGAATTGGGGCAAAATTTTGAAATGTAATATATTCGTTGTTGATTGTTAATACAACATATTAACATATTTAATGTATATAAAATTATATAGAAAGAGAACAGAAATTAAAGTTCTGGACTGAAAAAAAAAACAAAATGGATAAAAAAGATGTTTATGGTGAAAATCAATATCCTCATGTCAATATAATTTCCAATCATCATGCAAACATTAATAAACTATAATATAAATTTGTCGATTATACCTACATCGATACAAAAAACCAACAAGCTATCATCATCTAATATGTAGAAACTTTTTTTCTTGTGCACAGTATAAATTACAATTACTATCTGTTTTTTTCTTCTCTATATTTTAAAATACACTACATATTTTATAGGTGAGTCGAAAGTTGTAAATAAATTGCACAATTGCATAATGTATAATATTATTTTCAATACTCATGCTTGTGAATGTGTGTGTGTGTGTGTGTGTGTGTGTGTGTTTATGGGTATTGAAATGGTACTCAATATTATGTATTTTTATAATGCATCTTCTAAAACTAATCAATATATTAATGTGATTACTTCTTTAATAAAGATTTTTAAAATAATCAAAGAGAACTCTAGGTTTTTCAAATTTAAAAACTAACGCAAATTTGCTTATATTCCGCCAATTTATATATTGTTTGTTTGCATACATGTACTGCTCGAATAGTACAATGTATACTGACGTAAAATGTTGTCAAGTTTTATCTGTTCAGCATCCCGACACGTATATTTATTTATAAAATGCTTCACTTTATGTTGTTATAACTAAACAATGAGATGTTATATATACAGTTCAACAATTCATAAAAGTAAGTAGGTAAGTGTTCAATTCAGGTGGTTCAAACTTTTATAATGTAATCAGACATTATCATCAATGGCAATTACACAACATCGATAGATTGTACCAAAACTAATTAAAGGTATTATTCTATTCAACTCCTAATCAACAATATAATATTAGTTCAGTTCTCGAAAGTTTAATTTTCTAAATAACTTCTTAAGTTTATTTAATTTTAATATCAAATAATTGATAAACCAACAACTACAAATAAACAAATAAACAAACAAACATAACCAACCCCACTACACCCCTCCCAATCGGTTTAATATAGTTTAATCTCAATACGCTCTAATGTACGCAGGCAGCCAGTATCGTCATCAAATATCTGTGTGTGTTTGTGTTTGTGTTGTTTCATATACAGGGTGTCCCGTAAGTAGTCGAGTTCCATAAAAGGGTGGGTAGAGAGTACGATTTTGGAACGAAAAGTCCTAAGACATTTTTTTATTAATTGAAAATTAACTAAAGAAACTAGGTTGAAACCAGAGTGGCAAAAAGTGCATTTTTTGAGAATTCATTTTTAATTAAATTATCAATTTTTGGAAAAATTTATTGCTTAAATTTATCAAATTATTAATTCCTTGAAAATTGCATTAATTAAATTTTTTTAATTTTTGAAAAATGTAATAAATTAATTGTTTTAATAATAAGTTTTCTCAAAAGTGCATTAATAAAATAATTTTATTGATTAATTTTTTAATAATGCAATAATTAAATTTTTGGAATCAATATTTGGAAAATCGCAAGACACTCGAAAAATTATTGCATTATTAAAAAAATTAATCAATAAAATAATTTTATTAAAGCACTTTTGAGAAAACTTTATAATTAACGAATTTAATAGGCGCTTTTTTTTTTAAATTTATTACTAAAGCAATTAATTTATTACATTTTTTTAAAAATAAAAAAATTTAATTAATGCAATTTTCAAGGAATTAATAATTTCAAAAATTGATAATTAAATTTAAAATGAATTATCAAAAAAATGCACTTTTTGCAACTCTGGTTTCAACCTAGTTTCCTTAATTAATTAATAACTAATTAACGGTGCGTCTAATAAAAAACGTAGTAGACGAGTTCCTCTTATGGAACCTTAACTCTTATGGAACCTTAACCCTTACTTACGAGACACCCTGTATAGGTATATACTTATATACAACTAAAGTAATGATAATAGTTAGTGATATTATTCTAATTTTGAAAGTTGTTTTTAGTAAAAGGTAGGTAAAGGTACTACGTAAAGCAGCAGCAGCGGCAGCAATAATCATAATAATAATAATAATATTAATACAAGTTAATATTACCAATTGAATCTAAATTACAATATTAAAACATATCAAATAATTATATTTTAAAGTTAGCTTAGGTACTTTACTGTATGGGATGTGTCGCTGGTGTATTATCAAAGCTGTTAACCAGACCAAGTAGTCGAGCGGTTTAAGGCGTTTTGTCTGAGCAGTATGCCTACTTGGACACTGCGACGTTATGGCTTTGAATCCCGACATCAGCAGTTTGTCAATTATTAAGAAAAAAAGTGGCGGTTAATTGACTAAACTGTCGGCGTATGAACAAGAACAAAGTAACCGGCTATGCGTGAGAAGGTTTTCTGCAGTTTCCTCCACGAACTCCCGATGAATATCGGCATAGTTCCTATCATAGTCGGCTGCAGCCGCACATCCTGCCAATTCCTAGTCTATACACAAAAATTCCTTCCACTCCACTCACATCCTCACATCCTTAGGCATCACAATAGACCTTATGGTCGAAGTGTAGCCCGTCCAGAACAGCCTCTACAATCTATCTATCCATCAATCAAAGCTGTTATATTTTAATGTAGAATGGTATAATTGACAATATAAAAAGTTTCTTCATGGAAAAGTTACGCACACAAATCTAATTTTTTGAAACCAACCACGCTACAGACTTTTGATCTGACGATAGTTTGATCGGTCTTTTAATTGCCATGGAGACCTACGCGACTCAAGCACACTCAAACGATTTGAAATCGGCCGATGACAAAGTTTAATAGGCATAGTACGATTCCCTTCAAACTCCATAGTCTGCTAACTATCCGTCGTCTCCTTAAACACTATGACACGGTATACAAGTGCGCACATTCGCCGACTATTTAGTTCATTTCTTACATTTCAAATTTTGCCCCAATTCCTAGAACATTTGTTTGTATTTTATAAATAAGTATTTCGACTACCATCAGTATGAATTAGCTAATCGTAACTATCTCTGGGATATGTTTCTTGTTGCTAATTTGGTGCGTGTCTCACAATGATATTAAAAAAGTTCAATAATACACTGTGTTAAATAGTTTATGATAATCATTTTGAATGTAAAATAAAATAATATGTACTACAAAAACAACAGTACGTTGTTATTAAGGATTCATTACAAGTTAATAATACGAATACTTTTAATGAGAAATTTGAGCTTGATGTTTTTTGATAATTTAATTTATATTTGGTCGTAAAAATGAAAATGCTACTCTCATATCTTCTTCTACATTTAACAGTCTCGATCTTTTTTTTCATTTTTATGTTGGTTAATACTTTACTATTTATACATTTCTAACATTTAGCGGGACACAAAAGTGCCGCGGCACAGTGGTTGAGAATCACTGTTCTACAGTTGTGTTATAGATGTTTTCTTATCAAATATAAAAAGTACGCTAGAGATAATATTAAAAATCGGATTTAACAATACAATAGTGACATATTGTATTGTATTGTGAATGAAGAGAATTACAATGGAGTCATCTACTTTAATTATTAACAATATTATCACTTAAATACTATTATATACGATAATGACTAGTTACTATATGTACAATTTTATATGAAATAGAATTAAACCTCTTTATTTTGTATGTATGTCTGTATGTCGGCATGTATGTATGTATGTATGTATGTAAGTAGTATATGCATATTGCAGCAATAAATACACGCTTAGAATGTAATAACAAAAACTATATGCACCTTATAATATAGAGCTATGTAACTAAATATTATGTTCAATTCGTTCTAAAGTGTTAAATTACTTCGTTTTTTTTTAAAAACACGAAAATGTTTCACAATTTTGATTTTAATTTATTTAACATGTTTATTGAAAGTAATTGTAAGGTTTTGAATATATAATAAAACAATATCATCAATATCTCCATTAATCACCTCAAAGAGAGTGATCAAGTGTTCATTCTACCCAACCTATTTTAAGGTAATGCTTATTTTATAAATTCGAAACGAAAAATTTGTTATCTAAACGAAAAATTTGCTATCCATTAAAAAATGTTTCGTAAAATAATCTCCTGTGCAAGATATTCGCTGTGTCATTTTATTTTTCTGTTCATTTGTTTAATTATATAATTTCAATTTTAAAAGAACACCATCATCCAATTGGCACAAACTTGATTATTTTAAAAGCTTTTAAAATACCGTTTTTATGGCAATAACATTTGTTTATGAAAATAGCTTGATGATAAACATGAGGTGATATTTGCAATATGCGATAGAGTGTGAACAGTTGTTGTCATTTCTAAATCAGTAATGTCATCATAATTCTTCAGCCCGTAACTTTCATAAAACTAGACAGTTACTGATTCTATATATTCGTCCAGTCCTTTTCAACAAAAAACTCGAAAGACCGATTACGGTGATTCGTAGAATTGATCAAGTATAATGTCTTCGAAATATAATTTATGTACCATTACTCACTTAGAAACAAATTAAAGTATTACTCTTTGGTACTTACCCCAAAAGGTTAGTTAAGTCGTACCGTAATAGGGAATATGCATGAAAATTTTTTTTCACTTGAATTGAAGCATGTTTACTTGACAAATATCAAGGTAAAATTACTATAAAAAGAAGCGAGATATGAATGATTGAAATTCCCGATTAGACAAAGAGGGTGATAGCCCTCTTGATATGTTATGTGACGTCATATTACACTTACACCATTTAAAATACACGTAAAACTCCGTTTTTAGTATTTTTGCAAGAAAGAGACAGATAATAATCTTTAAAAGCTTATAGCTTCCTTGAAATTTGTCGGATTTTAATTTCGTTTATAAATATTATTACAGTATTAACAGTATTTTCACATTCTGAAAATTAATGTGAAAAAAAGTTTTCATGCATATACCCTATTATTGATCTTGTTTTCTCAAAAATTAAGTGTTTCACCATATTTTTTTTTAGTTTAAAATTAATTTTTTTGCATGTACATATATATATATATATATAATATATATATATATATATATATATATATATATATATATATATATATATATATATATATATATATATATATATATATATATATTACGGAATTATAAGTATTATCTTAAGGTTGATATGCTTGGAAATGTTCATTGAAGAAAACGATTAGAACATGTTTCGATTATTCAATTTCTATAGGCCAAAACAATAACTTTAAAACGAAAACCGCATGTGAAAAAAAATAACAAATGACTTGCTTAAATACCGAGTATTATTTATCAATGCGTGTGTGGACTGTTTATTTAAGGTTTTAGATTGATATTGTAGCAAAATTATTGACTTATGAAATTTGTAAAATATTGGATTTTTTTTAATGAGTCTAATGAGTCTCAGATTATAATCGCACGTTTGTTGACGATGTTAAATCGATATCAAGTGTTTAATTTAATTTTAACGCATTTATTTTATTTCTTCACATTTCTAAATATATTTGTTACACAAAAAAAATTATACTTTATAAATATAAACAAACATGCAAAAAAAACACCGTATAATAATGTGGAAAAATACACATAATGTAAATTCTCGCAACAATTTCAGTCAAAAACTGTCAACTACTCGTGACATTGTGTATATTTGTGATTGTATTAATCTATTTTTTTTTAAAGTAAAATATATTTGTGTAACATTTTCCACTAACTTTTAAATTACCATTGTTGTGTATTTTAGATAAATCTCTGGCATGGTGCTAAATTTAATAAGTCTATCAGTTGACACTGACAGTGCCATTATTACTTTTATAGGCTTTCCTTCTTTTTAATATGTAGAAACAAGTGATATAAAACTGGCATAGTTTATTGTTTGTATAAAGATTATAAAAGGTGGCACTCAGTAATGAACAATTGTCTGGCACTTTAAGGTATTTTAACTACTTTAAAATCATTAGTTAAGAAAATTTTTATACCCAGTATATAATGAATACCAGGGTATATACACTCTCGTTCAATAAAATTGAAGAGATCTGTACCGAATGAGTCTCGCACAATTTTTATTATTCTTGTAGTAAACGTTTTTCATTATACTTCCATTTCTTTTTTCACACTTAAAATATATACTACTTATCTTTGTTTATAAATAAATCATTATACAGAGAGTTACAAAAGTGAGAAGTTTTATGAAATGTAAGAAAATTAACATTTCAGGTCTGTTTAATTTTATTGAACGGGAGTGTATATTAAGTTTAGTTCCGACTTTGTAACGGTTAAAAATTTTGATCGCAGAAAAACAATTTTGAAATAGATGTTCATAAAATGACTTTTATTTCCGCAAAGCTGTCCATCGGTTCGCCTGTAAGCACTATAACTCAAAAACGAAATGAAATAGCGAGCTGAAGTTATGTGTGTGTGTGTTCTAGAAAGGCAAGTTGGGCAAGTTTGTGGGAAAAATTGGACCATATTTAGGGGAAAATGGGCAAAATTGTCTATCTTTGAAACCTTTGTAAGAGATACAACAAAGATTCCTTTTTTAAAAACAAACAACTTTTGTTTGCAAATTTTTTTCATAAATTCAGTATATACCGGGTATTTTAACAATTAAATCAGTTAGTTGTTATTTTCACTTGTTTAAAAAAATTTTCGTATCAATGCTATTTAAGCTACATTTCAATTTCAAGCAATCCAAGCCTATTTACTTTCAAATAAACTAATTGGTTTCTAAATTTGGATGAACTAAATATTCTATCAGATATGGTTTTCTTGGAGCGACTATTGTGTTGATTGCGATGATTGCAACCGTTGGTCACTGTGTCTATGTATTTCCTATGAACTGTTTTGCTTCGAACGACTACAATCAGAGATGTTAATTACTTTTGTACGTCTGCTGATGATCGTTCAAGAGATTGGTGAATAAAATCGTCAGTCGATAACTTTTTTTGTTGTTACTCTCGTGCAAATGGTAGTAAGTGCAATGCAAACCTCAACGAACCCAACAAACACAACGAATTCGCTTTACAATCTTTGTCAAATATTGTATTAAATAACATGGATGCAACTGTAAGTAAGAAAGTGTACAACTGCAATTGTGTGGATGTTAGATAGAAAGTGCAACATTTGCAATTGATGATATTGCATAAGCATTACATTTGTTGTTCGTTCATACATACTTACATACAGATATGGGTGATCCTCTTCTAAGTGTGATATTCGAGATAGAAATTTAAAAAAAAATATGCATGTCAGCTCCGACGCGTGACACGATCTCTTGTTTCGATTGTAGCAACCAATAATTGATTGATGCCAAAATGTAATGTGAAATCGAAAATGAAGCACTGTGGGCCTTATTTGACACACCAGTACCTTATGCTACACGATCTTTAGTTTCAATAGGGAATATGCATGAAAATTTTTTTTCACATTTATTTTTAGAATATGAAAATACTGTTAATACTGTAATAATATTTAAAAACGAAATTAAAATCCGACGAATATCAAGGAACCTATAAGCTTTTAAAGATTATTATCTGTCTCTTTCTTGCAAAAATACTAAAAACGGAGTTTTACGTGTATTTTAAATGGTGAAAGTGTAATATGACGTCACATAACATATCAAGAGGGCTATCACCCTCTTTGTCTAATCGGGAATTTCAATCATTCATATCTCGCTTATTTTTAAAGTTATTTAAAAAGTAATTTCACCTTGATATTTTTCAAGTAAACATGCTTCAATTTAAGTGATAAAAAATTTGCATGCATATTCCCTATTGTAGCACTTGATTAAGGTTCCAACACTGACTTATATGAAAAAGACAAAAAACCGGTTGACTTTTATTATAGAGCAAATAAATGTATACACACAGAACACATTGATATGTTCACTATTCATAAATACAAATAAATGTAATTAAATAATTTTAAACTTTTGTATTTCGAAAACAAAACGGTAAAATGCGATTTAGAAAATAAATTTAATTAATAAATATTTATCTTTACTCTCCTAGTTTTTTTTTAAAATTCTGTCGTGTATTTTATCTAATACAACAGATAATAGTTGGGCGGGAATGAAGTTTTACATGCTTCTAATGAGAGAGAGTGAGAGAGAATGATAACTATGCTATTAATTATCTCGCGTTCTAAACGGTTAAAAATTCTGAAACATGGAAAATAACAGAACGCATAATAATATAAGTCCAATTCAGCCCTCTGGTTGGGCGAAGGCCTCCCCTAACAGCCTCCAATTTTCCCCATTCCTTGCCTTGCGCATCCACAGACATCCTGCACATTTAACGATTTCGTCTCTCCAGCGTTTTATCTGGCGTCCCCTTTTTCCAGCGCGTATTCTCCAGCCTCGACACATGTCCCGCCCACTGCCATTTTAACCTTTTAATGTGTACTACTACATCTTTAATTTTGCTCTTGTTTCTTATGTTTATAGAAGATATTTTTTGCGACTTTTTAATACTGAGCATGGCTCGTTCTTGCGCACGTTGGCATGTGCGAAGTTTTTTATAGTCTTTTTTAGTTAGTGCCGAAACTTGAGATCCATAGGCCAGCACCGGTAGCACACAGGCATCCATTACCTTCCCCTTCAGAGTTATTGGAATGTCACCCTTGAGTATATGTTTTAAGGACCAACATTTTTTCCATAACAGAACGCATAGGATCACTCATATATGTTGTGTTTGGTGCGAATTGTAACTGTAGTGTCTGTGTTCTGTTCGAATACATACTATAGATGATGGTTTTGGTAAAAAACAACACATCCATACATGTATATCCACAACAGTCGGCCCCAGCCAGCTTAGATATAGATAGAAGGTTACATACACCAGGTGTACATACACCATTCATTGGCTTTTGGATAATTACTTTGTTTATTTATCTTAATGAATTCATCGTTAGTATCTAAATGTGGGTGATAAATATATGGACAATTATTTTCTAAGACAATCATATCCGAGTGTCACTTCTATCATAGCTTGTAACCAGAGGAGGCCAACTTTTGTGTGTATAAAATCTATTTGTTATCTTAAAAAGGTGTCACGATCGACTTGTAGTATTTGTTCGCGGGTACATATCAAAAAATTGTCATCAAAATGCACAGTATGGCTGATAATTTGATTTTAAGAATTCACTTTCGCGATTTTTTTTAGGAGAGGAAAATTTGTTATGGAAGAATTATGTAAGGCTTGTTTTTTCTATCAATAGCTGGTGAGAGTGCACCTCGAACTGAAACATCCTGTATATCCACCTACGCAAAAAAAAAACAACATAATTATTTAACGGATCAAAATTAATACAAATTTGCCACAAATAAAGACAGATTTAGAATTAATTTTATTTCCTTTAACATGAGTTTGCTTGTCTCTAGATAAATAGATAGATACACTTTGACCATACACTTCGACCATAAGGTCCATTGTGATGCCTAAGGATGTCAGAATGTGATTGGAGTGGCAGGAATTTTTGTGTATAGACTAGGAATCGGTAGGATATGCGGATGCAGCCGACTATGATAGGAATTATGCCGATATTTATCTGGAGTTCGTAAAGGAAACTGCAGAAAAACTTCCCAAGCATAGCTGGTTACTTCGTTCTTGTCCATACGCCGACAGTTTTGTCGATTAACCGCCGCTTTTTTTTTTCTTAATAACCTCCCAGTTTCCAAGTAGGCTTACTGCGGAGATATAACGCCTTAGACCGCTCGGCCAGTTGGACTGGTTTGCTTGTCCCTAACAAATAATTGTACATCCTGGCAAAGATAATAATAATGAGTCTTCAGTATGGGAATTAGTCAGGACAGAACGTGGTTTACTCTTCGTTAAGTATAAGTATGAAAATGCCGATTCCCACAGTTATGTAGATCCGAAACAAGAATAAATAAATTCGCTACATATGGTGATATTGGGATATTTTTCTCGGTTTCTATTAATCTTCTTCAAATTTTCTGGTTTGTAAGCTTAAATCAGTTTGTAAAATTATAATTTCCTTTTTAATGCTATTTGCCAATTTTTTGGCCAATGAGTTTCACACAAAAAATTTCACAATTTCTTTATTTTTTCAAAATCTTGAAATCCTATCTCAAATTCTTCAATTACTTTTTGTCAAGACATCGCGAGCTCAGATCAACCAAAAAATAATTATAATTTTATATGGTTCGGTTTTGATACCCATTCCAATCGATTTACGTTTTACGAAACTTGAAGGTCCCAAAAAGAACTTGTACGTACACCGCAGTACCCTACATCACTATTATTCCCGTATTTAGTAGATACGTTAAACAATCTTTAATATTACTGCCATTGGTTTGGTTCGTTTCTGGTTAGTAATGTTTGCGCAATCTTTAATAATAATGTTAGAAAAGTATAAAATTAAATCACTGTTTGTTAAATTTCATTATATTGAACAATAACAATATCGAAAACATAATAATAATATTAAATTTACTAAGCAATTTACATTGAATTATAATATTTGGCACATACAATTCGAACGATATTTTACATATTTGTTACTTCTATTTCATTTGGATATTGTAACAAATGGATATTGTGTGTGGTTTCAGATGCAAATATTTGATTATTATACTCGTATTACACTCCGTATTATACTTGTATTTTTAACCAATTCGTTTTATTTCCATACAAACAGATCTTATTTTTAACCCGACTTCAAAAAGGAGGATGGTTCTCAATTCGTCTGTATTTTTTTTTTTTTTGAATGTATGTCACCACAGAACTCCGTCATTTATGAACCGATTTTGAATTTTTTTTTGTTTTAAAGGGTTTGGTTTCCCATTGGTCCCATTGTCACCAAATCGCATTCTGATTAGGGGATCCCCGGCAAATCGAGGAAAATCCTCATTTTATATGTGGTAACCGATTTCTGCGAAATTGTTTTTTTTTTTGAAAGGGTATACTCATTCATAATGGGAAAATAAGAAAATTTTTTTTAAAATCGACCCAAAAAAAAATGTTTACAAAAAAAAAACAAAATGCTTGTAAAAAAAACTCAAAATCTGTTATAATAAAATTAAAAAAAAAAAAACGGATAAAAAAAATGCACTAAAATTTAGTTGGTCGTTTAGTAGGTCTACCCATATTAAGACAAATAAAATCAGTTATAGAAGTTCAAAGTCACTATATATGTACAATTATTGTTATTTTTGGAGGCGGTGTCCAAAAGTTATGTGAATTTCTCTATGCTGACACCGACTCCAAAAATAACAATAATTGTACATATATATTTAAAAATTTTTGCTTAGGTGAACTAAAATTGGCACAAGAATATGCAATTATTTTTTTACTTTTTAGTCCATTTTTTGCTATAGAATACTTGATTTTTGAAGTCGGGTTTCCATTTTGTCAAAATAGGTTTTATATTGTATAGGTATGTATTTCAATTTAAAAATAATTTATGGCCGAGGTTTTATGTTTTAATTACTTCTGAGTAACATAGATTTCATTTCTTTGCCGATATGAGATTGCTGATATGAGATTAGCACTAAGACAACAAAATGGTGAATGAATACATTTTTAAACATTTAATTATATAAAATTTCAAATTCACCCCAATACCTAGATCAGTTTTTGTATTATAATTAAGTATTTCGACAACAAAGTAGTCATTATCACTATAAATTTGCTAGTCGTAATTTTCTGTATTAGAAATAAATAGAAAATCGAAATCAATAGACAAAAATAAAAATAAATAAAAAATTAAACAAAATAAATTAAAATATAATAAATTTTATTGAAATTACTCTTGTTAAAATTTCTTTCATTCAAGTTAACTCTTGTTAACATCACTCTTATTAAAATTACTCTTATATTGTCTCAGGATATGTTATTCGTTGCTAATGTGGTGACAGTTTCACCAATTACAATAAACATGTGATATCGAAATAAATATACAAGATCTATGAAAAATTTAGTGCTTTCATGATGATCATACAGAAAGTACTATTTATTAAATATTTAATTTTTTTCTATTTTTATAAGCGACGAAAGAAAGTAGAATCCATTAGAACTCAAACAATGTACTAAATTGTACAGCTATTAATTTGTGATGAATAACCTGTTCACATTTCTTTCAAAGTTACTAACAATTCTATCGTCTCGGATATTCAAAAAGTATTCATTAAATTTTGTTTAAAAAAATAAAAATATTGTATTGACAAAAAACACACCCTTAAAAACCTTGAGTTATTCACTTGAAGGTATACGGCATTTTATATTCAATAATTGTCTACGTCATAAGACGGAGTGTAATTATGAAAATGTAGGTATATTTATAATGTAATGTAAATGGGACTTTTTGAAATCTGAGGTGTGGGTGGCGTTTGAAGTTAAAAATAAGTCATTATATATATTTATATATTATAAATCGTTTTAGTGGAAAAATGGTTTTAAATATTCAAAGAAATGATATGTGTACCACATTAAGGTAGTATGTCCTTAATGCACTTTTCTGCAGAATGTAATCAAATTTTGAGTACCTATATGTTAAGAATAACTGTCCCGTTGAGAATTGCTAAATTTGAAATGTTTTGCCCATCTAATAAAAGAGATATTCACTATCAAAGTTGGAACTATTTGTATGGATTGTAAATGTACCAGTTGGACAGAAAGTGATACATTTTACATCATAAATTAAAAACTTTTCTGTAAATTTATTTCAAAAACACAACTTATTGATACATTCATTTATGGCGAATTTTTTGAAATCAAGTTAAATGTTATCCATTATAAACATACGAACAACTTTTGAAATATTTTCCCTCAATATTTTTATAAACCTCTAGGAATAAGGCGAAACCATGACGTAGATCTAAGTAATCAGCGATAATGCTTTTCTCCGTTTTCAAGAAGAAGACTCTAGAAGACGAAAGTCTTGCAACAAAATTATTAGAAAAGATATGCTGAAAAATATTATCTTTTATCCTGAAAAGCAAAAGGTAGACAATGTATCAAACCGATTCATGCGATCATCAGAGTTTTAATACTTTCATGGTTTCCTTCATCAGTCGATTGGGCTATTAATGGGTAGTTGACTCATAGCTTATAGCCTCTCCAAACGACAACCTAACCTTCCCGATGGTATAGTCTGATTCGGCAAACGAGGAAATGTCGATCGAGGATTGCCGGGATAAGCATATCCTAAAGCAGAAATGCTGGTGGAAATACCAACATCCCTTGCCAATTTTCAGGTTGAGACTTGCTCGTTAGCTATAGGTGGTAGCCTCATCGTTGAGTTCGGGTACGCCAGGCTAATAACCTGCCTGCCTTGGACAATTATATTAACCAACCGTTTACTATACAAAGCCGGACTGAATTTTCGTTGACAACTTCTGCTATAAACAACGATGCGGAATTTGGAACATAAAAACCATTTACCAAGCGGGTAAAATTAACCAAGTGCTAAGTGAATGCAATAGAATCCACAAGGTGATAGAAAAAGATCGGTCGGTCTGTAACAATTTGGAAGTGCTCGTTGGAAATAAAAATGACAGGTCTCTCATGGAATCAATTTAGCAGCAGGAAACAGAACTCGATGGCGCAGTATAGTTAGCGCTTTATGCTCCTTACTCGAGGGGGGGGGGCTAAAAAATGCATAAATAAATATACATATACATGAGCCGATAAAAATTTCACTTAACTTAAAATCGAGAGTCAACCAAAAGTAATAAAAAGTCATTTTATTAAAGTTTGTGTATAATATACTTACTATTGTAGTTACTACATTGTAGCAATAATCTATTTTTATATGAATACCCTTAGTTTATTGAAGGTAAAAAGATTACAATTTGTATATATTGTATTGTTGCTGCTATTATAGTAGTGTGTTACTCGACACAACCTCCTACTCATGAAGTACTCCATCATGTATTATAATACACCAACTATAGTGTATTATACATTATAGGTACAGTTTTATATACTTCTTATAATAGTACTATAATACATAACTGGGTATCGCGCGTAAATCATGGCACATAATTAAATTATAATAATATATTATAATTACAATATATGTGCGTGCTAAAAACTATTAAACAGTATGCTACCACCTTTAAAAATCAAGTGGTTGTTTGGTTTCGTTCGTATTTAGCATAATGTTTATATGTGGTATGGTATGGTTGGAGTATGATCGATACGTTCCATCATGAATTTTTTTGTAACTTCCCCAGTACACAGGTAATGTGTAAAGTAATCGATCTGAAAAACGATACGCAAATTTTCACGATTTCTCTCAAGTTATGAGATTACCAGCATTTCTATTAACATCATTTTGGAGACAATGTTCGTAAGGACTTAACGTCAATTTAATCTGAAAGAAATATTATATAATTAAGTCAAAGGGAAAGTAGAGCTTAGACAGTAATACTTATCAAATGGGCAAATTTATCTTAAGTAAGTTTTTATACGCGGGAAATACTTTGATAACGGTTGGATATATTGATCGCAGAAATAAAATTTTGGTATAGGTATTGATCATAGAATTAGTTCATTACCGCATGCCCGTGTGTCTGTCCGTTTGTGAACACGAGAACTACAAAAGCCGAAGGGAGATGAAATTTTGAGTTTTTAGAGCAACTTAGAGTAACTTAGAGTTTTTTGAGTTTTTGTTTGAAACTTTTTTCATAAATCAGTTTAAAATAAAGTTTACCAAATAAAAGATCAGATCAGAAATCTGTGTGTTTTATCGAAAAAAAAAAAGCTTTAATAAAAATCTTATACTTATTGCTGATATTAATATGTGTGTACGATTTATTGCAATTCTACACCCGTTTAAGTTAAGAATAACATGACTAGTTTTTTATTTACCAAGTTACTGTATAAGTATGTATATATGTATACTCATATTAAATTAAGTTCCTTAACTGTATGTCTTACCAAAAGTTCGTATCTAGTTGTACACATAAACACTGTTATGTCTATAAAATTGTACAGATGTTTGAGCTATAATTGCGATAAAGCTATTAAATTCAAGGAAAATTTTGTTTGTTGAAAACAAAAAGCATTTTCTGTCCTTTTAGCTATTTTTCTTCTCATCTGAACCACTTGTGAAATTAACGAACTCGAAGCAACATCTAGCTTTAAAATTAGCTCAAATTTCATAGTTCAGTTCCTCGCATTTTTGAGTTATCGTTGAAGGTCAGATATTTTATAAACACCTATACTAAAATTTTGATTTTCCTTTCAATATTTTCTCAACCTTTACAAAGTTGGAATCGAAATTTAGATTGTAAACTCCAAATGAATACTCCTGCCTGTACCCGTGTAAATAAAAAGTATGTATTCAAAGGAGTGTAGTAGAAATGGATATATTATAGAATTATTTTTCTTTTACGGCACAATTAATAATTATTGTTGAACTTTTGCGTAAACCTAATACAATACTTATTATTTAACATTTTAAAGTGAATATTTATTGGTAAATAAATATTGTAATATTTATTTTATTTTTATGTCTTCATATCATGAAACAACACACTTTTAAAAAAAATAATAATTTTTTTTTCAGTATTAATATTATAGAATACTTCTAATTGTTTCGTAAATATCATATAGACTTATAGTTGGCGTCAAAAATCGAGCTATCATTTCAAAGTTTTATAATGAATTTTTGCTTAATTCGATTTTCAAAAATATATTTCGGATAAAAGTAGTTTCTTATAACTAACTTTTATTCAAAACATTTTTCCGAAATCTGAATAAATAAGGCACAAATCAATTATATAATTTTGAAATGATAGCTCGACCTTGGACGCTATTTGTACACATGGTCACATAAGTAGCCTACTGGACCGATTTTGATGAAACATTTTTGTGTTTCAAAGCTTATGATTAGGCTTAAAACCTGATAAATATTCCATGTAGTGGAAGCGGTGGGAACAATTAATATTTGAAGAAGTGGAAGCAGTGGGAACATTGAGGTTTTCAGTATTAAAAAACGAGCGATACAGCGGGTATATGCAAATTATACATAGTAATGAACTAAAACTGTCCCCATAGTAACTTAATATACTAGATATTATAAAAAAAACGTTGTATTGATTAATTATGTTCTAATATTTTCTGTTGCCAATGAGAAAGTTTGTTACATATGTCACGTAGCTCCTACATTGTTTATTTTAATAGTTGGAACCTATTGAAAATTGTACAAGGTCCTATTTAGCTAAATACATTTATGCTGTAGGAATTTGATGTAGGTATAGGAGCTTCTGTACCGCAACCAATTTGATGTACTGTACCTCCTTTCCTTGAAAAGTGTTCGAGGACTCCCATGATCTTGATAAACGTTGGGATATTCCTCGGTGACACCTCATCGATTTCATCTGGCTGGAGATCCCTCCATGCCAAATGATAGATAGATTGACTTCACTTCGACTATAAGGTCCATTGTGATGCCTATGGATGTGAGGATGAAGGTGGAGTGGAAGGAATTTTTGTGTTAAGACTAGGAATTGGTAGGATATGCGGCTGCAGCCAACTATGATAGAAACTATGCGGATATTCATCTGGAGTTCGTGAAGGAAACTGCAGAAAACCTTCTCAAGCAGAGCCGGTTACTTCGTTCTTGTCCATACGCCGACAGTTTAGTCAATTAACTGCCCCCTTTTTCTTTCTTAATAATAACCGCCAATGTCGGGATTCAAACCCATAACCTCTCAGTTTCCAAGTAGGCATACTGCGCAGACATAACGCCTTAGACCGCTTGGCCACTTGGAGTGGCCAATGCCAAAAAAGTGTCTTTTAATACAGAGAAACTTTCGCATTCACACAGAATGTGAATTCCGATCTCCTCTTCTTCCGGACAAAATCTGCAGAGATCATTTCCTGTGATATTGATTTTGTGCAGATGTTTATTGAGTTTGTAGTGGCCAGTGCCTAACCGCCGCCCAACAATAATAATTAATATAGTATCGAATAAAATAACAATAAAATTAAAGGATTACTCCACCTGTAATACATTTTGAACCCTTTTAACATCCTAAATAACAAATTATTATTGATTGTCATGTAACACAAAAGCTCGACAAAAATAAAATGTATACCTAAATGTAAAAATGATTTTTTTATATTATGTGACTAGCTGCCAGGCTAGCAGCTAGCTGACTTATGGTGCAACTCTAAATAAAGGTCAGTCTCTGTTATTGTTGTATACATATTACACCCGTTCATTCCAGGTTAATAAAACATGACAATATATATTATTACTATTATTATTATTATTTGTATATTTTTATGATTCTTCCTTCACATTTATTATACTTTGTATTTACAAAAAGCTTTAAACAAAATATACAAAAATGGTTTTTGAAATATACTAAACATTTCTGTACTGCGGCCAAGAGCAGATCATGGGACCACGTTCGAGCATTATTTGTATAATCTATCTAAATATAAATAGACAAAACAGTTCAGTACCTTTTCGCTTCTGTTTGTAAACCGATTTTCTTATTTGTTTGTTTAGTAGCTATTGATGAGCTTTAGTGTTATCAATAAACAAGTTTTGAAAACAGTGCGTTTTAAAATTTCCTCAAATTTTCAATAATGATTATGTTCGAATTTCCATCAAACGGCGAACACTAATAATAATAATTCAATTCATTAATTGTTACGAGCGTTTCTTTGTGGAACTCCATTTTATTAGAATGCTTAACAGTTAACTTTGCTTTTAAACTTCATTATTTCAATTTCTTTGCATGTGCCCTAGTATTTACACTGATAGAAGGAATTTCTTGAGTGAAGTAAATATGTTTTCTTTAAAAACTCTGAAAAAGAAATCCTTGTTTTCATTCAAAAATTTGTTTATTTGAATAAGTATCTTCAAGTAAACATATTCTTAAATGAAAACAAGGATTTCTTTCTCAGAGTATCATATTTTGAGGAAAACATATTTACGTGGTACCAAGAAATTCCTTCTTTCAGTGTAAGCGTCAGTTCAAGCAAACCATCTTGTCTGAGAAAGACTCTTCACGACTGTTAAATTCTAGGCTGGCTGGGCCTCTAGGCCTTCCGCCTTGCAGGCCTAGGCGGATATCCGGCGTTGAACATAATCAATCTTATATCAATATAACGGAATTTTAACATAGATATTAAAATATCGATATGTTTCTAAAAATATCCATATATCGTTTATTTCTCCCGAGTACTCCAATTATTAATGGTGGAACGTTTTATAACAAATGTGAACTTGAGCCCTCTTTAACATTTATGTCTTTGATGGGACTATATTATATATTGTAGTGTATGTAGTATATATATATATATATATATATATATATATATATATATATATATATATATATATATATATATATATATATATGTATATGTAGCATAGTCACAGAAAACTTTCATTTCAATTAAATAAATATAAATTCACTATTATATATGTGCATATTCATATATAAAAGTAAACAAACATATTTTATATACATATTATATCATGTACAGCATGTTTCAGTGATAAATGTCAATACAACATTACCTAGACAATATATTTTTATTCTGTTTACAAAGTTGTATGCTCGCAATACGATAAAATGTCTGTACACACCAATTATAGAATTCTGAACTTGTTGAACACAGTCGAAAATGAACAAGACGAAAATGCGGTTCATTTTAACGTCCGACCCATACATTTCAAAATATCGGCTTCCTCAATACATACAGTTTTGAATATTACTACCAAGGGTCTGATATCTTGAAAACCGTTAATCGTATCGTATTTTAATCAACGCCATCATTTTCGCTAGCTTCAAGTTAGCTTAAAACAAGGGTTTTATCAAAATCGGAGACTAAAAATTATTCTCTAATTTTTACGATTATTTTAAGGGGTACCCCTTAGCAAAAATGCGAATTAAGTAAAAAAAATGTTTGTCCTCGATTTTTAAAATAATTATTTTCTATGCTAATTTTGACCCAAACAGCACGAAAAAGCTGTTTATTTTAACGTCCGACCCATACATTTCAAAATATCGGCTTCTCAATTCATACAGTTTTGAATATTACTACCAAGGGTCTGATATCTTGAAAACCGTTAATCGTATCGTATTTTAATCAACGCCATCATTTTCGCTAGCTTCAAGTTAGCTTAAAACAAGGGTTTTATCAAAATCGGAGACTAAAAATTATTCTCTAATTTTTACGATTATTTTAAGGGGTACACCTTAGCAAAAATGCGAATTAAGTAAAAAAAAATTTTTGTCCTCGATTTTAAAAATAATTATTTTCTATAGTAATTTTGACCCAAACAGCACGAAAATGCGGTTTATTTTAATGTCCGACCCATACATTTCAAAATATCGGCTTCTCAATTCATACAGTTTTGAATATTACTACCAAGGGTCTGATATCTTGAAAACCGTTAATCGTATCGTATTTTAATCAACGCCATCATTTTCGCTAGCTTCAAGTTAGCTTAAAACGAGGGTTTTATCAAAATCGGAGACTAAAAATTATTCTATAATTTTTACGATTTTTTTAAGGGGTACCCCTTAGCAAAAATGCGAATTAAGTAAAAAAAATGTTTGTCCTCGATTTTTAAAATAATTATTTTCTATGCTAATTTTGACCCAAACAGCACGAAAAAGCTGTTTATTTTAACGTCCGACCCATACATTTCAAAATATCGGCTTCTTAATTCATACAGTTTTGAATATTACTACCAGCAGTCTGATATCTTGGAAACCGTTAATCGTATCGTATTTTAATCAACACCATCATTTTTGCTAGGTTCAAGTTAGCTTAAAACGAAGTTGTTATCGAAATCGAGGTCACCAAATTTTTACGATTAATCCATTTCCGCAAATTTGTCCGTCCGTCCGACCGTAAACAAGATAACTCAAAAACGAAAAGAGATCATGATAAATTTTATGTGTGTATACAAGAGCTAAAAAGTAAGGTTAGTTTGTGAATGGGCAAAATCGGACCATGTTTTGGCAAAATCTTTGAATCCATAAGAGATAGAAGAAAAATTAAAAGGAATAAAATATTCGATTTTCCACAATAAACAACTCTTGTTTGAAGCTTCTTTTCATAAACTCAGTATATGCCGGATGTCTCAACTCTTACTTACGACAGAACGGTCGGCCTGATGACCTTTTTTTGTTTGACATTTTGGTTGACAAGTGCAAAAGTAGTACTGCCGACTTTTAAGTAGCTCGAATAATATCGTTTCCAGACTTTTAAGTTATTTCTTTCGATAAAGACTTTAATAAAGCAAGTCAGGCTTTGGAGCTTATATGACGGTTCATAGGCTGGCTGGCGGAAATCCGGCGTTGCATATCAATATATAAATATATACAGTGTGTTTAAACAATGAACTCAGTTGCTTGTTACATTTCTTGTAACAGTAATTGTTCCAGTTTACGTTCTGATAAATAATTTATTTATGAAATGAACTGAAACACAATGTTTATATTTATATATATATATATATATATATATATATATATATATATATATATATATATATATACACTATTATATACATATTTATTCATTGGACAGAAATAAATAATATGATTATGGCTTGTTGTAAATTGTAAAAAAGACATTTAATGAGATTTTTATTTGCAACGAGAGTTATTTTTTTAAATAAAAAATAAAAATGAATAACACGAACGTGATATTTATAAAAGTTTTATGAATATAAAATTTTTTTTTTTTTTGTGAAAAGAATATGTATAATACTTTATAGAATATAGACGACTGTAGTCGTCAGTAGTGGTGATGTTAGTTATGTACAATAATATTTAATATAATGTATAAACGTATACATATACATTTATACACATAGGTATGTATGTATGTATTTGATTGTTTCATACTACTAAGAATATGAGGAGTACGAGTTCATCATCATATTCACTGACACAAATCATTTATATTTGGAGAAAACATTTATTTATTTTTGTGTTAACTATTTATTACAAGCAAACAAACCAACCACCATGGGCGTCAAAAGTTAATGTTAGTTTTTAAAATTTTATAATTGATTTGTGCCTTATTGATTCGGTTTTCGAAAAAACATTTCGTATAAATGTTGTTAATATAGTTATAATGAGCAACTTTTATTTGAAGAATTTTTTCAGAAGCCGAGAATCAATACGGCACAAATCAAGTATAAAATTTAAAAATATGACATCAACTTTTGTGGTCTAGTGTACCAAGGACAGACACTCTCAGTCATTCTTTGCAAAGACCGCCTAAACATCACCAACTGCTGACAACGTGGCCTGGTGGCAGTTTCCCCAACACTTGCTTGCAAAAAATTTATTCACTAATTAAATTATAACGTTACTTAAGCGCCACCCTATACATATAATAAATTTTATCTCATTTGTATGATATGATCTATTGTTTTATATAAACAAGTGCAAATAACAACTAACTGAGTTAATTTATTAAATACCCGGTAAATACTGAGCTCATTATCATTATCAATGCGTGAACTGTTTATTTTCATGTTTACACACGCATAGTTGTACAAAAATAGAAAGTATTATATAGGTCTCATACATATATGCTTTCGTAATCAAGAGTATTTCAGATGTTTGAGCTGATATGTTGTGTCAAAAGAATTTCACAGAAAATAATTCAAATGAATAGAAACATACTTTGTACAAATTTAGGCTCCGTGAAGTTCATATATACTAATATTCATATTTCTAACTTCAAAAGTGAGAATGGATGGGCAATGATGAATCTGTCGCGCAATCAGAGTCAATAGACCTTTTCATTTCAAAATAAGAGTTGATTTTGTTTCGAGCAGAATGTGAAATAAAGCAATGTGCCGAAATGACTAAACAATCCATCACATCCTTGTGCATCTTATGCTAGAGTACCCGAAAATCGCACGCGCAATAAAGCCCTATAAAAAGGTCTATTAGGACCTGTTCTTTTATAAACAGTAATTCAATTATATATAAATTAATTTTATATTTCAATAATTCGTTCTGGAATTAATATTTATTGAATTTCTCTTTTTTAGATTATATTAAATATTTGGAAGTTTTGACAAGGAGTGATACCAGCCTGCAGAAAACGGAAGAAGCTTTAATTCTACTCAGAAAACACTATCGACGATATTTTAATGTCAGATATGTTCCTTCTAACCATACGATATTGCTGATTATTTTCTTAAAACTTTGGTGTTATCTGAAAGAAAGGCTTTCTGTAAACAAGCCACAATGCTTGGAACAACTCAGAACATTAGGCGAGAGATTTTGGGGACATCTCAAGAAACTTTACGAAAGGTCATGGAAGATGTGCTGAAAAGAGCTCATAGTTTTCACCACGAAAGGGGACATCATTTGTTCAACATCATTTTACAAGCTTTTATTTAACTTACAATGTATGTATGTGTGTATGTATGTATATGTGTATGTATGTTTGGGTCAAATCTTGCAAGCTGAATTAGAACCACCTCCTCTTATCCTACGGAGTTGAATTTTTACACGTTGGTGCAGTTCCGATGACAATGCATTTTTATGGTAAGCATGGTAAGAATCGACAAGGGGAAAGGGGGGTTTAGAGGATGGGGAAAACACAAAATTTGATATAACTCTCTTAATATTGAAAACATCGAAAAACACATAAGAAGTAAAGTTGTAGAAAATTAGTTTTACTATAAAAAGATTGTTTTTAAAAATGTTTTTTTAATAGAAACTTATTTCATAAATACTTGGAAACACATTTTATGAAACGGACTTTATATTATGAGGTTCAAAATATAAATTTACTTAATTTACTTTGTACATAGATAATTTTTCAAAAATATCTTAGTGGTCGAATAAATTTGCTTTAAATATATTATTATATATTAGATTATTATAAGACAGTAGTAATGGAGGGAAAGTTGGCACAAACTTGGCGAAAAACTTTTTTTCTTATACCTTTTGTTATAATATTTGACATAATGAGTAAATATGTTTTAAAGTACGTGTCAGTAGGGATCGTTTGCTTTCGTTTTCTTCACTACAAATAACCGTATTCTTTGTTTATTTCATATAACCTAATACCAATATCTATAATGCTCGAGCATGTTCTCTGTCCGGTATTATTTATCGGTGATATCAGTGATCCGATATCAGTGATAGAAACATCATTTCGGAAATGATTTCAAATCGGAAATTAATTTAGTAATTTATTAATTTTTAATTAATTTTTAGCTTAATAATTTGATATTAAATACAATATAATTAATTGATTTTTTAAATATTGCTCTGCTAGCTTAACATTAAGCTAGCAGAGTATGCGGTAACACAATACAACAGAGAGCATTAAATTTTTAATTGGAGCATTTAATTAGCTTAATAATTTGATATTAAATACAATATAATCAATTGATTTTTTAAATATTGCTCTGCTAGCTTAACATTAAGCTAGAGCATAATATTAAGCTAGCAAAGGTAACGCACCACAACATAGAGCATTTAATTTTTAATTAGGGCATTTCATTAGCATTTAATTAGCGTCTAATTATGAGACAATTATAATTGTGTTCTGCTCAGGTTGCTCTGCTAGCTTAATGGACATTATTAACAGTTATATATGTCAATGGAACAAATCCATTTACAACATTTACAACTTTTCACTGTACTATGGGTCACAGGAGTCATGTTTTTTTTTCGAAATTGCACACAATCACTATTCAATTTTGAAGAAGAGACAAAACTTCTGTGGCATATAGTGCAATGCAATCAGAATTGTTTTACCATTTACAAACTGTCTTGTATTGGCGAATTGTACAAAAGTGATTCCCATATAGTAGCATGTAGTAAAAATTTCAGCATTGATTTTCAACGAGCTTCAGCCACAATATAATAATATTTTTACATGCTTTATATACTGTTTGTGTGTATAAGATATGACTAGTCCATACTCTATACACACGATATGAGTCTATAAGGATAGGTTTATGTTATGAAATCGACACGTGTGAAAAATTAACTAAAAATATATTTTTTCCTTATATTTTCTCCATTAACTAATGCTTTTTTCATGTTTTATCATCATACATATATGTATGTATGTATGTATGTGTATGTATATGTAGTATATAGTGTACACATTTATTCAACCAACAACGCACTACGCTGCTTTTACCATTCAGACACTAAAAAACAAATTTATTGACATACATTTTGTAGAAATATTTCACAACAGGGTTCCCCTTTCTACGGTTTTTTTTTTTTCATTTCATTTCATTTGACGCCCTTAACCTATATATTAAAAATAATCTTATATTTCATATTTTTCCACAATCTCTATTGTGTTTACATTACGGATAAATGTTGAAATAATTTTATTGTAACACATTTTGTTCACATTAACAATCACATGTGAAATTATTTCAGTTCAATGAGGCGGATCGAATTTAGCGTGTATTCGATTTGGATGTTTACACGCTTTCAGCACAATCACAGTGTTGTGTTGTTTAGTGTTCGTTTTGGTGTTGTGCATGCTGACAAAGCACGCGAATGGTTGAGTTCCACGGTAGACACCAAGCTCACAGATGCTTTCTCTAGATGCTCTCACAGATGCTTTCTCTATCCAATCCTACTTCTGTGATTCCCAACCTTTTTTTTTGTTGCGTCACATTTTTAACGATTTCATAATTTGATGGCACACAAAGAAAAAGATAAGTTTTAAAGTTGTTTACTTACCTATAATACACTGTAAAATAGTTTTTGATAATCATTTTGAATGTAAAATAAAATAATATGTACTACAAAAACAACAGTACGTTTATTTAATTATTAATTATTAAGTTAATAATAAGAATACTTTTAATGAGGAATTTGAGCTTAATTGTTTTTTGATAATTTCATTTATATTTGGTCGTAAAAATGACAATGCTACTCTCATATCGTCTTCTACATTTAACAGTCTCGATCTTTTTTTCGTTTTTATGTTGGTTAATACGTTACTATATACATTTCTAAAAATTTTTTTCGGCACACTTCAGAATTTGACGGCATACAAAAGTGCCGCGGTCCAGTGGTTGAGAATCACTGTCCTACTTACTTTCAAAACGAACACTGTATAAGCGTTTGTTTATTTATATGTCACCGTGCACCGGTTTTTTTTAAAAATGTATCCCATTGCATGTTTTAATTTTTTGAATGTTTTAAATCGTTTTTTTTTCTGTATAAACAAAAAAACTCACATAACATATAAATTCTTATTAGAAAAAAACCTACATTACCGATATCTCTAACAAATTGTCAATTTAGGGTGTTTTAGTTTGATTCGAAGGGCTTTTGAAGTCAATCAAAAACATTCTATTGGTTGAAAAACAGCTGAATTTTTTTCATCCGTGATATCGAATATTGATGCTACCACGAAGGGTAAGCGTTCATAAGCTAAAACGAACGCCAATAAATTGCGCTTACAAGCGTGAGCCCTAAAAGCGTGTAATCGTCCAAAACGTATACACCCTCAGTTTAATCGGTCTGAAGTGTCGATCTTCAACCACCCCTAATTGCTCCATCGGTTTTGTGATCGAATGCGGTTTCGGATATTTTATTTCAAATTGTTGAGTACTATTTAATAAGACATAATATTAACCAAATATAATGTGTCCAAAATTGGATGCATAACAGACAGTATTTGACTCATTTGGCTCTTAAACTCACGTTTATTTTTAATCAGAATCCATGGTACATCAAATGTTGTCGTTAATAGCGATCCAGCGTACAGTATAGATATCTGTGATTCCACTAGAACTATTTTAATCACAATAGGTACACAATCTATCTACTCTAAAACCATAATTCATATGCCTAGCACACGGTATAATAATGAATGTATTTTTTTTTAAAATGTAGGTAGCCATAATTTACAATAAACATATTGCATTATTCTAGACATGTAATAGTGCACTTGCCTTACGGCTTACGGTGTTCGTAATATATACTTTAAAACGTGACATACCCCCGGCTAGTCGATTACTGTATTGCATATAGTACCAAATAGTACTATATAAGTAACTGAATCATTATACATATTGACCACACAAACAAATGTAGACTTAAAATAAATTGGAAAAGGAAATTTGAACTGATGCCTCCTATAAACATTGAAAAGTTTCGTGGCGCACAACTGTATCATTAATCCAATTCAGGGGTCCATGTGGAACCATTTAAGCGGCAGTCTAAAGCGCCAGAATAAGGGAGTAATAACTGTAAGGGAACAATAACTGTAAATATATTCATACGTGCGAGTATCTATAGATAGATAGATAGATTGTAGAGGCTGCCCTGGACGGGCTACACTTCGACCATAAGGCTCATTGTGATGCCTAAGGATATGAGAATGTGAGTGGAATGGAAGGAATATTTGTGTATAGACTAGGAATTGGTAGTATATGCGGCTGCAGCCGACTATGATAGAAACTATGCCGATATTCATCTGGAGTTCGTGAAGGAAATTGCAGAAAACCTTCTCAAGCATAGTCGGTTACTTCATTCTTAACCATACGCCGACCCGACAGTTTAGTCTGTAGCGGTATCCCTTCTTCATTAAATTATTATTATAATTTTGTTCATCATTTTTATTTGTTGCATAACAAGTTTTACTTTGTATTTAAATATAAGATGTACATCAACTATTAAAGTTTTTTCCGCGTGAACAAGGTTGTTTTATGTTACAACCTTTTTCTAGTCGTTTTTCTTTATTAGTTGATGGGGGGAAGTATGTAGCGGTATCGCTTCTTAATTAAATTATTATTATAATTTTGTTCATCATTTTTATTTGTTGCATAACAACTATAACTTCCCTCTATTATCACGGTTGCTTTGAATGTTTACAACTATGGTAATTTACATATAAATAAATATAATATTTCATAAATCAAATCAATAAAGATCAATTATATCTTTCACATATATTTATTATTTATTTAAATAATAATTATTTAATATAACTATTATCTATCTTTACAAGTCAATTAACCAACCCTTTTTTTTCTTAATAATTGACAACTGTCGATGTCGGGATTCGAACCCATAACCTCCCAGCTTCCAAGTAGGCATACTGCGCAGAGATAACGCCTTAGACTCTTACTGGTATACTCTTACTTTCTAATACAATCATTTTTATTGACCTTTACATAGAGCATTTTTATTTTGAATTGAAAATAAATTTAAAAAAAAAAACATTACTTAATACAACAAATATGATTTGTAATTTGTAATTAATTTAAATAAATTGTTAATATTTTATACGCAACAAAGGCAAACACACCCTTAACTACAAAAGAGAATATAATTCAATTTGTATATTTGGATAAAATGAATTAATTTAAAATGAAATGTTTTAAAATAATGTTGTATTGAAATAGTAGAATCAAAAATGATTTTTAATAGTCATTCATCATCGCACACAGTCATGACTCCACTACTCTCACTGATGTTATTCTGCTTTTTCACTAATTTCATTGTGTCAATGAACAATATTTGAAAAGTCTATCAAACAAAAAGAAAATGTTGTAAAATAAGTGAAATCATTCGGATACAAATCATATAATTGGAATAAGGATTGGTATTTGAGGAAATTTTCAACTGAAGTTTTCGTAATATCTCAATTCAATGATTGATGTTTCTCATTTTATTTATGTTATACGCATAGAACAAATTTGGAAAAAAAGTCATTTACCTAATAATGTGCTAGGTAGATTAGATATAAAAAAGGGGAGATTAATCTATTGAGCTAACAAAAAAAGTTCCGATCAAAAATAGTTTTTTTTTTTTTTTAAATCATCTGCATTTTTTAGATGACAAGTATAATATGTAAGGACCAGTCCAAGTGACCGAGCGGTCTAAGGCGTTATGTCTGCGCGGTATGTCTACTTGGAAACTTGGAGGTTATGGGTTTGAATCCCGACATCGGCAGTTTGTCAATTATTAAGAAAAAAAACAAGAAAAAAGGGGCGGTTAATTGACTAAACTGTTGGCGTATGGAAAAGAACGAAGTAACCGGCTATGCTTGAGAAGGTTTTCTGCAGTTTCCTTCACGAACTCCAGATGAATATCAGCATAGTTCCTATCATAGTCGGCTGCAGCCGCATATCCTACCAACTCTTAATCTATACACAAAAATTCATTTCACTCCACTCACATCCTCACATCATTAGGCATCACAATGGACCTTATGGTTGAAGTGTAGCCCGGCCTGTACAATCTATCTATCTAACCTCTAAACAACATTACCCAAAAAAAAAACACGTGATTGATCTAAATGACGTTGTTTATATGCCAGAAAAACATTATACAATAATAGGCTATGAAATAAGCCAAGTCAATTTGAGAATTTTGTTTGATTTTGAGGTCGCTGATTAGGTATTACATTAAAACGATTCAAATTTTCAAAGTATGGCAACATTTTTAATCAATTCCTTATCTTTGCAGTTTACGTCTAGCCAAAAACCTATTTAACAAATTATACCGACGTTGTGTTTAATTCCAAGTTGATGTGATAATATGTTCATTCACTTTAAAGTAATTACTTGACCCGTGTTTGTAATGTTCCATAATTAATATCAAATATAATTCCTTGTAATCTATCTAAAAAGAAAAGGTGCTTTTACTTTCATTAATGAAATTAAATGAAATAATTCCATTTGTGATGCCATCCATATTGCTTTCATATTTTAACTGTAAAAATTATAATTTAAATTTGTCCTTTGGCAACGATGTTTTGTTAATATGCATGAGATACAAATACTACTACTACTAGTTCTTCTTGGTTCTACGGTCCAGGAGGAAGAATGTCCTCACTTTGAAGGGTCTTCCAAGCCTTTATGTCCTGGGCTTTGGCTTTCCAGTTCCCAACTTTTTTTGGCGTAGACCTAGTGGAACATCGTCCATCCATCGTAGCCTTGGTCTTCCTATTTACCTTGAGCCTTCTGGGTTGCTGACCATTTTTGCACCTTCTAATGATACAGATATTTCTACTTAATTTTGTTTCTTAGCCCAAACTAACGGTAACTTAACACTTACTTTTGGCTAATCATTTGACTGATCATTTGACCAGACTTCCAGGGCCTTAGAAATAATTGAAGCATCAACCCGCTATTGAACGATCTGACCGACGGGCAACATTATTTGATCACAAACAAATCACAATACATACGTTATTCTAATTATTAGATTATCAAATGATAATTAATAAGAACTCTAGGTTTGTATTATAAATACGTATTTCGACTACAAAGTTGTCATCATCAGTATAAATTAGCTAGTCGTAATTTACTCTTTGACAGTTAGAAATAGATAGAAAATCGTAACCAATAGACAAAAATAAAAATAAATAAAAAATTAAACAAAATAAATTTAAATATAATAAATTTTATTGAAATTACTATTGATTTCGATTTTCTATCTATTTCTCATTATCAAAGAGTAAATTACGTCTAGCAAATTTATACAAATGATGACTAGTTTGTAGTCGAAATACGTATTTATAATACAAAAACTGATCTAGGTATTGGGGCGAATTTGAAATTTTAATACATTATTCTAACAACAAAAATGCCACGTTTTCTTTAACGAATGTTTAATGTATTTAGAATATACTAATGAATATAGAAATTTGTGGGCACTGCTGGGATGATATTATATTTTAACGAAATATTATATTTAATATTCACCATAAGATCAATCACCTATATATCCTTTTGATGCAAGAAAATGAAGATGCAGATAATTCTTTCCGACCAACTTTAACTAAAATTTAACAGATTTTTTAAAATATTAATAATTGCTGTTCTTGTCATAATTTTGATCATTTTAATGAAATGCAACCACCGCCCTTATTTAAATTACATGTCTTATATTCGAGTGTAGTAATTTAAATAAAATTTACTTTCAAATGTTACATCCAAAATAATACTTGTCCTACATAGTACAAGGATAATTCATATAGAAATAAAACATGATGGTTTTTATCTACCCAGTCAGTCTGTGTAGTATTTTATTATTTAAAATTGTTCTGAAAAGATAAAAGTGAATAAAAGTAAGAAATTATAAATTATAAATTATAATTCAATAAGACCAAAAAAAGAGATACATATTATACGAGTATATATATAGATATATATATAAATACATACATAGATAGGTACTCTACCCATACAAATTTCATTCAAACTGACAACATAATTTTATATACCTTTTCCTGTCGCCTCCCCTAACGCCAAAAGGTGTACAAAAGGATTAATTTTATATACTTTACAATCTTTATTTATCTCAAAAAACTTTAATTAATGAGTATTCAGATGATAAATAATTTGTAACTTGTTGTGTAAAATGTTTTAAATTTATTTTTCAACTTTACTTTTTAGCAGAGGTTACGAGATACTATACTACTTGTCTATGTCGTTTCTTTGGTCTTTGTTTTGTTTGTATTTCTATACAAGGGTGTTCACCATTATATTATATCATTTTTATTTATTGTACATTTCAAGGCAAATAACGATTTAGATTTGATTATCACGAATAATCGCCTACAGGGTGAACCTTGAATGCGTGGTGAATACAAATCTATCATAAATCTTAGCATAGGATTTCCAAGAATGCTTTAAAGTGAATTTTATTTGAGGCTAAGACTTTAACCTAACGCCATTTTTTGTCTAAGTTGTTTCGCATCATTTTCCACTACACGTTTGCGTGTCGTGGCTGACCTTCCTCAGCCTCTGCCGCCTTGGGGATTTCAGTTTAAGCTTTTAAGAGATATATTTTGCAGTGGTTTTTCTTCGTGTGTGATCAATCCCAATCTCCATTTTCTTCGTGTAACTATAATCCTTCATATTGTCTCGTGTTATGTTTTTTGCCAGTTCGTTATAAATTCCACAGGATGTTGAAGATACGTCAAAGGGATATATCTAAATAATGGCAAACCACAATCGCTTAGGTTCC
This sequence comes from Nineta flava, assembly GCA_963920215.1. Taxonomy (NCBI): domain Eukaryota; kingdom Metazoa; phylum Arthropoda; class Insecta; order Neuroptera; family Chrysopidae; genus Nineta; species Nineta flava. The sequence continues at coordinate 7,565,708 of OY986042.1, forward strand.
TTATGAATTGTTTAGCAAATGGAGAAATGCGACTGTCGATAGTTTGTATGGCACCCCATTAAAATTATTAAACTTATTCTTTTGAAAAGTCTAATTCTGTGAGGATCAAATAGAATTCCAATGTTTGTACGATGAGCTATTTTGGCAGTTTATGTTTAAACGAAATATGAGGGTTAAATTCTTCACTAAGTTATCAAGTTATCATGATAATTTTTTTAAGCGTGTTTTTTATCCGACCGGAAAATTTGGATTTTAAACTGCTTTAAGGTTTTGTAATAATTATTGTGTTTAATGTTTTGTTTACTGTTTTTTTGTATTACAGATTAAACTTTTTATGTTACTTTTTTGGCATCACTTTTATAAACCTTTAAACCGCAGATGTAGTTAGTAACCCAAACAAAATTCAAATAAACTTTAGTGATCGAGTTAAAGTCATTATAGACGATCCAATATTATATCTATACAAATATGTTTTAACTTTGGGGTTGATAGGTTTAGCCTTTTTAGCTAAACATATGTAGTGGAAGAGAGTCAATGACTCCGGTTGTTTTCGTTAGATATTATAAAATTTACATACGGTATAAGTTATAACTGAATCATATCATACCATACCATACCCACAAAAATTAATTGAAGTTAGACAAAATCTTTCCATTATTATTTAGTGAATGTGACTTTTGCACAAACACAGATAAACACAAACCTTAAAACGTTTTGAATTGGAAATTATACCTATAACATGGGTTTAGCATATCTCTTTTTTATTATATATATATATATATATATATATAATCTTTCGTTATACTTTGATGTTTTTATGAATGGAAGCATGATTGCTTGAGAAGCGTGATGCGTAGAATTATTATATATAATAAATATAGTAGTTGTTGGTGATTACAAAGAGCCCTCGACAACTCTCCAATATTATTTTGTGTAATGTGTAGTTACATATCTATATCTATATATCTCTTTGATAAATTGTAATCTGAGAACATACACTTATTATCTCATATCGGTTTATGTAAGCTTTTCAGTAGCTTTTATTTGTCATTCTAAAGTATATTTTTTATTATAGTAAAATAATGTTATTTGTTGAACATGTATATATATATATATATATATATATATATATATATATATATATATAACTTCTTCTGTAAATATTAAATTTGAACACATAAATTGAAAAGATTTAGAGATCTTGAAAAGCCTTAGAGATCTTAGAGATCTCGTTAAAAAATAATTTAACAGTTTAATGAAATCAACAACGCATGTTTTTTATTTTTTATTAGTAACGCATTAAAAAAGAAAAAAATATTGAAATAGCTAATTATTTAAACTTGGGATGTTTTATATCGCGTTATCTTTTTTTTATTCCGTGGCTTTTTTTCGAACTTTATCATGAGATCCACTCCATGGTATTCTTGGGATTATTCGCGACGTGGAGGTTTATCTTGTACCTTTGCATACAATTGAGTTACTTTTAGAGTAAGAGTGCAGCTTAGGAAAGCTGTTCCATACGCGTACAGGATAAAATGAGAGCAGTCTATCTATAATAATTGAATGTTTCCTTCTTTAAAGTAGTTTAAATACCAGAAATCCTTCAAATTCGATTCACTTTGTTTAAAGTATATACACTCGTTGGCCACTTGTTTGCATGTTGTATTCGGAATTTCTAAAATAGGTTCTGGACCTACGGAAGGTATTCCGACTCCCATTCCTTCCTAATGTGTCTATTTGTAAATACTTTTACGCGGATAATTTTATTTAAATGTTTTATTCGATATGGACCTTTTTTTAGAAGAACTGTATTTTCTACAATTAGCGCTATAATAAAACACTGAATTCATTAATAAAATAATTTTACTCACTATGAGCAGCTTAATTAACTTTAGATCGCCGCATCATAACCAAATGATATATTATGGATGTAACGTTCCATAATAAAGGAAAGGATTTAATAGAACTTTATCAGGTAATTATCATAATCAAATGGCTCTTCGTCTAAAAGAAAATCAGGCTTCGTTCATATAAACTTGCGCACCTTCTTCATATAATTGAATATTGAGCATCTTCTCACGTTTATTCACTTCACCTATTGGTGTATTATTAATAACATAATTTATTCTACAACCAATGATACACAATTACGTATAGACCGGCAGCTAACATTGAATAAAATACGCGAATGTTTTGGCTAAACTAATTAATTTATTCTAAAATATCCGTGTATAAGAAGGCACTTTCCACTAAGCAAATATACGGATGAAAAATTTTGCACACTATTGTACGTTCCATTTGAATTTGTAGCGGTATCGCTTCTTCATTAAATTATTATTATAATTTTGTTCATCATTTTTATCTGTTGCATAACAACTATAACTTCCCCTTATTATCACGGTTGCTTTGAATGTTAACAACCATGGTAATTTACATATTAAAATAATAACATTTCATAAATCAAATGAATATAGATTAATTATATCTTTCACATATATTTATTATTTATTTAAATAATAATTATTTAATATAACAATCATTTACCTTTACAAATTCTTAATTTGCTACTATTTACCAAATTAAGTTAAATTAAAAACATTTTTGTCAAAATACACGCAGTCCAAAAAGTTGAGATTTGTAAATATAACATACTTATAGGAATGTTATGGTTCTTGGAATCAGTTTAGTTCAGCAGTCCAAGTGGTCCTGTTGTTTCAGGCAATCTACTCGGAACAGGGAAGTTGGTGGTTTGGTTCCCAACGTTGACAGTTTGTCAATTAAGTTAATTTATTTGAAAAAATTAATGGGGCTTTTAATTGACTATACTGTCGGCGTCTATGGACTAGTAGCAAAGTAACCGGCTATGATTGTGAAGGTTTTCTGCAGTTTCCTCCACAAACTCCAGATGAATATCGGCATAGTTCCTATCAAAGTTGGCTGCAGTCGCACAACCTATGAATTCCTAGTCTACATACGAATTCTTTGTCCTCAAAGGGTCGGTAAAAAAAGGACCCTACTACTATCGTTCTTGGAAAGATGATTCGAAAGATGGAAAACATTCATGGGTGCTTATAAAGATCGTAAATTGAAATGGTCTGTGCTTTACGTTAGCATGTCCACTTCGCACGGATACGATCTATCACAATGCCTTCATGTATAGATTTACTTCACGATAAAACCATGTACCCAAAACTGTCACATCAGTTTTGAAGTATATAAGCGGCTGGCCTAGTAAAGAATATAATTCTACACAGGTATCGTTGAAATTTCCAAAAGGAATCAAGAGAAATGTTACTTGAAACTTTGATAATAACAATCGTAGGTAGGTAGGTAGATACTTGCATACATAGATAACCTAAGTTAACAACACGAAGAACATATATATAGTTGATTTGAAGACATTATAAGTTATAGAACACTGTACTCTGATAAGGAGGATTAGAATAGTTTTCTCCGAACAGTATGAGTTTGTTGTTCAACTAACAAAATTTCAAAACTGTTGTAGCACATAAATGAAACTTATGCAAGTTGATAAATTAGTGACATCAATTAATTGTATTGTGTTCAAATGCTCTCCCATCGAGAGAGCGAGAGATCGTCAAACAAAACGGATTTTTATAAAGTAAGGTTGCCTAAAAGTACCAACTTTTATTTTTACTTATATTTCTTTTATAACTATAATCCAAATTAGAATTGTGGGAAACAGCTTAATTTCGTTTTTGTTTAGTTGGTGAAATAATATAAAGGTTTAGAATAAAAAAAAGGCCTGTGGCAAGACGATTATAGTAACTTTAAATAAATTCAATATTTTCAAATGTGTGATTATTCCAAAAAAATCCATATTTAATTATAGTTTGCCAAAATAACGCATGAAACCGTATCTAAACTGATTTAAGTCAAAATATTCAAATGCACACTTTTAGGGCAACAACCTGCTTAAAATGGGCATCACGTACATAATAGTATTATCCTCGAGAATCATCTTTAAAAGGGACGAAGTAATATTGGTGATTAGTGTGATCGATGAGTAATTTCCTAATATCAAAACTTCCAAGGAATTTGAATAAATTTGTCAAGGAATAAGAACCAAGATCATAGAAGAATAAAAAATTATTAATTCATTTCAATATACCAATAATGCAGGAAATGGGTTTAAAAAGAGGCATTGTTATGACACTTCTCCGTTACATTTGGGAATTGCATATTCTTGTAGGGCTAATAGCCCAGATGAAGACCTACTATTTTCCAACCACCGATTCACCACCCATTTTTTTTCCCACGCGTTCAAAGTTGGCGAAACGGAAAAAAAGAGGTTTTTGAGCGATAGCGACGAAACTGTGAATTTAACAGAAAAAAAATAAAGGAACCATTTTTAGTTTCCGATGCGCCAAGTTTTTTGTCTTGTTAATACCTAAAAATGGTTCCTTTACTTTTTTTCTGTTAAATTCACAGTTTCGTCGCTATCGCTCAAAAACCTCCTTTTTTCCGTTTCGCCAACTTTGAACGCGTGGGGAAAAATGGGTGGTGAATCGGTGGTTGGGAAATAATAGGTCTTCATCTGTGCTATCAGCCCTACAAGAATATGGAATTCGCAAATGTAACGGAGAAGTGACAAGCAAATCTACCCATTTCCTGATCTACAATTATTATTTCAGAATCTTGACACAAAATTAACATACCTTCCCTTTAAGTGAACAAATCTCGACTATCACTAATCAACCAACTTATTTCATTGGAAAATGCATGCGGTGTTCGTCTAGTGTTCGTACACCAACCAGTGGATCCAAAAGCAAGTTAAATAAGTAGTCTCTTAATCAGTGTATATTCTTGGGCAGCCTTACCCTATTCATATATGTAGATACATGTGTCTACAAGTAGTCTATAAGGATTCTTTTTATAAAGTTTGGCCAAACCACTACAAGAAGAACATGTATATAAATATTTAATTATCTTAAACAGTTATCTTGACATGACTGTAGTAGCCAAGAATTCATATTGAAGTATCAAATATCCTTTTGAATCAATCTGTAACCATATTTTAACTCATATAAATTGAAATCAAATAGTTTTTGAACATTTAATGAACCATTTAATGTTTAACAAAGGTCAGATACATTCTTTTAGTTTGTTTATTGAATGTACTTACAAGAGCGATTAACTGATTCATGGTGTATAATTTTTAAGTGGAAGAAAATAGCTTAGACAATAGCATAGATGATAGCAGCTTCTTAAACAGATTACGTTGCCTCTCTTTCAAGAGTATTTAATCGAGTGCCCATACTCTGGAAAATCGATCATTGCTCGAGTGATATTTCAAGTATGCGCTCTAGAAACAACATTAAAATCATCAAATCAGCACCAAACATAAACGTATATAAAATATATGAGATTCAATTTAAAAAATGCATGGGGTGCTCTCTACTTACTCTGGTAAAAGCAGAGCTATTATGAAGACGTAAGTAGAGCTTCGCTGGACACCCTTTGACTTCATTGTGCTCTGAGTGAGAAGTAGGAAGAGATAGAACAAATACAGGGTGCCTATCAATTATTATTTTTTTCTTTTTTTAATTAAAACATTTTCTGAAAAAAATATAATAATACAATATAAATTTAATTCTTTTTAGAAACTCAAAAGCAATGGTCTTTTATTAATGAATATAATTTATTCAATCAATTTAAGAAAAGCTTTGCCTACTCTTGGCCAATATATAGTACTAGTGGCCATTATAAAGTACTATTCGGTGCCAGTAAAAATTATTTTTCGCATAATTTTTTTTTTCAAAAAATTAAAAGATAGTGATTTTAATAATGGATTTTAATAAATTTTATTGAATCAAACACTGAAGTATGTCCTTCGAAGGTTTTCGGTATTGCAAACCATCACATGCAGGTACCAACCCTTTTTTATGGTCACTATTGACTATACAAAGTATACATATACAATAGTAGAGCATCCCATATTTTTGTTTAAATTTAAGTTAATTTTGTTGTCAATCTCGTTGTTCCATTCGATTTTAAATTATTTTGCACTTTTTAAGTCATATTACAATAAAAGCATGTTTTTTTTTAGTTTTTTAAACTCGAAATTTTTTTACTTAACAGACTTGAACAGTTTTCCTCATTATATTATTAATCAAATCATAAGCTTATATGTTCGAATAAATTTGAGTTCCTTTTATTAACATTATAAAACGAATGACCTTCAATAAAAACATCAATATCTAAATTATTATTATCGAACGGTTTTATATTGTTGAAGTATAACTTTCATTGTCAACATTGTAAAATCTATTCATTGAGAGAAAATGACGATAATATAAACTAATGATAATAAAATTTCGTAAATAATTACCGATAATAAAGTTTCAATAACTCACAAACATTTATAAAAGTTATAAAAAAATCGTACTTTTTTATTTGTATATTCATTAAGAAAAAAACAATGATTGTGTTTTTACGATCAACAAATGTTATGAGTGACTAAATATAATCAGGTTGCTGGCTCGGTGATAGGATGGATTGTTTATTGACATGACTGTTAATTATCTAAAAGAATCAATTCAATAAATAAAGTCCAGGATATCACAACGCTAGAATATTGAAAACAATTGAAACGGCATTTATTTTTCTTTACGATTAAGTATCAATTAAAAACTTGACAAACTTCGTGAATGGTTTGTGTATACTAATGTATTTATCGTAAAATATACGTATATTCTCAGCACTAGATCGGGTTGCCTCTGAACGAAACAATCTGACGGATGGTCTGTTAAAATTTGTGATCCCCTAAAATAACCGTGAACGTTTAGTGCCTACTATAATATGATAAATGTTATTCTACCCGGTATGTGTAAATATACCAAGGTATATTAAGTTTAGTCGCGAATTTGAAAATATCGATCGCAGACATAAATGTCTGGTGTTCACATACATACTATGGATCTGATATCTTGAAAACCGTTTATCGTATCGTATTTTGATAAACCCCATCGGTTTTGCTAGGTAACAATTAGCTTAAAACAAAGTTTATATCAAAATCGGGAACAAAAAAATTTTCTTCAATTTTTGCGATTTTTTTAAGGGGTACCCCTTGGAAAAAAGCGAAAAAAGTGAAGAAAATTTTTGTTCTCGATTTTAATAATAATCGTTTTCTAGGGTAACTTTGATCCAAGCATTACGAAAATCAGGTTCATTTTAACGTCCTACCAACACATTTCAAAATTTTCCCTTCTCAATTCATACAGTTTTGAATTTTAAGACTATAGGTCTGATATCTTGAATACCGTTAATCGTATCGTATTTTAACCATCAGCATCTTTTTCGCTAGGTTCAAATTAGCTTAAAACGAAGTCAATATCAAAATCGGGGACAAAAAAATTTACTCCAATTTTTGCGATTTTTTTAAGGGGTACCCCTTGGAAAAAAAGCGAAAAAAGTGAAGAAAATTTTTGTTCTCGATTTTAATAATAATCGTTTTCTAGGGTAACTTTGACCCAAGCATTACGAAAATCAGGTTCATTTTAACGTCCTACCAACACATTTCAAAATGTTCCCTTCTCAATTCATATAGTTTTGAATTTTAAGACTATAGGTCTGATATCTTGAAAACCGTTAATCGTATCGTATTTTAACCGTCAGCATCTTTTTCGCTAGGTCCAAATTAGCTTAAAACGAAGTTTATATTAAAATTGGGGCTATACATTTTTTCTACAATTTCTGCGATTTTTTTAAAGATCCCTAAGAAAAATTGCGAAAAAAAAAATTTTTTTTAAATCAATTTTAATAAAAAATTATTTTCTAGACTAATTAAAATGAAATTATGGTAAAATCCAAAACTAATTTTAATCAGAACTGGTTCAATGCTGTCTGCCCCTATATTTCTGACGCAGAATTTCATTTGAATTGTTTTCCATACCACAGCGCTTCTACATACTGGATTACCGATGGAAAAAATAGGTATACTCGTATAAAAAAACTGGAACGCAAATAATATTATTATATGTGTATTTTATACACATTTTTTTTGTCTACTGAAATTGTAAATTAAGACCGCAGTAAAAATTTATTTACTGTATTACACAAGTCGTAAAATTCAAAACAAATGATCCACGTATTTTCATAGTTTGACCTTAATTGTTTCAATATATCTCTGTATAGTCCAGTCACTTCAGTTGAAAATCGTACAATTATTGTTTATGGCTAAAAAAATTTTTAAAAATGTATAGGGGGTTGCTGGAATTAGCTTAGTGCCCTTTCGACCACGTGGGTAAAGAGTGAAATAACCGTAAATTCATTCAGAAACCCACCGTTGTAGGGTTTTCGGAAAAACTATACGATATACGAAATAATAGCTCGTCTACTAATTTTGCTGAAGGTCAGACTATGTTAAAAACTAAATTTATAAATTATTACTATAATAAGCTTTCTAATTTTTTCGTGAGTCAAAACATTTGAATTTTGCTTTTCCATATGTTGTACAAAATAAATTATTGCGAAAAAACATATAAGTTTTTCGACGTTCATCGTCATTTTGCGATTAAACTATAAGAGACTAAAATTGCCTTGTCTATAACTTTCAATCTTGCTTGTTAGATCTTTAGGGCTTAACTATAATTTCACTTCCTCAACCCTTATTGGGATTATAGCAACCCTCAGAGACTGTTTCAGGCAGCGGCGACTGGCCTAATAATAGTAACTTTGTAGTAATAGCAAGTTAGTTTTGTGCCAAAGAATAAAATGATTTATTTAACTGAATCATAAATGGAAAAACATGTTTTCTCATACGTTAACTTATTAATAGTTATAAATTTTAGTAAACCGGTGAAGAACTTATACAACAAAAATATTTTATATATATATATATATATATATATATATATATATATATATATATATATATATATATATATATATATATATATATATATATATATATATATATAAAATACATGGGTATATACACCGTGTAACTGAGTAACCGTATTTTTATTTAATTATTATATTTTTAAATTATATTATATTTATTCTTTTAATTTAAATAAAACGCGTTTTTATAATTAAATAATAGATTTTTAATTTACAATACTTTTTTTTTGAATGTAACATAAAACTCTTTTAACTAATATTAACAAATTATAGAATGATAATTTTAAATTTATAAAAACACGATTGTTCAGTTACACGATGTATATCAGTTGTATTTATTTATACACGTTAGTTTTCATCAGTAATACAAACAAGTATTTCTATATTTTGATATGGTTCGTTAATTCAATCCTAATTTGTAAAAGGTATTCCTCTTCATTGTCTAGGGATTTCAATCTACAATCACAGATATAACTTTCAAAATTGGTTTATTATTTTAAATGAAAGATTTTATAGTATTTTTACACATAGCGCTTACAAAGTACCTACAAAATTTAGTATACAATATGCGTACGTATTCAATGTTCAAAATTGGCTACTTGAGGTTTTCCAAAAAAAAAATTAATTTAAAATTTAAATGTTTATTTTCGAAGCAAAACGAGAAAATCTATCGTCACATTTCCTTCCTCACCTTAAAGTGATATCATTATTCAATTGTAATTTAAACTGGTTTCATTATCCATCTTCAGAATTTTTGCACAACTGTATTTGATCTTTTGAATTTCGTCAAAAATGATATATTTGTGGCAGAACAGGGTACAAAGTTGAAAATATGGTTTAAAAATACAAAGGGGTTTAGTTTATTACTAAGAGAGCTGAAAATTTTTCTATGGACATATTTGTCATTTACCCCGTTCTGACCCCTGTAAGGGACCCAACAAGGTGGTAAGGTCAGGTTATTAAAAACACATATAAAACTAGTAGAAATGCAGAAAAAATTAGTGTATGCACAAAATTCATACACAAGGACAGTTTCATCATCTTCGCTATCTATTCCCGCAGATGAAAAATGAAATTAAGAGACTCAGTGTTGTCATTTGTCATCCAAGAGCACCCATGAGGCCTATCAAGTCTGATGTCAGATGTGTCTGCTGGAAGAAATTTTGAAACATTGCGGCAGAATGGGGTACCCTATTCCTATTAACATTATTGTTATCATCTTTAATTTTGACCGGCCACGATTTTAAATAAGCTTCTAAGTGATAATAATCAGTCCAAGTGGCCAAGCGGTCTATGCCGTTATGTCTGCGCAGTATGCTCACTTGAAAACTGGGAGGTAATGGTTTCGAATCCCGACATCGGCAGTTTGTTAATTATTAAGAAGAAAAAAAAAGGGGGCGGTTAATTCACTAAACTATCGGCGTATGGACAAGAACGAAGTAACCGGCTATGCTTGAGATTATTTTCTGCAGTTTCCTTCACGAACTCCAGATGAATATCGGCATACTTCCTATCATAGTCGGCTGCAGCCGCATATCGTACCAATTCCTAGTCTATACACAAAAATTCATTCCACTCCACTACATCCTCACATCCTTAGGCGTCACATTGGACCTTATGGTCGAAGTGTAGCCCGTCCAGGGCAGCCTCTACAATCTATCTAAATGTATTGCATGAAAAAGTGAATGACAAAATGTACTAAAAACTATCAAAAATGAAATATCACCATCAAGTTTTAGGTATAATTTTGTGGTGTCAGATGTGGACATGAAAAAAGTGGCTTTTATTATAAATGTTATAAGAGGATGATGATCATCAAACAGCCAGCACAACACACACAACACACAACCCAGAAGAAGAGGCAATGTTTACTTGACCTTGAGACAGTGAGGGTCCACACGACGACGATGCAAATGCACACACAGCGGACCACTTGGTGGAAGCCAACCAACTTAAACAACAACATAAACAGTTGACAGAAGAACTCTCTACGATCTTCTTCTACTTCTTGTTGTTGTTCTTCTTCTTCTTCATAAATGCAACAACAACAACAAACTGTACCGAACATAATATAAAGTATTCACCTCACATAGACCTTCAGACACATCTGATGTACGACCAATGTATAATAATAATGATATACATTATAATATACTGTATAAGTTGAAATAGTAGTTTTGACTGCATGCAGTAATAATACCAACAACAAATATTAAAGTAGAGTTGATTCAAGCATGGTAGTGTCTTCAAAATGCGACCTGGAGTTCGAATGAAGCATCTATTACGTCAGAATTTGTTGATAACATGTGTAGAAAATAATTCAATTCTTTGATAGCATATACAGTAGAACCTCTTTAAGCCGAAAACCTTCAAAACCCAAAAAAATATTTTGTTCCCTTCCCTTCAAGCCCCAAAACCTCCATTACTCAATCCTCTATAGATCGAAATAATCAGTGAATCCCTACAAGCCATTTCGGTACATATTTTCCCTCTATAACTCAAAAAAATAAATTGGACCTCTGTATCTCGAACATAGTAATATTTGATTTTACAAAGTCGAAGTCTAAAACTCTATAACTCTAATTTTTTGGCGTCTCTCTTGAAGTTCGACTTACAGAGGTTCTTCTGTATTACTATTTTAAGACGACGTAGATTCCCACATTTATTAATGATAATCATTCTGATTACAAATTATAAATCTAAAAATAATTGCGTTACTCTTTTAAGTATAAATTCTTTAGACAGTTCTCCTGGGATTTAAACTTTAGCTCATGTATTCTGCAGAGTCATTCTAATTATCTTAATCAAATTTTAATGCAAGTTTTGACTTCCCATAACTTAACTTACTTTTATCGGCATTTCGAAATGTATATCGAAAGGAGAATGATTTATAAAGGTAGTAAAAAACGGCTAAGAATAACGCTAATCAACGTTGACATATTATCTATTCTTTTTATAATTTTATCTGTCTATATGTGAAACAGCTGTACTGATTTTGACGGTACTTTCACTAGCAGATAGCTGATGTTATAAAGAGTAACTTATGCTTTTCGCGCAAAAAATTAAAACCCATGAAACTGTGACCAAATCTGAATCTCCCGACTCTTCAGCGAAGCGGGCGGGGTACTGCTAGTAAACAAATATAAGACTTTACCTTCCTTGACTTCAAAAATCAAAAGAGCTAACATTCGTTGAAATAACTGTACACATTCATACAACTTCTTCTTGTTTGTGTTTGTTGTGTTTGTGTTGTGTTGTGCTTGTGTGTTGTGGTACTGCTCTAAAGTCTAACAAACCGTGTGGGACTAATATGGTTCCGTTAAAGTTTGTTGAATAAATTTATGTAAATAAGTAAATAAAATAATAAAAAGTATAACATAAACGAACACGTGAACCACTTATCTGATTTTCATTAGCGTGATATTCTATTTTTATTATTATTTTAGGTATACAATATAATATATATAATACTACAACTATCATATACTCTACTTTTGTCATATTATATATTTTTAGGTTTTGTTTTTTGGTTTTCTAGTTGTTGTTATATTCTAGTTTCTATTTGTCTACTTTATAGGGTTACCAACTCAACAATTTTAGAAAATATGGAGTTTGTCCAGTCCGGAGATATTTACTGACAAACGTAATTAATAAAAAAAAAAGCTCCCACAATATTGAATTATTTTAGATGCAATTTTAAAGCGTAAATATTACATGGCACTACCGTTTAATTGGGATGTTGCATGAAAATTTGTTTTCTCTTCAATCCATGTTTACTTTACACATATCAATGTAAAATTACTTTTTAAATAACTTTAAAAATAAGCGAGATATGAATGTTTGAAATTCCCGATTAGACAAAGAGGGTGATAGCCCTCTTGACATGCATTGTGACGTCATAATGTACTATCACCATTTAAAATACACGTAAAACTCCGTTTTGCAAGAAAGAGACCGATAATAATCTTTAAAAGCTTATAGTTTCCTTGTTATTTATCGGATTTTAATTTCGTTTTTAAATATTATTACAGTATCAACAGTATTTTCATATTCTGAAAATAAATATGATATATTTGGTATCTGTCAACTACCCAATTATTTATGTTTATGCACGTATGCGCAAGCGTAAACATTCAAAAGAACGTTCAGTAGCTCACTCTGTGTAAAATGTTAATATTGTAACTATATTATGATAAGCAACTTTCAATAGTGAGAACATGATCAATAATAATAAATTTCTCGCGATTTTAAATTAAATAACTATTCATAAAGAATTGGTATTTTCTTTTCATAAGAATGAAAAAATCCGGAGATTATAATCTGGATTCCGGAGAAAACATAATGTTTCCGGAGTCTCCGGTCCAAAACTTGGCGAGTTGGTAACCCTACTATTTTCATAGGTTGCTTTTTTTTCGCTAGTATTTGGTTGTATTTTATTACATATTATATTACATGAAATTTAAATTTATCAATGCCGCAGTTAAACAAAATAATATAAAATAGTACAAATAATGTCTATAAATCATATTCTTGTAGTTTTGCGGGTGATAACAGTAACGTGACGCAATGTTCTCTTTATTTGTACAGCGTGTTGTTGTAACCTTCAAGAGATGTGCAAAAAATTTATGATACACTAATGTGTTTATAATGTCTATTTTCGTTCTAAACACGCATGAACATTATGGCTCCTGTAATATAAACTGCGGTTTAGATTATCTTTGATTTTATAGAGGTTATACCAATGAAACAACATTGACACAACATTTAGAAGAATTTTTTTGCGAAATCAATTAATCAATACAAATTAAAAAATGATACATTTTCTTTGAACATTCGCTAAAAAAAGAAAAATCAGAATATCATAATAAATTAATGCATATTGATTTGAAATCTATGAATATTAAATTTCTAATATTGATATAGTACAAAACATACTCGAATGTATTTAACACACTCAGTATATAAAATATATTCATTTATTTTGATAATATTTCGTTACAGAATCATACATAAATGGTAAATTATATTCAATCCATAATCAAGTTGTTTGTTGTATTTCAATGAAAATTATGACAATCAAATATGTTCAGAATATTATTCATCAAAATTCATGTATGTATATGTTTTTTTCCTTAAAATGTTTATTGCAGATATAATGCATCCTATATATACAGGCAGTCCTACCAAACATTCAATTTTTTTTTTAAAGTAAATATGTATATACAATTTCAATGAATTGATTATTAAATTTTATATCAAGCTATCAAATACCGTATACAATATTCATGCTCAACACAAAGTGTAGTATTAGTGTTGAGTATTTACTATTGAGTTTAATTTGTAAACTTTTGTTATAAATCGCCTGAAGAAGTGTTAGTTTATCACGAAACGTTGCGTATAATATAGATTTATTTCTCAATTCATATTGTGATTTGATCCTAAATCCTTTATTTTACGCAACGTTTCGTGATACACTAACACTTCTTCAGGCGATCTATAACAAAAGTTTACAAATTAAACTCAATAGTAAATACTCAATACTAATACTACACTTTGTGCTGAGAATGAATATTGTGTATGGTATTTGATATTTGCTATTGTGTATTATTTGTAATGAGATTTTCTTGACTTTAATTTGTAAACTGTAGTTATAGATCGCCTGAAGAAGTGCTAATTTATCACGAAACGTTGCGTAAAATATAGAGTTTTTTGTCAATTAACATTGTGATTTAATCCTCAATCCTCTTAACTCCAATTTAATATATATATATATATATATATATATATATATATAATTCTCATATATATATATATATATATATATATATATATATATATATATATAATTCTCAGGTCCAAAATACTGGTCCCAACATGTTATAAGTAGAAAAAGATGTTTTGCACGGTAAATGTAATCTTGCTACTGAACTATAGCTAGAGAATCCGATGAAATTATTTCGATATATTATATTTGATTATTTTACTTCTGTACTATAAAAAAATATTTGTCTAAGCAGTTTTTGTTGTTGTTGTTATAAAAGCATCAAAACTCGACTACGACAAACACGTATAGAAATTTTAACACGTAATGTAAATTTAAAATTACTGTTGAAGCTATCTATGTAGAAATAGATAAAGATGTATAGATAGATAGATGATGGTAGTGCCTACTAGCTAGCTAGCATTCAACAAACAGTATACGAAGCAGCATCGTATATAGAAACGTGGACATAAATATATTTATGAAAGATGTCAAGTATTTTTACTGACAAAGAAGATATGTAAGAAAATGCATGAAAACGACATTGAGTTATATGCTGTTTATTCATGTGTATATGACACAATACGAAAGTGTTTATTATGCGGAATGTTTACTCACTCGTCTACCAATACCACTACTACTACTACTACTACGGCTGCTATAGTAGAAAATAGATGGCACATTCAAAACAAATCTGATGGGTATCATTTCTAGAAATTGAAGTTAACTTTCGCTTTGTATATTTTCTTTCATATGTAAAATATTTAAGTATGTGTATATATTATTATTATTTTAGAATGAGAGTTCGACAAATATTCAACAATGAATTACCAAAGATTCTTTTGGCGCGTATATGAGAATCCGATCAGATTGTATTTTCAGTATGTAATGAATCCCTGATATAATACTCACCTAAGGAAACACCTGCTCGATTAATGTTAGACAATTTTCTATTTTGCTTTATTGCACAGTCTTTGGGACATATTTAATGAAAAATGTGTATTAAAAAGTTAGAAAAACTAGTTTTATATATACATATATTAGATTAGTAGCGAAACAAACTAGAAGTAAGTCTGTCACATAAGTGACCCCACTTTTTATTGATCAAACATTTTTTGTGTGCTATGATTTTTTCATATTGAATATATTATGACAAATACCTACACCGCCAGGTCTTACATCAAAACATTTAAATTTGACTATACAGTTGAAATTAGGTACAAGAATATCTTCATCAGGTTATTTCTTGCATGTAATCTTTTTAGTTTATTAGAAGAGCATAAAAGAGGTGAAATTAAGATATAACATCATAAAACCGATGACCTGTTTATAATTTAATAAAGCCGTAAAAACGGAATAGGTCATAAATAGGTGACCGGACATGCAAAAAGCCATTTTGCGCATTTTCAAACACCTAAATTATATTAATACATATCCTAAGTACATCAACTGGAGAAAGAGTTTAAATTTACAGCTAAGTATTAAATTAAACAAATATTTCAGCTTTCGTATAGATTTTTATTTTTATTTTGACTATAGTTTCGGAATCACTCTAGTGGCTCTTCAGAAAGATTAAATCTAGACCTACTATGCTCAACAATTGTTAACCCGATTTCAAGGAAGATTTGCTGCATGTGTTTAAGACCATTCTCACATATTGGAATTTTTTTCCATTCTTGGAAGAAAATTCAACTTTAAATATTTGGAAAGCTCTCTGTATACACATATTTGTGCTTGCATAATATATGTGGTATTTTAACATTATAGTTTATATTTTTATTCAAAGTTCAATCTATTATAATGTGTATAACGTATATATTATATTAAGCACATAAATTTTGTTGATTTTATAATAATACAACAAAGACTTGTTGCTTTTTTTCTTGTATGCCAATTTTCAAATATATTTTTGTTGTGTTATTCTCAAGTACATCAAGCTGAATGACGAACAAATCTGTTTAGATTCAAAATTAAAGTACATAAGAATAAAATATATTTTTATAAGCTGTACAATATTAAGTTATATGATGTTGAATAAAAAATCGTAAGGCAATAATTGCTATGTGTCGGTAATACGTATTTCGTATGGCTTTTTAAAAATCCACAAGATACTAACGTAGACGGTATTGCCTTTCTCCGAGCTTCGTTTCCATTTCTAGTTCGTTTTACATTGGATGATTCCATTTCATTGTGGGTATTTCACGAAACATTATGTGTCATATATCGTTGACCTAGAGATGACGTTTTTATAGTAAGGGCGGACGTGGTTATGAAAGAGAGTTAGTTCAGTGCATTTCATTTAGTTTCTTTTTGCATATTTTGAACAAAGCTTGTTCAGAATTTGACAATAAGCAGTCAAGAGATAGATATAGGTACGATTTATGATTCCATCCACAATTAAGATTCCAACAGAGTTGGTAACAAAATTCTAAGTAAAGTAGTAGTAGTAGAGGAGATGCAAAAGCCTGGAAACTAAGCCTTGCAAGACTTTTTCTACCGACCCCTAATAAACCCACCGTTTCATACTCTTCCACTCTCTACCGCATTTGGTTCGTTTCCTCCAGCCCTGTGTTCATTGTCGAACCCATCCGTCTTCTTTGAAAATGGAAATACAGAGCTCCACTTTAGTTGTTATACTTCAGATTCCTCCAATTCGGCGCTTGAGCCAAACTGTCGTACTGTCCAACAACCTCATGAGAGATAGATGCCTCTAGAGCCTGTAGTGACCGGTAAGCCCCCCAACCAGGAGGTTTACCTCTTTCCAGTTTTTGCCAATGAGCCTGGTTGACCTTGCGGCATTATACCCAGTTATCATTTGTTAGGTCTGTCTGCAGCCTTCTGTATCCTTCCATTTACTACTAATAGACTTATCTACCCATTTGTTTAGGGCAGACGTCTAAACGAATGTCATGTCTTGTTCGGGTCCATGGAATGGGAGTGTGGCTCCTTCACGGGTGCGTTCTATGGCTGTTCCGTCCCCCTCAACCCGCAGTACCCTAGTACCCACATCAAGGTGACCTCTGTTGTCCTTGTTAATCTCTCTAGTGATTCTGCGCAGTCGAGAACCAGAGGAGATGTTATTTTAGCGGAGCATATTGCTTTGAGCACAGCCTGGCTATCTGAACAGATATAAACCCGCCGCTCGGTTGGCAATCCACCACGTCTCTCGTGTTTGCAACTGAGTGTAAATCAAATATTTGTCATTTTTAAAGTCAGCCAAGAAAATGACTTTTGATTTTTTTAAATCCCATCGAAACAATATATATGGATTCTAAAGTATTATTTATTATTTTCAGTAAGAATATAGTATTAGTGTTCAGTAAACAAACAAAAATCATTTGCTACATGCATGGTTGAATTCGAATATATAAAATATGTATATAAATATGCTTGCTATTGGTTCTTTGCCAGTTCGAATAATATAATAGTTCTTCTTGATATACTGTATGTATTCCATTCCAACGCAATCACCAACTTTTAACACAAAATTGTTCACTAATATAATTTTAACATTCTTATATATACGAGTATATATATTCGTGAATTTACATAACTATATTATATAAGCATAGAATACGATTTTACAGAATGATCCATCATATCAGACATGGCTAAAACCGTAATAATCAAATCAAATATTTAGAAACAAGACATCAGATTGGTGTTATCATTACATTGGTATAAATATAAGCTAGTTGGAGGTACATTTTATTTTTTTAAAACGTACTATTTCTCTTCACTCCCGCATGGTTTGTTTGATTTAAATATGGCAACCCAATTTTCATTTACTTATAAACTTTGCAAACGTATTTAAATCTCATGATAAACAATAATTTCGAAGTCAATCAATATATCGAAATGACCTAATAAATAGGCTTTGAAAATATCGCATTAAATACATGAAAAACAAGAAGTTTTTAGCCTTCTTAGTTTCTAAATTAAGTAAAAATCATAAGCACTATAGTGAGCCAGACCAAGATTAAACACATCTCTTTGACCCAGATCAAAGAGAACCCGAGGTTTTCAAATTTTTCCCAATTCCTAGAACAATTATTTGTTTTTAATAAATACGTATTTCGACTACAAAGTAGTCATCATCAGTATGAATTAGCTAACCATAACTATCTCCAGGGGCACAGGGAACCCCATGGTCTAGGTGCTAGGTACCCGTATGCGGTACCCCTCTTTCTGATTATTATCTCCGGGATATGAAGTCAAAGATATGTTACTCGTTACTAATTTGAGTAACATATAATTGGGGCAAAACTTGAAATTTAGCTGATTTAACTATTACAACATGGATTAAATTTTTCTCAAGAACCGAAAAAGCTATGAAGCTCAAATTTAAAACATAGCTTGAGACCCTTCATCTGACACGATTCAACATTACAGCTATTAATATTTTCCAAGATATTTTACCCTAAAAATCTACATTTTGGAGACTGACAGACTTACTGTCTCACTAGGGTACTTCCCAGTTGCCCCAGAAAGTTGAATTTTGGTAGGCAAATAGGTCTTTAGATGAAAACCCCCATAAAAGTCTACAATCCGACAACTTCCGACACTTTTACTCGACCCTGCCAGAGGGAGGGGGCTAGTCGTGAATTTTATACGTCAAGAACGGTAAAAGATAGAAGGCAAATTTAAAAACAAAAAATTTAACAGTATTTTTAGGCAATTTCTTTGTGGTGGCTCATCTTGTACATACATTATATAATAATTTATTAGATATCCATAATTCTGTAAACAATAAAATAATCTTTACAAAAACCACCATTTATGGTTATCAATAATTTAAAGAAAATCGTGCATGTTTTATTTTTTGATTTTGACAAAATACGTACAACAACACAGCAAACAACAAACAACAAACAATTTATTGGCCGTGTGCAGCGATTTGTAACATTTAAAATATGTCTTCAAATTTATTTTATTTAAACATGTTAAATATAATGAGAGATGATTGCTATTATAAATTATTTTAATTTGTTTCAAAAATTATTTGGAACTTAAAAAAAAACAATGAAAGTGATTTCACATAATGGATTCTTATTTTGTAACAAACATGTAACCGGATGTACAATAGTTAGATAGATATATGCAAATATTATTTAATAGATAAATAGATTGTAAAGGCTGCCCAGGACAGGCTACACTTTGACCATAAGGTCCATTGTGATGCCAAAGGATGTGAGTTGAGTGGAAGGAATTGTTGTGTACAGACTAGGAATTGGTAGGATATGCGGCTGCAGCCGACTATGATAGAAACTATGCCGATATTCATCTGGAGTACGTGAAGGAAACTGCAGAAAACCTTCTCAAGCATAGCCGGTTACTTCGTTAATTAACCGACTCATTATTATTTTTTTTAAATTAATTTAATTGACAAACCACTACCATTGGGAATCGAACCAACAACCTCCCAGCTTCGAGTAGAAGGCATTCACAGATCCTTAACCAACTTCTTCTAGAAACTTCTTATTAATCAATAGTAATACATAAATGAAATTTTTTAACACTTAATAAATCGGAATTGCTGATTAAATGGCATGATTATGTTAAAAAGTAAACTAGAACGACTATAGATTTACTTGAAAATATGTGGTAAAACTATCCTAGATTATGTCAAAAATATAAACAATGTATTCTGATGCGTATTAATTAATTTTGATTGAACCTCTTGAATTATTGAAAACACTGACATGATATTGTTACGCTCTATCATTTAATAAATTGAAATGAATATATTATATATAAAATGAATAGCACACTATTTCATTTGCAATGACCCTTCTCAATCCTCTAATAATAATATTAATAAAATGTAGAGAATATTATTCGATGTTTACTAATTATAAAATAAACAAAAGTAAATATTAAATAACAAACTAAACTAATTCATATCAAACAAATACATATACATTTGGGAAGAAGTAAATTCCGCACTTTTTACCTGCAACCTTTCTACAGGAAATATATTTTTCTGGTTAAAATAAAAGCCAGACTAAAAAACAATGGACTACAAGTTTTTTTAATTTGAGTTGTGTTCGGTAACAGAAACCACGGGTTGGTATAAATCCAAGTCTATTCATACCGAATACATTTTGAATCCCAGACGAATAAACTTCGGAAGGTCGTAATTTGTTTATTTATTAACCGATGAGTTAATAAATATGGCAAGCACAAAAATGGCAGATCGTCTCCTGGATCTGAGCAGAGCAAAGCTCAAAAACGCTAGTGCAGGAACTACTGGAAAGATTCGTCGGAGAGTGGAATTAAAGCGCATGGGAATCATCAGCGATGAACCATTATGCAGACTTATTACTTCGAGTGTCGTGTTCGCAAGGCAGTGGTTGATCTCCTAGAGAGCCACAAACTACTTGAAGGGAAGAGAAAATGAAGAATTCAAGAACAAAACAATAGACCTATGGCCGCAGTGCTTTCAGAATGCACGTCCCTACCAGACACGCAATCAATCATCCAATCATTGATCCATCCCACCTATTAGTTTTTATACTTTTTCTCGAATAAATTTATAAAATTCACAATTTAAAAGAAACTTTATTTCAGTATTTAAAACTAGTAGCATCGTCAGTAACTTTCGGATAATAATACAAATGTCATTTTAACAATAAAATAGTTAAACTAAATAAATCATAATTAGTTCAGTTGAAAAAATCTTACTCTAAGAGATATTTTCTTTATCACAATCACATTTTGTCAAATTAAAAACGCAATTATTGAACGTACGGTGTCAAATTTGAAATCATGATCTTTTGTTGTTAAATTAACTATAAATGATTGAAATAGTATTGATGAACTTTATAAGAAACTTAATGAGAACTTATTATAAACTTATTATGAAATTATTGCTCTTTTATTTATTAAAAATTCTCTGATCTTATTATTATCCGAAATAATAGTAAATTTACTTTGTGACATTTCTTACATAATGACTTTTGTGGTTGTGTTATTGTAAACAAATGAATAATTGCTATGTTATAAAAACAATTGCTATGGTAGCGGCCAGAAAGTCTCGAGCCTGTAAAAGCGCACTGCAGCTCGAGAAGGCCATGAAAATCATTCATTCTGGCGTAAAATGCGGCCAGAAAGCGCGTACATTCGGCGGGTGGAGCAAGAAATATATAATACTAGCTGTTTCCCGCGACTTCGCCGCATTTATATGAAAGCTAAATATGTATGTATTGAAAATAATAATAATAATAATTACGCACTATATGATATATAGCGCGTATATACTATATACAACGACATATAACGATTTATAGTGTTCTATTATAGTTTATAGTTATTATGGAAACGAGTAATCAAAGTTGACATTTTAAAATTGAAACAAAATTGTAATAAAATAATTTTATAGTTATTTTTTAGACGTATAGTTTCTGTGGAAATGAAAAATCAACAAAAATTTTAACCCACTCCAAAAATAAAGAAGGAGATTCTATGTCCGACTGTATGTTTTTTTTTAATGTTCACACCCTTCAAGATTATTTTTTGAGACAAATGTTCTTCCCCAGGATATAATCTATCTCCTGTCCAAATTTCATTACAATCCGTTTAGCCGTTTAGTCGTGAAGAGATCTCAAACAAACAAAGTTACTTTCACATTTATATACTAGCATGTATACGATTTTCCAGTTAGACTACTTATTCCCTGCTCGATTTTATGCATGGAGAACGCTTTGGAATTTACCTACGACTATACGACTATACCCATAATACCTACCATAGGTCCATATAAATACAAACATTATATAAACGGACATATGAACCAAAATGTATAATATTTTAGGGGAAAAGAGTTGATAATAATAATGTTGAACCGTTATTGAACAGGATGTAAACAAAATATGAATAATGTAAATAATAACACAATATTTCATTATGTTTGTATGTGTAATAATAATAATGGCAAATATGAGACTCGATAGTGTAACAAAACTGAGATTCTGGTCCTGGATTTAATTTACTATATTTGAGCATTTATGCATATGTGTTCTAGTTTAGCATTTTTACGTTTCTGGAGGTCTGGAGAATTATTTCTGATAGATTTTCGATTGTGAGAAAATGTGAGTACCGAAACTATCGCCTCGATTTCTACTTGATCTACTGAGACCTAATTTTTGATGGAGTTGGAATAGGCTTTTTTAGTTTGTTTCAGAGAAACTTAAAAATCTAAAGTTTATTATCTCTTCAAAAACAATAATGGCATTTTTATTTACTGTTACAAGGTTTTATTTACTTTGACTTGTACTTTAATTTTAATTGAGTACAAGTCTATTGATCCAATAGGGAATATGCATGAAAATTTTTTTTCACATTTATTTTCAGAATATGAAAATACTGTTAATACTGTAATAATATTCAAAAACGAAATTAAAATCCGACAAATATCAAGGAAGCTATAAGCTTTTAAAGATTATTATCTGTCTCTTTCTTGCAAAATTACTATAAACGGAGTTTTACGTGTATTTTAAATGGTGAAATTGTAATATGACGTCACATAACATATCAAGAGGGCTGTCACCCTCTTTGTCTAATCGGGAATTTCAATCATTCATATCTCGCTTATTTTTAAAGTTATTTAAAAAGTAATTTTACCTTGATATTTGTCAAGTAAACATGCTTCAATTCAAGTGAAAAAAAATTTTCATGCATATTCCCTATTGTTCCTATTGTCCTATCGAAATTTACCAAATGTATGTAGATAAACGTAAGATGGAATTCGGTGGAAAATATTCCCCGATATATAAATTTGGTGGAACCTGTTCTAAACATACTTATTCGTAATTTTATCCCCATTCGACTTCGATTAGGTTGTCTAGGGCATTACTTACACATAAATGCTTGTATTACAGTTTTGTTGGGAAATTAAAATATTTATATAATACACCAAGCCTCATTACGTTTTGTCGGGGCTATCCTGTATTCCCTAGTATAATCTAGAAGTGTACTCATTTTGATGAGTCACATTTAATGTGACATATTAAAAAAACAATTTTAATAATATTGACGATTAAATTTCAAAATGAAAATAATAAAGTATATATTTGTGTGTGTGTATGTAATATAGTTATGATTACAAAGCTCGTATACATGACAGAATCAGTGCAATTGCTTATGTGTTAGAGTAATAAAGCTTCAAGTGTGGCAAATTTAATATTACTTGCACATATGGGTTACTACATAGATAGTATAGTGTGGGGTTTTATTACAACATGACACATGGAAAACCAGTTGAATAATCTACGGCACGTTTTTTAATCTAACCAAAAACGACGAACTTTAAAAAAAAACTCTTAATGCTTCACACAGCCATTTAGGCAAAAACAAAAATTTCAAATAATCTTAAAAAATTATAATGCAATAAAAATGAATTATTTTATCCCATTCTGACTAATGCATGGCGATTGCAGTCAACTATATTAAACACTGCCAGTCCAAATGCCTACTTGGAAACTGGGAGGTTATGGGTTCGAATCCCGACATCGACAGTTTGTCAATTATTAGGTAAAAAAAAAGAGGCTGTTAATTGACTAAACTGTCGGCGTATGGAGAAGAACGAAGTAACCGGCTATGCTTGAGAAGGTTTTCTGCAGTTTCCTTCACGAACTCCAGGTTAATATCGGCATAGTTCCTATCATAGCAGGCTGCAGCCGCATATCCTACCAATTCCTAGTCTATACTCAAAAATTCCTTCCACTCCACTCACATCCTCACATCCTTAGGCATCACAATGGACCTTATGGTCGAAGTGTAGCCCGTTCAGGGCAGCCTCTACAATCTATCTATCTGTATTATAGACTTAAAAATTTCACAGTTGATTCGGCACTATTTCGGATATTTAGCCGTACTCAATTAAATTTAACCAGTTAAGTACTACTTTTCGTGGACCGAACAATAACTCGAGACAACGTGAACCAAGATTAATAGTTCAATAATACATCAACGAAAACAAATAAATATAAGAGGCATCATTTCGAATGTCAGTATAATTAAATTTAATGCAGCCGGGCATTATTACAACTATGTAGAATATTTTTTTCGAATACTTTGAGCCAACATGAAGTCACGTGAGTGCACCGTAATGCATCACCTGGTTCCAAGTTGCACAACTACGCTTTATCAAAATTGATCCGCAACGAATTTTGCATCCTTGCACCTCAATTCTACACTGGTATTAGTAGCTCGATTTTTCTAATTTGGAAGGATGCACATCTAGTTATACAGTATTTCACATTACACTTTTAGTTCACTTCCTGCAGAAGAGCTGGGAAAATATGAAATTTATTTTACTTTATAATATTAATTCGTGTGTACACTCCCGTTCTAAAAAAATGAACAGACCTGAACCGAATCAGTCTCTCATAATTTTGATTATTGTTGTAGTAGCAGATACATCATTTTATTTAATTTTTATACGTAAGAGTAAGATATAACACTTAACATATATTAACATTACATATATTCTTTAAATTCTCACTCTGTCACTGACACCACCGTATATACAAATAAAAAATATAAATTCAGTTTATACTTCCATTTCTTTTTTACACACTTAAAAAATATATTACTTATCTTTGTTTATAAATAAATAAAATTATACATTATACAGAGAGTTACAAAAGTGAGGAGTTTTATGAAATGTAAGAAAATTAACATTTCAGGTCTGTTAATTTTTTTTTTCGAACGGGAGTGTACATCAAATGTTTACGTTTAACATATCCACATGAAAACATGGATGACGACAACAACATGTGATCGAAATATCGAATGTTTTATATCTGTGTATATGTTTTTATTTATAAGCCAACCAACCAGCTCTCATTTGATGACCTAACCCGTCCCATCTCTCATAATATTGGACCCTCAAACTCCTCCACTACACATATAATTCACACAAATTCTGAATTCATGTTGTATAATTGTTTGTTTCAATGCAGCTGACCAATTGTTCTGTTTTATTTAACAGTACACTGAATAGGTCGGTTATGTACTGTGGTACGAGTTTACTATTATTATTATTATTATGATTATTATTATATTTAGTAAAGTATTGTATATGATGAAAATAGGGCTAGTTTAGTCGTTTGGTAGACCTACAAATGTAAATACAGAATGCAACACTTCCAAAGTTCAATAAAATCTACATTCGATGCTCAAGGATCATAATAAAATGTGTTCTCGGTTTATCCCATTATTCAGCGCTGGTATCAACCGGTAACTCCATCTTCCTTTGGTGGATCCGCCCCAGCACAGCTGTCACTGCTGTCGGGACTTTGACTTTTCTTCTTTGGTAATGTTTTCCCGTTCGACTTGTGCCTCTTGACGTCCTCGCCAATATATCCTGCTGCGTTCATCTGCCAAGAACTCTATCGTTGTTATGTCCGCTATAACACATACCGCTTCGTATGGTGCAGTATCCGGTAGCTGATTTCTAGTATACAGAAACCGTTTCCTTCGATATGCCGCAAAGGGTAGCGCTTAGAGTGAGAGGTAATCCACCTAGAGTTGCGCTGCCTAAAAAAGTACACTGATAGTAGGAACTTCTTGAACCAAGTAAATATGTTTTCTTCAAATCAAAATAATATACTCGGAGCAAGACATCCTTGTTTTCATTCAAGAATTTGTTTACTTGAATAAGTATCTTCAAAGTAAACAAATTTTTGAATGAAAACAGAGATGTCCTTCTATCAGTTTACTGATGCCATGACCGTTGCTAACAGAGCTCTTCTGGACTGTCTAAGGCCACCAGTATTTGGTATGCTAGTGCTGACGAAACTTTTCCAGCTTTAATAACAGCTTGCTCAATGTGCTATTTGCAGTTGAGCCTCACATCCAGCATCACTCCTAGGTACCGGATGTATGGTTAAGACGGTATCATACAGTAACCCACATTTAGCGTGTGTGTGTTCGATCCTGGAATAGAACATGGGGTACTTTCTATCCCGGAACAATATATAGTTCCTGTAGGATAGTAATGTGGCTAAGTTAGTAAGTGCTAGTAAGTCATATTTTTTAACCCGACTTCAAAAAAGAGGATGGTTCTCAATTCGTCTGTCTTTTTTTTTTTAATGTTTGTTACCTCAGAACTCCGTCATTTATTAACCGATTTTGAATTGTTTTTGTTTTACAGAGTTTGATGTCCGATTGGTCCCATTGTCAGCAAATCGCATTCTGATGAAGGGATCCCCTGGAAATCGAGGAAAACCCTCATTTTATATGTGATAACCGATTTCTGCGAATTTTTTTTAAATATCTATGTACGTACAATTATTGTTATTTTTGGAAGCGGTGTCCAAAAGTTATGTGAATTTCTCTATGCTGACACCGCCTCCAAAAATAACAATAATTGTACATATATATTTAAAAATTTTTGCTTAGGTGAACTAAAATTGACACAAGAATATGCAATTATTTTTTTACTTTTTAGTGCATTTTTTGTTATAGAATATTTGATTTTTGAAGTCGGGTTTCCATTTTGTCAAAATAGGTTTTATTTACATCTATGCATAAATAGTATATTTACTCAGCGTAATATTCAGCGTATTTATGCAGTTAATGCTCAGAGAGTTGTTATTTTCACTAGTTATTTGAAGTTAGATGGGGAAAAACACATTGTAGCCTCTTGTACATCCACAAAACCAGTAATAATAGAGTAGACCGACCTGTATCTCTCCGATTACCAGCACCATCATTCCATATCTATGATAACTACTATCGTGCCATCATTGTTATATTTATTCACCTATGCCATACAGATACATGTGTGACGTATGTGTATATATATATATATATATATATATATATATATATATATATATATATATATATATATATATATGTATGTATTACATATATGTTCATTTTATGCCAAGTGGATCATAAAATGTTCGGAATATAGTTTGAATATATCCAAATTTTCTAAAATAAAGGATGATTTTTCTTTTGTTTTTTTGTTGTTGTTTGTTTTGAATTTCGTACGTACGGACTACGTTTTGGTCTCTAAAAGAGATCCCAATTATAGTGCATTGTAAAACTTCGTAAATATAAAAAATTCGAAAAAATTTTAAGCGTCAATATAAAGAGCGAATCAACCTAAAATAATTGTGACAGCAGTCTATTTATCCACTTTTATTACCGAAAATGACACTTATTCATCGATGTGAATCGTTGAAAATATATTGTAGTATTGGGAATTTTAATTTCGCACCGGTTCACCATCTTCGGCTCAAATTCCATGTCAAAAACGATCTTATTTTAGATAATGTTTGTACTTCCTAATACATTCCTAAAAGAGCGACTAACTTAAACTTCGTTACAGAGGCTATTGGCAATAGTTTAAATATTTCCAAGGATACCATCTACACATAAATAAAATTCCTTCACAAGCACCTGATTGAGGATTCCCTTTGCAGTGAAAAATATATATGAAACAAATATAATCCAAATGATTGCATCATATTTTTGGTATTTTCAGTTGATTAATATACACTCCCGTTCAATAAAATTGAACAGATCTGAATCGTTTCAGTCTCTCACAATTTTGATTATTCTTGTAGTAAATGTTTTTTTACTATACTTCCATTTCTTTTTTCACACTTAAATTATTTACTACTTATCTTTGTTTATAAATGAATCATTTTACAGAGAGTTACAAATATGAGGAGTTTTTATGAAAGTTGAGTAGTTTTTTGAACGGGAGTGTACATTGAATAATCAAAATAGTGGACACATCAATGTTTCAAAAACTATGTGTCTTTGTATTTAGACATAGCAGATTCACAACAAAAACAAAAAGAATTTGTCGTTCCGATATAGTAAATATTGATATTTAAAATCGAATCAACCTGTATACATTGTAACATTGATATATGAATATATTTACATAGAAAAGGATTGTTCAAAAACAAACATTATGAAAAATAACTGCAATTTCTGCATATCATGCGCTTCCATTAATTAATGCCAGTGGCTGCATCCATTGGCATTATTTTATTATTTTTATAAACATTTGCATTATTCACTACAAAAAAATTATCTATATCTGCATGCAATCTGTCAAGCTTTGTAGTGAATGTAAACAACATGAAAATGTGGAATATACAACAATATATATATATATATATATATATATATATATATATATATATATATATATATATATATATATATATATATATATATATATATATATATATATATATATATATATATATATATATATTATATGTATATTATATATATATTATGTATGTCTGCATGTATTCTACTACTACTTATATTTATCCTATTTATGGGGTGTATTTTTCATATACATCAAATAGGTAAACAACATCTTTAAATTATCTATCTGTTTTTTGCATTACAGAAAAAGAAAAAATAAAATAAATAAAATAAAACTTATTTATTTAGAAAATGTACTTAAAAGAAATGTTAAAAATCAGAAAAATATATTAAAAAATCGGACAAATAAAAAAAAAAATATATATATAAGGATTTATTAATTTATCACAGAGAGAGATTTTTGAAAATAAATTAAAAAAACAAGATTACGGCACTAAACTTAATATACCCTAGTAAATTTTTATATCGAGTATAAAAACTATTGGAAAGAATGTAGTGAATTAATCAAATTTACGTTTAATCAGGTTAATAAACTTACCCGAAACTAACCAATCCAAGTGGTCGAGCGGTCTAAAGCGTTATACCTGCGCAGTATTCTTACTTGGAAACTGGGAGGTTATGGGTTCAAATCCCGACATCGGCAGTTTGTCAATTATTAAGAAAAAAAAAAGGGGTGGTTATTGGACTAAACTGTCGGCATATGGACAAGAACGAAGTAACCGGCTATGCTTGAGAAGGTTTTCTGCAGTTTCCTTCACGAACTCCAGATGAATATCGGCATAGTTTCCATCATAGTCAGCTGCAGCCGTATATCCTACCAATTCCTAGTCTATATACAAAAATTCCTTCGACTCCACTCACATCCTTAGGCATCACAATGAACCTTACGGTCGAAGTGTACCCCGTCCAGGGCAGCCTCTACAATCTATTTCTATCTCTACCCGAAATTAATAGGGAATATGCATGGAAATTTTTGTTCGCATGTATTTTCAGAATATGAAAATACTGTTAATACTGTAATGATATTTAAAAACGAAATTAAAATCCGACAAATATCAAGGAAGCTATAAGCTTTTAAAGATTATTATGTGTCTCTTTCTTGCAAAAATTCTAAAAACGGAGTTTTACGTGTACTTTAAATGGTAATAGTGTAATATGACGTCACATAACTTATCAAGAGGGCTATCACCCACTTTGTCTAATCGGGAATTTCAATCATTCATATCTCGCTTATTTTTAAAGTTATTTAAAAAGTAATTTTACCTTGATATTTGTCAAGTAAACATGCTTCAATTCAAGTGAAAAAAATTTTTCATGCATATTCCCTATTATTGTTGTGGTATTTATTCATACCTTCCCAGGACAGAGCCTAATTGAAGAGAGCGGAAACTACTGCGCTAAGTTAAAAGTTTCACCCTGTAACAAAACGCTGTAAAAGTATATATAGTTAGTAGTAGATAGAATAATTCCGCCATTTATTATAACATTTGTGCATTTCAAATAAACACATATATCATTTATTTAGTTGTTTTTTTTTGCTTTTCAAATTTTTTTTAATGACTTTATAGAAAACCCTAATTTTTTTTAAATATTTATTTTTGTTAATTATTCATTATTTATTTGTGTACGTAATTTTTTGTTTGTTTTAATTTGTTGTTGTTGTTGTTGTTTTGTTGTTGTATCTGTATGCATGGCACATATCTATTGAGATTATATGTTAAACTTAATCTCTTGTATAAATACAATTCAAATGGAAAATAATTGAAATTATAATTATTATGGTGTGAATGAAAATTATGCAAACAATGAAATATAATATTGTTGAATGTAGTATGGCGGCATACCATAACATTATTATTTTACAATGATAGTACCTACAATTATACATCAAGTGCATTAGATAGATTGTAAAGGCTGCCCTGGACGGGCTACGCTTCGACCATAAGGTCCATTGTAATGCCGAAGGATGTGAGGATGTGAGTGAAGTGGAAGGAATTTTTGTGTATAGACTAGGAATTGGTTGGATATGCGGTTGCAGCCGACTATGACAAAAACTATGCCGATATTCATCTGGATTTCGTGAAGGAAACTGCAGAAAACCTTCTCAAGCATAGCCGGTGACTTCGTTTTTGTCCATACGCCAACAGTTTAGTCAATTAACCGCCCCTTTTTTTTCTTAATAATTGACAAACTGCCGATGTCGGGATTTGAACCCATAACCTTCCAATTTCCAAGTAGGCATTCAGCGTAGACATAACGCCTTAGACCGCTTGGCTACTTGCACTGGAATGATACCTTAATATCAAGGAAGAAAAAAATTTTAATTCACAATTTTTCTAATACCATATAAATGAAATAAAACAAATATATGAGATGTTCGGCCAATAAAGTAACGACCTATTTAGTAAAAAAATTCGTTACGCAGGAGCTGCTTCAATTTAGCGAATTTCCTTAAAATACATAAATCACTCTCTAGCGGTCACACTGTTTGTCTGATCAAAATGAAATGTTGCATATGATTTTAGTATTTGCAAGGCCAATTTTTTAAGAAATGACACGTCAAGGGGAAATGGAGGCAAATATTTCAATATTTCTGTAAATATTAGCGTAACAGAAAAAATGATAAGAAACAAAATTACAGTAAAACTTAGTACCTACAACTTTATTTCTTATCAATTTTTCGATTTTTCGAATATTACGGGAGATATGTGAAATTTTGTGTATACCTCTAACTCTAAACCCCACTTTCCCCTTGTCCGATTTTACCCATTAACGAACTTGACCTTTTGAATACCAAAAGCGCCTCAAATACCAAATTTCATTCCGATAAAATGAAAACTGTGACCGCTAGAGTGATAACAGACATATATATATATATATATATATATATATATATATATATGTATATATATATATATATATATATATATATATATATATATATATGTCCATAGATATATATATATAAATTTTACAGATGGTGATTTTTGACATCTACTAGGTAGGATCGATGGACATTTGAAGAAATTTTTGCGAAATTTTGACTTCGGTACGGGACCAATAGCTCTATTTCCTTTCAGGAAATTCGCTAAAAAGTACATAAATGAATTGTTGTTTTGAAACCTTTTCCAACATATACTTCCTTCCTATCAACCAGCTACGTATTCATCGTCGTATCAGGTTATTTTTAGCGAATTTCCTGAAAGGAAATAGAGCTATTGGTCCCGTACCGAAGTCAAAATTTCGCAAAAATTTCTTCAAATGTCCATCGATCCTACTTAGTAGATGTCAAAAATCACCATCTGAAAAATTTTATATATATATATCTATGGACATATATATATATATATATATATACATATATATATATATATATATATATATATATATATATATATATATGTGTCTGTCATCACTCTAGCGGTCACAGTTTTCATTTTATGGGGATGAGATTTGGTATTTGAGGCGCTTTTGATATTCAAAAGGTCAAATTCGTTAATGGGTAAAATCGGACCAGGAGAAAGGGGGGTTTAGAGGGAGGGGGAAACATAAAATTTGAGATATCTCCCTTAAAATTTGAAAAATCGAAAAATTTATAAGAAGTAAAGTTGTAGGTACTAAGTTTTACTGTAATTTTGTGTCTTATCATTTTTTCTGTAACAATAATATTTACAGAAATATTGACGGTTTAATATTGAAAATTAAATTCCTTAATATCTCTGTACACATTAGAGTTTGAGCAAAAATGATAAGGTGATGAATTGTAGCAAATTTGATTTTATACAACTTTATCCCTTACGCATTTTTCGATTGTTCTAATATTAAGAGAGATATTTTATATTTTGTGTTTTCTTCTTTTTTTATACCTCCCCCCATTCGCCTCGACGTATGTCATTTATTGAGAAAATTGGACTTGCAAATGCTAAAATCATATATGACATTTCATTTTGATCAGACTAAAATTGTGATCACTAGAGAGTGATTTATTCTAAGGAAATTCGCTAAGTTGAAGCAGCTCCTGCGTAACGAATTTTTTTATTTCTATTTAAATTTTCATTTTAGCAGTAATTATTTTTTAATTATTTTAAATTTCCCCCACACAATTAATTATATTAACAAGTTTATATCTTATCCGGAAGGAATATGAGAGCATGTGAAATAATATCTTCCATATAAGAATCTTAACTCCCCGCTGTTTGAAAAGAATTAAAAAACAAACAAAAAAAAAAAACCAACAAACTAACACAAACTCAAAACATGTTGTACCTAAGAAGTACCTTTTATATCATAAATATCTGATATCATTTATTAAATAGTTAAATAATATATCTATATTATAATCAACAACAAAAAATAGGATATATTAAAAATATATTATTACTGAAATAATTATTTAAATAGCTTTAAATATCTTGTAAATATTAATTAAATAAATGAATATTATGTTAATTCAAACTTGGGCTGGTATAGTTATACTTATTGAAATACTATAATATAAAATAATGGCGGGATTAAAAAGTGAATATTAAAAAAATATTTATATTTTATGATTCGTTCGAAGATAAAAACATTTCTGACTGAAATAATTTATTATAATCAAAATAATATGATATGGAAACATTTATACAGAAAACTATATAACAAAAAAATTATTTCAATACCAGTGGCTTAACATACGAATAACTATAAACCGATTTTAATTGTTACATTATGTTTAATGAAAAATTGCCTTTTGAATAAATACATAATTCTATTATCAAGAAAATTAAAATACTGGCTAAAAAGTGTCGCCCTAAAAAATTAGATCGCCCTAACGTTATCTGCTTGTATTTGCCACCCTATACCAGTCCAAGTAGTCGAGCGGTCTAAGGCGTTATGTCAACGTATTATGCATACTTCGAAACTGGGAGGTTATGGGTTTGAATCCCGACATCGGCAGTTTGTCAATTATTTAAAAAAAGAAAAAAGGGGTGGTTAATTGACTAAATTGTCGGCGTATGGACAAGAATGAAGTAACCGGCTATGCTAGAGAAGCTTTTCTACAGTTTCCTTCACGAACTCCAGATGAATATTGGCATAGTTCCTACCAGAGTCGGCTGTAGCCTCATTCGAAGTTGTTAGCGATGAAAATCTGATAGTATTTTGTAACACAATAGGTTCGACCATCCACCAGTGTAACGAACGAATAGACGTTTTCACGTCAAAAAAAAACAGAGTATATTTACAAAGAGGATATGATTGATATCATTCTATGGTTCTTTAACACAATAGCTTTTACAGTAAGCGCTATGTATGTTAAATACAGCGTAACCTGTTGAGTGTTACTTGATGATATGTATAAAATTCTTAATATAAATAAAGAAAAAAAAAGGAAAACAATATCACATATGATATTAATCAAAATAAGATAAAATATTAAAATATTATTATTATTTTAAAAATAAAATCATCATAAATATATCTCGTTTTTGTGTGCCTATGTGTGTGTGGAGATATATAATATCTCTGTATATATATATATATATATATGATGGCTATGTATAAGAAAAATAACAACACCAGAGGTAGAAGAAACATATTTAAGTGATTTCATAAATCAAGACAACATTTCAGTAGCTACTTCATGTCGACTATGCATATAACTGGGCATTATTTAATCGAGCCACAAGTTATATGTACAATTGCCGACCACTCCTGATATACCTTTTGTAAATATTTGATTTCAGCTAACAACAAACACACATACACACACGTGTACAGTGAGTTTTAAAATAATCAAAATGAGCTTAGCGTAGTGGGCTCCCTACTAAATCTCAATATACTTTCTTATTTAGATACCGTTGCGAAATCATTACGTATGCCCTCTGTTATTTAGGTAACTATATGTTGTTATCTCAGTAACTATCTATAAGCAAATTCAGACATTTTTTATCTGGAAAAAATAAAAATTAGATTGAAATCTAAATTGTCTTTATAATTATTTTTTTTAGAAAGTAGATTTCAGATATTGGATACATCTAATACTTTTTTTCCCTTAAATTGGCTTCCTAATATGTGTTTCACTAATATTTCTTAGAATTAGGTTTTAGGTAATTGGATTTTTATTTTTCCTTCAACTCTAACATGATTTGGATGTTTGACTATTTCAAGATAGCGAAATATATTTATTCCAAAATAAGTGTACAAAAACACGTTTAATATGGAAATTGGCTTCCCAATTTTAGTTTTATCTGTTCCTCTAACCGAAGTCTATAAATGTTATCATTATAGATAAACTACATATTAAAATAATTATTTTGATACTCAAATGTAATCTAATTTTGCAATTGAAAAAAAATAATTTTTGGTCAAATACCCAAGGTAGGTATATTCCATAATTTAGATTCTATTTGTCCACTATATATAACTGGACAGAGCGCTTCAATTGGGGTAAATGGCATAACACAGGTATAATCTGTCCAGTTGTTTAGAGATCAGTGCAGTAGTAGGATATCTTTATCTAGCAAAAGATTGCATAACTTTAATGTTTGAATATATTTTGTGATTTGAGGTTTTTATAACTAATAGGGAATATGCATGAAAATTTTTTTTCACTTGAATTGATGCATGTTTACTTGAAAAATATCAAGGTAAAATTACTTTTTAAATAACTTTAAAAATAAGCGAGATATGAATGATTGAAATTCCCGATTAGACAAAGAGGGTGATAGCCCTCTTAATATGTTATGTCACGTCATATTACACTTTCAACATTTAAAATACACGTAAAACGCCGTTTTTAGTATTTTTGCAAGAAAGAGACAGATATTAATCTTTAAAAGCTTATAGCTTCCTTGATATTTGTCTGATTTTAATTTCGTTTTTAAATATTATTACTGTATTGACAGTAATTTCATATTCTGAAAAAAAATTTTCATGCATATTCTACTTTGTCCTACATCGTGTCGTGCAACCCCAGTTAGCGACCTAAAACACACCTTACTCAAGAAGAAGAGTAACAATTAACTAATTCATAGCTTTTTGCAGTCGAAATGCGTGCGTATTTATATAATACATACTTTTGATTTAGAAATTGGAGGAAATTTCTTGATTCTGTTTTAAATCGAAGTAACAACTTTTGTATGCCACATAGAGTAAATTCGTTTTTCTGTTTATTATCTCGGTAGCAGCAGATTACCAGCAAGTACGATTTAAAAACCCAATAAAGCTTTGGTATGAAGAGAAATTATTGTCTTTTATACTTTTCTATTTGCCTGTCAAGGAAGAATTACCTACGATCAATACAGTTGGCAGTTGGCGTATTATATTAAACAACTAAGTTGACCCTTAGGGCCAACGCACATAATAATGGGGTTTAACCTCCGTTTCCGAGACACGACGGTCTATAACAGAGGCCACCCACATCATCATTTTTCATCCTTTATTTATTAATTTTTACATTACATTTTTATGATGTGAGTGGAGGATCGGGAATTCGTATGCAGATTAGGAATTGGAAGGTGTGCGGCTGCAGCCGACTTTGATAGGAACTATGCCGATATTCATCTGGAGTTCGTGAAGGGAAACTGCAGAAAACCTTCACAAGCATAGCCGGTTACTTCGTTCTTGTCCATACGCCGACAGTTTAGTCAATCAACCGCCCCATTAATTTTTTTTTTTTTTAAATTGACAAACTGCCGGTGTCGGGATTCGAACCCATAACCTCCCAGGTCCAAGTAGAAACAGCGCCTTAACAAGCGCAGCTACTTGGCTGGTTTACTTGGCCAACGCACATCAAAAGAGCGAAACTGCTTTAAACAGTGTTAGGAAATAACATTGCATACTCAAACTGATAAAGACGTTCAGCAAAAACGTTTTGTTTTGACTATGTCTTATCAATGTGCGTATGCAATGTAATTTCCGATGTTCTATTTTTAACAAAACAGTGTAAGGCTGACTAACACTGTTTAAAACAGTTTTGCTATTTTGGTGTGCGTTGGCCCTTATATGCCCATGTAGAAAATAACAAATAAAGTTGGCCATTTATAGTACTCCGTCCAATACCTTTTCCCATTAATATTTTACAAATTCCTTGCACAATATATGGTAGGTATATATATATATATATATATATATATATATATATATATATATATATATATATATATTCAAAACAACATCCACGCATCATCTGTTTACGAGAGTAGCTTGACTTACCTGTAATATATTATACATGCTATCCCCATGTAAATGTTGTATTGTGTAATGTTATGGGTACTTATGAAAAGATTATCATACTTGTAATATGCATGTAGGCATAGGTGAGTGAATTCATCTAAGATAGCTAGCTAGCTAGCTAGCTAGAGCTACTTTTTGTTGCATTGGAATTATACATTACTAAAGAACGGATTCAGAAACCGAATACTGAATTTTAGGTAAGCAGTCAAAAATTATTTGATACAGAAAAACATGTTTCATAACATTATACTTGATTATGATTCTCCAATCCATGCATAACTAAAATTGCAAAAGAACTAAGTGATCATAACGTGGGTTCTTTTTAGCAGAAATAAAATCATACAAATACTTGGAAATCAAAAAGCTAATTTGTTTCCAATGAACAGACATAGTTAATAGTCAAAATTAATCCAACATATTTGGAAGCAAAACAAAACTTTTGGTTCATGTAAACAAGCCCTCGAGTGTAAAAAAAAAGCGGTTTATTTTTTTACAAACTAACACTTTATACGCTATGATATTCAATTTGAATTTATATTGTTTCACAATATCGTTTCAGATTGATTTTACATTATAAATTCTGCTTTTTCGTAGGTCATTAATTTATTTTAAGAAAAATTATAATAATAAAAAGTTTTTTATATAATAAAAATTTAAATAATATTTTGAATTGTATATTAAATGTTAGCTTCTAAAAAATATATAATTATTTTAAAATTTTCTTGTCATTTCCACAGAAACTATACTAAAAAATAACTATAAAATTATTTTATTAAAATTTAGTTTCAATTTTGAAATGCCAATTTTGATTGTCATTTCCATAGAAACTATAAGCTATGCACACTATAAATCGTTATATAAATTTTAGAAATATGCAAATTTGTATTTTGGCTATTAGTAAATATACATTTTTCATAAATGAATTAATGTTAGCGCCATCTAAGCCGAATATTTCAAAAGTAAATAACTTTTCGTAACATAGTAATATAAACTCCATATGCGTCGAAGCTGACACGCTCAA
This sequence comes from Nineta flava, assembly GCA_963920215.1. NCBI lineage: Eukaryota > Metazoa > Arthropoda > Insecta > Neuroptera > Chrysopidae > Nineta > Nineta flava. The sequence goes on from OY986042.1 coordinate 7,603,720, forward strand.
TTTTTTATTTTACGTCATGGTTCTTGATATTGGAAACAATCAATGATTATATTGTGTATACTTTTACATCTCTATTTTTGCGCCCTGTAAGAATAATTACTATTTTCTATTCATAAAACTTTTTACTACATTATTATTCTCTACATAATTTCTATTTTTCCAAGTGTCTAAAGTCCGATCTTTACTCGACATATTAGTTTTGAATCCTTTTCATTCCAAATTTTTTCTTTCATTTTTTAAATTTATATATAACTGTAGCATCGAACGGCAGATAATCAAAAATCGTATGACAAGATTAACGTTTAAATGTCAACATCCATGTTGTTGTTGGAGAAAAATCTTTTTTGCATATTGTTATTAGCAGATAATACACTGCGGTTTCATGACCGCAAATCTTTTATTTGACATTGAATCTGAGTCAATGATAAAATGCATAAAATATACTGTCATTTTTTATACTTAGTCCTGTTGGTCTTCAATACATATATAAAACAATCAAAATACATCTGGTTGAATTTTCAATCATTCGATGCAATTATACGATTTGAGATGGTTGTAGATTCTTTTCAACAATCATTATTTCTATTTACAAGATTACACAATTATTATACCCGGTGTATGTAAATATAAAAGGTATATTAAGTTTAGTCCCGACTTGGTAACGCTTGAAATATTGGTCGCAGACATTTGCATAGATGCCAAAAATTTATGCCTAGGTCCGCCCGTCTGTCCATTACCACATAATTATTATCTTTGTCAGGATATACCTATTTATGATTCCTGGATTAGAGGTATTCAAACTCAGTCTTGCCATTAATGTTAGGCAATAAAATAACTTGTAAATCTGTCTTATTCTTTCGCTAATTATACCCAGTATATGTAAATATATAAGGTATATTAAGTTTAGTCCCGACTTTGTAACGCTTGAAAATATTAATCCTTGACAAAAATGCTCCACAATTCTTAAAATTGCCTAATTCGCCCAGATCCGCATGTTCGCCAGTCCGTCTGAAATAGAATATGAAAAGCGATAGCGTGCTGAAATTTCGTTTGTGTGTTTTAGAGGTAAAAAGTCAAGTTAAGTTCGTGAATGGGCAATATCGGACCATAAAAACAAGAAAATTTTGTAAAACAAACAACTTTTGTGTGAAACTAGATAGATTACCTGAAAACATATTCGAATATTTAATTAAATATATCATCTTTTCATTGTAGTTTCGCTACAATGTTCTCTTAGTAATATAAATAAAAAAATCTCGATTACAAAAGTAATTGTCGTGAATTATCAAATTCGATTTTGTGTCAAGTGAATTGGAACGATAAAAGGTATAGAAGGAACCGTTCTCGTATAAACTATCAGAAGAAACAACATATAGTACATTTACGTACACTTGGAGAGGATATAATATGTTGTCGTTTCTCAACAACCATTGCAGCAGAGACAAAACTATAGTTAGTAGTAGAGAGAGTTTGTCTATAGTTTTATTAACCCGACTTCAAAAAGGAGGATGGTTCTCAATTCGTCTGTATTTATTTTTTTTTTAATGTTTGTTACCTCAGAACTCCGTCATTTATTATCCGATTTTGAATTTGGTTTTTGTTTTAAAGAGTTTGATTTCCGATTGTCACCAAATCGCATTCTGATGAAGGGATCCCCTGGAAATCGAGGAAAACCCTCATTTTATATGTGATAATGGATTTTTGCGAATTTAAAAAAAAAATAATACTCATTCATAATGGGAAAATAAAAAAATTTTTTTAAAAACCGACTTCAAAAAAATTAAAAAAAAAAAAAACCGACCCCAAAACAAAAAAATTTTTACAAAAAAAAAACAAAATGCTTGTAAAAAAAACTGAAAATCTGTTATAAAAAAATGTACAATTATTGTTATTTTTGGAGGCGGTGTCCAAAAATTATGTGAATTTCTCTATGCTGACACCGACTCCAAAAATAACAATAATTGTACATATATATTTAAAAATTTTTGCTTAGGTGAAGTAAAATTGGCACAAGAATATGCATTTATTTTTTTAATTTTTAGTGCATTTTTTGTTATAGAATATTTGATTTTTGAAGTCGGGTTTCCATTTTGTCAAAATAGGTTTTATATTTGTATTTGTACATTGTTCGGTTACATTGCCAAGATAACGACAATATTACCTTACACATCATATGCCACAAAGATAAGATATAACACTCTAGGAGTCTAGGTCTAGGTATGTAGGTACCTCCCATATCTATGTGACTTTCTGACTCTTCTGGTTACAGATGCACATGTATGTATGCATGTATTCTGTGTGTCTTGATGTCATATAATAGAACTTATGTTTCAAAGTCCTATTATGTTATTGCATAAGTTACGTCGAAAATTCAGTCGACTGTTTAGTGTAACTAAACATAAATTCCCGAAGGAATACTCAGTACAATATAATAGGAATTGTTTTATAAGTTTTAAGTAAGTGTATTTATACAATAAATAGTTCTCTTCTCATATCCATTATTATTATTATTGTTTTCGTCTTGATTAAGTACAATAGATCCACTATTTTAGTGAGTATTGTGTAATTTTGTGTATATTATTAGTTTATTCACATACAGACAGTTTGTAAAACATTCAAGACAAGAAATTAATATTAATTAAAGAAAAATAATTAAGACGTTGTGGCGACACCTGGCTGATGTGAAACATTAAAACTATTTTGTATAGAAAATATTCATGAAAGGATGGTTTATTAAAGGAAATAAATATGGCATAATCAAAAACAAAATAATCTGATTTTTTTTAAAGAAAAAAATTATTCTTCATTTAAAAAATACTAATTTAATAGCAAAAATATTAAAAATTAAAAAAATTGAGACGGTTCAATTGTTTCAATCAGTTACTGAAACTATTATTATTATTATTAACTATTTTGTATAGCAAATATGCATTGCCACCTATGAATGAGTTTTTGAACCTGTATAGGTACTGCCATCTATCAGCATCTGTTTTAAAACTGATTTGCTATCTGTAACAAACGATCTGATCCGCCGCAATAAATGTGTCACATCGAAAATTTGTTTTAAAAATATGTGCAAATAAAAACTAACCGAATTAATTGCTTAATCACCTGTATATACTCGTATTGCAGTTATGCAGAAAAGTTTCAAACAAATTTTGTTTATTTTTAAAAAAGGAACATTTTCTGTCTTTAAATTTTTGTTCTATCTGTTACGGTTTCAAAAATAGGCATATTTGCCAATTTTGCCCAATTTTGCTCATTCACCACGAACTTGATTTTACATTTTAGCTCTAGAATACATATAAGAAATTCATTCAGCTCGCTATGACTTTTCGTTTATGAGTTATCGTGTTTACGGACCAACGGACGGACAACTTTGCGGAAGTGGACTAATTAGGCCATTTTATGAACAACTGTTATCTACTAATTCCACAATTTTTAACGCTTCCAGCAAACTTTAATTTATAATAATAATAATAATTGTAATCATACATTTTTAACTTTTTTTTAATTTTTGGTGCTGACAGTTCTAAAATACACTTTGGAGTTGCGTCACATATTTAGAGGAACTAGTAATAGTAGTAGCGGAGGGAAAGTCGAAACCTGACCCTTCTAGCCTATTTTACCGACTCCCTAAAGGACACGGAATTAGTATATAAACTGGGATTGGTAGGTTTTGCAATTGCTGCCGACTTTTGATAGGAACTATACCGATATTCGATTGGAGTTTGTTAAATGTAACTCTTATTCATACGCCGACATCAAACAATTTCAGGTAGTCATACCAACCAATGGTTTTATGAACTCCATGTATTATTTGCCAACCAGTTGTCGTGATATGTAAAATTACATTTTATTAAAATTGTGTTCCAACAATAGCAAGCAAGCAAGCAAGCAGACTTTCTTGAATATGTTTAAAAATAAATATTTTTGTATAGAAGTTTATCAATATCAAAAACTTCAACTTATCGTTTATATTCCAAGAAGAATTGTTTTAATGACAAGCCGTCTACAATATAGATGTCACCTTGTCTGATGTTTGATTGAAATAAATATTTCGATTGTATTCTGTTAGTAGATATTTCGTTGAAGCATTTTTTTTTATATATTCAAATTTAATTATTACACTCTTCATTCAATAACGTTTTATTGACTTCTGGGTTTTTGACCTTCGAATTTTACAAATTCAATGCTGTACAAAATTTAGTCTAAAGTATTAAAAATTCATCACGTAGAAGCTACATACACAAACCGGATTTTCTCATAATCAGTCATAATATATATGAAATTAATTATTAACTCTCGAAAAAGTTATTTTCTTCAACATTTTTTGACATCAAATACTTGATATGAAAAATCAAACATATCTAGGATGGGGATCGAACCCACGAACTCTGGCCTTCTAGATTTCGCACTATCTTGATGTCAATGTATTATTAATTTGTTTATTTACTATTTACATAACCAGCCGAGTAGCCGCGCTTGTTAAGGCGTTGTTTCTACTCGGACTTGGGAGGTTATGGGTTCAAATCCTGACACCGGCAGTTTGTCAATTTAAAAAAAAAATAATCGGGCGGTTGATTGACTGAACTGTCGGCGTATGGACTAGAAAGAAGTAACTATGCTTGTGAAGGTTTTCTGCAGATTTCCTTCACGAACTCCAGATGAATATCGGCATAGTTCCAATCAAAGTCGGTTGCAACCGCACACCTACCAATGCCTTCTCTGCATACGAATTCCTGATTCTCCAATCACATCATAAAAATGTAAAGTAAAAATTAATAAAGGTTAAAAAATAATGATGTGGATGGTAAGACGGAGATTAAACCCCATTATTGTTATTACTGTTTACATATTTTGTAACAACCTTATACTCATGATTGATCAAAATTTAATTTTTTTTTTGTTATTCGTTTCGCAGGAGCTGCGTCAACTTAACGAGTTTTCTCAGAGTAAATTAATCATTTCTGATATATAAATAAATATGTTTTCGTATCTGATATGTTTTTGGTATCTCAAAGGCCAACTTCGTTAATAAACATTCGTTGATTTTTAACGTGATCCATTGCCCTGCAATGATTTGTCTGCATAATTTTTGTTCACTCAATACATGAATATATCAGGCAGAGATTAAAATTTTCGTTCAATTTAATAAAATATGTAACATGTTCTATTTTATAATCTCTTCATCCGGTTAAAACTGTAATAAAGAATATAAAAATTCGAACAAACACACGTCAAGTAAATGAATTTGGGGTTGGGTTTACAAAACTTGTTTTATGTTATGAACTAAAATGACTAGAAAAAAACGTCGTTTTAAAAAAAGTTAACAAAATTTGTATGGATTTGACGAATTTTACCCATTCTTTTATTTTAAATGTGACTTAAAGTAGTTTAAAAAAATGCCAATCGCATGGGAAATCTTATTTTCAGGAACACCAACTCTGTAATTTAGTTAAGGACTTCATCCTTGAAGACAATGCTTTCAAAAGATTGGATAACGTGATTATCGTATGGGACCTAATAAAACAAAAATGTAGGATCAATGAACATTCGGAAAAATTTGTTTGTGTAGTGTATTTTCTTGAGGAAGAACTGTAAGCTTTATTGCACATACAGTAATTTTGCATTTTCTTAAAAAAGAAAATTAAATTAATTTTTAAACAACTATGAAGTTACAATTCGAATTCTGTATGATAAATATTCTTAACCTTATGGAGAATACTAAATATTTATTGATATTCTAGTAGAAAATGGCAATAGCGCAATCAAATTTGGCGCAGTGGATAAGCAAAACTGCTAAAATATGTACACACAAATTTCTGTATAAGACAAATTTTCGATTCCATTGTAATGCAAGTAATTATATACATTTATATTTATCAAATCAACTCAAGAAGGTCTGGAATAATATGATCGTCATTTTTAGTGTACAATTAATTAGAACATTACCAAAAATTCGGCGAGGATCATTGACATCAATCCCTCCATAGACATTAGAAACATGAAAACTAATACATAATTTTGTACCTTTATAAATTTTTTTTTTTCTAAAAATATCTAATTATACTTCTTGGAAGCTGCTCATCGATTTTATCACTGGCATTGTATGTAATTATTTCTTTATAGTTAAAATTTAAGTTGACTTTTTACATGTACATCCGTATGTTGAGTTTTGACAGAACCATAATTTAAAATAAAAAACACGAGATGGCACAGTATTTTACTAGCGTACATCGATCCTATGCTCTTAAGCAAAACGAAAATTAAAGATTAAAATAGATTTTCTTATACCTTTTTGATATGGAACCCTAATATTATTCGTAAGCTTCTATCAACTTTGTAAAACAAATAAATTTGATCGTTTAGATTAAAATGTATTATAATAGTCAGTCACATACATAGAGATGGATGAAGGTATCGTTTGTTTCATTTTGAAAGCGGTTTGTGTTCATATAATCAACACAAAATACTAATGAATACATTAGTTAAGATTAATTGGTACAAGTACATTAAATAAATAAAAAACAACAACAACAAATATAATTTACTACTTAAACTACAACAAAATAAATAAAAAAATAAAAAAACTTAAATAAAGTATTTTTTTCTGTTATTCGACTTAAGGTACTATAAAAATGTAAATAAAAATAGAAGAATTAACATAAAAAAGGAATTATGAAGTAAAAAAACAAACAAACATTGCAAGTAGCTACAGATGGTTTAGAAATTGAAGTAGGGGTAGTTCTTTACTTCTTTAACAATGTTTTGTAATAAAAATGTACGAGTTTGGTATCAAATAATTTGTTTCAATTTACAGATTCTTAATATTATACAAAAAGGTCTTGAATAAATAAGATTAAAAAACAAATTCACCGACAAATTAGTCGAAGGCACAACTGCGCGCACAAAGAAAAACTGTCGAGATAAATTTACAAGGCTCTTCAAACTTGTTTCGTACTTTTTTCGTTGGTTGGGTTTTAGAGTTTTTAACCTATTTATTTGATATATACGATCGTTATATTTCACCTTCAATATTTCGAAAACTCTCTATAATAAAATGTATTATATGTTTAAAAAAAAAAGAAAAGAAATATAATGTATTTCGATGATACGGTTTATTAAATTCAGATGTTAATCGAGGTCATTTTATAGAAAAAAAAAATGTATAATATGTAAGTAATCCTGTTGCTAATAAATAATATTGTAAATATTATATTTATATGATGTAATTGCTCATACATATTATATCAATTATATGTTGAGAAATGTATTATATTAGATATATGTATGTAATACAAAGTTTACCTTGTAGTTCTACCTAGCTAGCTAGTGTTGTGATTATCATAATATTTAATCCCATCAAAAACATGAATATGAAAAAGGAAAAGATCCCGTTTGTTCTATAACGTTTCAAATAATTCCACTTATCAGATAAAAGAATCATAATGAAATTAAGTAACCATGGCGATACTTAAAAAATTTATTAAGTATTAAAACTTTAAAGTTTTTTATTATAGAATTACAGAAATGATGATGAAGTAATTTAACATGTATTGTAGCAACTAAGGACCCGACCCTGCTTCGCACGGTTAATTACTACACTTTGATCTGAGCTCATTGATCGGAGAGTCGACAACATACAAGAGCCAAATATATGGTTATATCCACACTATTACAACATCTCACATGTAAGAGTTTAAAAAAAATGTATAATATGTAACTAAGGTGATATGTAACTTTGGTGTATTAAATTAAATACGTAAGAATTGAAAGTAAATTTTTGTCGAAATATCTGGTCTCTATACTATAGTATCGAGATCAGTGAAGTATACAAATCACAAGAAAGTAGATATCACACTTGCGTAAACAGTGCACTAAGTTACGTGTCAAATTGTATCAAAATAGAAACGGTCTCTATATTGATGTAACTAAAAACTTTCATAAAACTAGTGAAAATAAAAAAACTTTCAAAAAAAAGTTGATTATTTTTCAAAAACGAACATTTTTTGTCTTTAACATTTTGTTCGATCTCTTTCGGTTTCAAAGATAGCCAGTTTTTCCCATTTTGGCCAAATCTTGTCCTATTTGGTCTAGAACACTTTTTAGCTCTAGAACACATATTTAAAATTTCAGCTCGCTATCTCTTCGATTTTTAGTTACCATCAAGAGGTGTGTATACACACATAAAGATTGCTTTAACTTACCCTAACACACTCCCATGCATTTGGATATTATATTATTGGAGTCCTTGAAATAAGAAGTTCTTCTATGTACAGATTTAATATATGTTGATTCTATGTCACTGTAGGTAATATTATTATGTAAACACTTATAACACACAATTGGATAATTATTATGTGTTAATAAGTTTAGATTAAGGATGTACGAGCACCGGAGCTTCAAAAAGTTTCAGGCTTGATTTTTTGTTTACATGTAGTTGAAGTGCATATAAATCAATTATAAAAGATTCAGGGGGGGTTACGGGGGTCTTGAATTAATTATTCAATGTTAAAGTTCGAGTTTTAATGTCATGCTTTTATGGAGAAACCCATATTTTTACTCATATTTTGATAATTTTCACTTGGAATTAAATAAGACGAATAAATAAAAATTACTCAATAGAAAATAGAAATATTAATAAAGAGATTGATCTAATAAAATTCCGGAATGACGGGCTTAAAAAATAAAGATATTTAAGAAATCAACTGAGATTTCAGGTAAATTTAATTTCTGTCGGCGGTAGCTTAATTACCCGAAATCTGCGGATTTTTTCGTACACATCTGTTTAGGCCCGATATGACGGGCCAAAATTAAATTTTAATTTTAACTTACGACAAAAAATAATAAACATTATTGTGGAGTTTTATGAATGTTCTACATACGATTTTGAAGAATTTTATAAATGGACTATAATATAGTGCTCGTACATCCTTAAACATATATTTTAAAAAGGTTAATGTAAGCGGTTGACAAGTTTTTTTTTTATCTCCTTCATGTTTGACATGTTGTAATGTTAATTAATTTCAACAGAAATGATTGCTTATTTTTCATTAACTACTACTAATCAATTGAAACGTCTTGACATAGCGACTATGGGCAATTTTACACATGCAATTTTTCATAACGCATGACTTGGTGAGCAAGTGCAGAAGTATTTTTTGATGAAACTATGTAGTTATATCACAATTGACTTGTCATCTATTTTGATGAAACCTTATGGTCTAAGATACGGCATTAGAAAAACCTTCCTTCATCTGTTAATTGATTGAAATATTATTGAAAACGCTTATTGCAATATAAACAATTTGGCAATGTAATGTCTGCCAGGGTAGTTCTGCAATTAACATTGTTGGAGCAAAGTAGAATTGTTGGATATATATATATATATATATATATATATATATGTGTGTGTGTGTGTCTGTAATCACTCTAGCGGTCACAGTTTTCATTTTATCGGAATGAATTTTAGTATTTGAGGCGCTTTTGGTATTCAAAAGTCAAGTTCGTTAATGAGTAAAATCGGGCAAGGGGGGTTTAAACAGAGGGGGAAACACAAAATTTGACATATCTCCCTTAATTTTTGAAAATTCAAAAAATTTATAAGAAGTAAAGTTTTAGGTACTAAGTTTTACTATATTTTTGTTTCTTATCATTTTTTCTGTTACACTAATATTTACAGAAATATTGACGGTTTAAGATTGAAAATTAAGTTCCTCAATATCTCTGTACACATTAGAGTTTGAGCAAAAATGATAAGGTGATGAATTGTAGCAAACATGATTTTCTACAACTTTATTCCTTACGCATTTTTCGATTGTTCTAATATTAAGAGAGCTATTTTATATTTTGTGTTTTCTTCTTTCTTTATGCCCACCATTCCCCTTGACGTATGTCATTTATTAATAAAATTGGCCATGCAGATACTAAAATCATATCAGATACGACATTTTGATCAGACTATAATTGTGACCGTTAGAAAGTAATTTATGTATTCAAAGGAAATTCGCTAAGTTGAAGCAGCTCCTGCGTAACGAATTTTTTGTTTGTCACGAGTGAATTACCTTAGAAAAATTGCTTAATCTACGTAGCTCCTACGTGGCCAGATGAAAAAACGACAAAAGCGACTGGTGGTTTTTTTGCTCTTTGATCTCATTGAAAAAGAATACGTGGTTTCTTTTTCCGAGGAGAAACTTCATAATGTAGTTAATGAACAAAAACATGCATTTTGAATTAATTCTACCCCAATTACTGAGTAAGTAATTAATGAAATGTTGCAAAATATAAATTCAATTATAAATTAAAATTGATTGAAATTAGATGACATGTAATAAAAATGTAAAAGCAGTAAAAGAAATAAAATATATATCCTTAAAAAAATTTCCTACATCATAAATATTCACCAAATAATTAATGCAAGTAATTAATTAATTAGTTACATAACAAAATACTTAACATTACAAATCGTTAAAAAATACAATCGTTACAAATAACGTAATATCTGTACTGAGTTGATTGCTGTTATACTTAATATTATGTATATAAAGCGCAATCGACAATTTATTTATAATTTAGAAAACATGATTAATTACTTCATTCAAAATTGTTTTCATATAATAATTGGTATACAATAAAATAATGGAAATAGGGTTAATTTAAAATGATTTAACCTATTACAACGAGTATATTACAATAAAAAATTCATAATAACCTATTGGTTTAATTTGTACAAAAAAAAAGAGCATGTTACGTTGTAGGAAAATGACGGTTCGCATATACTCATTTAACTTTCATATACAAATATTATTTAATAGATAGATAGACTGCAGAGGCTGCCTTGGACGGGCTACACTTTGACCTTAAGGTCCATTGTGATACCTAAGGATGTGAGGATGTGAGTGGAGTGGCAGGAATTTTTCTGTATAGACTAGGAATTGGTAGGATATGCGGTTGCAGCCGACTCTAATAGGAACTATGCCGATATTCATCTGAAGTTCGTGAAGGAAACTACAGAAAACCTTCTCAAGCATAGCCGGTTACTTCGTTGTTGTCCATACGCCGACAGTTTAGTCAATTAACCGGCCCTTTTTTTTTCATAATAATTGACAAACTGCCGATGTCGGTATTCGAGCCCATGACCTTCCAAGTATTTCCAAGTATGCATACTGCGCAGATATAAGGCCTTAGAGCGCTCGGCCACTTGGACTGGTCATATTATTTAATACTATATTATCATTATCAGAACGTTCACGCGTTAGATATCGTATATTATCGAAATTCTTCTTAATCCAATATACGCCCAGTTAATCGGTGGTGTTACAGATGTCAATCGCCGGGGATCACAACTCAGGCAGTCCCCCAATTCCAGGCTTAACTATTGCACCCATTTGTAACGATTTCAGATAACGATTTATGTGAAAATTCTAAGAAACTGGTTGAACATTATGAGAAAGAGGTCAGTGACAAATTTCATGAACAATTTTTGCCTCTCCGTGCTTGCCTCGAAAGACGTATAAAAAATAGAATATTCTGTATTGTCAAATGGTCTAATTAGTCCAATTTCACCGGTTCGACTGTAAACACGATAAGTCAAAAACGTAAAGAGATAACATGCTGAAATTTTATATGTGTGTTATACAGCAAAAAAGTAGGGTCAAGTTTGTGAATGGGCAAAATCGGACTGTGCCTCTCCCCATTAGTGAACGAAATATCCATCTTTGAAACCGTAAGAGATAGAACAAAATTTTAAAGACCAAAAAATGTTTATGAAAAATAATCAAAGTTTTGTTTGGAACTTTTTACTATTATTTAGTTTTATTTTATAAAATTCTGAACAGTGGCGTACCAGTTTTTGGAAAATACATTTTTATGCCTAGTATTTCAAATTCACATGATTTTTACTTCCTAAGAAATAACCCATGTACACCTATACCATAATTTATTCATCGTTTGACCTTAATAGTCAACATTACTCTTCAAACTCATAAATCTCAATTTACCATATAAATTGTAAAAATTACTTCATTCTATAAACCATATTTAAAGATATATATTATATATACAATTGAATCATACATAACACATTTTTACACACACTTCTTACAACAATTGTACCTACATGTATGGGAGTTAATAATCATTTATTATTATTAATTCAATTTGCAATTAAATCTAATAAAAATTAAAATATATATTACGCGTTCTATAATCAGTGTGATCATTATTATTGATGAATGAAGGTTTTTTTCTCTCAACAAATCCGTGAGAAATATATATAAAATAATGTGTCTAATGAAAGGAAAATAAAAAATAAAATCTACCTACGTAGATACTTCTATGAATAGAAGTATAATTTTATAACAGTAATAATATAATCAAATTGAGTAAGTTGCCTACTACAAACTAAGCTGAGCTGGTTATGGTATAATTATTATTCTAATAGTTCATAAATTAATTGCAATAGTTTTTAACATTAGAATGCATCACTCATTTATTTTATTTGTACAAATCTAGTTAGATTTATGTACTAGTTAGTCTATGCATATAAAAGGACTTGCTGATAGGTGATAGATCAAGTTACAGCTCAAACCGATGAACGTAGAAGCATGGAATTTCGTCAGGGATATTTTGTGATGTAAGCACTCGGTATTACTAATACGAGATTTTATAAAAATATTCACAGAATTCCTCGAGTTTATCACATTTTTTGATTTATTGTGTTGGTATAAATTTATGTCCCTAGCGTATGTTTATGTTGGTAACAATTTTGGAAACTGTTTTTAGTTGACTGTAGTAAAATATTTCTGTTAAATTTTTCCGTTCAGAATTGAATAAAGTGAAGGACAATATTGGAAATTTTAGATGTTATATTGCATAGTGTATCATCAGATTTGAGGTGAGTCTCTCAATTCTAAGAGACTACATTACGACAATACACTTAGTCACAATTATCCTGAAGTTCTATCAAAAAACATCACCGTTGACATCTCCTCCGTGACTTCCACTTCTATAAAAGTGCATTCCATGGTTGCTTCGAAAAGTTGGAAAACAGGGCGCCAATGAAGTATTTTTACAATACTAACATTGATAAATAATAAAGAGGAAAACTAAAATCGATAGTACAATTTTATTTATTGACCCAAAAAAAATTTCGAATAAAAATAATATTGAAAATTTTCTATTCTGGTTTTACAAGGTGCTAGTTTGCGTATAGAACCATGTGGACATCAGCTCTTCGGGAAAATAGAGTATATAACAGTGATATGGTCAGTTTTCGCAAAAGTTCAATTCAAATAACAGCGATTTCCTACAAACAAATGGTTTTATGTATCTGCAGTTTAATAGTCAACGTTAAAATTGGTCGATGTATATCGAAATTTATTTCCAGAAACTATTTTTCTTGTGTTCTTCTGTTCAATTGTTTTCGTTACTTTTTGAACACTCTGTAGACTCATATAATTATACATTGTTAGGCAATATTACAATAAGATTTACCATAATATAGATCATAATGTTGAAATGAGTACGCATTTTGTAATACATAACTGTTTTTAAATAGTTTGTTGAAATAAAATAAAATGGCAGTCTTTTAAATTTGAGTAATGAAAGTAGAAAAGTTGGATCTACAAAATTTTTCTAATCTAAGTTTTTTATTTTTAATCAAATCTCGGATATTGCAAATAATTTCCACCCAGAGTTTGAATGCGAAATTAACTTCACAAAGATCCATTTACAAATATGAACAAATTTTTCATATTTTTATTTCTACCAAGATTCATAGGAAAATATTTGTAGAAAGGTATTATAAGAATAACTCCAAGTTTGTAACTGTTTGAAATATTGATAGGAGAAATCGAATTTTGGATCATTTGTAAATAACTATTCCGGATACTCATTGGCTCGTCAACTCAAAAACTGAAAAACGAAAACAGATAATGATCTGAAACTTTTTGAACGTGTTCAAGAGCTCTTATGACTTGAAGTTCGTGAATGGACCAAATGGTTCCACGTATTCTTCACGCTTCAAGTAAAATGGACGTGCTGGCAAATAATTCAGTATATACAGATTATTTAAACAGTGAAGTAAATTTAATATATATGTTAGATTTCTTGATTGTAAAAAAGGTTTAATTTAATTTTCAAAGAATGCATCTTGAATTTTTCTGACATTAATGCGCGACCTCTTACTTATACGACTACGCATTTGAAGTTGACGTACCACTAATTACATACAGCTGGTTTAGAATAATGTTTGAGTCATTGAACAACACGGTACACTCCCATTCATAAAAAAATGAGCCAGTTGAAACATTCTAAGTGTTATTGTATAAAAAATACATATATTTAGTAATATATACGCTTACAATGGGACTTAGTGATGGTTCAATTTTTATGAACAGGAGTGTACATTACAAAAATTAAATAATAAATAATTTTCCCATTTATATAGTAAAAACTGGTTAAACTACCTTTAATATGGAAAGAAAAACTAGTGTCATTGAATAATAAATAATAATTAATTTGTTATGTGTAAAATTGTCGATTCAATTTATATGGGTAAATAAAATTAATATTGTTTGACATTTGAAGTTCAATATAATTACATGTGAGACAATTATTTATTAATTGTCTATTTACTAACATTTTTTTTTAAATGATTGATTTAATGTTATGATGAAAATAGACTGATCGAATTTTGTAACTGCCATTAAAAAATATTAACTGAATATATGTCCATTACTTTTACATGAGATTTTGATCTAAGTCTCGGGTACAGTTTTTCATTTATTTTACTCACATAGCTATTTCAGTCCGTGACACATAGATGCCTCTATAGTTTGTATTTTATTTTGTATAGTTTTGTTTTATGTATAGATAGTGTATTTTTAATATTTGATTCTTCAAATCAGTGATGCATCATGCCAATGTTGCAATTTAAACTGCTAAGAAATTAATTTTTTTAACTGAATTGCATGTAAATTTAATATTCGTACCGAAGCTCGTTTTTACACATGCAACTATTGATGAAAGATTTCAGTCGCAATAACAATATTTGATATAACTAAAGTTACATTGCTGTGCAAATGATGAAATTCACATGAAAGTAATAGCATGTTTATTAACAGCTTTAACTCTCGTCTTGTTTATTATTTCTTCAACCACTTCAGTCACATGATCAGAGTGTACTAATCACAAGGAAGTAGAATATCAACATATCGTACTCGCTCCGAGTGCAACCGTACTCAGCGCCATGCGTGGTCAAAAAAACAACTTCATGACCAATGTCAGTGTATAAAAAGTACAGGCGTTTAACAAAAATAATTAATTTAATTAAATAAACAACATGTAAAAGCTAAATTAACTGTAACTTTTTGTTAAACGCCTATGGTATTTATACACTGATATTGGTCATGAAGTTGTTTTTTTGACCACGCATGGCGCTGAGTACGGTTGACTCGGAGTGAATACACTACTCTTACATATTAAGTATAAGATTAACATATAAGATTTCAAAAAAAAAACCGAATCATTCGCTTGAATACTTACACATCTAAAGTAGCATGTGTAAAAATGGGCAAAGAAATTTGTTTATCATGTATCACAGTATCTGTGAAAAACTACGAAAACAACATTCAGATACAATTTTGGCTAATGGCTGTTCATCTAATAGTTTGAAATACATTTTCTATTAATTATTATTTTCTGTGAACATTAAAAACAACAATGATATATATTTTATAAAAACAAACCAGATAAGTTAATGATTATGGCAGAAGTGAGCTCAACCAGTAAATGATCTTTTGTTAACCTTGTAAGAATGCACAACTGCAGAAACATTATTATTATTATTAGTAGGTACAATAAAATATTTTTGTAGTTGTAGTTTTGTAATCTTGATTATGTTCTTTTTTTTTTTTTAAAACATGTTAGTGAATATTACTATATTTTTTAATCAAACATCTTATAATATATTTATTACAATTAATTTGTAATTAATTTATAATAATTAAAGTAATATATCATTTTTACAAATTTATTAATAATTGTAAAAAAATAAGGCTATTTATATATATATATATATATATATATATATATATACATATATATATATATATATATACATGGATTTATATTATTCAGATGAAGGTCAAAAAAATCTTCTGTAAACTACCATTGCCGCTAGTGCGATTTCACCTAAATTCTAATTTTTCAAACAATAATGGATACAATGAAGTTTGAATGTTCTAGGGTTAATAAGCGAAAGAAATTAATCTCCTCGATTTTGTTAAAAATCATGTTTATAGACCATTTTGACCCATAAATAACGAAAATCTATTCAAAAATTTGAGTTTTTTGAAGTATGGCTGGTTACCTATGTATATTTTGGAATACAAAATTCCAAATACAGAATTGCTTATACAATTGCAATAAGGTACAAAAAACAAATAAAGCTTTTAATATGAGACTGAACTCAATTTCAATAAAATCGGAAACTGCGATCGCTACGAATTTCATCAACAAAGAGTCAAGTAGTTTGATTTATGTATCTCTATACATTTAAAGGGAAATATGTTATGTGTATGTGTGTATGTTTCTCCGAATTGTTGAGGGAAAACTATTGGAGATTGCGAAATAATGATAAGAGAAAACCCAAGGAAATTTCCCTTAAGACTCCAGAAAAACTGTCAGCAGTCCAAAATGAAAAAATGACCTAATTTTTGTAATCCAACATAGTTAGAGACGTTATTAGATATAATTAGGTCATTTAGGAAGTACTTAATATAAATCTTTTACGGTTTCTAATAAAGGACTAATTTCTATTTAGGGCACTATGTTTCACTAAATCTACATTGTTAACAGAAAAATAGAAAAAAAACAGCACCTGTTACGAACGCCATGTGCCAATATTAATGCAACGAAGTTTTATTATTCAAATGGAAAAAAAGAGCTGAAAGAAAACTCATTGGATAAAAAAATCAGTTTGTAGTTGCATAATTCTCTTTTTTTTCAATCAATAAATATACCAACAACATCATATCGGCAGATCTGTTAACTGATTTTATCATAGGTTATATGTTATAAAAGTATTTTTACCTTGGTACAGAAGGTCTTACACCATAAAATCTATGTATATAAAAATATATTTATGTATATATGACAAGATTGGCTTCTAATATAGTCCTATCAATCGATTCCATACAGGGTTCCATAGTACAATCCAACGTTACATAGAAATTACACAAGAGTATATTTTATATTCATCAGTGGTGGATTTACGCTTAGGCCCGTGTAGCCCGGTCTTAGGATGCGAAAAATTTTACAGATGAAAAAATTTAATGAACGATTTAAATTTGAATTAGTTTTGCTATGAATATATGAACAAATTTCGATAAAGTATTCCAAAAAATGTTGAAGTGTGAATTGCAAGAAAGTAACTATTAAACAAAAATCAAGCAAATAAGCTAGTCAATAAGTATTCCAACGATTTTAAATAGATGTTAGGTAATGAATGTATTCATTTACATTATCAACTCAAAGATTTATCAGAGAATAATGAAAATATGCACTCTGCACTAAATTTATGCAATATTTTACATTCACATAATCTTTGCGATTTTTAGCCTAATGTAGATATTGCTTTACGCATTTATTTAAGCAACAAATTGTTCAGAAAAATATCTTTTTCTAGCCTTAAAAGAGTTTAATCTTAAGGACGTTCCAGCACTGTGTTATCTAATCAGGACAAAAAAACGGTTTGATTTTATTATAGAGCAAATACATAACCATATATATATAACACATAGACAAGTTCACAGTTCATATATGAAAAATAATGTAATTTTGAAGAAAAATATTAATTTTAAACTTTTATATTTCAAAAACAAAATGGTAACAGACGATTTTTTATTTTTAAATTTATATAATAAATATTTATCTTTACTTTTCTAGTTTAAAAAAAAATTCTGTCGAGTATTTTTTCTAATACAACAGATAATATTTGGGCGGGCATAAAGTTTAAGATGCTTCTAATGAGAGAGAGAGTGAGAGAGAATGATGACTTTGATATGAATTATTTTACGTTCTAAACGGTCAAAATTTCTGAAATTTCGGGATTTATTAGAAAATGTTATTTTTAACCTGTAAAAAAATGAACAAAATCTGTCGAAAAGTGGTGGTATGCTGGAACATCCTTAAGAAATTTATTATTACGTTTAAATAAATAAATCACATTACCTAAAACCCTGATACGGAACCCATCAAATATTCAACAAAAAAAAAAACTCCTATATAAAAGCCATAAATGCTTAATGGGTTTTTTTCACGTGAATGAAACAACAACGTACCTACTACGTACGTTTTATATAAAAAAAAGTTTTTCATGTTCTTTCACAAACGTGTGTGCTAATCATATAAAATGACTGACTTTATGGGATGCATTTTATAGTAATTAAACGAGAAAAAAATAAAAATAATTATTATTAACTATTTGTGAACTGAATACCAATAAATTTATTTAGTTTTTGTTAAAAAAAAATTGTATACCTACCTACATACCTTTTTATACCCGGTATATATAATATATACTATGGTATATTAAGTTTAGTTCCGACTTTGTAACGGCTATCTGTCTGTCAATACAATAACTCAAAAAAGAAAAGAGATAGTGAGCTGAAATTGTGTGTGTGTGTGTTGTCTGGAGCTAAACAGTAAGGGCAAGTTAGCGAATGGGCAAAATCGAACCATTCTTGGGTTAAACTAACCATCTTTGAAACCGTTACAGAGAGCCAAAAAGTGTATAATAATATTTTTCATAAAGTCAGTATACACCGGGTATTTAAGCAATTAACTCAGTTAGTAATTATTTTCACTTGTTTTATTTCTAACTCGACCTGTTAATATAGTGATTCTATAGATAGATAGACAGATTGTAGCGGCTTCCCTGGACGGACTACACTTCGACCATAAGGTCCATTGTGATGCCTAAGGATGTGAGGATGTGAGTTGGGTGGAAGGAATATTTGTGTATCGACTAGTAATTGGTAGGATATGCGGCTACAGCCGACTATGTTAGGAACTATGCCGATCTTCATCTGGAGTTCGTGAAGGAAATTGCCGAAAACCTTCTCAAGCATAACCGGTTACTTCCTTCTTGTCCATACCCCCCTTCTTTTTTCTTAATAAATGACAAACTGCCAATGTTGGTATTCGAACCCATAATTTTCGGAATAATTGAATGTACAATATCGAAATTAATCAATGTCCACAGAGAATAAATTTCCATAAAGAAATCGGTCACCTTTGCGCTTAGAATAAAGTAAAACAAATTAATTTGCATTATGGAATAGACCATAAGTTTTTATGGTTAAGAAGACGATTACTTGTAAGTAGTGTGTGTGTAGGTACTTGAAACCCATAAATTAACATAGTCAATAATATGTTACATCGTAATGCGTACAGATGTGATGAAAGATCTACCCCGCCGCCGACTACTAATATAGTCGTGCGTTCTTCATTGTAATGATCTTTGTTAATGCTTAAATAAGCAAACGCACATGCTGCTTTGTGTTTATATAAATATTCAATAGTTTTGTGTTATTATACCAGAAACAGAATTATTATCCATTTATGTGGAGCTACATTTACAATATGAGTATATTCATATTTCATTAAAGGCCGGTTTCTATCTCAAAGTGTGTATTTAATTTTGGCTTGCGGATAATCGTTAGACTATAATTAAACTTTATAGTCTAATTTTGAATGTTTAAGCTAAAGTACTGTTAAATAAGAGAATACAACATGTATCATCAAATTCGAGTGTCTCCATCTCAATTGCATCAAATAAGCGGTGAGATACGCACCAAATTACCAACAAGCAACATATCTCTGAATCCATATCCCAGAGATAGTTACGATTAGCTAATTCATACTGATGATGATTATATTGTAGTCGAAATACGTATTTATAAAATACAAACAAATGCTCTAGGAATAGAGGCAAAAATTTGAAATATAATAGTTTCACAGTCTCATCGAGCGAGCTACTGTTTCGTCAACATCGAAAAAATAGCTAACAACAGCTATAATCAAGTGATATTTCTTACTGAGTATAGGTAGCAAATAAAACAATATATATTCGTAAAATTGGGATCTGTGACAGAGGCTATTTATCTTTAGACAGTAAAAAAATAATTTGAAGGGAGTCGGAACTAGGACCTTAACTCCTTGGCCTTTAGAACATTTGTTCCGTCCTTAAGTACAGCTTATCTAAACCCATATTATATCCCATAACGAATGAGTTCGGGGTTCTGCCCCTTAATATTCTGTACCTGGTCGTTTATCATTTTCTACAGGCCATGTATGGAGATTGTATCAATCTCCATGCACTACCTTCAACTAGGGGTATCGGGCATCTGCAAGAAGATGGTAATTAAGTCCGTAATGTCCGTCCCAAAATTCTAACCGTAGGTAAATTAGTTCAGTTGTATGATCTAGCTATACTTCTTGGAATCCCATTAATAGAAATAAGCTTGTAATAGTAAATTCTCTCTGAACTTACTGATAATTTTGATACGACAAACTCTGATGAGAGCAGCGTTGGAGACTGTCTCTTCCGAAACTATAAGATAATCCTTACTATACCAGAATTTAAGGAGTAGCCGACGGTACTACTGTGTTGTTCGGCAGCACAACGAGTTCAGAATTTCGCTATTTCGAAGACACACAGTGGATAAAATTGACGTTAATATCGGAACATGGCCTGATGGTACAGCAGAAGTCAACATAGTGTGACCTTAAGTCCATCTGGCTTTAAAAACATTATTATAAACTGGCAACGAAGCGGTTATTACGGGGTTTTTTCCTATTTGACCATTTTTGTCGTATGGAAAATGTGTAATAATTAACAAACAGAAACAAAAAAAATTAAATTAAATTGATTATCATGTATACAATATACCCTATGGTTCATATTAAAATGAAACACACTGTCACTAAATAATATGTTATATGCATTTTAATTGTCATATAATATGTGCTTGTGTTATTAAGTGGCATCACATATGAAGTGTCGGCACCTTTTCCAAACACATATGTTTGTAATACTTGTTACCATACATACATACACAGTTCGTATTGTTTATGTTTTGTTTGGCATCATGTATACAAACAAAACCGTCTTTATTAGGAAGTCCATCATAAACAAGTACTTGACCGTATAAAAATTAATAAATTTATTCACCTCGATGTACACACTACAATAGCATCGGATTATGTTAAATGGAGGTGCTATATTCACGGAGTTTCAAAATCATATTGGGATTTCATTGAATCTTTACGTTTTCAGGTCTCAAAAGGCTACTGTTGATCAGTGAACTATTTTGACATTTAAATCCAATAGTCTAAAAGATCACTTAGAAGATATCGAAATAATAAACAGACAGAAACGCCTCAATTTCTATTTGTTCAGAATTTTTTGATCTAATTACTAATTGTAAACCAAAGTTACAATAAAAAAGACATGTAGAACGAATTTATAAACCAAGTGAATACTGCGTCTTCGGGTGTCGACTGTGAAATACACGTCGTTAAAATACAATATATATAACTTCTTCAAAAGTGGTTTCTAGAATTTTTGTAGTTCATTCGATTTATCTTTTCGAAACCGAGTGTGAATCTATATCTGTAAATCTATAAACCAAAAAATTTCTATAGATAAGTCTCTTCTTAGTAAACAAAAAGCAACTAGTTGTTTCCATACAAATTGTTTCCATGATTCGTTATCATAGATACCAAACTTATGACTATGTTTAACTATATAATCGTTAGATGTTGGATCTTTTATGTTTATATATTTGGGAAAAAAATGGTATGAGCAGCCACACCACCCCTATAAAAATTTATTCCCTTGAGGGTGTACGGTAGATAGAGGCAAGTTTGAACTTGCCACACAATCTCGTATACTATGCTTGCATATAGAAGTTGTGTGACGTTCTCAATACATTTTTTGTTTGTTTGTTAAATTATATTGTTAATAACTATTTGTAACCAAACCGTTGAACGACACGTATAATTAAATTAACAGTATTGATTATTTATCAATATCATGTGACAATATCAGAACCGCTAGAATCTTAATCGGATATTCCACTAGTTAATTATTTGGAAAGAGTATGATAAAAAAAAATTACCTCTTATAGTGATTTTTAGGCAATCAAAATTTAACTTGGTATAGAGTATAATAATTGAACTTAGTAAGCTACTCACATAGAAATTTAATCTGACTTTAATGAACATCCGTTTTTGTGGACCGTGCAAAACCGGACTGTGTTGCCTCCACCAAGATAAAAAAAAATCCATCTTTGAAACCGTAAGAAATACTTTAATACATTTTTTTCTTAAAAATAAACTTTTTCTCATAACCTCGTTATATATCGGGTATCTAAGCAATTAATTCAGTTATTGTATTTAAATTTGCCTATAAATATTAACTGTTGGGAATGCATGGTCCGTTTTTGTCTATTTCTAAACTTGATATCATTTTGTAGCTATGAACATTGGAGTTATGAACATAAAATTTGGAAGATATGATCCTTAAAAAGTCTGGAGGTGCACTAAGGTAGGATTCTTGGAAAATAAATTCCTAAAGGGGTGATCTAAGAGGTGTAAGTTTGTATTAGGATCCCGTTTTTTTTAAGATACATTCCTGCAAGATACGTAGAAAGTGTAAAGCTGCACTACAAAATAATTTTTCGAAAATCAACTTCTAATGGGGTAAAATTGGGTGTAAATTTTGCTTTTGAAAATAAATCATTACTTGACGCGTAGAAATATAATGGTATAATGTCTTTACAATTACAATTTTCGCAAGCGAAGCAGCAACGGGTATGCTAGTTACATTATATAGAAAGTATAACAAATGCATTATGTTGTTTCAAAAGAGAACTACTATACCGACTGTTTTAGACAGCTTTGCCAATAGAGAATCAATGTTAAATATTATTTACTATATAACTACACAATGCTTCATAAAGAAATAAAAATAGTGGGGGTACTCTGTAGTCAGTAGTGTGTGTGTGTGCATATGTAATGAATAATAATATTATAAATGAAGTGGGCATCACTAAATCTCCACTCTTAAATGACATCAAACCAACATCATAACACAAGCAGCCCAGATGTTTGTTAGTTTTATAGTAAATATTTTATTTATTTATTTAACATTGATTCCCTATAAGAAATGCATTTAAAAACAGACTGTATACGTGTTACCTACCAACTTGTTGTAACTGTAGATTTGATTTAAAGAAAAAAAAAACTAAATCAATTATTCAACGCAACTTTAGAGTTGCCACAATTAAATTACACTTAAAGTCTCACTTGAATTATGCTCAATTAAATTGTAATATAGTCGGAAAATAGTTGTTTGTAGTACTTTATATGAAATAGATAAATGTTGGATACACCATTGTTGGATTGTTTTGTGTCGTCTCCTATATAAACGAAACTACCTATTACCTATCTAATTAAGGTATATTCAAATTAAAGTTTCAAATGCACTCATTATTTTTACATTTATATGGTTTCTATCTGTCTATGTGGTTCGTCTATTTTGTTTGTTTCTTTGCGGTAGTTTATGTGACAATATTCATACTTTATATTGTTAAACTGTTACACAATCAATCAGACGGATGTTGTTGTTATAAAATTGTTATTTAAAGGTTTGATTTTGATTTGATCTAATACACAAATATGGTATACTTTAATGTTTATCTCTCGATATATAATTTTAGTTTTAGGTTTATATGGCAAAAACTAGAATATTTCTCTGACTTTGTGAAACAAATTTTACTTTTAAATCCTCCCATACATATTATAAAATAAAGTCCCACAGCCGCGTCTGTCTATCTGTACGCGGTAAACTCAAAAACGGATTTGCATACGGTTTCCAATAATGGACGGAGTGATTCATGAGAAAGGGGAAGCTGTATAATTCAATGAGGTTTTGTGTAAATTGGCTGAAATATGACGATGATAGTTGATGAATTCGGCAAATATCATGCCGATTGGGAGCTTTATTGTCGTGTGCTGGGGCTATGTAGATAGATAGATAGATTGTAGAGGCTGCCTTGGACGGGCTGCACTTCGACCGTTAGGTCCATTGTGATGCCTAAGGATGTGAGTGGAGTGGAAGGAATTTTTGTGTATAGACTAGGAATTGGTATGATATGCGGCTGCAGTCGACTATGATAGGAACTATGCCGATATTCATCTGGAGTTCGTGAAGGAAACTACAGAAAACCTTCTCAAGCATAGCCGGTTACTACGTTCTTGTCCATACGCCGATAGTTTAGTCAATTAACCGTCTCTTTTTCTTCTTAATAATTGACAAACTGCCGATGACGGGATTCGAACCCATAACCTCCCAGTTTCCAAGTAGGCATACTGCGCAGACATAACACCTTAGACCGCTTGGCCACTTGGACTGATCGGGGCTATGTATCTAAGCACTGTACCCGGCGCAACCTCTAAGCTGAGGCGTAGCCTCTAGCGGGTTGTAATATATAATAAAAGTAAAAACAAGAATATTTATTATTTCTTGTCTTGATTGTTGCAACAACGATTGCAACTCGAAGGGAAATAGGATCGAATTTTCTGTATTAACATATATCTCAAAAATAAATTTTTTTTAATTTAGCTTTCTTTTTATTTTAAAATATAAAAAAATACTTTCAATACAAGAAATTTGTAAATTTGAAGTTTATATATCTTTTTTTGAATAGACTTTCATACAAGCTGTTATTTTTTTTCGAATTCTTCATACTCGAATCCGAGCTAGACGTCTATCAATACTTTCCTTATCACCTAATTTATTAACAAAATTCTGATCTTACGTTACAAAAGGCACTCAAAATTTCAAGTTTCTTGGTTGTTTCGAGGTTTATAAATTACCAATAAGTCAGTAAGGACAAAGTTATGTTAATACGTAGATTGGAGAGCTTCTTAATAGAAATAATAAATAAATTGTATTAATTAGCATGTTGGAAATTATTTTTCCAGTGGTTACTTTTCACAGGTGATTTTACAGTTATTCATATTCATTTTCGACCACAAATGTCGAATAATAAATAAATATGATATATTTCCTGTATTTTAGAGATATGCAAAGTAAAAAAAAAAAAAAAAACAACTTAACTATAATCATTAATTATTATTCTGAAGTGACGCTTCATATTTACAGTGTGATTCAAAAAGCACATCAATAAATTATTTATTAAAAATTATTGGATATATGAAATGAAAAAAAAGGTGTCAAAAAATATAATTCAGATGTTAAGTTTTATCCTGGTTTGTGTTTAAGTTAATAAAAAAAGAGTTACAACAATTTAGCTCTGACGTTTTTGTTGCCTTATCTCGATAGAGAAAGCTTCTGTGAGCATGGTATCTATGATGGTACTAACCAATAAGCGCGCTCTGTCAGAAAACACAGGACCAAGATGAACACTATGCTTGATAGCGCTGACAGCGTGTAAGATAGTCATGACAGTCAAACTGTTTATAACTAACCTGTACCCGAAATGGGTTAAAATGCTTCGTTTTCCTTCTAAGTAGATCTAAATATACAAAGCAGACTGCTTCGCGTTAAATAACACTTAACTCTTAAGGTATTTCCAAACTATATCAGCAGATCGGGTACCCGTGCGAAAAGAACTATATAGAAAATGATATGCGTAAAAAACTATGTTGGTGCTCCTGCGCGTTATTGAAAACAGCTGTCCGTTGTACAAAACATCATACATAAACTAGTATATAATTTCAAACTACATTCAAACAGTACGTATGTAGGTCAGAATGCCAACTGAACCATAAAAAATAACCTTCTGCTGCGGACATGAAAAAAAATGCAATTTTTTTACGCATATTTTATCAAAAAACTTAACAACCCGATGGACATTCTCCCAAAGTTTGAAGGAAAAATATTTCTAAGGAATTGAGGAAAGTATGTGTCAAATTTCAGAACAACCGTGACTATATTGAGATAGTTTGAAGTAAAAACAGTCGGAATCGTGCATTTTATTTCACCATGTTTATGAAGGTGCATGTTAAATTTCTCCAACTTACGTAACGATTTTCTTAAAAACGCCATGGTGATATATTCTCAAAAAAATTCAACTGATTTATGAGGATTCATTTTACTATTCTTGTGCATTTCGTGAAGTTCTTGACAACCTAATAATAGTTTGGAAATACCTTAATGAGTTTTAACAGAAATTCTCACCAATACCCAGAAACCTTTTTCTTTTTGTTAAATCAGTCCTTTTTTTTTGGATTAAAAAAAAATTCCTTCTGCCATATTGATATTGAACACTCGGTATAAATGTCGGTAGTGTGTAAAAAAAATATATAGTACTACCTTCTTCGTGACTCAATTTGTATTTATATTTATTGTAATCATAAAGAATAAACCTTTATTAATAACAATATAAATGTGTATTAAATGGCGAATATGTTAATCATTATTATTAATATTATATTGAAATGGTATTTTAACCATATACTTCAACGATTATCACTGCATTTATTCATAAAGGTCATGGTGTCTTAAAAAAAAACGTATTATTTTATTTACAATATATTATGATTAATATTTTTATGCAAATTTTACATATTATGTATATTTACAATTCTAATTGTTTATTTTAAATACATAATAATGAATTAATGGACCGTGTTGTTAGAAATCAATGCTAATTTATAATTATTATTTTTCATTTTTAAAATTACATATCATTAATAATAACATTTGCGTATATCCAATAATATTTTATAGTAGGTGTTTTACTAATTATTTACTATTAGTTGTAAATCTAAACAAAAGCATAGTAAGTTAAGTTTCTTTTACCCTCCAAAGCGTTATATGGGTTATAGGGTTAAATTCAAAATAATATTATTCCAAATTTATCTATTTGCGATCTATGTGTCCCTTACTGTAGGCCATCAAACTACCTTAATGCCGCCTGCCATAATGCCTCAAAATCAATACAAAAACTTTTCTATGCGAAGAAAAAAAATTGTTTTTCTCTTAAATTTGTGGTAATATTTAAGTTTAGTAATTTCTTTCTTGACCCAGTCAAATAGTACTTTTCCCCCTGAAAAAATAAACGAGGAAATTTTTCAACGAATTATCTTCGTTTTCTTCAAGTCATTACTTTTACCTCTTGAAAAATCTAAGTAGAGATTTTCAAATCGCAAGCGAAATTTCGTTTTGGACCTTTAATATGTTTTCATAGTGCCAAAACGAAGATGATTCCATTGGAAAATCTCCACGTGTATTTTTTAAGAGGTAAACAGTTTTGAAAATGGTTTAAACATGGAATTAAATTGTAAATAACAAAAGTAGACTTAGTAAAATAAAATTTTGAAATTAATGGAGTTCCACAAAATAAAGCTCTGTACAGTAAATAAGGTGATGAGGCCACCATTGTAAACTATTTACTGAGCTATCTGAGGTATTTGCAATGCTTAAAATGTCCCTATTAAGGAATAAATTAAGCTTTCTCTCAAATGGTTAAAAAATTTAATTTGTAAAATGTAATTTGGATTTCGAACAAATTAAAAATATATTGATTAAAAAACTAACTTTATATCGTGCATTTAATAAACAATTAACTAAGTTAAAGTTTTTATATTTCTTGTTTGAAACAAAGTTCATTATAAAAATATGTTTATGGTTTTATAGTGGTATTTTTTTACGGAAGTAAAAGAATATTGACGATTATACATTATTAATGCGAAAACAATGTTACACCATTTTTGTTAGTAATTTTTAAGAGTATTCTCTCTTGAAGAACATATTTGAAACTATAGCATAATCCAATTAAATTGAACCTATTTTAATATTTTTCTGTGATACTATAAAGTTAACGGGACAAATATATACGGCTCATTAGACTCATTAAAATGATTAATTTAGCATAGATTAATCAACAGATCGATTTTTTTTAAATAAGAAATACAAATAATTAAAAAACATTGCGGTTCTTGTGAAATTAATCAAAATACTGAATGCAATTTCGATTTTATTATCACTATTGGATACAAATTGTTACGATTTTTTTTATACTCCATTTCTCATCGATTTGTAATGATTTACAATTGTGGTCAATGAGATAAGTAAATAATTGAATGCATTCATTTAATAGCTTATCCTACATGACTGAGTAAGATGTACATCAGACTATGTAATTTTCTTAATTGTTCCCTGTGCTTTATTCTCTGTCCTTCGTTTTCTTTTCATATCTCAAGTTCGTTTAAGAATTGTAGAAACATCGATCATATCTCAAAAAGATTTTTAAACCCGGTATATGTTATATACCAGGGTATATTCATATTTAGTTCCGACTTTATAACGGTTGCAAATATCGATCGTGAAACAATTTATAGTATTTCCGAAAATTTGCCCGTCCGTAAACACGATAATGGTAACGGTGTGTGTGTTCAAAAGAA
The DNA here is from genome assembly GCA_963920215.1 of Nineta flava. Lineage (NCBI taxonomy): Eukaryota > Metazoa > Arthropoda > Insecta > Neuroptera > Chrysopidae > Nineta > Nineta flava. The sequence continues at coordinate 7,632,226 of OY986042.1, forward strand.
GCTAAAAAGTAAGGTCAAGTTCGGGAATGGGCAAAATCCGATCATGTTTTGGCAAAATGGGCAAAACTAACCATCGTTAAAACCGTAAGAGATAGAAACGCAGTTAAAAGACACATTGTTCGGTTTTTTTTTTTTAAATAAAGAACTTTTGTTTGAAACTTCTTTTTTATAAACTCAGTGTTTACCGTGTATTTAAGAAGTTAACTCACTTAGTTGTTATTTTCATTTGTTTAAATTTCTAATTTTTCTTGTCATAGTAGATTTGATTTATTAGTCGAAATGTAAGAATATTTTTTCCCTCATATTTAATTTTTTTACGTAATACCTACATCCGACTTTATTAGTGGCGTTTGTTTTTCAAAATTTGTGCCGTCTACATTCGGTTTTCGAAAAATTTTGAAAAAAGAAACACCGTTTTATTAATATTTAGTTCCGATTTTATAACGGTTGCAAATATTGATCGTGAAACAATTTATAGTATACATGTTCATAAAATGACCTAATTTGTACATGTCCGCAAATTTGTCCGCCCGTAAGCACGATAACTCAAAATGCGGAATATAATACTAGACCACAAAGAATAGAAGTTCAGACGGTAGTGACTGCACTTTACTTCGAGTGTACTCACACATTTCAAATTTATAAATATTTAAAAATATGAAATACTATGAAAAATATAAACACACCATAAAATTTTTTTATGATAGCTGGTGTATTTTGGTTTATATAAAATTACTCTTCTTTAAACTTTTCGACATCTTTAAAACTCCTCGGTAGTATAAAACATCATATATCATATCGCAGTGAGTGAGAATGTGTACAAGGATATACCGTTCGTGTTGGGTAGAAGAAAAATGTTGATAAATAATACGACACCGGTATATAAAGTGAAGAAAAATAGAAAAAATCTAATCTATTATTCAAAAATTACCGTGTAAAATAACACAATATACTTATATGAAATTTCACAAGTTTTTTTTTTCCCTTAAAAAGTCATAGAATAAGGAACATGGCACGCCGTTGTTGCATCACATATTCTCTGTAAACTTTAAGAATGTTAAATAAAAAATTTTCAAAATTTATGATTTTCAAAGTTTATTATTATAGACTTCAGATTGTTTGAATACACTTTTCTGGAACACTTAGAATTTAATTAGTTTTACACCATGTACTATTTATTCAAAGTGATGTAAGTGACGTAATTAATCAACGCCAGTTTCATTTTGTACGACTTTTAATTTTAAAAGAAAAATAATTTGATTGATGAAATACATTCACAATTAATCTTTGTCCTTTCTTTTATTCTATTTAGATTACCCTGACATTTGTTGTAATAACTATCTGGTCGATTCGACATCAGTCGTCTAGAATAGCGTAGTCTTAACACAATATTGCAATTTTCTTGTGATTTTCTCCTAGTAAATGCATTTTCATATCGATAGAAGATTTGTTTACTTCCACTAATTGACTTTTTCAGTGAATCAGTGACTATGTTGTCATAATGTTTTCTTACGTTTTCTTACAAACGATGAATATTGTTGCAATCGAAATACCGGTATCTTTGATTAAGTTTTATTATATTTCTTTTAAATTCATGGTTTGTACAATGGTATATTAAGTTTAGCCCAGACTTCGTAACGGTTTAAAATATTGATCCTAGAAAATAATTTTTGGTATAGATGTTCATAAAATGATCTAATTAGTTCATTCCAGCATATCCGATCGTTGGTCCATCCGTCAACTCGATAACTAAGAAACAAAACTAGATAAGGAGCTGAAATTTTGTGTGTATATTCTAGACCTAAAATGTAAGTCCTTGAATGGTCAAAATCGGATGTAGCCTCTCTTTGCCAATGGGGTAAATATCCATCTTTGAAACCGTGAGTGATATAATAAAAATTTAAAGACAAAAAAAACGTTTTTTCTTAACTCAGTTATTTGTTATTTTGACTTGCTAAAATATATTTTTAATACATTTTTGTTAGTTTTGTTTCGAGTATTGTCGAGTATTATACTAGTTTTGCACCAAGCTCTGAGTATTTTTTTATGAGACTAAGAGAAAAGTTTTTTTACGTATGCGGCAAATAGAACATGGGCAAAGAAAAAATTTATTTATATTTTATCCGATTACATTTTGATACGTCACCAGTGTTCTTACACTGGGCTTATTTCATTCATCTCTAAGACGTCGAGAAATAAAAGTAATACAAAATAAATTAAAAAAATATTATGATAAATTTCCAATTTTATTAATACTGAATATTTTTTCTGGGAAAAAAAAATTGTGCCTATATTTTCAATTTTAATTACTTAATGACAAACAAAAACAACGCGCATATTGTTTATCAATTTGACTCTAATTAATGATTAATCATAATAAAATGTGAATCATTAGTTATATAAACTCTACATGAGACATAATGTCTCTCGGTACATCACACTATTACTTTTTAAAATGATAAATGTTTTAGTATTACTACTTTACTAAACATATACTGATATATTTAATTTTATTATGCGACTTAAATTAATCTCATTATATTAATTTAACCCTCTATTGGTTATGGGTTCGAATCCCGACATCGACAGTTTGTTAATTATTAAGAAAAAAAAGGGGTGTGGTTAATTGACTAAACTGTCGGCGTATGGACAAGAACGAAGTAACCGGCTATGCTTGAGAAGGTTTTCTGCAGTTTCCTTCACGAACTCCAGAATATCGGCATAGTTCCTAACATAGTCGGCTGCAACCGCATATCCTACCAATTCCTAGTCTATACACAAAAATTCCTTCCACTCCACTCACATCCTCACATCCTTTGGCATCACAATGGACCTTATGGTCGAAGTGTAGCCCGTCCAGGGCAGCCTCTACAATCTATCTATCTATCTAACCCTCTATTGGGTGACTGAAAATATGTTCTACAAAAATTTGCCATTTTATGTCCAAATGTTTGCAGAAATGTTTGTGTTTATGTACCAAAGTTGAAAGAGAGAAAAGTTAAATGAATTTTGGTATAAATTAACAACAACAAAATTTTATTTTATTTTCTGAAGAAGGAACTGTGTTCTGAAACAAGTCAAATAAAGTGATTCTACGAATATCCAATTATCAAATGATAATTAATGAGAACTGTAGGTTTTTTAAATAAAATTTCAAATTCCCCTTTTACCTAGATCTTTGTTTTTGTATTATAAATACGTATTTCGACTACAAAGTAGTCATTATCAGTATAAATTAGCTAGTCGTAATTTATTTTTTGACAATTAGAAATAGATAGAAAGTCGAGATCAATAGACAAAAATAAAAATAAATAAAAAATTAACTAAAATAAATTAAAATATAATTAATTTTAAAATATAATTAATTTTATTGAAATTACTCTTTTATTGAAATTTATTTCGTTCAAGTTTATTCCTGTTAACCTTACTCTGATTAAAATTACTCTTATATTGTCTCAGGATATGTTACTCGTTGCTAACTTGATGACAGTTTCACTCATGGAAAATTAGATTCTACGAAAATTTCAAATATTTGTTTTATTTAATAATTATAATGGATTTTCGTGTCGAAGTAACGATCGACCCATTCAATACAAAAATGACCATTTGATGGTAAAATACATCTCTTATCGTATTTCCTGTTGGATGAGTTAAAGGCTGTTATATATATATATCATACGATTTGTTTATATAAATAATAAAATTTAAATTTTACAAAAACCTTCATTACTCGATTATGATTATATTATTTTAATTTATATATGATAAGAGAAATGTGTTTTGTTTCAATTTTAATAATATTTTCTTTTCTACAATATTAATATTATTATTATTATTTTAATTTTATCAATCATTTACATAAACTTCTTTTTTTTTTTTGATAAAACATTGATAAACCATTTATAAAAATATTATTAATAATTCGTCAAATTTATATCGTTTGTTTTCGTATTTTGCGTTAATCAATTTCAAAATATATACCGTAATATTTTACTATTAAATATAATAAATATAAACATTTAGAGCAGAGACGGGCACAATCAGCTCGTCTGAGCCTTACGGGCTCTCCATAAGCTGGGTGAGAGTAAGTAAAGAAGGTATGTTTTGAAGCAAGACGGAACGATGTTTCAATTTGTCCTACCGATCATACAGGTTGTCCTACCGATTATTGCCCAATAATTTATTCAATCAATTTAGAAATAGTTTTATAAAATACCTCCACTGCTGAACTTATCCAAGACTGCTTGCGATGTCTTCTCCATTATTAAATTCACTACTTTTATTTTTTTTGAAAAACAAATTATGCGAAAAATAATTTCCACTACTACAAATAGTACTTTTCACTTTTTCAATTCAAAGTAGACTAACTCGAAGAACTCAAATTCCCAGTTTATGTAAAATTTAACTTAATTCATCAAATTCCCATGACACTATACTGAGCATACTCCATACGAAGAAAAAATAATTAAATCAGGTAAATAATTCTTTATTAGTTCTCGGATATGAAAAGTAAAATATTTAGACAAATCATTTGGAATTTTCAAAACTATAATTCTATTTAAATTATCCTTTGCAAAAATTTCCCTCTTTTATTACAATGGTCCAGCGGTAAACTTAAAGGTTCCAAAGATTTATATATATTTTTTATATATTTTTATTTTATTCATACACAAATATGATACATACTAAAAAGGTACATTTTATGACCCAAATTACCAGCCCAAAATTCCAGAGTATGTATTGAATGATTGTATGTATTTTACTTTGTATAATAGTGACCATAAAAAAGATTTGGTATTATTATATTTTTTTCAGAAAATGTTTTAATTAAAAAAAGAAAATATTAATAATTGGTAGGTTACCCTGTATTAACTCTATCTCTCTTCCCTACCTCTCACTCAGAGCTTGGGGGAGTCAACTTCTGCCCACCTTAGAGTATATATGGTATTCAATATTATGATCATGTTATAATAATAGGCGTGTGATTTTAAATTTGTTGCGCCAGTGCAGGCAATGTGTTAAAAGTCGTAAAACTTGACGACCACAAGTCGAGTTGTTAGCCTGCAGTCGACTTTGATAAGAACTTAACCGATATTCATCGGTAGTTTGTGGACGGAAACTACCGAAATAAAAAAAGGGGCGGTAAATTGACTAAATTGTCGGCGTATGGACAAGAACGAAGAAACCGGCTATGCTTGAGAAGGTTTTCTGCAGTTTCCTTCACGAACTCATAGAATATCGGAATAGTTCCTATCATAGTCGGCTGCAGCCGCATATCCTACCAATCCCTAGTCTATGTACAAAAATCCTTCCACTCCACTCACATCCTCACATCCTTAGGCATCATACTGGACCTTATGGTCGAAGTACAATCTATCTATTTAGCTATACTCATTGTGGAGTGACAACTTTTTTAATAAATGAACAATTAAAGATTGTACTTATTGTAGTTTTATAGACAAAACAAGATTGGTGAGTTATGATTATGTACTGTTATCAGGTTTTGCAGTTATGATTAGGTATGACAATAATTAATTGAAATACGTGTTTTCATAAAAGGTTACCTTCAATATATATATTTATGTTTGTATAGGGTGTCTCCTCCTCTCTGAACATTATGCATCTCTTTCTGTTCGTGGTAACGAACATATGTAAGTGGTTTATAATAGAATCGTCATTCAAGTATCCAATTTTCGGATTTTTTTATGAAATTAAAATATGATATTAATCTTAATGTTTTGCATTTATTAAAAAAAATTGTTTTTTGATCGATTTTGAACCGAATTATTCGTAATCAAATTTGAAATTTTGAACATGCATGGTATACGTAAACGGTTCGCGCATACACCTTTTTTTTCTTCTAAAACTGGAAAACTTTTCTATATATTTCTTTCAGAAACAACTATCTTATAAAGTTGAATTCAACAAATTAATTAAAAAATATATATATATATATATATATATTGCGTATTTTTTTAAATCTATTAATCTTTAATGGTAATAATTTGCAACTGCTACCCCAAAAATATTCAATAATCACTATCAGTACAATTCTTGTATAGTACAAAATACAGTAAATTGTTTCATAAGTGTCCAAACACTATATATGTTATACTGGATATGTTCAATTGGCATAGTTGTGATAAGAAAATTTTATTTTTTTTAACTGTAACAAATGAAATTACTTAAATTGTATTTGTTTCTTTTCAGTCGATTAAAATGAAGTTAAACCGGATATCTCGATTTAAAAGTCGGGATAAATTTGAACCCCATTACAACGGCGTTAGAATGGAATACTCACAAAGTTGCAGCCATTAAACCACTATTTCAAGGTTTCAGTAGGTCAATTCATTCATTGGACTACAGTCCAAAAAAAAAAAAAAGATAGGTATATTCCGAGGTGCACCCTGTATGTATTATATTCTTGTTTGTATTTAGTAATAAGAAATAACAGCAAAATACTAAGAATTGATAAAATAATTTAAAATTCAAATCACAAAATAAAAAAAAACTTCTATATCGATTTCAATCGATTATATTGAAACATGAAAGTAAGTGAACTTCTGAAGTGACAAGATTTGAAGCTATCAAGTTTTTAATGTTCAAATAAATTGGTGGCATTAAAAAAATATACGTGTTCGTAGCTAATTGGTTAATTCTACAATTTTTTTTTACATATAAATTTCACATCCTGTTTTACCCTTTTCGACATTTCGCATTTTGGAAGATCCTTTCTTAGTGGGTAACTAACTGATTGAATTGCTTAAATACCCGGTATATTTATGAATTTATAAAAAAAAGTTTCAAACAAAAGTTATTTGTTTTTAAACAAGGAACATTTTTTGTCTTTAAATTTTCGTTCTATTTCTCTTACGGTTTCAAAGTGATTTCTTTACGGTTTTGAGTTATCGTGTCCACAGACGGACAGACGGACGGACGGACATGCGGAAATGATCGAATTGGGCACTTTTATGAACACCTATGCCAAGCATCTATGCTCAAGTAATATATTATTGAATTTATAATTATTATTTTTGTGTTACCGCTACAAACGAGAAGTCCAGGGCAAGACGAGTTTGTTCAGAGTCGAGGCGAGAGCTACGATTTTAGATCGGGACTAAAGTCAACAGGAGACGAGAAACACATAACAAATTTTGAAATATAATAATAAAGATTCATGTTTATTTGATTTTCAGTATTCCATGTCGCAATTGACAAAACATAATATTTATGGGATCATTTAGGTAAACGTCAAGGGGTAAATTGGGAATATATGAAATACATTTTTTTTTTAAATTGAATTTCATAGTATTTAAGTGAATCTTAAAAAAATCGATGCTATATTCTTGAATGCTGAACCAGTTCTCGCAAAACACGCAAAACACGTATTCGAGACGCGAAACACGATATTCTTGTCTCACGGCAACTCTATCTCATATTGAATGTGTCACATTTTTGACATAAAACTTGTATCAGAATAATATTTGCGATATTTCTCTATTATCTAGAATGAAGATGCAGTAATTTGATAATCAATATATTCTTTTATACAATATAATAACTGTATTTCCTGTAGGATGATGATGTATGAACGAACATCATCCATATTATTGACTTACACTTACGCTTACGCTGATATAATCCATCTTTTATGATACAATATGTATATATTTATATGATTTGATATTTTTATATTCTATGAATATGATTTATTGGTACGTGGTTTTAATGATGTGAGCTGTACATAATATTCCATCCATACTTCTACAGTTAATATCAAATACAACAAAATATTCTTTACAACAGATAGACGTAGTAAATTGAAAAATTTATAAAAAAACCAACGCCAATCACTACCGTGTACAAGATTGTTGGACAATTGCTGCAAAATTGACTTTCTTTTAATTAAAATATGTTAAGAACAGTCCCTCAACGATTTTATTAACATTTCGTTTCATAACCGTCCGAGTGCAGGTCGAGCTGTTAAAATTCAACTCGGAACTAGAAGGCTGCTGGTACGATTCCAACGGCCGCAGTTTGTCAATTAAATTAAGAAATGAAAGTAACCGGCTATACTTGTGAGATTTTCTGCAGTTTTCTGTCACTAACTAAAGATGCATACAAATTCCTTGTCCTTAAGAGGTCGGTAAAAAAGGTCTAGAAAGGCCTACTGGCCAATCTTCGGCTCCCCTCTGCTACTACTACCAATGCTTCATTTTTGTAGTAGGTATAAGGTAGCGACATTGCTCTTTATTAAATATAATACACCAAATTTTAAATTTTTAAACTAAAAACTTGATTATAATATACAGATTATTAAAAATTATTACCATCGTTTTTTCTTTATTCTTGTACCTAAATTAAATATCTCTTGAAAAAAAATTAACATATGAACCTGAAAATATTCGCGGATGCAAAAAATTTGTACGTGAAAATAATAAACAGTACAAATAAATAAGTCAGTATATATAGAGTATTTAAATAATTGAATCGAATAATTAAATGATACAAAAGCGATACAGTTTTATTTTCTATCAGTTTTGTTGAACTGTTTGTGTGTTAATCTTAATGTTATTTTAATTAATGACAACGCATGTCATAAATAACAAACATATGGAGGTAATCAAATATACCACACATATGCAGCATCAGCCAGCATACATACTACATACATGTAAGTGTAAGTGTATATATCATTTAACCATCACTACTGTAAACGTGATTTCAAGGATAATCAGTTCAACACGATGCGGAAATGCAAAAGCAAGGCTGCGTTTAAAACTATTGTAATGAATGTGAGTGTTTATTTCTCTCCATATAGTTTAGTTTGACCATTCAATAAAAATAAAAGTATTGATTTTTTATTTTCATTTAAAATGCTAACCATTATTTAAAAAAAACAATGTTTGCTAATAAATTATTGTGAAATACATTGTTGGGTCACATCGTACCAGTCCAAGTGGCCGAGCTGTCTAAGGCGTTATGTCTGCCTAGTATGCCTACTTGAAAACTGGGAGATTGTGCGAATCCCGACATCGGCAGTTTTTCAATTATTAGGAAAAACAAAAAGGGGCAGTTAATTGACTAAACTGTCGGCTTATGGACAAGAACGAAGTAACCGGCTATGCTTGAGAAGATTTTCTGTAGTTTCCTTCACGAACTCTAGATAAATATTGGCATAGATCCTATCATAGTCGGCTGCAGCCGCATATCCTACCAATTCCTAGTCTATACACAAAAATTTTTATTTATATAGATTACAATGGATTATCGTCAGGTAACGACCCAATCAATTTATTATCCGGCTTTAAAACTATACATATTACATGACAGTCATTATATATGGTCTTCCTGTTTTTGTATATTTAGCGAGTGTGCCTTTTATATTAAAAAACAAAGTAAGCAAATTAGTAATGCCGCCAGAAACGAGAGAAACAAGACGAGATTAAGTCAGCAGGACGAGATGAAAATTGAAATCCTGTTTTTCGTAAATATTCGAGAGACAGACAATACTCAATAACTTCTACAACTCAATTGGCTGATATTGGGAATATGAATGTTACGGTATACCAATGACTGTTACTGTTGGTATAAGCGACACACCGGATAGACTGAAGTCATCAATGTAGTCAATCTCTTACACATTTTTAATTAATAATAAAAATTTATAAATCTGTGGACAAAAAAATTTCGTTGTTATAAATGTAAGTTTTTATAACCAGATCGGATTTGATTGAATTTAGTTTTACAGACATGTGAAGTTCACTAAAAAAAATTAATTAACTTGTATACCATTCAATAGACGACTCTATGAATGCATGCACTTCTAAACCAGAAGTGATTATTTATTAAATATTGTCGTTTGTTACATTTAATGAATACATAACGACTAACGATGAGTATATATGTATGTACAATGTACACATGACCACAAAAGTAGCGTTCAGTTTACAAACAAATTTTAATTGATTTGTGGCTTATTCATTGGGTTTTCGAAAAATGCTTTGCATAAAAGTTGCACCTTTCACATATACAAATCACGTTTAATCGAAACATTTTCCCAAACACCGAATGAATAAGGGGTAAAAATCAATTTATAAATTTTGAAAAATGTTTGCTACTTTTGTACCTTATAGTATAAAGTCCTTCAATATTTTATGTACTTATTTCAAATCATTTTAACATTTATAAAATATAAATATTACATTTGGTTTGTGTATATTTGTGCATATTTAATGGAAAAATACGAAATACAGATTTTTAATATGAAAATTATTCATTCCATTTAGCCGGACAATATAGCATTTTGCCTAAAAACTCGATTTACCGTTGTTATTACACATTGCAACAATTTATCGTAAAATTTATAATGATTATACTTAAGGTAATTCGTATTCGAGAAAGATAGAACGAATTAAATATATATATATATTTATGTATATATAAATATATATATATATGTATATATAAATATATATATATGTATATATATATATATGTATATATATATATATGTATATATATATATATGTATATATATATATATATATATATATATATATATATATGTATATATATATACATATATATATATATATATATATACATACATATATATATATATATATATATATATATATATATATATATATATATATATAGGTTGAATCGAACCAGGCGCATAGTAGGTATACGCCTCTATTTTTTTCTATAAAACGAATAACATATTTAGTGGACTATTTTGAATGGAGAGGGTATAATACAGCAATAAATCGGAATAAAATGTAATTCTGTTTTCTATATGTATTCTGTCGAAATGCACTAAGTTGGTGCAGCTTCTGCGTAACGAATTGTTGCATAGATGCATTGGGCTTGCAATGATTGACCACTTACGTTAATTTTTCCATTCATAAATCTACGGTTATTTTACGTATAAATGAAATAAATAAAAATGTTATAAAATTGTATTATTTGAATTGTTAATTAATTAGATTACATGATTGATTTTATAACACTTGTTGTTGTCAGTGCTATTATGGCAATTGTAGCTAAATTATATTCATATTGTTTTATATATCTATTCTTACTCAATATTATACGGGATGATTCTCATATTGAGTAATCAAAAATATTATTCGAGATATTATTAATAAGGCACAAATCAATTATAAAATTTAAATATATTTCTATTAAAAAAAACATTTTTAAACATAACCTTTTTATCGTAAAACTACTTTTCTACAACTTTTACTTCCCCCTCACTTTAATCCCCCATTCCCCTTGTCATGAAAATTCATTGCCATTGGAACTGAACCAACATGGAAGAATTCAACTCCGTATGATAAGAGGAAGTGGTTCTAATTCAATTTGCAAGATTTGACCCGGACATACACTCCCGTTCAAAAGAATGAACAGACCTGAAATGTTAATTTTTAACTCCTTACTTTTCTGTATATAATTTATTTATAAACAAAGATAAGTAGTATATTTTTAAAATGTAAAAAAAGAAATGGAAGTTTTATATTTTTTATTTTGTAAACAATTTATATAAACAAACACATTTACTACAAGAATAATCAAAATTGTGAGAGACTAATTCGATTCAAGTCTGTTCATTTTCGTTGAACAGGGAGTGTACCTACATACATACATATACATACCTTGCAAGTTAATTAAAAGCTTGTAAAAAAAATGGCATCAACCTTTGTGGCCAAGTGTACAGCGATAGTTCCTGTAATAAAAATTTGTAAACCATCCCGTATGTCGTAGGTACTATTATCAGTATACATAATACATGCATACATACATACATATATCTATAATAAACAAGGGCAAATGAACAATTACATTAGCATAATGTAAAGGTTGGAGGATTTGTTTGAAGGAAAAATTGTGATTATGTATTCATTACATATATCTCTATCTATCTGAAAGTATAATATTTACATGGAAAATGTATTATTTTATATTATAACGAACAAGTAATGTTATGTATTTTAAACATATAAATATATCTATCTACCAATACCAACCTAATATGTTATCAATCAAATTTTACACAAAACAAGTAAATCATGTTGTTTGTATATAATATAGGAGCAACACTGTACTCCCCCTAATCAACCGCATAAAACAAGAGATATTTAACAAATAACTGATTTAATTTTTGGAGTTTAATCCTTTAAAATCGATTTCAATTTAAAGCACCCGGTACGACAATTTGATGGGTAGTGAAATCAAAAGTGTTAAACAAAAAAGCGTTTTTTTTTTTACAAGCTAACACTTTATACGCTATGATATGCAATTGGAATTTATAACGTTTTGTCGTCCATAATACTCTATATATTGACCGTACAGGTAAGAGGAATCAACTGGTATTCTGTCAACATAAAAATTACACAAAAATAAAAATGCTAATAATGTTTATATAAATAATAAAATTTTTAAAATGCATAACAAACTTTCTTAAAAAATTTATTTAAAATTTAGTTTTTTAATACATCAGAAAATAGTTAAAACTTAAAACTTAGCTAATGGAGATTTATATAAGTAATGAAGTTTTTAATGTAAATACAAAACTTTTGTTTAGATATATTTATGAAATATAGTTTCCTAGACTTTAAAAACTATTTTAACGTGTTAATAATTTTTCCACATTAAAAAAATAAGATTTGTAAAAGAACAAAATACCTAGGAAATAGCCTAAATTTTTAAAAGTGCAACATCGAGCTTTCTTTTCTATAAATTCGTAGTGCACATAATTCAGTATTCAAACAAATTTTAATTTTATGGACTCTATAAAAACAACATAAAATTTCCCAATAAATAAAATGGGAGCCACAGGTGTTGGAAACTAACTACACAATTTCGAATAAATGAAAGATCATCTCATATAAAATTGAATATATATTTAAAGATTTTCTGAAAATTTGTAAATATATTTCATACACAGAATATTTCAAAAAAGTTATGTGATGTCTTGGAAATCTATAATAGTGTACACTCCCGTTCAATAAAATTGAACAGACCTGAAATGTTAATTTTCTTACATTTCATAAAACTCCTCACTTTTGTAACTCTCTGTATAATTATTCATTTGTAAACAAAGATAACTAGTATATATTTTAAGTGTGAAAAAAGAAATGGAAGTATAGTAAACAACATTTACTACATGAATAATCAAAATTGCGAGAGACTAATTCGGTTCAGATCTGTTCAATTTTATTGAACGGGAGTATACATATAACGTCAAAAGTCGAGTTTTATAAGTGATTTGTGTTTGATTTATTCGGATTTCGGAATAATGTCTCGAATAAAAGTTGTCAGTATAGTTATAATAAGCAACTCTTATCCGAAGAATTTTTTCGAAATTCATATAATTAAGGCACAACTATAAATCCTTCAATAATGACATCAAATTTTGCTGTCTAGTGTACCTAATAGAAACGACGGACTTACACTGACTTAACGGATAAACATACATGTTGAGCAAATTTTAGAATTATACTCAAGTGAAAATTTGTGAGGGTGTTACCCAAGGTAGAAAGAGGTCTATCTATAGCTTGGGGGTGTGAAGTGATTGCTCTATGTTTTTATCATATTATATTTGCGAAAAAATATGTTAAGGATATTTATTTTAACTTTACGGACGTTCATGGGCTACGCTAGAATCAAATGAGTACCTACTATCTTTTATAAAATTTATTTAGGATTTAAAAAAAGTTACAGTATATCAATAATCTTACAACGATTTATAATCTGTTTTTATTTGTTCTAAATATTTTTAAAGTATTTATTGTAAAATATCAGTAAATGTAAATTAGAAATTGATTTGACTTTATTTGACAGATCTGATAATAAACTATGTTTTGTTACGACATTCACGTGTGTATGACATTCACGTGTATATGTTTAAAGTTATGTGTTTATTTTTTTTATTGTGCGCTGTCGCTAGTTTTTAAAATTTGGTGGCAAAAACAAACTTAACAAAACAGTTTTAATTTTATTAAATAATTAATTCAAACGTTCGTCAATACCATTTTTAACACAATTATATAAACTGAATACTTCAAAGAATATTTATAAACATTATTTATTATGGTTCCTACTTTTTAATAGTCTAGTCTATTATAATTTTAGGTAAAAAATAATTCTGTTCTCCATAAGAGGCTGTGTTAAAAGTTTGATTTTTAATCGATAATTACTCTTTGAAAAGATCGTCAACAGGTTTTCACTATAAAAAATTTTTTTTATCTACTTAATATAATTTAATTTATATGGTTATCTAAATGTTGCATTTACTTCCCTAATCTCTGTTATTTTATAAAGCATAGAAATAGAAAACTGGTACTTTTCATTCGAAAATGATTAGATATACTATAAAATTAAATCTTCTTATAAAAAAAAAACCGAAGCAAAATACATAAAATTACGATTAAATTTTATATATTCACTATAGTTTTGACTTTCCTTTTGATATGTACCTAAGTGATAAAATTCTGATACAAAATGTCAAATACGTATTTAAACAATAAAAAGTTATGAAATGAACAACAAACAACAAACAGCATACAAACAAACATAATTATTTAAAATTCGTATAAACATTTAACGATACCACCACGTTATCAAAGGAACATAAAAATGTTTAACTTTTATATCGTTTTGTATATATTGTATTGTGGGGTTTTTTTTCATTTTATGACTTTTTTTTTTATTTTTGTTTAATTTAATAATTTAAATGGACTAATTTACATAAATTTTTAAAACCTGAACTGGTACTGGTAGGTAGTAGATATAGGTATGCTATAACTTATATGCAAATTAGATTTTTATGGTACTAAAACAAAACTAAAATAATACAAATAAAAAATTAGTAATAATTATATACCCCCATATATGTAGAACGATAGAGAGTTTGGAAAATAGTATGGCTAAATTATCACGAAATTGTTAAGATTGATTGAACTGCTCGTATAATCCATACCGGAGTGATCATGCATTTATTTTTTATTGGCTGTTTTTATTGGAAAATTTATTGACAAGAAAAATGAAACCTTTTAAATAAAGAAAAGAAGAGCAGTTTTTGTTTTGCTGGGATATCACTACCTATTGTATGCGAAAACTTTTTCAAGTTCACATTTATGTTTTGTGGAATGCTTATTACATTCCCGAAATAACAAAAGATTTGAGTATTTGAAATATCCTAATAATGACCTATTTCGTTTGATTAAAAATGTAGAGGATTTTAAGAAAGACACTGTCAAGAGATATTATATATATATATAAGGTTACAGATATGGTTTTAGAAACCAATCAGACAAACACTTCGAGAGAGGTCGTTTTATGTTTAAATAGAACGAAAAGTTCTATTCGATTAAAAGAATTAAATAAAGAAATAAAAAATTGTAAAATGACAGAAAACGAAAAAGGAAACAAAAGAGAAATTCTCAATAATAAAAATTATTTGTGTTTTCTAATTATTAAACTAGCAAACCTAAGTTATAGAAGACATTTTAAAAGTTTATAAGTATGGAAAAAGATATTCGCATAATTTATTTAAAATCAATTGTTATATTTTTAAGTACTTTCGAAATTACAACGAATCTTGTAGATTTCATTACAAATAGCATTCTATAAGTTCTAGTTAAAATAAATAGCCTTCAATTGCGTATTCTTTAAATTAATATATACAAGAAAAAAAAGACTAAATGAGTTAATTGCATAAATACCCGGTATATCCTGAATTTATGTAAAAAAGTTTATTACAAAAAGTTGTTTATTTTTAAAAAAGGAACATGTTTTGACCCTACATTCTATCTCTCACGGTTCCAGTGATGACACACACACAAAATTTCAGATCGTTATCTCTTTTCGTTTTTGAGTTATCGTGTCCACAGACGGACGGATATGCTGAAATGACCGAATTGGGCCATTTTATGAACACCTATTCCAAACATATATGTCTGCGATCGATATTTGCAAGCGTTATAAAGTCCGAACTAAACATAATATACGCTTGTATATTTACATATACCGTGTATAATAAATAGTGTTAACTTCCAAGACGCGTCATCATTATCTGCACAAGCCTATATATTGATGCTTAGCCAAATTTTACTGAGGCGATATAATTTTTTATTGAAATATCACTATGTTATTATTTTATAAGCTGACTTTATAAACTCACGCAAGTTTTTCACAGAACCAACTTCCTAAATGAAATGAAGTTTTAATGATTTTTTTAATATTAATACCAAAAGTATTTCATTGGTTTAAAATAATTTTTGTCGAAGTGACCAACCAACCAACGTTCTTAATCGTTGATTGAAAACATATTCGGGAAAAAATGACATTTTTTTACATTTTTATTTCTGAGCCTCACATTATAATTTAAATTATCATTATTTTACGAACGCTCTGTATTATGTGTCTTCTGTATAATAATAAGATCTGAAATGTATATAATCGAAATTATGGATATGAAGGGAAGCATACAAATGTTTGATTCGAATTATAGACTATATATATATTTATATATTAACTAAAAATTATATTATTTATATAAATGTAAATATTTAATGTTTAAATAAATAAATATCTCTGTGTTATTGTATTTTTTGTGTGTGAAAGACAACAGACTCCCATTCCTGTGCACACATTATTCATCACACAAATTTATAATTATATTAAAACGATACACGTCTAGACAAGTTAGCGCCATGGGCAAAGTGTTTCTGTGTAGGACTGAATGATGATTATATTAATACAAACTTATGGCATTTGGTGTGCAAAAAAAAAATGAATTAAAATTAAAAAAAAGAGTTGTTCTATGGAATTATATTTTCCAAAACATTCTATTATATTATTTTTGAAACTATTTTTTATTATTATTTTTATATAAAGTTGTCATTTACCTGTTCTATACGCGCCATTGGCGTAATTTAACTGTAATATAATTATATCGTAACTTTTAATAATGAACTAAAAAGTATATGTACATAATAATTTTCAAAATATGAATGAAATAACATTAAAAGTTCCTCTGCAGTAACATAAGAAAGTTTTTTTATATTAAAACTAAGTAAATATTTTGTTATGTACACTCCCCTTCATAAAAATTAAACCAGTTAGTCACATCTAGGCGAATATATTATTAAATACATGTATAATATTATAGACAATAAGGCTTAGAATGTTTCAATTGATTCAATTTTTATGAACGAGAGTGTACTGTCAACAGCAGTAATAGGGTTCTTTTTCGTCAAAATTTAATAATAGATTTATGATTTATCTATTTGGTTTTTGAAAACATGCATTGAATGAAATTCTGTTCTTTATATTCGAACAGCTTATATTTTCATAAACCGAATGTATTCGGCACAAATCAAGTGTAACGTTTTGAAAAAAGAACCCCATTTCGCTGACCATTGTACCTAGGGTCATCCGTACTGGTTTTCCTAGATTTGTACTAGTTTAGAGGGCGACCTGGTTCATTTGTAGCCCGGGCTACAAAGCAATTAAAAGTATAAGACTGCACTAATAGTTTCTTATAATAAAGATTATTAAAATAATCCAAGAGAACTCTAGGTATTTTGAAATTACATTTCAAATTTTGCCCCAATTCCTAGAACATTTGTTTGTACTTTATAAATACGTATTGCGATAACAAGGTAGTCATCATCAGTATGAACTACCTAATCGTAACAATCTCTGGGATATGGATTCAGAGATATTTTGCTTGCCCTCACTGTAGTGACAAAAACAACGCCGCATGGTCACAAAGGAATACCGTCAATAAATAGGTGGGGCTCTTCACACACCTAATCGGTTAGTCAGTCAACTCAAATAATCTTCAGGTCAAATCATATAGAATCTTTTAATATCATTGTGAGACACGCACCAAATAAGCAACAAACAACATATCTCTGAATCCATTGTTTTATTTATTCAATCTTTTATGTGAAATTGTCTCAGAGAAAAGCGCCTATGACAGATAGACAGGCAGAGGCAACTTTACAAGTGTTCTACTTTTCCAATTTTGGAACACTAAAAAAGAGTCTAACCTAAAATTTAATTTAAAAAAAATAGTATTGAGCTTGAGACTTTGGTATAATGTGAAAACATATCCTATGCTTTATACAATAGCAGTAAATATTCCAATGTTGAATTCCCATTTAAAGCACAAATATTGATAATAGCGACAAAAAACTTGAGTCTAATCTGAAATTTCAATTCACTCACCATATAGAATCATGCTTGTAAAGTCACGCTATAAATGTTTTCACATGTAAAATGAAACCTATCACAATTTTCTCATCTAAAAACGTTGATTTTGGACCTAGAAAGGATAACCTCAATTTTTTAACTAGTTTCTAACACCGTAGCTGGCCGACACGTGTTCATAATCTTGTAACCCTCCATGTCTCCCATAATAAATTTAACATTGGTATTGAAGACTGTCCACTATTGTCTCTTTCTATAGCTTGGATGATCGCCAAATTGATCTCTAAGTCTTCCACTTCTTCGTTATATTAGTTGTCAAATTATGTTGTATGGGAATCTAAAAATTTCTATAAATATTTCTATGGCCTATCTCCCCATTACTTAACAATTCTTTTGATTAAAAAACATTAAAAATATTTGTAGACTGAACACAACCAACGACTGAACACAGAGAGAGGTAATCATGTCAGAATTATAAAGATATTATCAACAACAAATAGAATCGAATAAGAAGAGAGATGAGATAAGATTAGTCATTATATTTGATTTGATTCATTTTCTATAAATGCGTACACACGAACAACATATACAACAACGACAGACATACATAATTCAGTTCTGTTCGCCGAAGGTTATTAAATTTTATTTAGATATACTATACAGACCGTTTTCAAAAGCATTTCTAATAGGGAATTAATGTTAAGAAAATAAAAAAAATATTTACTATAAAACCATACATACACATACTTATATACATCTGGCTATAGCTTGTGGTGTATTCCTGTATGGTGTTTGATGTCATTTAAGAGTGGGGATGTTGTGACGCACATTGTAATTAATAATATTAATCAATACGTATGTGAATGCATGGGAAATGTTTGATTGTGTGTTTCAATGGTATTACCGTATTTCAACAATGGGTTTTTATACAATAATAGAAAAAGTGCAAATTATTAGCTTGTGGTGTATTCCTGTATGGTGTTTGTTTGATGTCATTTAAGAGTGGGATTGTTTTGACGCACATTATAATTGATAATATTTATCATTACGTATGTGAATGCATGGGAAATGTTTGGTTGTGTGTTTTAATGGTATTTCCGTATTTCAACAATGGGTTATTATACAATAATAGATAAAGTGCAAATTATTAAATGGTACTTTGGGGGACATTCGGCACAGGAATGTGTGTCAATTTATTAATTGTGGCATTTGAGGATAGGCAATCGCCAAGCATTCGAACAGTTACTCATATGATTAGCTGTTTTGAAAAATGGGGTTCTATATTTAGTTGCAAAGACTGCCAGAAAGATAAAGATGATGAAGCCCCACAAAAACCTGAAGAGAGTGATATAGCAGTTTGTAGTTAGATAGAATAGTTAGATACAATAACAATGAATATATTAAACCCACTGTCTTGACATGTTAATGCATACTGAGTTCAAAACAGTCCAGCCTGCATACACAACAGACACAGTAAAGAGTACCCCCACTATTTTTATTTCTTTATTAAGCATATTGTGTATAATTATTATAGTAAATAATATTTAACATTGATTCTCTATTAGCAATTCTTTCAAACACGTACGGTATACTACACACAATAAAAACCATTGACCTCCATACATGGACTGACTATCCTATGTCCAACCAGGTGATGGAAGTGAATTTAATAATATAAAACAGCGCAATTAGGGAAATTGAATTAGAAGTAATATTTATACAAAATAGTTTTTAAGTGAGATTTCTTTTGGCGGGTTGTGAGAGTCCCCAATCAGAGTGTATTTGTAGCGTGTAACGGAAGTTGCGCACATCGATGTAACACAGGTTTCTGTCCCCAATAGTACAGAACATCAAAACCACTTTGCTTTTATTGTAGAATAAATACATATACACACACATACACTCCTGTTCAAAAAAAATGAACAGACCTGAACTGAATCAGTCTCTCACAATTTTGATTATTCTTGTAGTAAATGTTTTTGTTTACATAAATTGTTTTCATAAATAAAAAATATAAAACTTCCATTTCTTTTATTACATTTAAAAAATATACTACTTATCTTTGTTTATAATAAATAATATACAGAGAGTTGCAAACGTGAGAAGTTTTATGAAATGATAAAAATTAACATTTCAGGTCTGTCCATTTTTTTTTGAACGGGAGTGTACATATATTTATATACAAATTAATGTAATTTTGAAAAAAAAAATTTTTTTACTATTATATTTCGAAAACAAAACGGTAAAACGCGATTTAAAAAAAATTATTTTATAAATTTTTATCTTTACTATCCTAGTTTGAGCAAGATATGTTGAAAAGTGATTTCATGCAGGACCTCGCTTAATCAAGGAAGTGATTCAAAAGAGAATGAAAGTGGACTTTATATTTAGTGCTCGCCATTTGTTTGTTGAGTCAAGCGCATGACCGCAATTCATATATGGAGGTTAGTAAAATAAATACTTAGGTGCTTCAACCATATTAGTTGAAATTAATGTATCATTGAATCGTGAGTTGGCGTTTATTTGGTTTTGGTTGTTTGGGCTTAAATCAACTCAACTCTAGATAGATGAGATGTACAACACACATACATACATACACACATATATATTCACACACAAACTTTATACACAGTACGAGAATATTTTATATCATATAATATTGTGTGTACATGTTACCTAGCTAGAGGAGGGTACCTACAGAAGGTTCAACTAACATGTGACCTCCGGGTCACTGGAACCACTGGACCGTGCGGATCGCTAATCGGACTATATTTAAATAGTATCTATACATACATAATACATATATATATATTCTCATTTCGTGTCTTTGCCTGATATTTTGTACAGTTATGTTCAGAAAATTGAACTGATCTTCAATGATTTTATTATGTGTATTTATTTTTATTCTACTTGGGTAATTAAAAATTATTAAATTCATCAATGATTTGTTAAATATCACAATCTATCAAATAAATAGCAGCCATAACTCGAATCTATTGATACTTTGGCTATGAGAAAACATTTTTCTAGTTACACGTGAAATATTTATCAGCATTTTATATCGTTATTCATTTTATACGATTTTACGATACGATACGAATTTCTACGATATTTATTTATATATTATATTAATCTCTAGGAAAATTTATCGTTCGGAATTCACCTTTAAAAATTTCGCTAGTCGTATGCAAACGAGGTTGTTTGTGGCATAAAATATTCATATTATATTTATGGACAATTTTAACTAGTGATTTCTCTGTTTATTACATTTAAGAATTAAGTATAGTAGCAAAACTGTAAGTGCAAATATTTGGTTCCAAATTTGGATGTCTTTAGTTGGGTGCTGAAATAAAAAGTATGCATCGGCGTCTAGTAGTATTTGTGGAGGAGAGATCAAAGCCTTGAAAGGTCTACTTTCTAGGCTTTGATCTCTCCTCCACTAATACCGACCTTTTTTACCGACCCCTACTAGACTAGGAAAATGTATGCACACTAGGAATTGGGAAGTTGTGATACTGCAGCCGACTTTGATAAAAACTATGCAGATATTCATCTGGAGTTTGTGGAAGAAAACTATAAAAAACAATCACAAACATAGCTGGTCACTTTTGTTCGTGTCCATACGCCGACAGTTTAGTCCCATTAATGTTTTTTTTTCCGACAAATTCCGCCGTTGGGAATCGAACCTGTAACGTCCCATTTCCGAGCAGAGTGCCCCATACCCCGTATTGATCTCGTATTGACCTTATTTAAAGAGTAAAATACATAAAAAATTCATCCCGGCCCATGGATTTTGTTTCTCGATCCAACTCTACCTAAAAATCTTAAGCTCAATTACTTTCAAATATCCACATATATAGTTTGTAGCTGATTCACTATTGCGTCAAATACTTTTAGATACAATCGTTTTAAAATCGAGACATTCCTTAAGCGTTTCGTTTTACCAAACATTTCAGCACGAAACACGAATAAACTATTTTTCATTCAACTTTCCATTTTGACATGCACATTATGTTGTTTTCGATTCGTTGTGTACCTACCATTATTGTATTCTATAGTCTCACATCACCGATTCGAATATAATTCCATCTTTATATAACAAATAATAATCTTCTATACACAAAAGTAAATACCTGTCAGAGTATAATAATAATAATAATATACAGTCTGTTTGTGGTTTATTCGACCAAGGTAATGAAATATATGTTTATTTAGTGCTTGAGGGACTGATTATTAAATGTAGGGCACATCTAATGTAATGAGTCTTGGTACTCATAGTCGAGATAGTTCGTTAAATTCTCATTTACGATTAACTGTAGCAAGCAATCTGAGTAGGTACATACATACTATGCTATTAAAACTTCTTACGGAATGATTGACATTCAATATTGTATATCATATGTTTAAGGAGGTTGGTGTAATAGAGTCATTTCATATCTTAACCTTCAATATTTTATAACCAGCAAGTAACACGGTTATACCTGAAAACACAACGAAAAGACAACTTTATTGAAGACACACAGACGCTCTACCAAAAGCTTCTCAAAGATTTTACCAAAGATAAAAACCCTATTTCAAAATAATTTAACTCTTAGTACTTAAATGTATTATATTTTTATACCACCTGCCTTAATGCAAAACTATCTTTTTCTCTACTATTATAAAACTATAATTGTCTGTTTGCTTGTTCAAGCATCACGGAAAAACTACTGGACCGATTTTAATGAATTTAAAAGCTTATGATTAGACTTAAAATCAGAACTGGTATGTATTTTATCTCGCTACGATGACCGAAGCCGGAGATACAACAATAAATGCAAGCGAAGCTGCGGGTAAAAGGTAGTATATTACATATTGAATTTAATAATTGTGATGTACAAATCTATTAGAGCTAGTTTTTTGGAAAAAAATTCATTTTTCAACTTGAAGTCTTTTGATTGTCGAAGCGTGCTTACTGTAAACTCTCATTTCTCAGATTTAGAAAATCAGAACAACAATTGGGTATCGGTTCACCCAGGAAAAAATAACATGTATTACATGGCGTATTCTAGATGAATTTATCATTTGTACAGGTTAATAATTTATAATATTTCATGGTGTTTTTGACTTAAATTTCCACAAATTAAAACTCGATACAATAATGTCATTTATTTTCACAATCAATTTCCAATTGATTCAATAAAAAGCGACGTTGGTTTTCCCAATAAAAGTTATATTTATTAGAGACCCACTCCCCGCGCCAGAACAGAAATAGGATGATTAGCAAAAAACAAACAAGTATTTGGTAAAACTATAAATACAAAATTTAATTGGACAGAATGATAAAATTTCTAAAATTTATTGTGTAAAATTATTGTCGAAAATCTTCACTAACCTCAACAACAAAATGCAAGTAAACAAGAGGATTTGATACAAATTTGTTATCTCTAAAGAATAGTGGGAATAAAACTGACATGTCAATTAGTTGTCCATGACTCTCTTCCCGTGAAATAAGAATTTTTGGCAAAGAATAAATGAATTTTGTTCGATATGTGCAAAAAGAAATCTGCACGGTTACATAAACTGATTAATATATTCACAATCAACATTGGAACTGCATTAAATTGAGGTAAATTTTAAAATAATTGAAAAGGTATTACAAATATTTTAAATGTCAAAAACTCACAACAAACTCTACGACAATTTTTGTGTGATCAAAATCGATTACAAAAGATAGGTAAATATTTCATACCGGTGTGTTTTAATGATATATTAGTTTGTTACATAATCAAATCATACAATCAAATGAGTAAATATTATAAAAGTTCTTATTTGGTACCTCCATGCACAGGCTTTAACACGTTAGTTCCAGAACGATGAGCGCTAGAAGATTCAAGCATATTCATTTATTTTGGTACCA
Organism: Nineta flava; assembly: GCA_963920215.1. Taxonomy (NCBI): domain Eukaryota; kingdom Metazoa; phylum Arthropoda; class Insecta; order Neuroptera; family Chrysopidae; genus Nineta; species Nineta flava. Next base: position 7,656,350 of record OY986042.1, read on the forward strand.
CATGCAAAAATACGCATTTACAAAATTATTTAGTGAAGTATTACTTTAGTGAAGAAATTTTTTTTCTCATTTTATCTAAAACTGGTCCAACGATTTTTACACCAACCGCATTCAATTCCGCGTTTAATTAAAATTGTAATCATTTGAAATTTCTTCTATGTATGTGGAAATCATATCTGGTATAGAGACCCACATAATCTTTGTACTGAATCTCGTATACTCCACTGAGTAGGCAAAAGTATTAAAAGTAGGATCGACATTTGACACCCTCTACAGAATCGAAGCTCTTCTAAGAACTTAAAGATCAGATCTTCCATGAAGAGCTTAAGAATGACCAAACGAGCTTAGCTCTGTAGGTCTCTCAGAAATTTTTGCAGACCAGAAATTCTGAAAAATTTGAACCGAAGCTGGGGCAAAAATATTCTGCAGTTTCTGACGCGCTGTCAGCGTTCATGTTTATAAGTACAATTTATTGGCATTCGTTTTGACTTTGCAGCTGTTTTTAAACCAATAGACTCTTTGTTTGAGTGACTTCAAAAACCCCTACATTCAAACAAAAACACCATGATGTGAAAAAGAATGTCGGGAATGTAGGTTTTTTTCTAATAAACAAACGCTTATACAGTGTTCGATTTGGAAGCCATACCTCAATACAGAAGCGTCTGTGAGCGTGGTTTCTATTATGGGACTCAACTATTAGTGCGTTCTGTCAGCATACACAACGCCAAGCGAACACAAAAAACAACGCTTGATAGCGCTGAGTGCGTGTAAGCGTCCAAAACTAATACACTCTCAGTGTAATATCCTTCTAACTCTTTTCACTGTAAATAGTGACCGACAACCTCAACAAAGCAAACAGTGGTACAATGATTCATAAACGTGGGTAAGATACAATAATCTAGATGGAGTTTGTATATGGATGCTGTGTGACCAGATTCACACCAAATTTGTTTTTCAGTAAAATATATTTTGTATATAATTCATACAAACACAATTATCGTGAGTCACTCTTCATAAAATTGATAATATCTATTTATTCGATTTTATATAGTATATATTGTTAGGTTGTTTATACACTTTAAAAATATCCATATACAATTACAGTTAAACCTATATGCATGCGTTCATCGATCATAACAGCAAAACAATATTTTTAACCAAAATCAATCATGCAAATATTAATCTTGATAATGAAAAATATACTTCTATAGGTATGATTTCTATTATATACAATGTATTTGAAGTTGATTGGACTCTGAACATAATATAACCATTTTAATATAAATACCTACTTACCCTTAAGCATCTCACCTCAAAGGTAGTCAAGGATTGCCGGGTCACAGTGGTTTCGAAGGAAACGAAAAAGCAGATACCTTAGCAAAGAAGGAAGTCGGAATACCCTTTATTGGCTCAGAACCTATTTTAGGAATTCCAAGGACTGCACGTAAACAGGTGATCAAAGATTGGTCAAATGCTAACCACCGTAATCACTGGGAAAAAGTACCGCGGCAGGAGGCCGGAAAGGTACTGCTTCAGAGTGCAACCAAGAGGCTATCTCTCGATGCACTGAAGCTGAACAGGATGCAACTGCGGAGGGTTATCGAATTCATTACCGGGCATTATACCTTGGGGAAGCATCTGCACACAATGAGACTCCATAACGGGTCCATTGTGTGCAGATTGTGTGGCGAGGAGGAAGAAACATCCAGCAACATTATCTTTGACTGCGAACCTCTGGGTTACAAGAGATACAGGATATTCGGTGCATCTCACCCCGAATATACGAACCTTCTAGAAGACCTGATAAGCAAGTTCCTGGCTTAAGCATATTGAGTTGGTATAGTTACTTTCATATAAAATATGATATGCTAAATGTTAAATTGCTTTTAATCTGACATCATTGTGTCCTATAGAATAGATGTCACTATAGACTCATATATTTCTAGAATCGCCCTGTGGAACAATTGCCTTGCGGAATCTTTATGCATATACATTATTACTTCCTGGTTATTGCCAAGATATGAGAGAAGCAAATCTCGTAGGAGTGAAGTAGAAGGTGGAGTAAAATCAGCCATTAGGTCGAAGTGCAATTCATTTATATACCCCAAGATATATCTATCTATCTATCTATCTAATTACTTATATATTACCTTACAATGCATTCGAAAGATAGTTAATTTTGTTTGACGAGTATATATTTGATTATCCAATGAGAATTAATGAGAACTCAAATAGATCAGTTTTTGTATTATAAATACGTATTTTTTTAATTTTTTGATCTCTATTTTCTATCTATTTCTAATTGTTAAAAAGTAAATTATGATTAGCTTATTTATAGTGATGATGACTACTTTATAGTCGAAGTACGTATTTATAATACAAAAACTGATCTAGGTATTGAGGTGAATTTGAAATTTTATTTTAATTGAGTAACTTCTACTCAATGTGTAAATTTTTTTATACTATGTTAGCTATGCAATCAACGCGTAGTATGAAAATAATTTCACCTATCAATTTTGAAGAAATCTCTTGTACAAATAGATACCAATCATTCTGAAACACACTATAATATATCACAGATGATACCTACCTTAAGAAGAAAGCCTAGATAATATGATTTTAGTAAATACCGTTATACACCAAGACATTATTGAAATTATGCCCGTATTTTAAAATAAATTTGTAATTCATTATCTGTATAAAATCTTTGTATAATGAATTAATTTCAAATTATTAACTGTTTCAATTTAGATTACATGATTTTATACGCATAAATAGTTACATCTTGCAGGGCATTAGATGTCAAATATATAAAAATGAAAATCGGTAATTTATTGCAGTTGCGAGTTCAAAGAAATGTGAATTAAACTTATGACCTACCTCCTTCATTAGATTTCAGTGGAAATCATCAAACTGTCGTCTCATTCTTGAAGATTGTCAGTAGAATCGCTAAACACTCTTCTAATAACGCCACGATATAGGCAATTTGCCATAGAAGTTTAAATAAATATTACCCAAAAGTAGGATTACCAACTCAAAATTTTTGAAAATCCGTAGATTGATTTCATTAGTCCGGAGATATTTACTGATGTATGGAATTACTAAAAAACAAACAAACTTATTCGATGAGGATATTTACAAAAATCAGACAAAGTAATTAGCTATTTATGTACGCATTCGCAAGCGTAAACATTCAAAAAATGGCTTAAGTTGCTCATAATATATTATGAGCAACTTTAAATAGTAAGAACATTATAATAAATTCAATAATTATTCATAAAGAATTAGTATTTTCTTTTCATAAGAATGAAAAAATCTGGATTTTATTATTTTTTTAATCTGGAGTCCGGAGAAAACTTAATTTTTGCCGTTGTCTCCGGTCTAAAACTGAAGAGTTGGTAGCCCTACCCAAAAGAAAACAATCTATGCAAAATTGTAAACGGGTAGAAATTGAAATTCTTAAAAAGTCGATTAAGACTAACGAATATACTCTCAAAATCTTAAGAGACCTTTATGTTCTTCTGTTAACTCCCTTAATACATTCGTGGGAAAATATTTTTTTCAAAAATTGACATTAGGTATAATTTTATTTGAATCAGGCTACTTCTGACAAAAAATAAAAAAAACGTTATCTTAAATATAAATCTTTCAAAAAAAAAGAAGTCAAATTATCATATATTTTAATATCGCTGACCTTACACAAGTTAGGGTTATATACATATAATATCCAAAAAATGAAATGTGTGTAGCTGTGTGTATCTCGACTCCACAAACCACAAACTGTTCTTATTTATTATTAGTTAGAACCAAAGGACACACACCAAGAGAGGAGAAATCTTACATAATATTTTAATAAAAGAGTTCAATAACCTTCGTTAATACTACACATTTCTATATGTACAAGATTGCATTAGGCCAAGTTTGAACAATACAAATATTTATATGTATATGCTATGGAATAAGTGGTTAATAGGGGATTATTCATAAAGTGCAGACAGTTTGAAAAATTCCCAATATGCGTAGGGAATATGAAAAAAACTATTGAAATAATTAAATTGAACGGGATTTATGAATAATGTCCGTCACTTATTGGCCAGGTAATACGAAGTGAATATCATTGATTCAGAGTCCCATGTATTGTTCCCAGTTTGTAAAGATTTGAGCCAGATATTTCAATAACAGTAGCAAGTACATTTCTTCTAAACAGTGTTAGATAGTTTTTTAAATCTTCCTCAGAATTGATATCAACGATTGATTCTTGGGGTATAGAAGAACTTTTAAGATTTGCAAAGTTTTCTACAGCAAATGTTTTATGTTTAACTTAAAAATATTAGGCTATATATTATGTTATACGATATAATACTTCTAGAAACTTGCTAAGTAAAATATTAAACACCAACTAAGGAAGACAATGGGTTATTTATATAGTCATTATATAAAAATTAATAAATTTTTTGGCAAAATGATTTAAAATAAAACGAGTACTTGACCTTTTTTTACATTTACATTTTTGATGGTTAAATATATACAATATGTGCATTTGTTTGTGTGTACGTTTGTTTATATACCTTATAAACATTGCAAATGAAACGTGACGCATTTTAAAAATAATCAAAGCATTGATTAGTTCAAATAATTGAATTGAATTTATATCTAATATTTAATGTGCCATTAACGAAATTTTAAAATACGCTTTTGAATACAACACTCTTGTAAAATCTATTATAAAGAAAAAATGTATACAGCCATCGCTTGAGGATATTTGCTCTAAAAGTATTCTTGGGGTGGTTTTGAGTAAACAGAACCATTATACAGACTGGCAGGCTTCATAAACGAAGTCGGGAGAGATGAGATACGCTTCATTGCAAATTTTCGATTGTACCACAAAAACTGATGTCAGTTTTTAAATTTTGTTATAATTGATTTGTGCCTTATTGATTCGATTTTCGAAACAAATGCTTTGGGTAAAAGTTGTTCATTAAAACTATAGTAACATTTTCTATTCGAAATTTTTTTTTCGAAAACCGAATGAAACAGGTACAAATCAACTAGAAAATTTAAAAAAATGACATCAATTTTTTATCTGATATGCATATATCGGGCCAAGTTCGTAAATGAGTTAAATCGATCCAAGGGAAAGCGGGGCTTAAAGAATGAAGAACACAAAATATCGAATATTTCTCTTAATATTAGACAAATTTTTCCCAAATGTTTTCATCGGTACGAAACCAATAGGTACATTTTCTTCAAAAATTCGCTTACAAACGTTTTTTTACATGTGAGACCAAATACCCAATTTTGTGATACATAACTTAATTATACTAACGTTTTTCGGTCGTTGTTCATGTTCCGTATTCACACATAATGTTGAGGGCATTCGAGGACCTTAGAACTTTGTACATCAAAAGCATAACATCTATATTACATTTAATTTGTTCAATTATAAACATTTTAAGTATCATTATTACATAGATATACATATATATACATATATATACATATATGTAGATATATATATATATATGTTACAGTAAATGTACACTCTTGGGAAATGTACACTTTCACCGTAAAATGTGTACATTTCCCAAAAAGTTAGGTATATGTGAACTGAATATAATGAATATGTACATTTCCCGGCAAATGTGTACTCTTGCCTTCACGTTTTGGTAAATGTATACTCTTACCTTCATGTTTTAAGAAAAGTTGGAAAATTTTGGCACGATTACGATAAAAATATGCAAAATTCCAACAGAGAGAGCTAAAACATGATGAAATTAGATGATATACCCAACCAGACCCAATATATACCCAAATCAATATATACCCAACTATAATATATACCCAACCCAACCCGACCCAACCCAACCAGGAATAACCCAACCAGACCCAACCCAACTCGGCCCAACCCAACCAGGCCCAACCCAACTCTACCCAACCCAACCAGACCCAACCCAACTCGACCCAACCCAACCCAACTCGACCCATATCGATATCTCTATTTCGTATTTTGCGATTTCGTATTTTGTATGCTCACATTTACCAAAACGACATGGTCATTGTGAATTCAATGTACATTTCCCTTTTTTGAAATTGTAAATGTTAGTTGAATGCACATTACCCAAACGAGGAGGGTAATGTGCATAATGTGGAGGGTAATGGGTAATGTACACATTTTCCGGTAAATATGCACATTTGCCGCAATATCTACTTTTACCGTGACATATATATATATATATATATATATATATATATATATATATATATATATATATATATATATATATATATATAGATAGATACATTGAATAAGTCTTGTATTTATTCAAATTAAACATACATTAATGTAAACAGAAATTTATTTTGGTGTAAGGTAAGGCGGCTGAGGTACACAAACATCATGTTTTCTAATAAAATAGCCTTCGGCGATATTCTGTTTTCGACACATGAATGGTTTTGTTTTTGATATATTATTCGTTGAAGCCCTCATTTGGTTTACTATGTACCATCCTATACTTTATATGATTGACTAAATTAAAAATGTAATAATAATAGTTAAAATATTTACTTTTGTGAATGTGTTATTGACGTTATATTCATTTCTATATTAGTCTAAAAGCTGTAAAGCCTGTTAAAGGATGGAGGGAATCCTTCACTAAGAAATAGTTAAAACATCACAATACTTGTTTCTATATAATAATTCGCAATAAAATATTCACCCAAAATTGAACAAATGAAATTATATCTGAGATCAAATAACCAAGCGAAAACATAATTGACAAATAATACAATTTAAAATGGCAGTAGTACATACAGGGTGGCACAATTTTAATCCGGTAAATTGAATAGATCTCCCAAAAAATCAGAAGAAATGTTCATACGAACTTGGATGTTTTGAAGCTTCCTTTTCGAGATACAGGTTGTTGAAGTTAATAAAAACATGTTTGGAGATCTATCGCCTATTCAATTTTCCGGATTAAAATTTTAGCCACTCTGTATATTAATATATAATTTGATGAGACCAACTATCAAAAACTTCAGAAAATCTTCAACAAGGCATGTCCAACCTTCACCAATTCGACCTGTAGAAATAGATTTCTTTGTCTCCGCTTTTTTTGTCGTTCCGTTAGTCTGTGTTTCAGATATTATGGTTTGTTTATTTTGGTGTAGTTTGGTTATTTTCCCAGTTAATGGATCCATAGACTTTAAAAACTGTATTTTGGATGTCGAATTTTACAATATTCTAAATCTAAAAATATAAGAATTTTTCAAATATCTATCAATATAACCAAAAACTAGATTCCAAACAGTTTTATTCGCTTTCGACTCTTGCATACGTGCGACAAACCTTCCTTAACGAAGAACCTTCCTTTCGTTTTTCGAAAAAATGCTTCAAACAGCAGTTGTTAATTTAGTGCTTTTTCATATTAGCTTTGAAGTTTAAAGTTTTATTGTATCTCTTATCCATTTCAAAACAAATTTACACATACCGCTAGTTAAAACAATGAGAAAACCATTTGAAATTTGGTTATGGATTAACTTTATCAATAATGTAATCGAATTGATATTAAATATTTCAGTAATGATATACACTCTTATTACATAATATACAGGTAAACAATTTTTTACTGCTTATGCGTGGATAAACATTGTAACGGAAAATTGAAATCAAAAAGCGTATAAAAAAAACAACAAATATTAAATACGAGATCTGTGTGTGTTAAGAAAATAATAAACAAAAACTCATTAATTTAAGTAAAAATCCTATATAGCTAGGTCGTTTTAATAATTATTCATATTATATATACGGTGTTTACAATGTAAACCTAATTACAGTGTAAACTGTCTACAAGAATTAGCCCGTATAGCCCATAGCAGTTACAATAAGAAGTAAGTGATATTGTTTTAAGTCAACTATTATCAACAGGATGAATTGATGATAATGCATCAAACACGAGATATATATCATAGCCCGTTTTTAAGCATGTTCCAGCATACTACCACTTTTCGACAGAGTTTGCTCTTTTTTTCCACAGGCTAAAAATACTGATTTCTAATAAATCCCGAAGTTTCAGAATTTTTGACCGTTTAGAACGCGAGATAATTAACATCAAAGTTATCATTCTCTCTCACTCTCTCTCTCATTAGAAGCATATAAAACTTTATGCCCGCCCAACTATTATCTGTTGTATTAGAAAAAATACTCGACAGAATTTAAAAAAAAAACTAGGAGAGTAATGCTAAATATTTATTATATCGTTAGTTACCGTTTTGTTTTCACAACAAGACGAGAGTTATAGCTGTTAACAAACATGCGATTGATATATTTTAAGTGAATTTCAGCGTATGCTTAGCAATGTACCTTTAGTTATATCAACTATTTTTATTGCGATTGAAAACTTGTGTAAAAACGGGCTTACACAAAAATTAAAATTAAAGTTTAAATAAACAAAAAACGTGGCTGCAGCTACCGTGAAACTTTGCACATCTTATAACATTCCCCTTGAATGAAACTTTTTTTTCTTTTCTTTTAAATTTCAATACAAACGCCTCCCACTTGTGCACACACATACATACTACCCACAACAATTTTTGTATTAATGTTGGTTTAAACAGTTTTTACTGTAATAGAATGATTTTCTGTAAAAATAATAAACCATTTCAAACCTAACCCTCGGTTATTATTATTATTATTTCATATGGTTTTATATTTTCTCAAATGTTTGTTTTCTCATTTGGTTGTTTTAACAAGACCGGATGAAAATTCATACATCAGATCTCTCTCTGTTTACTCACAATTTTTATTGTATTTTCAATTTACTTTTCAAAAAGGATTTACACAATATTATTCAACCTGCTGCATTCAACTTTATTTATGTGTGCAGTATGTGACATATAGGTTGACGTTATGAAAATTTCATTAAAGTATAATTCACTTCAAAGTGCAATAAAATAACATTGAAGAACAGTGAAAAGAAAACAATAGGAAATGTTAAAACTTGGATAATCAAAAAAAAGAGTAAAATAATTCGTTAATTTTATTTACCTTTGAGTCACAAACACTCCCGTTCAAAAAAAATGAACAGACCTGAATAGTTAATTTTCTTACATTTCATAAAACTCCTCACTTTTGTAACTCTCTGTATATTATTTATTTATAAACAAAGATAAGTAGTATATTTTTTAAATGTGAAGAAAGAAATGAAAGTTTTATATTTTTTATTTATGTAAACAATTTATGTAAACAAAAACATTTACTACAAAAATAATCAAAATTGTGAGAAACTGATTCGGTTCAGGTCAGTTCATTTTTTTTGAACGGGAGTGTACATAATAATATGGTATCTAGGTTAAATGTTAAATTTTTATTGTTCGTATTAACTGTATGGTTTAGAACTTTGTGGAACATATTTAACAAAAAAAAATACAGACGAATTGAAAACCATTCTCCTTTTTGAAGTCGGGTTAAAAATTGTTTAATAAAAATAAAAACAAAACAAAAAATATTTATAGCTAAAATTCCACTTGATTTTTTATATTATTCATTTATTATAATAATAAATAAATTATAAATATTATATAAATTATAAATTGATATACTTTACAACTTTTTTTAAAAATCCTAAATAAATTTTATTAAAGATAGTACTCATTTGACTCTAGCGTAGCGCATGAACGTCCTTAAAACCAGTAATAACTAATAAGCGGTAAAACGAAATGCGTTTCAAAACTACAATAAAATATTTCATTATTTCTATATATATATATCAATATTTCTATTGTGTAATATTTCCTTATTTTTATATTAACAACATTTGAAAACCTCAATATTGAAATTCTTAATCTGTTGTTATCATACATCTAAGAAAATTTTTACATCCTAAATTCCCAACTATAGGAATACGAGCAACAAAACTACCCAAACTATATGCCTGCATTTACCTATATTATTAGAGTTGGTTAGTATTGTAAAAGTAAAGTACCACCTTACAAATCTTATAGTAAGATACCATTAAATACACAAACTATACCAATCATATAAAGTGTTTCTCATGTATAGTTTTATTATAGTTCGTTACAAAGAAAAGGATTTGCCCACGTGTTTAATAATTCATTAAATTTAACAATATATACTTATTCAGTTGTGTAGGTAATAGCTTTGACAAAGTTTATCAGTATTAACGAACTCAATTAGAATAATAAGCATTAGTTAGAGATAAGTGACTCTATTCATATGCAGGCAAGGTACTCCAATGTATGGAAAGCTTTTATTACAACTTGTAAATTATCTATAGTATATGCTAATTAATCTGATTCATTGTGTCATTTTATTTTTTATTTTTTGATTGTTTTCATTTGATTATTTTATTTTATTTGTTTACAAAATTAATTGAACATGTGTTGTTTTTGATTCAACTACGTTGTATAAATTAATTTTCAATATATTTGGGCAATTAAAACATTCAATGAGTACCATTAATTAGGCAATATAAGGATAAACATTATCATTTTGGATTGAAAACTTTTAAAACATAATCACTTTTCCCGTTTTTAAGACAATGGTCGAAGGAATGCATAAAATGGGAACAGGATCGGAGCAGCGCACAATCAAGCTTAATGAATTATTATAATTTCAAGGGCAACCAGAATCAAAATAATAGTTGGGTTAGAGACACATTTACTGTATGCAAATTAAAATCAATTCATTGTGTCTCAACGGCCAAGAGGATAACAATTATGTGTCTTACTTTCACCATTACTAAAACTAAACAAAGGGATCATAAACAGTTAAAAAAGAGAACTTTACTACCGAGAAATTTGAGAAAACACTTTTATGACTTACGTATTTAATGTTAAGTTAATACACCAAAGTTACATATCACCTTAGTTACATATTATACACAAGTCACAAATTTTTTTTTAAACTCTCACTCCGTATGTTATGATATCGATTCTCCGATCAATGAGCTCAAATCAAAGTGTAGTAATAGTATTGTATACGCATTATTACCGTTTTATCTTTTTCGTATCAAGTTAATATCTGGTACGTATTTAACTTCTCTTTGGAACATCATAGAGTGTTTGGGGCTTGCTCCTATGCTACCATGGATCGATCCAGTTGTGCTTGTGCCTAAAGCATGATATATTTATTCTTCATCAAATCTATTTACGAACGACAATAATATTCTCCATTTTATGCGTTGGAAATCTCAGTAACGTTGAAAATGTTGCGCCTGAATCATATTTTAAAGAACCAGATCGACTATACGATATTTCACCCAAGTTTTATTAGTGCGCCTTGAGATCACTGCTCTTAAGAGTTTCATATTAGGCAATTTACCCTTCACCCGTTCATACATCGAAGACTGAATACATTTCTAGAAATTTCTACATCCCGGTTTTACAGTTGATACCAATAGTACGTACGTATGTGTTTGATGTTGTTAATGGTTATGTAGACTTGAGTCAGGGAAATGAGCTACCGCTTTGGATATAACCTTTGTTCCAAAACAGCATTACGTGAGTCCGAACAAGTGTTCCAAATTTATGTCATGAAATGGCAATGTTTGGACATCCGTCATTTTATGGAACTCTTTCTAAATGTACATAAATCTGTGGTGGCTATTACGATGACGGCAAATTATTTGACCAATAGTAGTTATGAAATGGCCAACTTGTATGTTCATATTCTCTCTCCAGGCTGCTACAAATCTTACTACAATGTTGAAGTTTATATAATACAACGATACATATCTTATATGTAATATCTATCCCATCTAAGTACCCATGGTATGGCATGGTATAATACCCAACTATCCGTCCACATATTTTATATACCGTGTGTGTTGGAACGCTTTGCTAATAGAGAATCAATGTTAAATATTATTTACTATAATAACTATACACTTATGCTTAATAAAGAAATAAAATTAGTGGGGGTACTCTGCAGTGTGTATGTTGTGTACATAATGCTGAATTGTGTACATAAAGCATTTAAAGTTGCTTAGGCCCAATTCCTCACCAACTTCTCTTGTTGATTTTTTATCGTCAATAAATAATAAACTACAAACTGCTATATCTCTCTCTCTGTTTTTGTGCATTTTTCAACACCATTTTTCAAAACAGCTAATCTTATGAGTATCTGTTCGAATGCTTGGCGATTGCCTATCCTCAAATGCCACAATAAATAAATTCACACATTCATCCCGACTCTTAAATGACATCAAACAAACAACATTCCACAAGCAGAATGAAAGTATGTGTATGTATGGTTAGTAAATATTTTACTTATTTATTTAACAATGATTCCCTATTAGAAACGCTGAAAACAGACTATATATATGTGTGTGTAGTAGATTATGGATATATATTTAGTACAAGAGCATCATCATTCGGTTTTAAGTTACAAACCCTAAGGCAGAAACTATTTCATTAACTTTGTATTGCAATATGAATGCGGTTATGTGGTTTTTAGGAACGATTTATGTGTGTGTATAGTAGAAAATAACATTGTAGAAAAGAGATGAGAAAACTGGTAAACTGGACTGTTGGACTCCATGTTGTACATATATAATATATACATATATATATATATATATATATATATATATATATATATATATATATATATATGGAATAGTCCTGGTTATATATATATGGTGGACGCATAAGATTCCATTTTATAATAATCATCTAAATGAATTTCTAACTCAATTGTACAAAGGATATTAAACACATATATAAAATTCGATAAACATAGATTTAAAAAAAAATTGAAGGTGGAAATACATGTTATTCAATAAAAATGGCGTCAAAAGCTGTATTTCAATCGGTCTCAAAACTTGCCCTTTTATTTCAATATTTTATAATTGATTTGTGCCTTATTTATTTAGTTTTCCGGGAACATGTTTCGAATAAGGATTGTTAGTATATTTATAATAAACATGTTTTATCCGAAGCGTTTTTTTTTTCGAAAACTACCCATAACTACGCATCTCGCTAGCTCCGGAGCGAAGATAGCAAGAGATATGAAATTTGAAGCTTGAAGGTTAATATTGTGGACTCACGCAGACAAATCGAGGCTGAACTTGAGATGCCTTCTTGTTCTTTATGAATTTTTTGAGAATTTCTTGAGACGCTTGAGCGAATTAAACAAAATTTTGTTGAAGATTTCCACATAGATATTATAGCATCAGAGGATTCAAAATTCGGATTTTGATTGATATCAGCACACCAAAAGTGTCGCTTTACTCATGACATCATATTCCAAAATGGAGGCTTTAGTCAGACTTCATTTCAACAATTAGTTATATTTTTACATAACACTAGTAACGCATATAGTCTTAGTATTTAGCACAGTTGGACTACTTTGTTTTCTATTATTGCCGACAACTATCAGATGTTTGTTCCAGAGTCCTAAGGAATAAACACCAATCTATCCGCTAAAGCCTGTAAATAGAGAGAGAATTTGAAAATTCTGTGAATAGTGGTCGTATGAGTGTTTCACACTAGATGTTTATTTATACGATGTTATATTCGATAGGTAAAGTAGGTATAGACTAAGCAGAGACGTATAAATTGTAAAATAATTTTAGTATTCTTATAAATATGCTATTTGTGAAGCGAAAATGCTTCTCGTAAATAGGAGTAAATTAAACTTAAATATAAGAAAGTAATTGACATGTTGTAATTATATTTTCAACAAAATTATGTAATATATATATATATATATATATATATATATTATATATATATAGAAATACACGTGAAAACATAATAATAACATAACGTTACGAGTATGTTGGTTATGCGCCTTGTTTGAGAAGATGTCATACGCATACATTATAATAATATTGTTAAAAGGAAATTAATTCACCTATTTTCACTCAAATATGATGATATGGTGCTGATAATGATGGTGCTGATGCTGATGATGATGATGATGATGGTGGTGGTGATGATATAACTAAAATTGAAAATTTTATAGATAAATCATATTCTCAGAAAATAATATAATAATAACAGTTTATTGTTTATAAATACATTAGAAATATTTATGATTTGATTGTATATCCGATGTCTACTGGCCGATGTACTTTACTTATAAATGCAAACATTTCATCTATGTGATACTGTTATAAAAATATAGTTGACACCTTTTCTAAAGAAAAACAACGAAAACTTGACTTTGACTTGATTATAAAAATAATGTATATGATTAATTTGTTATACCATAATCTTATATTACATTATTCCTTTAATTGTTATAAAATTAAACTTTGTTCTTTAAGCTACAACTTATCGTATATAATATACAATATTTGTATACATGCGCCCCGCGTGTAAAATTTCTAGAATCGCCCCTGCATAATAAAAATCTATTATTGTTTTTAACAAGTATTATGTTAACAAGTATTATGTTTCCCTAATATTTCAAATTAAATATTATTTGCCTACCGATATTTACGTTCCCGGATTTGATTATTTTGAATTTGGAAAGGAGCCCGCCTGCTTTATTTTTGTGCGCACTTGGTTTTGAGTGTTTTGGTTGTGGCTTATATCATGTCTTTGGGTGTTGTAGAAAAATGGGACAATCGTGGAAGAAAGTGGAGGTGTGTGCTATTATCCACCTGCTTCGACTCACCCAATATATTATATATATATATATATACATAATGTTGCAACCGATTCAATTTTTATGCCCTATAAAACAATTTCAACCTCCTTATTTTCCATTTTAATCTTTAAACTAACCGCTCAACTAAAAAAATCCAAATTTGCACCTCATGTCTGACAGACACATTGATTTATGTATACATACAAAATTTACTAATAAGTAAAATTCGCATTCAAATTATATGATTAAATTTTCTTTCAGTACTTTGTTTTTTCAACCAGCTTTATCTGGTAGCATAATAAATTTATAAATATATATATATATATATATATATATATATATATATATATATATATATATATATATATATATATATATATATATATATATATATATATACGCTATATATATGTATGCATACGCTATTTTAAAGATAAACGAAAAGCATTCCTCTCACAAATTTATATTTTGAAGTTTGTGCCATATTTATATTAATTAATATCCCTATACCAATTTTATAATAGGTATAGGGATATAAGTTTATGTCTTAAATATTTACATAATATTTATTTGTGTAATCATAATTACCAACGGAAAAAAATGTATTATATTTTAAGAAAATGTAAGAAATATGTAAAAAGAAATTGAGAATATTATAAATAGAAAACGGTGGGTCTTACCAAATAACGTTAATTGATGTCTGAAGGACAAATATACTTATAAAAAACAAAATTTCTTAGCTGATCCTGCAGTTTTCTTTTGACTGCACTCGTGCGCACTGAGAGAACTCACTCTAAGCATAAAATGTATGTTCGATTGACTATTATCGATAGAGAGTACTTCTAGTGCGCAGACAGAGCAAAAGTGCAGTGCAATATTGCGTCGAAAAACCAACGAATGTTGACATTGGTGGAACTACTATCATCGACAGAAAATTCTGATGATGAAGACGCTTTAATTATAGTAACAATTACAAATTGCATCATGTGTGGATTATTACCTGCTTCGTTAAGGCCCAATTACACCTACCGAGTACTCGGCCGAGACAGAGCACTCATCCGAGTAAGCCGCAATGTAATCAGCCGAGACAGTACTCGGTCGAGTAAGCCGAGCGCCGACCGCCGCCAAAAATAACAATAATTAAACATATATATTTAAAAAATTTTGCTTAGGTGATCTTGAAAATTGGCACAAGAATATGCAATTATTTTTTTACTTTTTAGTGCATTTTTTGTTTTAGAATATTTGATTTTTGAAGTCGGGTTTCCATTTTGTCAAAATATTTTTTATGTATTATATTATGGCCATTATATTTGATATATTAATTTGCTACCAACCACTGTAAGCTTTATTGCAAATACTGATTATTTCTATTCTATTCTACGATTTGAATTTCTGCTGTCCTGCCGAGTATCCACAAAAGTATCGTTGATAAAAACATAAATAAAATCACGAATAATTATTATTATAATAGTATAAGTTTATGGAAAATTATAAGAATTACGAATTTTTAGGTAAGGATTCGTTTAAGGGTTAAAACGAATTTTAAAAGAATTTGCCCGTTTATTGTGTGCGGTGTCAATTAAAACTTGTTGCGTGTCTATCTTGTTATAATTTAAATTGAATTACGTAAGGTTCAGAAATCATGCTATTCGACTGATTATTAATAATTTTTAATCGTTTCAATTTGTAAAATAAAGTCACTGTACCTGAAACAATTTGTGCAAAAACATTATATTACAATAAAAAAAAAAAACATGTAAATATATAAAAATTTTTAATGGATTTCATGAACGATAGGTAACAACCAACCAACCAACGGACATTGGCTCCAACCGAAACAAAACCAAACAAAATACTTATAATAAAATGATATTTTTTTATGTTAAATTAGCACTTTTATATAAGTTATTATGCACTAATATAATTTTATGATCAGGTAATTAAACGTATAAATGTGAGGCATTTTATACCATACAATACATTACGAAAAGTCACGCAACTAGAAATTCTATACATAGCTTTCATCTTTTACTCAATGGACTAAAAATTATTGTTGGTTAATGTTTACTTGTTGTTTGTCGTTTAGCTATAGGCCAGTCATTCGAGCATAATTATCACCTTGTGTTTTCTTTAAGAACACATAAGAGAGTGGTGGCCGATACTCTCACACGATTGATTGATGGATTGATTTGTGTTGGGATCTAAAAAGTATTGCACTTCGACCTTATGTTCCATTGTGCTGCCCCTACTACTTTAGTTCGATGTGATTCGCTTCTCCCATATATTTTGGCAATAGCCAGGATTTTGCTTATCAAGTCTTTCTGAAGGTTCATATATTCGGGGTAAGATGCACCGAATATCCTGTATCTGCTGTAACCTAGTCAAAGATAATGTGGCTAGATGTTTCTTCCTCCTCGCCACACAATCTGCACATAATGGACCCGTTAAGGAGTCCCATTGTGAGCAGATGCTTCCACAGGGGATAATGCCAGGTAATGAATCCGGTAACCCTTCGCAGTTGCATCCTGTTCAGCCTAAGTGCATCGAGAGATAGCCTCTTGGTTGCACTCTGAAGCAGTACCTCCCCGAGGTCCTGCCGCGGTACTTTTTCTTGGTACTCTCCCACAAAGTTCGTTTTTCTTGACCTATTCAATAAGTTTTTTCAAGTAAACAAATTCTTAAATAAAAACATGGATTTCTAAATAAATAAAAAAGAATGATATGAAAAAGTCGGCTGTTACGTCAGGCGCGTCTTTGGTGTAGCGGTAAGCACGCTGGACTAGATATCCATAGGCCGGAGGTTCGATTCCTGGTTGCCGAGTTAATTTTTTTATATCAGTATTTAATTTTACACGACTTTACTGTCTACAGGATATCATTTTCATAGATACAGGTTGATATCTGGCACTAAATAACTCAGTATCCGATCATACCATATGCGATACTTCGAATGACTGGTGTATGATTACTTTCTGTTATATGATATAATGATGATGACATTTTTATTAGCTTTAACAGAAGAATTTTTTTTAATTAACAATTTATATATAACGTTATATATGCACCCAATTTTTTAATATTCAAAAAACATGAACAAATTTAATTAGCATTATTATCATGTAGGTATATAACGACGTTGTACTCCAGGTATTACATACGGGAATTAAATTATTATCAATCAGTATACATAATAATAACTCTGAGTATATCTTTTATACGTGTTGTAAACATGTACGATATTTTTCGTGTTTAATTACATCTAAAAGTGGTTTCAATGTAGTGATGGTGGATTTAAATTAGATTGTACCCCAGACCCAGTCCAATATGATACCTCTGAGCCCAGTTTATAAACATATTTTATATATTGTTATATTGAATAAAGTAGGTAAATATCCGTATAATGAATTACTTCTAATTAAATATAAAATATTTATTAATAATAATATTGATAATATTAAAAATATTAAATAGTATATGTACTACATGTTACGCTCCTTTCTATTCCATTAACGTAACAAACAACATTATATACGAAATACCATAGTTTTTGGTCTATTTCGCTGAAAACATTCAGGTGTTGTTTTTAATGTCGAAAAGGTTGAATTGAGATGACCTGATACGGATATAGTCTGGTACTATATAGTCTAGTTCATGTATATAATGATCTGGTCTACAATATTATGATCTTTTTCTGAGCTCTACCACCATTTTCTCCAAATGCCATCCATATATAATGTTAAAAATGAATATAAAATCGACATAATATTTCACAGTAGTAATAAAATTTGATTTAAAAATAAAATTACATTCACAAATGCAGAGTAATATTCATTTAACCCTTGCAGGTCCAAGCGATTGAAAAGAAAAGTATACAAAGGTCAGTGACTTTGAAAGTGCAACGTATTATAATTCCAGCGTTCGTTCGGATATTTTGTAGAGTTTTATATAAATGTTCAAACAGTTTGTTGTTTGATATTTTTTGTTAAATTTCAATAATCTAAATAATAGTATTGAAACATAGGAAATGGTTTTCAAATATCTTGAAGTTTCAAAATTACACATTTTTTATTTTACAGCTTATAACGTTTTCGTAGAAGATGTTGTAATGAAAATTAGTGAAATAATTTTTGAGGCCTCAACACACAGTTCGAATTACAAAAAGAAAATAATAATGATAATAGTTATTAAATGAAGTAATTTGGAAAATAAATTACATCTCGAATTACCATTGTTGAATTTGTAGCGGTATCGCTTCTTCATTAAATTATTATTATAATTTTGTTCGTCATTTTTATCT
The DNA here is from genome assembly GCA_963920215.1 of Nineta flava. Lineage (NCBI taxonomy): Eukaryota > Metazoa > Arthropoda > Insecta > Neuroptera > Chrysopidae > Nineta > Nineta flava. The sequence continues at coordinate 7,675,264 of OY986042.1, forward strand.
GTTGCATAACAACTATAACTCCCTCTATTATCACGGTTGCTTTGAATGTTAACAACCATGGTAATTTACACATTAAATTAATAACATTTTATAAATCAAATCAATAAAGATCAATTATATCTTTCATATATATTTATTATTTATTAAAATAATAATTATTTAATATAACAAACAATTTACCTTTACAAATTAAAAAAGTCGGTTATGAATAAAAATTAGTATTGTTCGAATATAACTAAGTTATCAAAAATAAAAAATTGTTGTAGAAAATTAAATATTTAGTAGTAGATTCGACAGCGCTCCTTTTTGAAGGTTAAAAAGAGAGCCACGATACCGCGACAAAGAATGGTTGGGCTTGAACCAATTAAGTGAAGAGACTTTTTATGCCCATTCTAAAAAACTCTTTAATATAAGAAAATTCTTTGGCTTTAAAATACCCCACAAAAAAAATTCCAAATTATCTTTTTTCCTCATTAAATGTTTTTTGAAAAGTCTTGAAAACCTTTTAGATTTTAAGAACATACCACCCACGTTCGGATAATATTCAAAGGTCGACTTTTTATGTGGCATATCAGCGATATTAAAAAAATCTCGGATGTTGTAAGTAAAAGGGTTAAAAAGGTTTGGTTAAAAAAATCAACACGTTTATGAATAAAATCTAATATATTCATATTTTTTTGCGAGTAATGATTTTAAATGTTATTTTTATAAATAACTAAAATAAATGAAAAATTTATAAAAACGTGCTCATGCCAATTGGTATATTAAAAGTTCATGATTTTCTTTATTATTTTATAAATACAATGAAATACATCCACACACTTATACACAACGTGGATGTAAAATACATGGTGGTTTTGAAAAAAGTCTACCCTAATTTTAAGGCTAATTTCAAGAGCAGAACATGCAGTTGGTCATCTACATAGTGTTAATAGGGTTTAAATATGATTGGGGTTATAAAGACTACAAATAGAGGATCTTGAAAGATTGTATGAATTGAGAAGTGAAAATTTTGAAATGTGTTGGTCGGATGTTATAATGAACCTCATTTTCGAACTTTTTGGGTCAAACTTACCGTAGACAACCATTATTATTAAAATCGAGAACAAATATTTTCTTTTTTCGAATTTTTTCCAAGGGGTACCCCTTAAAAAAATCGCATAAATTGGAGAAAATTTTTTTGCGGCCGATTTTAATACAAACACCGTTTTAAGCTAATTTGAACATAGCGAAAACGATGCTATTGGTTAAAATATGATACGATTAACGGTTTTCAAGATATCAGATCCATAGTGCTAAAATTCGAAACTGTATGAATTGTGAAGGGAATATTTTGTAATGTGTTGATCGGGCGTTAAAATGAACCCGATTTTCGTACTATTTGGATCAAAATTACCCTAGAAAATCATTATTTTTAAAATCGAGAACAAATATTTTCTTAACTTTTTTCGCATTTTTTCCAAGGGGTACCCCTTAAAAAAATCGCATAAATTGGAGAAAATTTTTTTACGGCCGATTTTGATACAAACACCGTTTTAAGCTAATTAGAACCTAGCGAAAACGATGATATTGGTTAAAATTCGATACAATTAACGGTTTTGAAGATATCAGATGCATAGGGCTAAAATTCAAAACTGTATGAATTGTGAAGGGAATATTATGGAATATGTTGGTCGGGCGTTAAAATGAACCTGATTTTTGTACTATTTGGATCAAAATCACCCTAGAAAATCATTATTATTAAAATCGAGAACAAATATTTTCTTAACTTTTTTCGCATTTTTCCAATTTATTCCCTTAAAAAAATCGTATAAATTGGAGAAATTTTTTTTACGCCCAATGTTTATAAAAACTTCGTTTTTAGCTAATTTGGACCTAGCAAAAACGATGGTGTTGGATAAAACACGATACAATTAACGGTTTTCAAGATATTTCATTATAATAATATTATTATTACGAAATTCAGTTATGATTTTGGTCCAATATAAATAGATCCATAACATGTGATTAAACGTGGCACAATTGTTGAAGACCAACCCGTTCGTTATATGAATGAACTAACTATATGTAGAGGTATGCTTGCTGCTTCTATGAAAGCTGAATACTAAGCAACTTTATATAATAATATTAATTTAAAATAGTTTTATGATTATGCAAATGATATTAGATTATAGAGAGAACCAACATCGAAAGTACCAGTACATATTACTTGTATACGATGGACCAAAAAAGTTGTTATCATTTTTGTAAATTTTATAATTGATTTGTGCCTTATTGATTCGGTTTTCGAAAAAATACCTCGAATAAAACTTGTTCATTATAAATATAGTAATAACTTTTATGCACAAAATTTTTTCGAAAATCAAATGATTAAGGCACAAATCAATTATAAAATTGAAAAATAACTGATATCAACTTATGTGGCCAAGTGTACTTACATACTACCATAGTAGTATACACAGTCTCTTTTTACTTATATAACATAATATAAAAATGCATTAGAGTTGTGTAGTGTTTTATTACCGTTGCATACTTTCTGACATAAAATTTTTAGTGCTTCTTTATTTTAAAAACCACCCGCGTTGAGAATTTCAAATATATGTACGACGGTATATGTACCGGTACTCGGTATCTATATAGAGAAAAAAAAATTTTGGTTAAGACAACAACAGTGATGTGCTTTATTATGGTCCAGTAGACATGAAATTAATATCTGAACTCAAATAAATTTTTATCAAATTAATTGTTATGTGGTTTTTGTGAGCTTACAATGAATAGTAAGGGCCAACGCACACCAAAAGAGCAAAACTGCTTTAAACAATGTTAGTCAGCCTAACACTGTTTTGTTAAAATAGAACGTATGGAATTTGATCTTAGTTAAGATAAGCGTGATTGAAGACAATCTTATTACAGATCTTATCCTTACTTTTTATTAAAAATAGAGGACTTTCTTTAAGTCAAAATTTTAGTAGACTTAAGACAACCTTAATAACTTTGTAGTAAAGATAATGAATTTTTTAGATTTACATAATATCAATATATTTATCTATCTATATACACATTCCTAAACGCTACATTCGCGACAAACAACATTGGTTGTTTCCTACACTGATAGAAGGAATTTTTTTCCTCAAGAAAATATATTTTTTTCAATAAAGAAATCCTTGTTTTCATTCGAACCAAAAACATATGTTTAATTGAGCGAAGAAACTAAAATTTCTGAAAGGTGTTTAAAATTTTTGAAATAAGAGTTAGTTAGTCTTGGCCTAAGAGATTCGTTCTTGGCCAAATACTCTTGTGATTCTTTAGTCAAGACAATGAAATTCTTGTAAAAAAAAGAAGATTATTTCTTATTAAAAAAATAAAAAACTCAAGAAAGTTCCGTTAAAGAAGAACTGAATTATACAGTTTGTTTTTTAAAATACACCCAATGTATATGTATCTATCGCTGTCTGTATGTAATGTACTATGATGTGGTTCACTTTGTTACACTTAAACAATCAGTATTGTATTATAACATAAATAACCATTATATTATACTTATCATTATCTAACTACAATCATTTAATATATAGATGCATCTTACTCGTGCATGTATACATCGTCGTTATTGTCTGTCATCCGTCGTGTGAGTGTTACACCATATCATGGCATACTGTGCATCGACAGTGATAGATGCACTACACAATGTTGCTATTGGGTCTATTTTAATTTACGTAGTGTATATATTTAACTGAAATATATCATTATTTCTTTAAAAAGTTTCATTTGTTTGGAATAAACAATTGGTCCGAAAGTTTGGCATCTTGGTCCAAAGAAATCATCATTTCAGTTTAAGAATTTCAAGTTCTTTGAGTTAAGAGTCAGTTGATTACCAAATATATATTATCTTCCCTATATATGAGAGTCAGAAATTCTTGGTTTAAAAACATTTTTCTTACTGCAAGACATTACTTCTATCAGTATAGTTTTAAACTCTCATAGGCCTTTTTCAATTAGAAGCTACTATAAAAGCCTTTGCAACAAAGCACATTAGTAGCAGTAATTATACAACTTAAAGTTACGGAATTCTAAAGAAATCTACGAAACATGGAAACGAATGGAGCAGCAGTATACATATACCGTACGTTTAGTTTACATCTTCGTATACTAGATCTCCCACGAGTATGACAAAGTACATATATATACATTAAGCAATGTGTATGAGAAGGAGGTCTGATAGGTTTGATAAACAAACATATTTTTCAAAACAGTGAATAATATTCATCACTGTTCGGGTGGTTGGTGATTGTCGCATACAACACAACAAAACACATTGGCAGATAAGACCTCCTTCTCATACACATTGCTTAATGTATAGATATGTACTCTCTCACACTCGTAGGAGATCTACTATGCGAAGATGTAAACTAAACGTACGGTATATAGATATACAGACACAGGATATGATAATATTGAGTTTGTACGAAAAGGATACTTCGTATAATTTCTTTTTTTTTTTCGGGATATTAAAATATTTTTAATTATTATGCTAATATTGAGGAGGTACATAGATAGATAGATATATCTGTTTCTTTCTATTCGAAGCTATAAAAAACGTTGTCTGTGTTAAATTATGAAAATCGATTCGTTTCTTTTTCTTTTTTTTTTTTAATTTTTATTTTATAAATATTTTTTAAACGTTAATTTAATATATTTTACGATCTTTCTCGTTATATCAGCTATCATATATTTTATTTTTAGGGAACTCATAAAGTTTAATTAACAATGTTCTCGTTGTTCGTGTATGTATGTATTAGTACTATATTGAATAGATAGATATGACAGCAGTTTAAATGTATATAGAAGAATAATGTTTATTATTATATATTTTTAACTATACGGTTTTGCGTACCTACGACGAAGTACTATTTTTTATTAATCGTTAAAATTAATTGAATTCAGATAGTTAGTTAATTTCGAATTTTTAATGTTTTCATCTCATCTATGTGAAATAAATGCAATTTAAGTTTTTAATTGATCGTATGTTTTTGTTATGTACGATTATTTAACCTTCCTGTTTGGAATGAGGGATGGAGAAGCCTAATCTTAAATGAGTTTATATGTTGTATGTTTATTTACTCGTGCTATACAATAAGCCTTCAAGTGAATTTTCGAGCAGAATGTTGCTATTGATGAATTAGATGTTAAAAAAGTCCATCATTAAATAGGATAATAAAATTTATATATATATATATATATATCTATATATCTATATCTATATATATATATATATATATATATATATATATATATATATATATATATATATATAAAGTTGAGTTGTAAGGGTTTAAAGAAAGTATGAACTGTCCTTTTTATTTTTGGGAGATCTATCTCCTATTTAATTTTCTGGATTAAATTTTAATTAATTAATAATTCCGGAAAATTAAATAGGAGATAGATCTCCCAAAAATAAAAAGGACAGTTCATACTTTCTTTAAACCCTTACAACTCAACTTGAATTCTGGTGCAGCCATCGGCCTTTACTACGCGTCCTAGAAAGTAAAATTATCCTGTGTAGTGCAAATTTGGTAAAGTGTGTGGTTTTCCTCATTTTCGAGGAGGTTGCGTTGCAGAAAAACCACAACCTTCTAGCATTTCTAGAAGGGGGTTAGATTTGGTATAGATTAGTGTGTCATTTGTACAAAGTGTTATATATATTATAGAATGTATACTTGCGTTTTTCAAATGGGAACCCATATTTTTTTTGACAGAATCAAATGGCGGAGGTTAAAACTGGGTAATAAAGTCTTTTTTGATCTATAATTTTATTAACGGTTTAAAAATGAATTTTCATAGGTTAGATTGCATTTTTTAAGAAAAATAAGATCTTTAAAAAAAATTTATCAAGTGTACAAATTTTAATTGGTTGTCAATAAGTTGGATTTTATCGTTTTTTTTTTTTTGTATAAAAATAAACATCTTTATAAATGTAAAAAATAAATTAACAAAATAAAAGTTTTTATTAATTTTAAACTTCCTTTTCTAAAATGCGTTCAAAGCTAGTAAAACAGGTCGTCGGTCAACGATCAATACCTGATGATACTATCTTTAGAACCAGGATTTATATTATGTAAATTTCAACATATAATGATTTTTTGTCAAATTACTTTTTGAGAATGAAGATCTCATCTAATTATCTTCAATCGACGATCAATAAATATGGTATGTGAAACTTGTAATATCCTTATATATTATATTCCATAAATGCAAAAGTATAAAAAACCATTTTACATGGCAATTTTCGACAACTGTTCATGTCACCCTTGAACTGTTAAGACATATGAGATCATTTTCTACTTTAAGTGTTTTGCAGACGCCCTTGATTTGAAATTCTACATATATAATATTCAAATCTACGTCTACTGCTATCGATTTTCACTTAGACAACACTTACGACAATTACGTACATCATTTTTTATTTCTTTATTATTCATAGATGGAGGATGTGTGGATATTAACATTAGCAGCAAAATACAATATTTTAAAAAATATTTTCAAATTCATTAAAGTATCAATGAGATGGAAATAATGTTATTTAGTTGCTTTATCATAATAAATGTAGAATAATCATCACATACATAATATCTGTACGTATCTCTATCTACAGGATCTAACAGGATCACTTTCGCGAATCGTGGGTTTTTAATAAATCGAAAAACGACTATTCAAAAATCTATATACGGTATAAATTTGTGATTTCGTTTTTTAGAGTGAGTATTAACGGAGGTGAAAGGATTTTCAGTTTTGATAAAGTCTGAAGTCACACTATTTTGACATCAGTTTCGGTTTAACTTGAAGATACAACTCCCGTCCTCCATGTGTAAGAAATTGAAGTTTCTATTAATTGTCAGTTAGATTCAAATATTATATTCCATATTCCATTAAGGGCGTGATCATAAGGAAGTTCTTCCACTCTTTGGAATTACATTTTTTCCCAACAATAATTTCCGAAGTTCCTTTTATAGAGCGGAGGCTGGTGTGTACCCCCCTTCCTTTACCCGTGGGAGTTTTCGACACATACATTTTTTTGTTTGTATTGACATGTACTTTAAGGTTATATATGTTTGCCGCTTGCGAATTACAGTGTTTTGTTTATTTCTTTATCGTCTTTATTTTTTAGTTTTCCTTTATTTTCCGGAATATGCTGTAATTTTAAAAGGGCAAATAATTGAATTCTTAATCTGATAGGTAATACCAAGAAATAAAAGTATAAGTATCAGACATAAAATCCCACGGGGGGGGGGGGGATAGTTTCGTATTGGTGGCTCGTGGTCCATTAGTTTCATAACACGCACCAAACCAGCAACGAGCAACATATCTCTGAATCCCTATCCCAGAGATAGTTACGATTACCTAACTCATACTGATGATGACTACATTATAGTCGAAATACCTATTTATAAAATACAAATAAATGTTCTAGGAATTGGAGCAAAATTTGAAATGTAATTTCTATCAGACTAGTTATTCTGGGACACTTTGTAAACAACGTATATATGTATATGTATGAAATAGCCAAAGCATCCGTTGTAAAATTTAATTGAAAATCGTTGATCATTCCATACCATTTGGTAAACTCAATAATAACTATTACAATGGTCGAAGAGAGAGCAGCTAGAACACACAGCAACAAACACACAACACAAACAAGATTCTATTTAAACTTTAAAATGATAGAAAATGTTTTTTGAATGTATCTTCTCTATGAGAGTATGAAGAAGAATATGGTTCGTTGGTACTTATAACGTTTAACCGTTTATATCGAGAAAATAACCATTTTAAATTGTCAACATTGCAATGTTTTCCATAACATTAAACATTAATATGTGTCAACTGATAAACAATTTATTAGAGATAATCTTTGTTTATGCTTTTTATTATTACTTCGTTGTTTTTTTTTGGGGTGGGTTATTTTACTTACACAGTTTAATAAATTTTAAATATTATTAAATTCACATCAGAAAAATATGTTTGTTTGTCGAAGACACAGGATTTTTATCGGATTGTTTTGTGTGTACCAATTTCCAATTAATTGACTTTTGAATTATTTTTATATAAAAAGTTTAAAATTTTATCAATTGTAAAGTGAATGCTAATAGCTTTATGAATGCAATCGGCCGTCATAAGTGATTAATGATGTACATTCCCGTTCCAAATAATTGAACAGACCTGAACGAATCAGTTTCTCACAATTTTGATTATTCTTGTATTAAATGTTTACATAACTTGTTTACATGAATAAAAAATATAAAACTTCCAGTTCTATTTTCACATTTAAAAAATATACTACTTATCTTTGTTTATAAATAAATAGCATACAGAGAGTTACAAAAGTGAGGAGTTTTATGAAATGTAAGAAAATTAATATTTCAGGTCTGTTCATTTTTTTTTGAACGGGAATGTACATTAAGGTATAAGTTGTCGTGATACAATATTGCCAAAAAGATGTGGGACGTAGTAAGAGTGAAGGAACATATAGCATAATAAGCCATAATTTTAGTCCAAGACTGTATCGGTAGACACGTTACACGTAGGATACTTGTCTATACGTATACACCGTAGATAGAAAGATACATCTTGGGGTCTACAAAGTATTGCACTTCGACCTTATGGTCCATGTACACCGTATAACAGAGCAACCGTGTTTTTATTTAATTATTGTATTTTTAAATTATATTTATTCTTTTAATTTAAATAAAATGCTTTTTTATAATTAAATAACAGATTTTTAATTTAGAATAATTTTTTTTAATGTAACATAAAACTCTTTTAACTAATATTAACAAATTATGATTATTATTTAAATTTATAAAAACACGGTTGCTCAGTTACCCGGTGTATACAAATACTACCTAAAATTTTTATAAGTTACAATCCGGCAACGTCGTTTATATTCCGCCTGTTGATATACTGTTTGTTTACATACATGTACTCGAATAGTACAACGTATAGTGACGTATAGTGTTTTTCAGCATGCCGACACGTTTATTTATTAATAAAATGCTTCTTATACATACAGGAGTATGTATATTTATGTGTTTTAGTCTGATTTTGCAACGACTAGAAATATGGATCGTTAAAATTGTCTGTGAAAATGCTGATAAAATCGTAGTAATTATTCCATTAACGAATGTCTAACCCGTCTGTCTGTCCGTCAACTCAAAAGAGATAGCAAACTGAAATTTCGTAAATAAGTTCTCAAGCATTAAAGGGCAGGGCCGAAATCGGTCATAATTGTACCCGTGAAATCATTAAGGCTAAGAGATAGAATTTTTTAATTTAAAAAACAAAATATGTTCTTCTTTTAAAAACAAACAACTTTTGTTTATTAACAGTTTAGTTACATTTTCATTACTCCCAAAGTTTAATCAATTTTAAATATTATTAAATTCACATCAGAAAAATATGTTGTTTACGAAAAAAAAAAAACAAATCATTGCTTTGTATGTACCAATTTCCAATTAATGAACTTTTGAATTATTTTTATAATATTTTACAAAATTTTATCAACTGTAAAGTGATACTAATGGCTTTAATTTTATAATTCAAAATCGAAAAAATATGTTTGTTTCCATAAACAAATAATAAAGGATTGTTATCATTGCATTTTGTGTGCACTTTTCCAATCAATTGAGTTTAAAATTATTTTTATACAAGTTTGAAAATTTTATTATCCTTAAAATGGTGGTATTAGTGATTAATGATGTATATTAATTTGTATACAATAAGTTGGTCATATGTTTGCGATTCAACATAATGCTCTTTCGAACCAACCACAAACAATATTGAAATTATAAATGTTTTTTATACATTTTGTGGGTTATTGTGAATTTATTTTTAATTTTTTCGATGTAATAAAATCGAATGTTATAAGTCATTAATAGCGTACATTATGTTGTATACAAAGATGTACTTTATTTAAAAAAAAAACGATTATTTTTCAAAGAACCAACCAGAGGGCATATCGAGATAGTAGCACATGGTTCCAATATATTCTGAAGTAATTATCTTCATAACATAAATAACATAAATTATTTTTAACTTGGAGATTATGCATTTCAAAAGCCTCAAGGAAGTTCCCCGGCATGAAATCACTTTTCGACAGATTTTGCTCATTTTTTCACAGGCTAAAAATAAATGTTTTCTAATAAATTCCGAAGTTTCAGAATTTTTGACCGTTTAAAACGCGACATATTTAATAACAAAGTAAGCTTCTCTCTCATTAGAAGCAGATAAATTTTATGCCCGCCCAACTATTATCTGTTAAAAAATATTCTCGACAGAATTGAAAAAAAAAAAAAATGAGAAAATAAATAATTCTTAAATAAATTTTTTTTAAATTGCGTTTTACCGTTTTATTTTCGAAATAGAGTAGTTAAAAAAATTATTTCTTTTAAAATTACATTAATTGGTATATAAATATATATGTTAGTATAATAAAACCAAACCGGTGTTTTGTCCTGATTATACATGACAATCCTGGAACTACCTTAAAACAATTTTTTTAGCAATGTATGTATGTATATATGTATGTATGTATGTTTGGATCAATTTTTGCAAGCTGAATTAGAACCACTTCCTCTTATCCTACGGACTTGAATTTTTATGGTAAGCATGACAGGAATCGACAAGAGGAAGGGAGGTTTAGAGGGAGAGGGAAACACAAAATTTTGTATATCTCTCTTAATATTGAAAAAATCGAAAAACACATAAACAGTAAAGTTGTAGAAAATTATACTATAAAACGCTTGTTTTAAAAAATGTTTTTTAATAGAAACTTATATCGGTTATGAATAGAAATTATAAACGAACTACACAATACTCGATAATAATGATGCTGTCTTGCCATTGATTATATACCACCCTTTTTTTTAAATTTAATACAAATCTAATAAAAATAAATAAAAAAAGATAATTCAATCATAAATATTACAGCATCATATTTATGGACCCTCGATTGAACAGCGATTTAGCCAGCACACAAATTCACTCAACCATGACATAATAAATGCATAAATAAAAATGTAATGTTCAATTAAAGAAATCAAATTTATTGTGAATTGATTTCTATTAAAAAGTATACATAATATATTTTTGTTGATTTTTATTGAATTTGATTTCAAATTGGATAAAAATATATATATATATATATATATATATATATATATATATATTTGAGTGTATTATGGTTTTTATTGATACAATTTATTCCATTCTATATATATAATATGTTGCAAATAATTTGACGCGTAAATATAAATTTAATTGTCTTTCCTTCTGTATGTGTATTAAATGGTTACATCGTATTAAATGTGTTATATATTATATTACAGTGAAAACTGTTTATCTGCAATGACCATCAACATATTATAAAGGATAGCTTATTTTATTACATTCATTTAAATCGTTCCGAAGTTAAGGGTTAAAATAACATGATCAGTTTTTTATTTAAATAGGTTAATATTTATTTATTTTTTTAAATAGAACCTTTCTACATTTTACTGTTTTAACTGATAATGGGTATCGTTTATTTTTTATTTTTTTACCTAATGCATCTTTTTATTTTGTGAAAATATTTAGAGATTATCTTCTACCTGAACGAAAATCTTTATTTGCCTTTGTAATGTATTATTTAAAAAAAATGGGCGTAACAAATCGGTCCGAGTAAATTGTAGATACTTTTTCCCTTACTTGTATAGGGTGGCGCATAAGTAACGTTAAGATTTAATTAGTGAATAAATTTTGTCATGTTATTTGCTTGACGTCGCTTCATATGATACATAATTATATTCCGAGCTGAAGTTTCAATAAAGCAGCCAGCTAACCAGCCGCGTACCAGCCAAGTTGCCGAGCGGTCTAAGGCGTCATGTCTGCGAAGTATGCAGTACTGGAAACTGGGAGGTAATGGGTTCGAATCCCGACATCGGCAGTTTGTCAATTACAAAATAAAAGGGGTGGTTGATTGACTAAACTTTCGGCGTATGGACAAGAACGAAGTAACCGGCTATGCTTGAGAAGGTTTTCTGCAGTTTCCTTCACGAACTCTAGATGAATATCGGCATGGTTCCTATCATAGTCGGCTACAGCCGCATATCCTACAAATTCCTAGTTTACTCACAAATTCCTTCCACTCCACTCACATCCTCACATCCTAAGGCATCACAATGGACCTTATGGTCGAAGTGTGGCCCGTCCAGAGCAGCCTTTACAATCTACAATCCAACCAGCCGCGTAGCCAGCTAACCTGGCTAACCAGCCAAGTCGCCGCGCTTGTCAAGGCGTTCTGTGTACTTAGAACTGAGAGGTTATGGGTTCGAATCCCGAAATTTTCTATGTATGTTCTAGAGCTAAAAAGTAAGGTGAAATTCGTGAATGGGCAAAATCGGACCATCTTTGTGCAAAATGGACAAAACTGTCTATTTTTGAAACCGTAAGAGATAGAGAAAAAGTTTAAAGTGTTCCTTTATTAAAAGTAAATATCCTTTGTAATATTTATTTTTACAAAAGTTCAGTGTATACCGGATATTTAAGCAACTAACTCAGTTAGTTGTTATGAATATACAGAGATACAGAAAGACAGCATTTACATTCTAATTTATTTATTTCGGTACTTTTTTTTTGTACTTGTCATCATTATATATTTATTAAATACATGACTTTCATTAAATACCCACCCACTGCAGTCATTACATAACAATGTACAAACTGAAATTTGGTATGATAATCAAATCCTCTCGCATTGCGTGTAATAGCGTACACATATTATAATATTATATGATATATGGAATGGTGTGTGTAAGAGTATGATTAATATTAAACTGTTGTACGTACACTGGTATGAAGTAGGCATTATATTACACGATGAGAGATATAACATACATACATACATACATACATACATACACACATACATACATAAATACATACATACAGTATTACAGAGTATTAATATTTTAATATATTTATATCATTTGTAGTACTTTTGATGTAAGTTGTAATATAATTCAAGTCAAATTACATTAAGTACTATACAGAATGCTACAATTTTGATGGAAAAAGCCAATAAATATGACTTTATGAGTACTCATCATAATCATCGGACATTCACCAATAATTTGTTATCAACGATTACGTTTCGTAACGAACGTGCAAATTTGTGTGTGTATTTTAGCAACTCACTCTGTTGGTAGGGAGTTCCGCTTGGACCTCCGGCGACGGCCTTCTGCCTTGGCTCCACATCCTTGACATTATGCAAAACATCGCAGCACCCTTCAAGCATGAATAGAAGGTAAAAGGAAATTTTTGGGGTTTTTTTCTCATTTTCGAGGAGGGGGGGAATGTTGTGTTTGAAGTTATCTCGTTGAATGCAAAACTGCATCCTTCTAGCATGTCTAGAAGTGGATTAAAATTTGTATACGTGAGTGAGTGAGTCAGTCAGTGATTTACACAAAAGACATGTGTATATTTAAGGACCATGTTCGTGCGCAATCAATACCACCAAATATTTTATATCCTCCTTAAGATTACCTACGATTTGATGCTGCAGTAATATGGAATTTTATCCACAACTAACGAACCTCTTAAACGTTATGATCATTTTTCTGATTATTTTTAATAATAACTCTGGGAAAAATGCAGCTAGTTCTAGAAGCTTCAACTAAAGAAAATACAAAATGTTAATTAGAGCGTAGACTACGTAGTTTCAGATATCTTCTTCGGAGAGATGAAACAGACTCTACGGTAAATAAGTTTTTTACATAGAGAAAGCTTCCATCCAAATTATAATCCAGGCGTTTTAATCCTAAAAGAAAATGCATAGTTGGAATGATCAGCACTATGATTGGTGACTAGAAGGCCAATACCATCGACATTTCAGAACACTTTTTCAGGATTTTTTTTTTTTTTTTTTTTAAACTATGTAAGGATTATGTATATGAAACTACTGGGGCTAAAATCCATACCAATTGTAATAATCTAAAACTTAACATACTAAAGCATTATCTTTTTTACCGTACATGTGACCAGTTATTGGAGGAGTACTCAAGTAGGTAGGTAATCCATCGCAAACTACAATGAAGTCAGTTTATAAAGGTAAAACTAAGAATTTTTATTAATTCATTAATATTCAAAGTTATTATATCGTAAATTAATCCTAATTTGAATTACATGAAGAACAAAATTATCAAAAATGGAAATTATGAAAAGTAAAGTATGCAGTTTTATAATCATTTTATATCATATCACACTTTTGGTACTGTGTTTTTGTAGCATCCTGTACCCAATATATAGAGCGAATATATAGGTATTAATATCCAACAATAGAGTGCTGAAATTTATAACAGATATATAGAGAAGTTACAAAAACTCAATTATATTGTCGATATACATATATATATATATATATACACTATGTAAATTAAAATAGACTCAATAGAAACATTGTGTAGTACATCTATCACTGTCTATGCACAGTATGCCATGATATGGTGTTACACTCACATGACGGACGATGGACAATAACGACGATGTATACATGCACGAGTAAGATGCAACTATATATATAAATGATTGTAGTTAAAGAGTGATAAGTCTAATATAATGGTTATTTATGTTAGAATACAATACTGATTATTTAAGTGTAACAAAGCAAACCATATCATAGTAATTATATTTCAAACTTTGCCCCTATTCCCTTTTTGCCCCTGTTTGTATTTTATAAATACGTATTTCGACTACAATGTAGTCATCATCAGTATGAATTAGCTAATCGTAACTATCTCTGGGATATGGATTCAGAGATAGGTTGCTTGTTGCTAATTTGGTGCCTGTGTCACGAAAGTATCTACATATACAAATTGAGAAAACCGATAATGAATTTAGACAATGGCCCAATTCCAAAATATGATTGAATAAAATTAAACCATTTTCAAAAATAAAAATAACTCTCACTTTAGTGACAAAACAAACGCCGCATGTTCACAAAGGGATACCGTCAATAAATAGGTGGGACTCTTCACACACCTAATCCGTTAATCAGTCAACTCAAATAATCCTCAAGTCAGATCATACCCTCAGTGAAATCGTATAAAAAACATAATTTTTTTAATATCATTGTGAGACATGCACCAAATTAGCAACAAGCAACATATCTCTGAATCCATATCCCAGAGATAGTTACGATTAGCTAATTCATACTGATGATGACTACATTGTAGTCGAAATACGTATTTAGCAAAATACAAACAAATGTTCTAGGAATAGGGGCAAAATTTTAAATATAATTTCAAAAAAATCTAGAGTTCTCTTTGATTATTTTAATAATCTTTATCATATCATCATAGTACATTACATATAGACAGCGATAGATACACTATACAGTTATCCAGATTGGGTGTATTTTAAAAAACAAGCTGTATATATACCTAGCACATACATAAATACATATATTATTAGTTTTGTATGAAATTATATATAACAAATATACAACAACGAGAGCTTTAACTACTTACAACTACAGATGAGTCTTGTGCAATGAGTTTTATTGCATTATTTCGGTCGAACGCATTTATTACTTGAAAATATTTCATTCCAGACAATTGACATTGGTGGAGAACAGTATTACTAACTATATATGTATGTACCTACAGCTAGCTAGCTATACTACATACAGAGACATTAAATGCAGTGGACAACCCTGTTTTGTGTTGGTGTATACAATGTGTATCGGTGTGTTCATTCATTTATGGACCAATTAATGGTCGTATTCAGTTGTACTTGTTACTATTTGGGTCTTGTATTCTTGCCACTAGTGAATATAATTATTAGATTTGCATATAATTTTTAAAACTAAATCGTTTTCATCAACATCATTTAAAAATGAAATCGTCGTTTATTATCATTTGTGTATATTAAAGCGTCACACTACAATACTAATGTGAATTTCCATTAAGGTTACGTCGGACATAGTATAATGGAACAATTGTATACTATAAGATTGAATTTTTTAATTAAATATTTATATGAAAACATTAACTCATCAAACAAGAATCGAAACCTCGGACCGCTGGAATTCTAGCCACCATGTTTACCACTACACCAAAGATGATTCTGACAAATGACTCAATTTATTTATATCTTTGACAGTATTACTTTGTTATTACAATATCAACTTATTGATCATATATTTGTGTATACTTGAGCGTCACAATAAAATACTAATGTCAATTTTCATTAAGGTTACGTAAGACATCGTTTAGTACAAAATAAATCGTTCTTAAAACTTAACCGTTTATTAAAATGAGTGACACTTTTTGCTTCACCAACACATTCCTGCCACAAAGAGCAATCAATACAAAGATAACTTATCTATGCATTCCATATAAGAGATAGATCGAAATAGACCGATATTTGTCGTTGTTTATAACAAAATATGCTCAAAACTACATGTCAGAAGACTTTGTTTATATTTTTCACATAAATAGTTTAACTACTTAATTTCAAGTTTTTTAAATTTTGGTCTTTAGCAGTTTTAGTTCAATTTCCTGATAAATGTGCGAATAAACAGATATTCCTCATCTATTAAAGACCACGTGTTAAATTTCAATTTTTGCAAACCAATTACTTCACCGGAAATTTCTTGAACCAAGTAAATATGTTTTCTTCAAAATGTTTACTCTGAGAAAGAAATCCTTGTTTTCATTCAAGAATGTATGTTTATTTGAAGGTACTTAAATTACTGATGTCAAGATACTTATTCACTTATTATCATCCCTATATATGAGAATCGAAATTCTTGGTTTAAGAATTACTTCTATCAGTGTACGAAACTGGACATCAGATCTCTCTCATAAAAATATCTAACCAACTCGGGTCACTTTTAATAAAAATTTCCGCAATCCTAGAACATATTTATTTATTATATAAATACACGTAGTTCGACTAAACAGTAGTCCTCATCAGTATGAAGAAATTTATTCTCCAGACAGATATGTAATTCGATGCTATAATAAATTAAGTGGTATGAAGTTTTGAATCTAAACAATTTTCGCTTAGTATGATTATTATCGTGATTATTATCAAGCACACTTACATGAGACATCTTGTAAATTTTGTATATATACTTGATATTTATATAAATATTCTGTCTCTATTTAACATTGAGATAATCCCAATGTTTATTCCTGTTCGATTGAATGCGCACTTCATGCACATTTCCCGTCGTTAATTTTTACAACTTTACTCTGTGTACTCATTTCTATTATCCAACATAACTACCATGATACCATACGTACGTGTACCATGGCATATACTACGTATATATTCTTTACCCTGTTTCCTTCGCTTTTTTTACCCGGTGAATTGTGTGCTGTTTGTGTTGATGATGTTGTGTGTGATCCCTTCATTTTGACTGGTTGGATGACGTTTTGTAATTGAATGATGATGTGTCATCTTTTTATTTATATATATATATATATATATATATATATATATATATATATATATATATATATATATTTACTTTTTTTTTTACTCCTCTATGTACAGACAAGCATAATGATGGGTTGATGATAGAGGTTATGTTCTCGAAGTTCAAAATTTTTGGATGTAACAAATAGAAAATATTTAATAAATAGATGTGTACAATCTCAAGAATTGCACTTCGACCATAAGGTCCATTGTGATGCCTAAAGATGTGAGGATGTGGAGTGGAAGGAATTTTTGTGTATAGAATAGGAACTGGCAGGATATGCGGCTGCAGCCGACTATGATAGGAACTATGCCGATATTCATCTGGAGTTCGTGAAGGAAACTGCAGAAAACTTTCTCAAGCATAGCCGGTTACTTCGTTCTTGTCGATACGCCGGCAGTTTAGTCAATTCATCGACTCTTTTTTTTTTCTTCATAATAGGGAATATGCATGAAAATTTTTTTTTTCACATTTATTTTCAGAATATAAAAATACTGTTAATATTGTAATAATATTTAAAAACGAAATTAAAATCCGACAAATATCAAGGAAGCTATAAGCTTTTAAAGATTATTATCTGTCTCTTTCTTGCAAACATACTAAAAACGGAGTTTTACGTGTATTTTAAATGGTGAAAGTGTAATATGACGTCACATAACATATCAAGAGGGCTATCACCCTCTTTGTCTAATCGGGAATTTCAATCATTCATATTTCGCTTATTTTTAAAGTTATTTAAAAAGTAATTTTACCTTGATATTTGTCAAGTAAACATGCTTCAATTCAAGCGAAAAAAAATTTTCATGCATATTCCCTATTGACAGCCGATGTCGGGATTCGAACCCATAACCTCCCAGTTTCCATGTATGCATACTGCGCAGACATAACGCCTTAGACCGCTTGGCTACTTGGACTGGTTAACTCTATCCAAAAGCAATGAGGTTTATACTGCCTGCCTCTTTATGTTTGAGGTCACATGGTGGCAAAAGTCTCATTGTTCAGGGTTTGTGGATATATGAAGTGTATATTTACAAGTGTCTAAATTTGCATACACTTGCAAATATTTTTCATGGGAAGTGTGTTAAAAAATATTAGATGCCACCCAATATAATTTTACTACTATATTCTACTGGAGTGTGGAGGGTAATAATCGAACCATCCAACAGTGGTAGTAGTCTTTCTCAGATCCGATTTTACCTGGCTCTATTAATTTACGTACATTTAACGTTCGTATAATCGTATAACCCGCTGTATATAGAGGTTTCGTGACCATATTCACCCCAAGTCACAGTTGTTGTTTTTTTCTTTTCTTTTTTAATTCAATATAATAAACATTAGGTACATTCATTTTTATGAACCAGTGAATTTTATAATCAATTTTAATTTATACGATGAAGGTAGTAAATAAAATACTATAAAAAACAATGGAATTTTATAAGAAGTATACAAAAAAAAAGTCAAGTCAAATCAAAAAAGGTAAGTAGGTACGAGTGAGTATACACAACGAACAAAATGGTTTATTAAAGGTTAATTAACTGCAGGTATTTACAAAAAATAATATAAATTTCAAGACGACTAAACTCTCTGTGAACACATATCAAATATAAAGTTTGTATAATAATTTTAATTATAAATTGTTAATTTATGACAGACATATTAAAAAAAAAAAAACCGCTGACACATTCATTGTCAGCTCTAAGAATTATCATCTGAAACTCTGGATCCAATCTTCGTGAATTTTCCGTATGGAAAATAGACCAAATTCTGGAGCACTAATGCTTAGATCTTCGACCTTATTGTGTTCCATTGTCCATTGTGCTCCAGTGTCAAAAGTATCAAAAGTCTGAAAATGCCTCGAAATATCATCACTGCACGAAATAATGGCGAAAAAATTTGTTGATTAAGTAAATATAAGTGAATTTTATATCTAAGAACGATAATATTAATCCACTTTTCATATCATTCTTATTTTTATTTATTTAGACAGTATACTTCTGTCGAAATTATTATTCATCTATATTTATTTGTGTATACTTAAGCGTCAACATTACGATGTTTGTCCAAATTCCTTTCGGTTACGTATGACAAACTGTACAAGACTTTAGCGTATACTATTTAGACAAATGTCATTTTCATTGAATTTGGACAAACATCGTAATGTTGACGCTTAAGTATACACAAATAAATATAGATGAATAATAACTTCGACAGAAGTATACTGTCTAAATAAAAATAAGAATGATATGAAAAGGTTGGCTGTTACGTCACAGTCGTCTTTGGTGTAGCGGAAGCATACTGGACTAGATATCCCGAGGCCCGAGGTTTGATTCCTGGTTGACGGGTTAATTTTTTCATATCAGTATTTAATTGATAATATTAATGTTAATATGAAAAAAGTTGATATAAACTCGGATCGGGGAATGATTTGTTTATAATTGCTCACATTTTGAGATACAAGGTGTTCTGAAAGCATTTCATTTTCTTGAAAAGTCTGCATCTTACAATTAAAACATTTCTAAACCAACTGGTATCATTAAATTTTAAAGAATACATTCGTATGTAATTTTTTCTCACGTACCAAGCCGAATCGATTATATCAAGGGGGTACTATTGTCAGCCCTCTAGCATATACTTAATAAATAAGCTAGAAATTCATATGATCTAGTTTCTAAACTTCTTCCTACAACTTTTCAACTCATTTAAGGACAAAAAATTTATGAAATTGTCTACCTTTTTCGCGAAAGCTATGAGTCCGAATTGACTGCATAGTGAATTTGTGCAGTATTTAGGTTTAACAATCCTCATGATCGTGTTATTATCCTGACTATATCTGATTATTTTAAGAAGTTGTCATAAGCCTTAATCTCTGCAAACTTTCAACTCATTTGATTCAATAGTTAAGGAGGAGAATTTAAGAAAATTTTCAAGTGCATTGCTTTTTAAATATGGCGTCTTTTCAACTTTCTCACCACAGGTCAACTGTTAAACGTGCAAATGGTCCCCTGAAAACGATAAAATACAAAACAGTTTCATTCACATTTTTGATGTGCACTTATAAAACACAGAAGATTACTAAAAATTTCATGGAAGACTTATACATCGAACAGCAAAGTGAAAATTATTGGACAATACTATACAAAAGACTACATTACTATTGGCAACACTATAAAAAAGAGACAATAAAGCTACTTTGAGCATATTATTCGGTCAAACAAATATCAAATGATCAAGGTAGTTTTATATGGTAAAATTCCAGCAAAAAGAGCTTGGACTGAAATGTCTTTAGAAGAAATGCCAGAAAAGCGAAAAATATGGATTAAAGTAGTCTCCAACATCCCTTAAAGAAATATGAAACCATACATACTTAAAAAATAAAAATATTTGATCCAGTTGAATCTAAGTGGTATCATATTTTTGTAACTTCGGGTATATATAATTTATGACACACTTCTTAAACGATTAATAAATCAAATAAACAAACGTCTTTATACTAATCAATCTTTTATAGTAGTTGTATACATTAATCGTTTATGCGTGTATACGAATGATCATTCATTATTTGATCGTTCGCTAACTTTGTTGACTCTGTTGATCGATTCAATTAAACCGTTTCATTATGAAAGGGAATTAAATTGTCCTCAATTACATTAATTGATGAAAAGAATTCATAATAAAATGCAATTATAAATTCAATAATTATTTTATATTGTATTCAATTTACAGTTATGTCTTCATTAATAGTAAATTTTGTTTTTATAACCTATATAATACAGGGTGTAATCGTTAAGACTAGTAGTCCCCAGTACATCACGTAATTTTTTCAGTTATTCCACACGTTCCAAACTTCGGGAGTGGCTTCGTTTTGACGAGTCTACAATACTTTACTCTAAACATGTCAATTCAACTGTGTATTGATTATTTACGACCACATAGATAGATAGATAGATTCTAGAGGCTGCCCTGGACTGGCTACACTTCGACCATGAGGTCCATTGTGATGCCTTAGGATGTGCGGGTGTGAGTGGAGTGGAAGGAATTTGTGAATAGACTAGGAATTGGTAGGATATGCGGCTGCAGCCAACTATGATAGAAACTATGCCGATATTCATGTGGTGTTCGTGAAGGAAACTGCAGAAAACCTTCTCAAGCATAGCCGGTTACTTCGTTCTTGTCCATACGCCGACAGTTTAGTCAATTAACTGCCCCCATTTTATTTTCTTAAGAATTGACAAACTGCCGATGTCGGGATTTGAACCCATAACCTCCCAGTTTCCAAGTAGGCCCACTGCGTAGACATGCCTTAGACCGCTCGGCTACTTGGACTGTTCGCAAGTAGCCAATTACCTTGATACAAGTATTTTTCTCTCTGCGTGTACATATAATACACCCAAAGAAAATATTACCCGTTATGTACACGTATTCACGTAAAACACACGACCGTGTCCAAGACATAGCCACTCCCCCCCCACCCTTTTTATCTTGTTATTTTATTTTTAACGATATTAATTAAATTGAACTTTTTAAACAAATTAATGTATTATATAATATCTTTATTTAACTCTAGTTAAATAGTTCACAAAATATATATCTATCAATTAACCTCAAACCTGATCTATAATGATGAATATACATCTATATAGAGTAAAGGTGGGTTTCATAAGAGTACTTTTTTTATATATAAATTATTACTTAATAGGGTAATATTCATCTCTAACATAGAATTTTCCTACCGGGAAATTTGTAACTTCAAGACATTTTTTATTTAAATTTTGTATTGCATGAGTCGTTTCTTGACGAAAATCCATAATAATTAAAAAAACAAAAACACAAATATTTAAGATTATCGTAATTTTATGTTGACTAGTTTCGAAAAACAGTTTCTTCATCAGAAAATATATGATAATAAGCAGGCAAAAGCTACCTTTCAATTAATTCTACTTTCTACTGCAAGTGCAAAAAAATAAATTAACTTTACACAAACATTCCAGAGACAATTTTCAAAAAAAAAACCGGATTTAATCGATCACGTGCAACTGACACCGCACTTGGCGTAAATTTTACCGATATAAATAATGTGTAGCATTATCGATTGTAATTTTGAATCAGACACCACCTAACGTGTTGATTTATGGAGGAATATTAAAGCGCGACACATGTTATAATTCATTTCTGATAATCCCACCTTCCTCTATAATGTATACCACACGTCATAAATAATACATAGGACAAATAATAATAATAATAATAATAATAATATATCTAATAATAAAACCATTTAAGGATTAATGTAAATATTAAATTAATAGCCATTATACACATGTTTAGTTTAGAAGTATTAAGATATTAATTAATGGCATGACTAAACATTTACTTTGTAAATAATATAATTGACAATGTTGTTTGTTTGTTTGTTGTAAATTACACATACAAATATTATATAAATATAAATTACCACATAATATAACGTAATTGAAGAGTTCATTATTCTTGAAATTATATTTCAAATTTTGCCCCTATTTCTAGAACATTTGTTTATATTTTATAAATACGTATTTCGACTACAATGTAGTCATCATCAGTATGAATTAGCTAATCGTAACCATCTCTGGGATATGGATTCAGAGATATGTTGCTTGTTGCTAATTTGGTGCCTGTGTCACAATGATATAGAATAGAATAGAATAGAATAAGTATATTTTTGCATCAATATTTTACATAACTTGTAGTACAACACATCTTAAAGTATAGTTCCTAGCCTATGCTTTACCTATAATATATCATCTTATTAAATTATATACATCGAGATTATAGAGTCGTTTTAACATCGTTTAGAAATGGGAAAAATTTAATACAAAAACCATTGACATGAAACTTAACCTAGGTTGGATGGATAAGCCATCCCTAAAACTAAACTTAAATAGAAATACGGAAAGAAAAGAAAATATGTACAATTTAGATAACAACAGAATTTGTTGTATTCGAGATCATGTGGCATGCGGAATCTTTTCCCGAAGAGCAGCGTATTCGGGTCAAATTGACCCAGTACGTTGATTTCCGGGAAAGGATTTTCGCGGGAAGATTGGAAAAAGGATTTGGAGGTAGTTTGGATAAATTTACGGATAGTAGGATGTCCAGTTTCAACGTGGAGAGCTTCAGACGGATATCTCAGGGGTTTTTTCGAAATCGTCCGAAGACAACGATTTTGAAATTTTTGCATTTTCGCAAGTCACAATGATATTAAAAAATTCTGTCCTTTTATACGATTTGGCTGAGGGTATAATCTGACTTGAGGATTATTTAAGTTGCCTGACTACTGGATTAGGTGTGTGGAAAGCCCCACCTATTTATTGGCGGTATTCTTTGGTGACTATGCGGCGTTTGTTTTGTCACTAAAGTGAGTGTACCAATGTTAACCTTCACATTCAGGTATTGGAATTTTATTTTTATTTTTGAAAATGGTTTAATTTTATTAAATCAGAATTTGGAATTGGGCCATTGTCTAAATTCATTATCTGTTTTCTCAATTTGTATATGTAGATGCTTTCGTATGCATCTCATTCTGTGGGGTTTTGTACCGATTTAAGTAGTTTTAGATTCGATTTATCAATTTTATGGTTGTTCTCAATAACGTGCGCCGCTATACACGATTTTTCGGTTCTCCCAAATTTCACATGAGCCAGATGTTCTTTGATTCGAATACCGATTTGGTGACGACTTTGACCAACGTAAATTTTCGAACAGTTTTGACAATTAACACCATATATGCCCGATTGTTTTTCATTACTAATTTTATCTTTTGAAATATAATTTCAAAAACACCTAGAGTTTTCTTTGATTATTTTAATAATCTTTATTCATTATTCTTGTTAAAATATCCATAAACTTCGTACAAAGTCGCAAAATAGCGATATATAAATATTTTTTGGGATTTTTGGTGGACTTCAATGATACTGGGCTCAGTAAAAAAAAGCAGCACGCACATGCACCTCTAAAATGTAATTGGAATTTTTAAGGAAGGTCTTGGTATATACAACATAACCAGAATCCAGAACTACATGACTTTTTGTCTTGACCTGGTCTCCAGTCCAAATACACACATTTTATCTTTTAATTAGTACTAACGGCTTCATAAGTACTAACGTTCCATTTTTAAAATCTATTTCGCTCTCTGGCTAGCGATTAGCAAATCAATCCAAAATACACTCCCATTCAAAAAAAATATGAACAGACCTGAAATGTTAATTTGCTTACATTTCATAAAACTCCTCACTTTTGTAATTCTCAGTGTATATGATTTATTTATAAACAAAGATAAGTAGTATATTTTTTAAATGTGAAAAAAGAAATCAAAGATTTATATTTTTTAATTATATACACTAATCATTTACTACAAGAATAATGAAAATTCTGAGAGATTAGTTCGGTTCAGATCTGTTCAATTTTATTGAAAGAGAGTGTACGTATGTGGTGAAATGTTTTCCTTAAAAATTGGTAATATAATTTATTTATGAAACATAATTATATATTACTTATATATGAGATTATACAATTATATTGGTTTTAGATGAATGAAGCATTCTCCATGTAATGAAGTTAAGCAACAAACCGATTAATTACTACAATTAATTAACAATTACAGCTGTTAATCATACAAACATTTGAAATTTAGTAGAATAGATTGTTATTCAGGTAGACCATATCTATATATATCTATATATATATATATATATATATATATATATATATATATATATATATATATATATATATATATATATATTGAATGTGTATGTGTATATATATTTCACAGACCCTCAATACTCATTATCTAGGATGTAATTGCAATGGGTATATATGTCTAACCTCAATGATTGCATTTCAACTTTGTACAGGGTTGCACAAAATGTAACAACTTTGACTAGAAAACATATTGAATTTTACTTAATGAAAACATTAAAAAAAATTCAAATTTGTTTTCCTATAAGAGAGAGAGAGAGAGAGAGAGATTGAGAGAATTTGTTTTCTCACAGAAGCGGACGGAGGAAGCGATATTTCTTTCATTTCATCCTTAACTTAGGCAATTATGTGTATTTATAAATGCATGTTTACGTTTGTGAATATGTGTATGATAAAACGGTGCTTGCCACAAATAAACAAGTGCTTGAATGGCAAAGATAGCTACCCATACAATACAAAGATAACAGACTATTTTGTTGTATTAAATATTTTACAAGTTTTATGTTTGATTTTTGTATGAAGGTCATTCTGATTCACTAGCCTCGCTAAAGAAGTTTCACTTCAATAAGAAGTGCACATACTCTTTGATGGTCTTATAAAAACGAGTGCCCATTTATTAAGAGAATGAAACTTTCAGAAAAGATGTGCTCTAAGTACTTCAATCACTTGCCTAGGAAACCCAGCGAGAATCAGATCCGATCACATCAATACTTTTTGGTCCATAAAATTTCATTTTCAAGCACTTTTCTATGAACATGCTACTTTCTTTGTATATCTCTATGTGTGTTATCTTTGTCCATTTTTTCTCATGATTATCATTGAAAAAAATGTTTACGCGATAAAAGATTTGAATGTGATGCAATCACCTGCCGGGTCAAGTTCTCGCAGGGTTGCCTCGATTGAAGTCACTATATGTTCTATCTTTTCTGAAAGTTTTATCTCCTAATTAAATGGTTACCGTTTTTTACGGTCGACACCCCTACAATGACTATAATATATCCTCACATTTAACAATGCACTGAATTTGATTGATAAACGTTTTTGAAAACGTACTACACCACAGTATTTATTATATGTTTGCTTGAGTAGCTTTGTAGTTAATATTTATTGCTATAATTGGAATATGTGTGATGTTGAAACAGCGCCCTTTATTCGATTACAATACAGATATATACATTAAGGGTTAACAACAAACCAATCATCTTGCTTATCATCGGCTGATGAGATAATAGGTTATACGTGTGGGTGTTAAATGATAAGGTGATCATGAAAATGGTGTGAGAATAATGTTACTAAGTGTATAACGTCAAATTGTATCATGTAATATCATCATGTTACTTCAATATTAATCTAAATTTTTTTTAATACAAAGTAATCCATACTTTCGATCATGGATATAAATTCGTCTACAAAGTTTGTGATTAATATTTTGTTTTTTTGAAAAAAACTTATAAAACACTGGTTTATAATTATTCATTTCTATAAATTTTTCAATCAAAAGTTAATGGCTGTTCCAAGAATAGTGTCCTAAACGATAGCGAAATGTAAGAATAGTACCATGTTAACTTATTAATATGGTATATTAGAAGAAAAATTGTTTTTATGCCCGGTGTATAATATACATGTAAACCAGGGTTGCATTTAGTGGTAAAATATTGATCGCAGAAATAAAAATTGTGTTATAGGTGTTCATAACATTACCTAATTAGTCCATTTTCGCATGTCCGTTCGTCTGTCTGTCTGTCTGTCTGTCTGTGAATCCGATAACTCAAAAACGAAAAGAGATAACCAGCTGAAAATTTTTGAGTGTATTCTTGAGCAAAAAAGTAAGGTCAAGTTTTGTTTGAAAAGTTTTTTTCAGAAACTCAATAGTTTTCTCATAATTTGTGCTCAAAGTTGAAAATGAGAAATACAATTGATAGGTGAACGAAGGCATACATGTATACATGTACATAGCATCCATACATTTGTATACCCAGTATATTTGTAAATATACAAGGTATATTAAGTTTAGTTCCGACCTTGTAACGGTTGAAAATATTGATCGCAGAAAAAAAATTCTTATCTTATAAACTTTGAATTTGAAGAATTGTTCAAACATCGATATATAAACTCAGTATATACTGGGTATTCAAACAATTAACTCAGTTATTTGTTACATTACTTGTTTTTTAAATAATTTATTTTTTTAATTTGTTTTTATTTAATTTAATTTATTTTAATTTGTAAAGTAAGTTGGAAGCCAAAATATATTGTATACATATATCATACAATATTTTGTATGCTATATATATATATATTATATATATATATATATATAAATATGTATATATATATATATATATATATATATATATATATATATATATATATATATATATATATATATACATATATATAATATAATATAATATAATATAATATAATAAAATAGTTCAGCAATTATCAACATATTGTGATAATAATATCATTTTAGAACCAATATTATATTAAATTTACAAATAAACTACTATAAATGTATGTATATGTTGCAGATGGATCGTTGAATCCGCTATTTTACAAAACCGCTAGTTGTTTTACAACTCCATTGTGCAAAACAACTGAACGACGTTTAGCGCTTTTACATAATTACTGAACTTTAACACGTAATATTGCATAAAAGTTTTGCATTTAATAATGCAGCAGGTCAACGATTAGACGTTATGTAAAACAGCGTGAAATGCAACCTTAGATTGTAGATTTTAGAATAAACGGAATTTTAATGAAATTCCCATTACTAAAGGTCAATTTTCCTAACAAGTTCTATAGGAAATTTTAGATAGAGTCAACAGTTACTGAAATTTAATAAGGTAACTATTACAACCGACTACTAAAATCTTTCACTTTCATCGATCATACCCGAAGTTGGTCGGGTTTGCGTGGTTTTAGGCCCTGCACTAAAAGGCTTTCTATTTATTTTAGATATAGTGTCAAAAATTATTGAAATTTAATAAGGTAACTATTACAATCGACTACTGCAATATTTTCACTTCATCGGTCATACCCCGAGTTGGTCGGGTTTGCGTGTTTTTGGGCCCCACACTAAATGGCGTTCTATATATTTCCTTATATCAAAACGCTCTTTGTGACTACAGATAAGCTATTCTACATAACGTCTGAACGTGGGTAGCAGCTTTGTAAAATGTATCGCAATGACAATCCAGCTGAAGGTCGAAAACCACTAGCGGTTTTGTAAAACAACGGATTCGAAATCCATCTGCGACCAATATACAAATGTAAACATGTTGGTGTTATACATTTTAGATGATAAAATTGCCATTAACAAATTTGTGTATTTCATATTATTGTTGTTATTGTTATTAATATTAATATAAATATAATTTCTACTGATTTATTTTAATATAAATTTTCTTCTCATATTTCATTATAATTAATATTGTTGTTCTGTTTTCTATGAAGCAGAATAACTTTTAACAACACTGCCTATACAAATTGTGTTCATTTATTTTCAAATATATTTATTGATTTTCCTATATAAAATACCTATATATGTGGGTATGATTGAATAAACAAAATGTATATGTTACGCAGGAGCTGCGTAAACTAAGTGAATTTCCTCAGAAATTTGAAATAAAAAATATCACATCATCAATAATATCTATATCCGATCAAAAACATAAATGTAATAAACGGCCGAGTTTTCGGGGAGATACTTCATAAAATAGTTGCTCCTTAAAAAGTGATGATATCCCATTAAAGAGCCGAGCTATTTACAAAGTAAATAGCAAAAACTAAAATAGAAGAATGTAAGTGCAAAGTAAAATGAAAAAAAAAATTTGATTGAAAAAATTTATTTGGTAAGTTTTCTCTTAGTATGTTTTTAAAATTTTATATCGCGGCAAGTAATTTGTTGATTCAAATATTTTAAATTAAAACTTGCCGCGTTATAAAAGGTTATTAGGGAAAGATAAATTCGGGAAAAACTGAAAGAGTTTTTTTTGTATGGGACTGGAGAACTATTTTTGGATAGGACAACTAGTTGGGTCAGCTAGTCATTAATATATTTTAATTGTCTTAACATATTATTATTCACAATTTGGGTCTTCGCAAAATATACGAAATAGTATTCGAAATGTGCGAAATGGATGTACACTTATTTGAAGGAATTTTAATTTACTTCTGAATATTTGTAACCAATTGGAGATGAGATTCTTAATATCTTCGTTTATTGGATTCTTACATTACTTACATTCATCGTCAGTGCTGCTGACGTGTTTACATACGAAATGAAAAAATGAAAACATTTATAGTTTTCTAATTGAATTATAGAGGAATTGGGCGGTACATCATCATATCGTCCTCCATAAAGAATAACGAAAATAAAAAATTCGAACATAAGACAACAAACAAACTATACACGCCCATACTTCATTCACAACTTTCATTATTATTATTTTCTTACAGTTAAGTTATAAACAAAGTTGAATATACTTTTTATATTTCGTATAGTTCGCTCTCCAAAGTTAGCACTTCATCAAAAATTTCAAAACTTATTTCACCTATCAAATAACGGGACTAACCGACCAATTTGTGAGCTACAACAGAGCCTATAACTTTGTTTTGTAACTTTTTACAAAATTTAAAGAATTTATCCAAAAATTTTCTATAGGGAATACGGATTATTTTCTGATTTGTCAAATGGTATATTTTATTTTTTAAAAGCTCCCTAGACGAAGTACCAAAAATTATGTGTGTAGTGACCATAACTAGTTACTGCCTCTATTAGGTTGTTTCAAAAGTTTTGTTCGTTTTAATGTCATTTGGTAGTACAGATAGATAGTTTTTGTAGCTCCATATCTCAATAAATATTTATTCTACTGTGTCGAATTAACTGATGTCGTTAAGCGATTTTCGGCCAATTTTTCTCTACGAATTCAAAATGAACCAAAGCGCTGCCGAAACAGCCCGATAAATTAACCAGACATTTGGCAATGATGGTGTTAATGAACTGTTCGACTTTGGTTTGCGAAATTTCGTTCGGGAAGATTTTAGCCTCGAAGATGTGCCCCTATGTGGTCGACCTAAAGTATTACATGTCGATATTCATCTGGCGTTCGTGAAGGCAAACTACAGAAAATTTTCACACGCATACCCACATACTTCGTTCTTATGCATACGCTGATAAACTGCCTTTACCTCCCAGTTCCAAGCAAGAAAACTGTGTTGGACCACTTGAGCTGGTTTAATTAAGAGAAATATCGGCCAATGACCTAAATTCCTTAATCCTTTGATGAGGTGTCAATGAAAAATATGTAACAAATTCAAAATTTTTCTATCGGCTAATTAACGAGAGTATAACTAACCAATTATGATAACTAACCAGTCAAGTAGTCGCGCTTGTTAAGGCGTTGTGTGTACTTGGAACTGGGGGGTTAAGGGTTCGAATCCCGACATCGGCAGTTTGTCAATTATTAAAAAGGGGGGGGGGCAGTAAATTGAATAAACTGTCTGCGTATGGACAAGAACGAAGTAACCAGTTATGCTTGTGAAGGTTTTCTGTAGTTGCTTCACGAACTCCATATGAGTATCGGCATAGCTCCTATCAAAGTCGGCTGCAGCCGCACATTCTTCCAATTCCTAGTCTACACACAAAAATTCCTTTCACTCTACTCATATCCTCACATCCTTAGGCATCACAATGAACCTTATGATCGAAATGTGTCCCGTCTAGTATAGCCTCTACAATCTATCTATCTAACCAATTATGACCAATTACCTACCGAAAATATAGTATTCGAAATTTCGAAGACGAGGTGCCAGCTTTGAAGCGCCAATATATAGTTTGGTAGTATAGATAGAGTATACTAGAAAGAAAAAAAAAACGGTGAGGTTAGTTTATCGAAGAACAATATTTTTCATTTACTTTGTGCAACATAACGTGAACGCAAGGAAGGCAGCAGGTAGTTAGGTGATAAGTAGTAGAAAACATTGTCGTTCGTGTTTAAAAGCAAGCAATCACAATTGAATTATTTCTTATTATTGTTGTTGTTGTTGTTGTTGTTGTAGCTTGTTGCAACATCAGACGAAATGTTTGTGTCTGGTTACGTGAGTTACAACTGAAACTCTAATAATACTTCTTATATAGTTCTTCTGTTGTACAGGACGTATAGCTTAATGATTCCTTGCATTAACGAAGTTCTTATTTGAATAAGAACTTCAATTCAATCAAATTTTAAGGATACAATTTCGAACGATTATCGGAAATTATCACATACGAATGCATCTGTACAAAATAGGACTCCATAACGGGTCCATTATGTGCACACTATGCGGCGAGGAGGAGGAAACATCCAGACACGTCATCTTTTACTGCGTATCTCTTGGTTACAGCAGATACAAGCAGGTATTCGGTGCATCTCACCCCGAATATATGAACCTTCAGGAAAACGTGATAAGCAAATTCTTGACTATTGTCAAAATATGGCAGAAGCGAATCTCCCGCCTCAGACTGAAGCCAAGGCGGATCACAATGGGGCATAAGATGGGCGAGAAATATTTTTTATAAACCCCAAGGTATATTTATCTATCTATCAAATTTCAAGCTGATTCCATCCTTGAGAATGTGTATCTCTTACAAACGCAGCATATAAAATTTTTTTTCCATGTATGGAAATTTTTAAATATTTTGTTTTATATTTCACGATCCGATCTGATATGTTAAATAGGGTAAGCGACTTTTCGCATTCTCTTCCATCACAATTAAACTAATTGATCGGGCTGCCAAATAATTTGTACCAAGACTCTAAGCAATAGCTGGCTCCAAATTGACGGCAGACGCTAATGAAATTATTTGAACATTTTAGAAAACCCCTTAACCAAAATTTTTTGTCCACAAATTTGGAACCAAACTTCTAATGCCCTTAATACCCATATAAAAACTGAAAACTAATGTATTCTAAATTAAATTATCACTTTGCTCTTTAATATGGTTGAATACTAGAGTTACATCCTGTGTATATATTTTACAAATACACATTACATACTTACTTTGGGTAGTTCGTAGAGGAACAAAAAAATTATGATGTGAGCTTGCCACATAACCTCCATATACAGACACATACTGTTTTATATTCCCATGCATTGAGGATATTGGGCTGGAGGATTTGTGTCTTCCCACTTTCTTACCCTTTCGATCACCCTTATTTTCTTTCGGTTCCTTTCTTCCATGAAGATACAAAATTCTTTGGTAAATTCTTTGATAGAAATCATCAAATGATAAGCACTGTACAGTTTTTGTTTTTAAGTTTCCATACCTTCCATAAAAGATTGGGGATAACACCAAACGATTTATATCGAAACACTAATATTTGAAAAATCACTTGTTTGAGTTAACATTCATTACCCTAGAAGATGATTATTATTAAAATCAAGACAACAATTTTCTTCACTTTTTTCGCATTTCTTCCAAGGGGTACCCCTTAAAAAATCGCTAAAATTGGAGAAAATTTTTTTGCCCCCAATTTTGATATAAACTATGTTTTAAGCTAATTTGGGTCTAGCGAAAACGATGGCGTTGTATAAAATACGATACGATTAACGGTTTTCAAGATATCAGGCCCATAGTGCTAAAATTTCAGACTGTATGAATCGAGAAGCGAAAATTTTGAAATATGATGGTCGGACGTTAAAATGAACCTGATTTTCGTACTTTTTGGGTCAAAATTACCCTAGAAAATGATAATTATTAAAATCGAGAACAAAAATTTTCTTCACTTTTTCGAAATTATTCCAAGGGGTACCCCTTAAAAAAATCGCATAAATTGGCGAAAATTTTTTTGCGCCCGATTTTGATAGAAACTTCATTTCAAGCTAATTTTAACATTGCGAAAACGATGCTGTTGGTTAAAATGTGATACGATTAACGGTTTTCGAGATATCAGATCCATAGTGCTAAAATTCCAAACTGTTTGAATTGAGAAGCGAACATTTTGAAATGTGTTGGTCGTACGTTAAAATGAACCTGATTTTCGTACTTTTTGGGTCAAAATTACCCTAGAAAATGATAATTATTAAAATCGAGAACAAAAAGTTTCTTCACTTTTTCGAAATTATTCCAAGGGGTACCCCTTAAAAAATCGCATAAATTGGAGAAAATTTTTTTGCGCCCGAGTTTGATATAAACTTTATTTCAAGTTAATTTGAACCTAGCGAAAACGATGTTGTTGGTTAAAGTACGATACGATTAACGGTTTTCGAGATATTAGATATTTATAACTAGAAGTGCTAAAACATTAACGTAGAAAATGATTATTATTAAAATCGATAACAAAATCCAATGTAATTTAAAACTAAAACATAAATATTGTAAACGAAATGTCTACCCCGACACAATATTATAAACTATAAACAATATTATCTACACCAGTTGTCCTACAGTACAGTACTTGAATGTCACTATTTAATTTATTATTTGCATTAATAAAACATAATAATGACGATTACTATTAAAAAACTTTTATAATATATATTATTATAAAAAAGAACTTTATAACCCAAAAAAGAAACCGATCGCAACGATATTGATTTCAAAATATTCGTTACGTACACGGCTACAACATAGACTAAAACGAATATTCCCAGAGGAACGGAGAAAAAAAGTTAATTCCCATCAAAGTTATCATGGTGACACTTGGTATATAACTTGGTATATAAGTGTCACCATGGTAACTTTGAATTATTGTATTATATTAAAATTGTGACAGTTATGACATATATCTATACATTGGTAACCAACTAATAACGTTACTTACAAGTCACCGCCGTTAGGATAACATAACCGCGTAGGCAACCATACTAGCAATGGATAAATAGGCGTAAGTTTACAAAAACTATTAAATAATGTAAACCGTCAAAAACCAAATAAGCGTGCATCGACATCGAGATAGTGAAGAATTATATGAATTTCACCCGAATATAAGTGGTTATTTTGGATGAATATTTATGCCAGAAATCGAGGGATCGATTGTTTTCCAAGATGGGAATGATTTTTTTAGGCATTTGATGTCAAAGAATATTATTATAAATAGATAGATTGTAGAGTATAAATAGACTGCAGCCGACTATAATAGGAACTATGCCGATATTCATCTGGAGTTCGTAATGGAAACTGCAGAAAACCTTCTCAAGCATAGCCGGTTACTTCGTTCTTGTCCATACGCCGACAAGAACGAAGTCTAGTCGAAGAAGTTTAGAACGAGTCAATTAACCACCCCTTTTTTTTCTTAATAATTGATAAACTGCCGATGTCGGGATTCGAACCCATAACTTATTATACTTATTTAAGTGTTTCAGCGTATTCCCCATTCCTCATTTTGCGAACACATGACACACATTAAATTTTACTCCGAAATAATTTTGACTCGCATACAAAACGGAATATTAGTGAAACAAAATGTTCGCGTGAGTTCATAAAATGTTCTAATTATTCCATTTATGAATATACCTACGCATATCGGTCAGAGTCCATCAACACAGCATATCGAAACTTTACAAAATAATAAAGAGCTAACAAGTTCGTGAAGATCGGTCCATGGACAAAATCCCACCACAAAATTTCCCAATATATATATTCTACTATCGATGCTTCTACCGAAATTATGATAAAACTAATAAACAAGTCATTAAATTAAATTTGAAAAGGCGGAAGAAAAATTCTTATTTTAATCCAAATCAAACGTTTGCATGAAACTTTTTATCACAATTTTAACGCAAGCATCTATAATTCTTATCGGACACAATCCGACTTGTATGGATTCACTCATATACTTAAAACTGAGTATACACAGAGTATCCAAGCAATTAATTCAGTTAGTTGTTATACATGTTTTTTTATGAAGTCGGTATAAAATAAAACATTACAATATTTTATAACAGTTCTTAAAAATATTAAAATGTAATTTACTTATATAAAAAATTACACTTACGAGTATATCATCATTCATCCAACATTATTAATTTAATTTATAGTAAAAAAAAAAAAACAAATAAACTAAATAATTTTTATGAATGCATTTTATAGATAAATTAAAATTACTAAAGTTCTGTATAGAACGAAGGTACTTACTGATATTAATTTTATTTCACAAAAACAATATTACAATTGTAATTGTAACATAGAAAATAAAATTATTTTATATTAAAGTTACAATATTAACTCACTAACAGGAATATAGGGCGTTCATTAATTAGTGAAGGTGTTAACTGATATTTTCTCGTGAGACGACTCATGCGTGCGTCTCATGCCACCAACTCACCCAAGCATACACTCATTCCAGAGGCTAAATCCGTGGATCAACAGGACTCATGGCATGATACACATAGGCTCTCGTTTGCCATGCAAATTGTCCACTATGTGGACACCAACACAATGACGCTACTCATACAATCTTTCATTGTACTGGTTTGGTGATTGACAAGGAAAGGCTAGAGAAATAGCTCCGAAATTTTATGCCCATAATTTTGGAGGATTGGCGGCCATAGAATGTTATGCGTCACAAAAGCTATGAGCCATAAAGAAGAAGCCCGAAGAACGCTTACACGCAACTGTGCTTTACCTAGGAACAAGCTTCTGAACACTTGATCTCGTAAGAGGATGGGAGACGTAGGGAAATTGCTATGAACAAGTGAAAGCCCAGTAAAGGGTGACATTGGGTACTACCACAAAGAAATGCGAAAGCGGTTCCAGGGTATTGTTCCAGGTGTTTGATGGGCTTCCTCTTATGTTCAGCTTACCGTATCTATGCCCATTTTTTTCTAACATTTCATCTGAAGATTATGAGGAAATCACTGTAAAATTAGGACTATTAGTCCTACTTGACTAAAATGGACTCTGATATTCTGTATACTAACTTTTCACAAACTGATTTGACAGTAAATTGACTAAATTCCAAATATTAGAATGGATAGTATGATCCAATGGTTACCGGATTCATTACCGGGCATTATCCCCAGCGGAAGCATCAGCACACAATGGGACTCCATAACGACGGGTCCGTTATGTGTACGGGTCCATTATGTGATTGTGTGGCGAGGAGAAAGAAACATCTAGCCACATTATCTTTAACTGCGAACCTCTAGGTTACAGCAGATACAGGATATTCGGTTCATCTTACCCCGAATATCTGAACCTTCAGGAAAATCTGATAAACAAACTCCTGGCTCCAACATATGGGAGAAGCGAATCTCGTTGGATTGAAGTAGAAGGGGGAAAAATTGCAATATTTTTTAGACCCCAAGATATATCTAAGTATCTATGGTCATTCCACCTTTGATATCTGACTAATCCTTTGTACACGTAGTAGTATATATGTGTTGTAGTTTGATAGTAATAAAGTAGAAACATTAAACTTTTGTATTTATATTTTCTTTGTAAATCATATATGGTGAACAATTTTATGTATTAAAAACTATTTATTGTATACACAATAGGTATGTTATAGTTACTATGGACAACAAAAGTAGCGTTCATTTTTCAAAATAATATAGCTGCTTTGTGCCATAGTCATTTGGCTTTTTAGGAAAATGTTTCGAATAAGTATATTAATATGGAAAAACGTTTTACCGAAGCATTTTGTCCGAAAATCGAATGAATATGGCACAAGTTAATGTTAATGTTTTGGAAAAAGAATACTACTTTTGTCGCTATGAGTACGTGTGTTTTATATTGACAATATACTAAAATAAGGGCAGTCAACTAACTAATTGCATATTTTGTTTAGACGTATAATAATTTATACTTCAAACGATTAAAGATTAACTACTCGTCATTTTATTTTAAAGATCGTTAAGTTTGTTTTTTCGTTGGGTTTGTTGGTAGAGGTCCTTACACTATACCAGTTAAAGCTGAAAGACAGAAGTATCCAATTTTTCCACAAGATATGTTTTAATTCATTTCAGATTATACAATTTCAAGTTTTTTGTGCCGATCGGGTAATCATCGGCATTGTTAAGATAGGTGATATCTGTTTGTGTTTGTTTGACCAATCAAATTGCTCACAATAAATACGACATTAATGTTTTTGAGTCCCAGAGACGCAACACTTGTTTTTATAAAAGCAGTTCAAACAGGATACTTAATTCCAATCCCCTTAGTTGTTTTCGAACTGTTTAAAATGAGTATACATTTTCAACGCTGTATGTTTAGATAATTCTAAATTTTGAGTAGGTACCATTCAAATAATTATTTAATACACCGATAGAAGTAATTCCTTGCAATAAGAAAAGTTTTGAAACCAATAATTTCAAACTCTCATGAAGATAATATATATTGTGTATAAGAAAATAAGTATCTTGACATCTATAGTTTTGACTTGAGAAATATATCTTAACTAAAGATAAACTAACTCTTGACTCAAGAATCTCGAAATTCTTAAACGGAAATAATGATTTCTATGGACCAAGATGCTAAAATTTCGGACCAAAACTTACTTCAGTTAAATATATTTCAGTTAAAAATATATATACTTCAGTTAAAGAAGCTGTATAAACTTTCTCTTCTTGAGTTTTTTTATTTTTTACAAGAATTTTATTTTCTTGACTAAAGAACCACTAGAGTATTTGGTCAAGAAAGAATCTCTTAGGCTAAGACTAACGAACTCTACCCTAAATACCGTTCAAGAATTTTAGTTTCTTCGGTCAACTAAATATATATTTTTGGTTCAACTGCATAGTTTTAAATGAAAACAAGGGTGTCTTTATAGAAGCAAATATTTTGAAGAAAATATATTTTCTTGAGGAAAGAAATTCCTTCTATCAGTGTACATTAAATATATATATATATATATGTATATATATATATATATATATATATATATATATATATATATATATATATGTATATATATGTATATAAATATATATATATATGTATATATATATATATATATGTATATATATGTATATATATATATATATATATATATATATATATATATATATATATATATATATATATATTATATAATTGCAGTACTTGCGACTCAAGTATAAAGATGTATTAATAAATAGTATTTCATACGAATACATTTTCGTTGTAACTTGGAGTACTTAAAGTAACAATAGATGAACACATACCTAAAGTTATTAAAATATAGTTCGTAAAATGTATCATCCAAATATCTATCTTCCTGCAAATTGAGATAATACACAAACACAGAGTAGTTTATATAAACTGTGCACTGTATAAACTGGTAAATCGTTGATATTATTCGATTGGGTTGCATTAGACAAGTAGTCAGAAATTTTATATTTCATAAACATTA
This sequence comes from Nineta flava, assembly GCA_963920215.1. Classification (NCBI taxonomy): domain Eukaryota; kingdom Metazoa; phylum Arthropoda; class Insecta; order Neuroptera; family Chrysopidae; genus Nineta; species Nineta flava. Next base: position 7,713,832 of record OY986042.1, read on the forward strand.
TATTTCATAATGTTGCTGATGTGAAATTTGGACATCCGCGGATGCGGTTTTATATGTCCAGTTTTTTTTAAAGAGATACTTAATTTAGGTACATAAAGGAAAAAGATTTTAATAATTATTAATAATCTTTATATTATTTTAAATAAAAAGCAATGTTGTTTTGTTTTCAGGGTCCATCCTGTTTTGCAGAGGTTTGTAGTTTAATCCCGCGCTAAACAGGCTAAACTGCTCCGGGTGCACTGATTTTAGATGATTCCTCAAAGACGTCCTGGTACGACTCTTGCGAGAGTATGTTTTATTGCATATTTTACACTGAAATTTATCTCGAACATGCTCATCTAGTTTAAAGACCAAACTTTGAGTTGCTGGTGGCATTGTTGGTTCACACTTATCAAATAGATTATTCAAGGCGAAACACTCAAACAATAATGTAAATTACTGAAATAAATAAAAAAACATCCATATAATAACACGTTCTGCGACTACGGATGCGGATGCAAGTATCCGCAACATCCCTGTTTCATACATATATGCATACAAATTGAATACCCTATCATAAGTTTAGTCCATAGTTTGAAACGGTCACGGTAGAAAATAATGATCTGGAAGGAAAAATTTCAGTTTGGGTATTTAAAAAATGTTCTAAAAATTTGGCCTGTCGTTCAATTTTGTGACCATCTGGCTGTTAGTCCATCTGATAACTCAAAACGTTAAGCGATAACAACCTAAAATTTTTAAATTAAAATAAATTGGTACACTATAGACAAATAACTCAGTATGTATAAGGTATTTAAACATCGAATTCAGTAAGTTATTACGATTCTTTTTTTGGATGAATATAATTTGACGTTAAAAATTTGGTCTCAAATTCGTTTACATATCATCAAACGACAATAAATGATTTCAAAAACAATATGATAATTTGAACTCTGTTTTATATATTAAAATAGTTTCTCGGTGATGTAAAGAAATTGTCTAGAACATAATTTTGCCAAATATTGGAATATGTAATAATTTTTAAAATTGGTAGTTTGTGAAATTGCGTGCTTTTTCGTCTACTCAACGCTTATTAAGCAATAAAAGTTTTAACATTTATGGTTTAACATTATGAATAATTGTAGAGATGCTTCGGTTAAATTTCTGACTTCACTTGTACACTATATATATATATAACATTTATTAGTACATTTATACAATTGAACAATTTTATGAGAAGCAGTTAAAACCATGGTCAGTTAAAGTATTGAATATATATATAGGTGTATACATGTACGTATGTATGTATGTACGTATGTTTGTCCATATAGTAACTATTACAAACTACTACCAGCGGTAGTTAAAGTTGTAAACTGAAATTTAAAAAAAGTAATAATAATACAATTCGATCGTTTTAAGAATTATTATTATGATTACTATTTATATTATAGTTACTGGTAATTCTGGTAACTGGTAACTGGTATATATACTGCTTATCTACAACAAACCAAGCGCATTTACAAACGAATATTTTGTACAATTATAATAATCAGAATGTGTTTTCAAATAGACCTACAAATTTAAATAAAGTACCTACCTACAAAACCACCCTATTTCAATATATCTGACACAGTGCAAGTTATTTAGAAAGTTGTTTTGTAATTAAAAGCCATTGAAATTAGATATAACAAACTTTACCAAAAAACAAAATTGATACAAACAATAATTGATAATCGTTGCTAATAAAGAGTTATGGAAATTGTAAATTAACAAATAATAATTATTAAATGTCGTTCGATTATAATTAATTTATATTTTATTCAATTTTGGTTGATTTTACTAATATCATTTTCATCGCCTGAAGTATGGCAATGCTGTAATATCAACTTTCCGAATTTACAGTTGGTACCACTGTTAAATTATAAAGTCACAAGCTGAGAAGCGTGCTTGATATATTAATATTTATATATTTTTATCCAAATTTCGCGCTCATTTGAATATCATGAATGTCATGTGCAGTCACATTTTTAAAACAATGTTTTATGTGTTTCTACTATGATGGCCGCTGCCATCACATATCAGTGCATATTCAATCATTTTCATATTAATTTATATAAAATAACTTTATACGTGATGATGATGATCACTAACTTTACGTTTATATACAAGTTAAATTTTGTAAATTTCTAATCGGTGTATCAATAATAAAAAAAAATTATTCAATTTTGTGATAATTTATTCTTGGTAGTTTTCCTGTGACAATTTTGTGCTCAAACGATCTTTCCTACATCCGAAAAAATGTATAATTTTGTCGGTGTACGTCAAATACAACTTGCACTATACCATAGAGAAACATATATATCCATGCTGCACCAATTTGAATATAGAACATTTGTATGTTAATTTATATTATCAATGCTTTTAAAAAAGTTTATATTCAATTGAAATTTGTGAATGCAGAATTTTATATTGAACTGATTGTGTATGTAATAAATTTTAGAATAATCGCACACATACACACACACAAACAATTGAATTTGGTTCACTAAATTTCTGTGAATCCTTTAATAACTCTTAATATTTTTTATCGAGTTTTTATGTGTATAGGTTTACTCGATTTGTATGGAAAAAAGATTGTCTTGTGAAATATATTAGATTGCGCTCGCTATATGGATTCGAATAAAGTGTATGTAAATCTCATAAACGTTATCAAGAACTTTACCGAACAAAATAATTAAAAAGGACAAAAAAAAAATCAAACAAAAAGGCATTTGAAAACTGTAAGTTATAAATAGAATAGAGGCAAAAACTTGAATAATATGCATAAAAAATCCACTATTTTGTTTTCTATGAAACTTCTAATATGCATACAAAATCTTTTTCAAGTTTCACGTTGTAGAATAACTACTTTGTCAAAAGAATACGTATTGAAAACATTAGGATCAAGTTTAACACCGAATATGGTTCCTTTACAGTTATGTGGATTATGCAGAATGCTATTTACTGACCCAACACTTTTGAATTTGCTTGTTTTTAGTATATGCAAATCAGTTAACATAGAATATTATTTCCAGATGTTTTTGTTTATTTGGAACATGCATGTTTTTTCTGAAAACATTTTGCTTGTCTCAATATCTCAGGTTGAGTACAATTAAGACATAAATGCTTAATAAAATGATATAGTAGTGAAAATTATTTACATTAGAATCATAGTGAAATTTATCAAGACCAGGCCATGTTTATCAATATATACATTTAAAATTCAAAGTTTACGGGCCCATGAAACTGACACCATTGATAATGTTGTTCGTAATTCTAATATTCTTCTTTATCACAAATGTGGAATAAAAATGATGAAGACATTCCTGTACCTAATTTCAACTGTGTAGTCAAATTTAAATGTTCTGATGTAGCTATTTATCAAAATAACAACAATCATTCTATAATCTATACAATTGGATTGTCTTTCAATATCCAAAAATCATAACACACAAAAACAAAATTACTGTCCACTGCAGAATATAGTCACAGTGCTTATGTGACAGACACACTTCTGTCTGTTTTGCTTAAGCACATAATGTTTGTATATACAAAATTTTTACTTATTTTTTTAACTGCATTTCTCCCAAATAATGTGCCATAGAATTAGATAGAAATCAGTGTTACAGCGATCAAACGAGTACTATATCAGTCGAGTGATTTATTTCAGTGATTATTTACATGCTGAAATTTCAGCATGTTATTTCAACGATTCTTTACACACTCGGTCACACTTTTCATAACGGGCCAAAAGATGTTGCTGGACAAATTTACTTCATCTCAAAAAACTACACTATTATCAACTAATGTCAGTTCTAGATCCGTTTTAAACTTAAATGAGTAAAGACACACTAAAACAAGTTAAAAACATTAAATACTGATATGAAAAAACATTAAATACTGATATGAAAAAACATTAAATACTGATATGAAAAAACTAACTCGTCAACCAGGAATCGAACTTCGGGCCTCTGGATATCTAGTCCAGCGTGCTTACCGCTACACCAAAGACGACTCTGACGTAAGAGCCAACTTTTTCATATCATTCTTATTGATATTTTGACAGTATTATTTCTGCCGAAATTATTATTCATATATTTATTTGTGTATACTTAAGCGTCAACAATACAATGTTTGTCCAAATTCCATTAAGGTTACGTAAGACAAATTCTAGAAGACTAGCGTATACTTTATAGACCAATGTTATTGGATTTTTAATCAAATACTGATATGAAAAAATTAACTCATCAACCAGGAATCGATTTATTCGAGTTAAAAGTATAAAATAATTGCATATCCGTATAAAAGAAAAACTTTGTTTCGAAAAAAAACCAACCTAAGTCGATTAGTTGAACCAAAACGGAAATGAATTAGTCCCCTTTATATGTATGTTGTGGTGGTTGGTCGGTCTGTGAATAGATTATTTACTAAAGCTATGGGACTATGAAAATAATTGAATATGAAATTATAGATACAACAATAAAAATTCGGATAGTAATTTAGACATTTATATTTGAAAAACTAATAGTTAATTTACATTTTTTATAGGTAAATAAAGATTTAGATAACATTGTATTAAAACCTAATAGCATTTTATATGATTTCAATATAGAATTAACTACTATGTTTATTCAATCTACATATATACACACATCCATATACATATACATATACACTCATGAATATACATGGTCAGACGGACAGACGGACGGATGGAAGGTTGATTGTTGGAATATCGGGCTATACAGTGTTTAACAGAAATAATACACTAATTATGTATTAGATCTAAGTAGTCATAATAAATTCTTGCCAGAAAATATTAATTGTCTGGTGAAGTAGTCTTTTCACTTGCTTCAAATATTGTTTTAGAAGTATACTCCCGTTCATAAAAAATGGAACTAGTTGAAACATTCTAAGTGTTACTGTATGTAATATTATACGCTTTGAATGTAACTTACAGGTTCAATTTTTATGAACGGGAGTGTACGAAGCCTCTGATTTCTCGTATGCCTTAACAAAAATACCCCAGGTGATATTCAAGCGTTCAATTGTTAATAGTTTTATTATAGTATTTTATTATAGTTAAATTAAGAGAAGACAAATATACGTTACTTATATTAAGCACCTGTACCTAGTCCAAAGAGGACGAATCTAAATCGTGGCATGCAATAGTCACGCCACGAGTCTGTGCAAACAGTTTTAGTTCTTTAACTCTTTACCTGCTTAACCTGCTTATGAAAATAACTCGCAATTTAAATCATGCTCACCTTCCACATCATGTTGGGTTGTATACCCACATGGGGGCGTGCAGCCCCCCGATTGACCCTCTTCTAGCTTAGAACCAGCCGTGTAGCATGCTAGAGAGTCTTGCGGGAAGCTCATTGTCTCTTTCGTTGACTTTTCTCTATCCGGGATAGAGAACTTATATTTCCTCTGAAGTTTGAGTCGGCCACTTGTTTTACTCACTTTCAAGCATGAGAGAATAATTTCTCTTTCCGCCTTTTGTAATATTTGTATGTGGCCATGGATCACTTCTATTCTCCCGCATAGTCTCGAATCCTCAAGGGGCAGCCTCTTTTGTCTCTTTCTCCACTTAATTTACCTAGCTATGTAGGATATTCTGATTCATGAAGTGACGTCGGAACCTCGACAGAGCCATAGTTTCGGCGCTGGCAACTACGATATGACACTTGTAATAGTTATTCTTGTTGCGGTTTTTTGGGGTAATAATATTGTGTGTTTGCTTTTGTACGTAGGAAAATATATCAATTTGACAGGAATTTTATGCCAAATCAAATTCTTTGACTACGTTTCATCATGGTTTTCTTGGTGATATTTTTTTTTTGGAAAAATATCTATTTATGAAACAATTTGTAGCCGAATAGTTGTGAAAGACGTGTCAGTGTAAATTATTTCGGCAAACGCCGACAACAAAAACTTACGAACATCATCTCAAACGTCATTACTGTAACATTCTGTATTCCTAAATACACACACACACACACACTTAACAATTCAAATAATGTGTAATAAAAAGATCCAAGAGTTAAAATATTAAATCACTAAAATAAACATAAAATAAAAAAAAGAACTAAAAAGTAACTAAAACGTTTGTTGTACTACACAACTGTGTGTGCAGCACCACCAATTGTACGATTAGCACATAAAGATACCAGGCACCGTTAAATTGTAACAATATTAACCTTTTATATATATATATAACAAATAGTTTGAAGTTTTTGTGTCTCGTTAAGTCGATTGAAAATTTTATAGTTTGTGCCGAGTCAGTCAATAATATATATATATATATATATATATATATATATATATATATATATATATATATATATATATATGAGAGAATGAGTCGAATTGAATGAGTCAGTTTAGTGTGTATTTTATATATAAGAACTATAGTTGTATGTAACAGCAGACATTGAAGTCGTTAAAACTAGTTCGATATCACATCCACCTTCACAATGTTCCCATTGTCACATTTATCTTTAATTCAAATGCACACAAAGGACTCTATATGTATCACTCACTCCTTTTTGAACTGTATAATATTCTTACTAGTCATCGTTGTCGTATTATTCACTTTTTGTGTGTCTATTCGAGCAGAAGGTTATCGTATCCAAATTTTGCAAGATTTATTGAGAGTGCTAACACATTCATCAATTTTTTTCAAATCCATATTTTATCTTTCAGGATGGAATTGCCACCCTCTATATATATGCCTTTAAAGGTGTCATAAAATTTGTATTAGTTGCTATATACACTGCCGTTCAATAAAATTGAACAGACCTGAATCGAATCAGTATCTCACAATTTTGATTATTCTTGTAGTAGCAGATACAATATTTTATTTAATTTTTATACGTTAAGATATAACACTTAACATGTATTAGCATTACATATATATCCTTTAAATTCTCACTCTGTCACTGACACCGTATATACAAATAAAAAAATATAAATTAAGTTTCTACTTCCATTTCTTTTTTACACACTTAAAAAATATACTACTTATCTTTGTTTATAAATAAATAAAATTATACATTATACAGAGAGTTACAAAAGTGAGGAGTCTTATGAAATGTTAGATAATTAAAATTTCAGGTCTGTTCATTTTTTTTTTTGAACGGGAGTGTGCATAGTAGCGACTAGTAGGAAAGGTGAAAAGAAAATCGTCGAGTCTCTAGTTAGTCACTCGTCGGTAATTTGATAGCTGTTCTCGAATAATCACGATTGACTAATTCATACTGATGATAGCTCCTTTGTACTCGAACTACAAAATAGAAATCATTAAGCAAGAAATTGGAGAAAATCTTAGAAAAATTCATAGTGCTCTAGCGTAGAGGTGCATCCAGAAATTTTCGTTTCAAAAAACGTAAATTTTTATATTTTAAATTTGTTGATAAATTTCCAAAATTTTGTTAATGTTGGTAGACAAAAATTGGTGGTTCGACTACGAATAATAATTTACCAAAAAATTGAAGTCTCAGTGTTTTTTTTAAAATCGACCTGGGGTGAAAACCACGGTGAAATGATTATATCGTTGTACCATTTTTATTTAAAGCTAGAACCATGGAAATTGTGGAAATTTTGTTATATATTGCGCGTTTTTCAAAGTTGTCAGCAAAAGCATAAGCAGGATATACAACAAAATGACGACATACCTGCGTCACATCTGCTTCATTATATTAACGCGTGATTTTCGATCAAGAAGATTCTAACGACATGGTGACACCTCACTGACTCTAAATCTATCCAACTGTTTGGATAATATGAATGAACAATGAATCCCAGTTATTTACATATACGCTCGTTAGGCCGACTCGACTGATTCGTTTGTAGTCGAATGATAAAATGGCGATAGGAAATGAAGTATTTGGTACGGTGATTCTCTGAACAACATGGTGTTTGGTGTTCGGTGTTCACAAAATCACAAGTAAGATGGGTTTTACTTATAACATTGATTGTTGTTGTCGGCAAAAAAGCAATAGGATAGGTAACTTATTACCAATCAATATATTGGTGGATGATGATTGTATTCTAGTAATTTTTTTCTCTACTTTATGCGATCTCAACAATTGTGTTGTGTGTGTGACTTTACGTAACATCCAGTGTATAGTATAGTGCTCGTTGGCTGGCTGGCTGCTATGGCACTCACTTCATTGTTGTATAATATAATGACTGTGGTGCAACGACAGTACGACCTGAATTTATCCATAAATGTGAGAACATAAAAACGATTTATTAAAAAGTAAAAATTGATTTTGAAATTTAATGAGATTTCATTGTGAATACCAATTCGTTGTATCTAATTCTTTATAACTACGTCATATATGGTTTCCTTATTGGAAACTTTATTTGCTATACAAGGTGATTGTGATCTGGTATCCGAATTTTGATTCTAAAGTCTGAATAACAAAACTTTTGTAATACAATGCGAACCATATGACAAAGATATTTCTTGAAATCGCAGAGTGTAGGCACCTTCACTTCCATCCCCTTAGATAGACAGATTGTCAGAGGCTGCCCTGGACGGGCTATACTTCGACCATAAGGTCCATTGTGATGCCTAAGGATGTGAGGATGTGAGTGGAGTGGAAGGAATTTGTGAGTAGACTAGGAACTGGTAGGATATGCGGCTGCAGCCGATAGAAACTATGCCGATATTCATCTGGAGTTCGTGAAGGAAACTGCAGAAAACCTTCTCAAGCATAGCCGGTTACTTCGATCTTGTCCATACGCCGACAGTTTAGTCAATTAACCGCCCATAACCTCCCAGTTTCCAAGTATGCATACTGCGCAGACATAACGCGTTAGACCGCTCAGCTACTTGGACTAAGATAATTTTTAGCACTTTTTCTAGAATTTTAGATACTTAAAACCTTTGAATATTATTTTAACATTAAAGTAATATATGTACGCCGCTTATGTAAAAAGTCTCTTATCTCATTGCTAAATAATATATTTTTCATAGTTTTTCGTAAAATATAATCATTAGGTACCAATCACGTTTGTGATATGAATATTATTGTATATTACTAGATGATAATCTATATTACTACAAAAACTACTATTGCCGACTTCTGCAAGCTCATAACCGACTCGCTTCCAATCGAAGAGATGTGATTAAAATGTTAATATAAATAAATAAGCATGCTATAGAACACTCGAGTCGTGCGTTTGTTGTCAAAACATGGACTTAACAATTAATTTCGTTCCGCCCTACATATTATTAATATTATATTAATAATTATATATATATATATACACATAGTCACTATCATAAGTGTGTAGTAATAATCATAATAATAATAATCTTATTATTATTATTATTATTACTCAATATTTAGTCGTACGCTACAAACTAGCTAATAATTATCTTTATAATTCTTTACAAGAATAATAAACGTCAACAATAAAGGTCTCAATTTAGCCTAGAAAGTTTTATCGACTTTCTAACATAACACAAAAAACACTTAATTAACATTCAAACCCGTTTAATTTTCTAAAACGTACTAAAACATGTAAAAATAACAACTAATTGAGTTTATTGCTTAAATATCCGGTATATCCTGAATTTATGTAAAAAAAGTTTAGAGCAAAAGTTGTTTATTTAAAAAAAATGAACATTTTTGTCCTTAAATATTTGTTCTGTCTCTGACAGTTTCAAAGATGAACGGTTTTGCCCACTTTCCCCAATATGGTCCGATTTTGCCCATTCATGAACTTGGCCTTACTTATGAGCTCTAGAACACACTTACAAAATTTCAGCTCGTTATCTCTTTTAGTTCTTGAGTTATCGTGTTAACTGACAGACAGACAAACAGACAGCGCTTACAAAGTCGGAAATGAACTCAATATATACAGTCTGTTTTCAAAATCATTTCTAAAAGGGAATCAATTTTAAATCAATAAATAAAATATTTACTATAAAACCATACATACATACACATTCTTACAAACATCTGGCTGCTTCTGATATGATGTTTGTTTGGTGCCATTTAAGAGTTGGGATTTAGTGATGCCCACTTAATTTATAATATTATTATTCATTACGTATGCACACACACACTAAAGACTACAGAGTACCCCCACTATTTATATTTCTTTATGAAGCATTGTGCAGTTACTATAGGAAATTATATTTAACATTGATTCTCTATTAGCAAAGCATTCCAAAACAGACCGTATATCATATGAAATGGCACCTCACACTTACCTATAAAACTAATAGTTAAATTTTCTTACGAAAAAAATTGCTCAAAAAAATTCGTTTGGTAAAATTATTCCGAAGAATAATTTATTATCTTTTCAAAAATACTATAACGCAATCTTTTTTTTAAGTTTGTTTGCCTTGGAATATCTTTGAAAAACAGCATATAGACGTATGACAAAGCTATATATATATATATATATATATATATATATATATATATATATATATATATATATATATATATGTATATGTATATATATATATTTCTCTAAAATATTCATACAGTTCTTGAATATTTAAATTTCTATGAATATTAGTTGAATGGTAATGTAATCGAGTTTCAATATACAATCAAAATATTATTTTTGTTTAGTGCTGATGGCGCCGCAGCTCCAGCATATATCGAGTGTACTAAAAATTTTCTAATAAAAATAATATTTCAAAACCTATTTTAAATGCGTATATTATCTTTTCGACATACATGTTTGGATAGATATCAGAAAACAATAAAATAAGAAAAAACTTTTTTTTTTTCCTTCATATTATTGTGTTTATATTTTATATTCAAAGAAGAAAAAAAACATGGTGTCAAAATCTCAAACGACTTTCATATTAATATTTTAACTTTCATAAGATAAACTTTTATGAACTGGACGAAGCAATGTTCATCAATAAAGTTCTGAATAGTGAATTTCAAGAGTCTGAAATTAATTAATTCAAGCCGAAAATTGATAATGCTAATTTAAAATATTTTAGTTTTGTTTACCTAGTAAGTCACATAAGACATTAGACAGAACCACTAAGTCACATTCTAAGCGTCTATGTTACTAAATATATGTATAATTATACATACAATAACACTATAGAATGTTGGTTCAATTTTTATGAACGGGAGTGTATGTACTAATAATTCGTCCCGAAGATGACGACCAAACTTTCTGTGTTTAGGTGTTTGTGTATTTCCAAACTTCCAATGAGCAGTTTATGACCACACTGCTATAAACCATTTGTCAAATAATTGAAATTTATACACCTTACTAGTTTATGGCTTTGTGATCATAAACAGCTCATTGGAATTTTGGAAATATGCAAATACCTAAAAGTAAAAAGTATAGTTGGCCATTTTCTTGAGTGGGAATTATCTTTCGACTCTTGCTACGCATACTTTGTCAGAACTTTGGTGTTTCCTCACAGAATTAGATACATACGAAAGTATCTACATATACAAATTGAGAAAACCGATAATGAATTTAGACAATGGCCCAATTCCAAATGCTGATTTAATAAAATTAAACCATTTTCAAAACAATCTAATACCTGGATATAAAGGTTAGCTTCGATACCCTCACTTTAGTGACAAAACAAACGCCGCATGGTCACAAAGGGATACCGTCAATAAAGAGTTGTGTGAAGGTGGGGCTCTTCACAAAACTAATCCGTTAATCAGTCAACTCAAATCATCCTCAAGTAAGATCATACCCTCAGTGAAATCGTATAAAAAACATAACTTTTTTAATTTCATTGTGAGTCACGCACCAAATTAGCAACATGCAACATATCTCTGAATCCATATCCCAGAGATAGTTACGATTAGCTAATTCATACTGATAATGACTACATTGTAGTCGAAATACGTATTTATAAAATACAAACAAATGTTCTAGGAATTGGGGCAAAATTTTAAATGTAATTTCAAAATACCTAGAGTTCTCTTTGATTATTTTAATAACCTCCATCTTACACAAATACCCGTATATGAGTGTAAAAAAATTGTATATAAGTAGAAAAAAAAATTAAACTGAATTTTCTGCTATCTATTTTCTCTAAGTAGTAAAAAAAAGTTGTAAATTTTTTATAGAACTTCTATACGATTTACAATTATTTACATAATATTTAGTTAGGGTACCAAAAACTATGTAAATTTGTCTGTTGTTTCTGTGCGAATTTCATTAAAGTAAAACTTAAAACTGTATCTTATTTGTTGACGCATAAAATATACTTTGAAATTAAAAAAATTGAGGATAACACACGAAACTATTTTCTGGGCACAAAACAACTCCAAAACTGTATACATAAAAAGAATAACAAACTAAAATGGTGGTATCGAATCTTTATTTGTTTCTAAAATATATTATGATAACAAATTTTATTCCGAAATAAAATAAAACAAGCTTCTGTAGGCTATATCAAAAATAATATGTCGATTTTAGCGATACATTATTTACTGAAATTATCGTGTGGTTTACTCAATACGCACGAATAAAAAGCGTATATTATTACAGGCATTTTTCATGTTCATGAGTTTAAACTTAAATGACAAGTTTTTGTTGTTAAATTTGTATATAAGGTACTGAACGAAATTTGTCTAAAAGTTGCCTTTTTGTCTATTGATGTTCCTGCTTATATGTTGGTTATTTCGAATTAATTCAATAATTACATTAACAACTGCATTTTATTAGAAGCCGGGCTCTGATAGGCGACATAATTGACAGTCCGTTATGGTCTAAGATCCGGCATTAGAAAATTTTCCCTCTTCTCTTAATTGAATGAAATAATGTTTAAAAGGCCGATAACAATATTATGAATGTATGAGTGCAATGTCTGCCACCGTAGTCCTGCTGGCTATTAAAATTAATTAATTAATTAATATGATATAGTGTCTTTGTTTGTTGCTCGAACAAATATAATTGTCTCTCTCTCTCTGCGTAGAACACAATTTTATTACTTAAAAATTTTTTTATATAGGCTGCAAATAATTTAATTATATATTTATTATATAAAATATATTTTATAATATCACACTTTCAAATTTTTTTTAAAATTTGTTCAACGCAGAGAGAGAGACAATTATATTTGTTGGAGCAACAAACAAAGACACTATATCATATTAATTAATTAATTAATTAATCTTAATAGCCAGCAGGACTACGGTGGAAGACATTGCACTCATACATTTATAATATTGTTATCTGCCTTTTAAACATTATTTCATTCAATTAACAGATGAGGGAAGATTTTATCTAATGCCGAATCTTAGACCATTAGTTGAAACAGTTATTGGAGCTCATTATCACTTACAAGACTAAATCTTGAATGACTATACTCGAGTCTCTGAACATAATATTTTTATGAATAGAAATACACTCCAAATGCTTGATGCATTCCTTACGACTCATCCAAGGTAAAGATGTAATTTCGATATTGTTTTACATTAGGTTTTAGTATACATTAAACTCTAAAACTCATCGAATTATAATGTCATCGATTATTCTAACCGACTATAATTTCAACACATTAGTTTGTTAAATTATCACAAACACATTTTAATAAGAAATGAAATTTGAGTAAAATTCTAATTAAATTTATCTGAAATCTGTAATTAATGCTACTTCGAATTTTTTTAACGTTTTGCAATCAAAGCAAAATGTTTGTGTGTGTTTTTTTTTTTTTGAAGGGAAATGAAATCATATACCATGAAATATTTATACCATTTTAATTAAATTGAAGAAAGCAAACACCATCTTGTATTATAGGATTCCGTACAATATGAGAATATTCATTCAGAAGATTAATCCATGTACTTACGCCAAACATTATTATTCCCAACCTGGTGAGAATACAGGAAAGATCCTACTTAATTTATTATTACTGTTTATTTTAAGTGACATAAACAATAAACTTATCTTGACTTGCAACTTTAAAATCTACCTTCGTGACTGTCACTGTTGGCTGCTATTGAGGTGTTTTCTTTTTGTTTGTTTTCATAACATTATTTTGTCTTTTCCTATTCATTAATTTTTATGTTTTCATTCCCTTTCTTGTACCTTGTTTTTCCAGAATTATATTACTACAACACTTTGAAATGTAGAACCTTTAAAAATCCAACAATCGTTTTATATGAGATGTACATTAATAACCACCGACGACAAAGATAATTAAAGGGATGAAATATTAAAAAAAATTTCATATTATATTTAGCAAATGTTTTAAACAAAACAATGACAGAAAAACAAGTACCTATGTACATAACATTCAGTCATGTTTTATATATATATATATATATATATATATATATATATATATATATATATATATATATATATATATATATATATATATATATAAATATATATAAAGTAATGCTTATTAAATTAAAGTATGTATAAAAATATGGCGTAAGTGCCACATGACCTCCATATAAGCTGGCAATCTTATGCTTATGGGGTCATAAACGTGAAATAATAGCTCTAACTTAATGATCGTCAAAGTCGCTAAAACTAGCCAAGGTAGTAAAACTTTATGTGTGAAATGGAAATACATGTGACAGTCACCCATACACTAACACACAACATTCTTATCATTCATTCATCGTATGTCTCAACTAACAAAAGTACAAAATTCTGAATTCTTATTTATAAATAACTGATCAAAGTGTTCTTAATCTTGATCTTATTAAATCCTGATCTATTCCTTCAGATTTGGTTCAAATTCAACATTTAATTAGGACATAGAAAACATAACGTTTGTAATAAATAACAAGTGAAAATGACAACTAATCGAATTAATTGCTTAAACACCCCGTATATAATTGAATTTATGTAAAAAAATTAATCACAATAGCTGTTTATTTTTAAAAAAGGTACCTTTTTTGTCTTGGAACTGGGAGGTTATGGGTTCGAATCCAGACATCGGAAGTTTGTCAATTATTAAGAAAAAAAGGGGGTTGTTAATTGACTATACTGTCGTATGGACAAGAACGAAGTTAACGGCTATGCTTGAGAAGGTTTTCAGCAGTTTCTTTCACGAACTCCAGATGAATATCGGCATAGTTCCTATCATAGTCGGCTGCAGCCGCTTATCTTACCCATTCCTAGTGTACACACAAAAATTCCTTCCACTTCACTCACATTCTAACATCCTTAGGCATCACAATGGACCTTATGGTCGAAGTGTAGCCCGTCTTGGAGTCTAGACTTCTACTTTTCTCCCAAAATTGTCCGATTTTGCCTATTCACGAACTTGACCTTACTTTTTTGCTCAAGAACACACATACCAAATCTCAACTCGCTATCTCGTTTCGTTTTCTATTTATTGTGTTTATGGACAGACGGACGGACAACTTAATACATTTAACCATAACAAAGTTCATATATCCTGGTAAATATTATATACCGGGTTTATAAACTACAGTATTCAAGTCAGTATATAGAGGTTAAAAAAAACACAAAGAATAATACTAACATTTAGTAGGATAAAAATAATAATATAAAATATTTTTCCAGAAATAATGTTGAAAAATAATAAAATAGAACAAAACAGTTCTTCTATTTTTGTATTACTATTTTCATTTTATAATCCAGGTCATACCCGAGCGCATTAGTTTTAGTATTCATTAATGAAAAACATTCCAAACATTTCTCTACCTCCCCGAAAAATAAAAAATAATTAGTGGTGAAAAAAACTATACATATATATTATATATATATATATATATATATACCAAAAATTGCAACTTTTTATTCTTTATATATTTCATTTTTCTTTTAAGGACATTTCATTAGACATATTCTAAGTTGCATTAATTAAAATAATAGATTATGTATAAAAAGAAAAAAAAATATATATATATAAATAAATATATTTATATATATATATATATATATATATAAATATATATATATATATATATATATATTTATATATATATATATTTATATATATATATATATATATATATATATATATATATATATATATATATAAATATATATTTATTTATATATATATATTTTTTTTCTTTATATATATATATATATATATATATATATATATATATATATATATATATATATAAATATATATTTATTTATATATATATATTTTTTTTCTGTTTATACATAATCTATTATTTTAATTAATGCAACTTAGAATATGTCTAATAAAATGTCCTCAAAAGAAAAATGAAATATATAAAGAATAAAAAGTTGCAATTTTTGGTCAATAAATATGAATTGACGGTTTTGTATTTTTTTGCATTTTTTACAACAATAGGACAATAGTTCAATACAACAATAGTACAATATTGAAAATTATTTTCTCTTAAACCTAGCTTGCGTTAGTTACGAATTTTAACACCAGACGTCATCCACTTTGCTTTTAATTGTGAAAAGTAACAAAACCGAATTGGGAACTTTGTTAATAATGGACGAATAGACAAAAATGATAAGAATAGACGAAATACAAAATCAATTAAAATATTTGGTTACGGTTATTCGTTAATCTACAGTATGAAAGGCGTGGTTGGTGGTGACCTAAAAAAAATCCAAAATAGAAAACATGTCGAACACAACTTGTCTTGGGATCATAATATTTTAGGTTTAAATGATGAGAAGCTCCTCGGGCACAGCACTCATATCTACCAGTTTTTACAACGGTTGCGAAACACCCTATATATATATATATATATATATATATATATATATATATATATATATATATATATATGTATATATATATATATATATATATTCAAATATATATATATATATATATATATATATATATATATATATATTCAAAAAATAAAAAAACTTGTATAATAAAATAATGTAATTATTTGAGTGTGCACATATTTTTTTATAACGCTCAACTTAAATTTCAGTATTTAAATATCGCAATGGAACATTAGAACATAGTAATGAGTCCATAAGAGAATCCCCTGTCGTGGTGGTGGTGTTACCCTAACGTTGTACTACAGCATTTGGATGATACAATATTATATTATATACTTGTATATATTATTATATATAGCAGAGCTTTTATCAAATTATCCTACATCGTTATGGAATTTTTCACCCCTTTTCGTCCTGGTTGAATGACATTCATATTCCTTTATTTTGTATACTCTACTACTCCGCAACGATACACAATACATATTTATATATATATATATATATATATATATAGGTATTGCTCCACGATTACAATGTGCCCTTCTTGTCTCTCTTACAGAGAACACTGTGTTAATTACATCGTGTTATTTTACTGATATCATTAATCTGTTCAGTTTTAACAGGAATATTCTTGTTCAGAAGGATTTAACTTCGGAAAGAGAGTTAATAAGCGGAAAATTTGCTTAGACGGTTCTTTTGACATTCTAAACACTGGCCCAAAAGTCTCATATAATCATGTATTCTCGTCTTAAGATATTGAAGGGAAAAAGTCGCGAAAAAAGGTTTTTCGCGACGGATAGACAGCAATAAAATCTCTGAGTTCAGTATCTGAGTTCAGTACCTGACCTCTAAAGCCCTGCGTTCCTCACCTCTAAGACCCTGAATTGTCGAGACTCTCTAAATGATTTGACGAGTAGGTTCAATGTGCACCTAGATAAAAGTGCCATCAGGGGGCCACTGGCAGGGCGGAAGAAAGACTAGGACTGCCAGTGCTCTACGACTACTGCAGAAGCTGCCACTCTGAGGTGGAAGAGGAGACGATAACTCATCCACTCTGTCACCCCTAGCTCGTAATATGAAAGACTTAATGTTTTGGGTCAACCTGTCTTTGACCTCTCTGAGTTAAAGTCTATTACTGAACTTGTGACAAGGATGGGTCATCCCCATTTCGGTAGCATAAATGGACCTCATGATCTTAGTGCGTCTCAGAACAACCGCAACAACTTTCTCACATACAAAAGTACAAACTTATCCAGATGTTCCAGTTAAAATGTGATATTTCATAGATCAATACCAGTATACAAAACAGTATGTATGTACTGTTGGTAGGTAGGTAGGTCGGTAGGTAGGTAGGTAGTTAGATTGGTAGGTATACTTAAGTTGATGTGAATATACAAGATTTTCTCATAACTCCACTCACACCAAATAACTGGAACAGTTTTAACGATCATTAGTTCTTCACCCCGATCTACCTACCACCTTGTATTAATTACTCGTATATACGGCTCTTGTTGCTACTATCCTATCCATTTATTCTGCCAACCTACCAACATAGATAGTATGTGCTGGTATGTGCTACGAATGAAAATAATTCTGAAAATATTGGAGGTAGAATTTAGTTTTATGTTAGTCAACTACTTTCTAACATGCTTTTTATACCCAGTATATAAGTTAGGCATATATGTATATATATACCGTGTGTGTTGGAAAGCTTTTCCAATAGAGAATCAATGTTAAATATTTTTTATTACTGGCTGAATGTGTGGTTACTGTGTGAAGTCAGTCAGTACACATGTAATGAGAGTTGGTTAAATATTTTCATTGAATTCTTAACTTTAGTATGTGCATCACCAAATCTCCACTCTTAAATGACAAACAAACTACCATACAGTATGCCGGTACACTATCCAAATTTTATGTACAGTTTGTATGTACGAGATGACTCTCATTACATGTGTACTGACTGATTCCACACAGTAACCACACGGCCAGCCAGTAATAAATAATATTTAACATTGATTCTCTATTGAAAAAACTTTCCAACACAGTCTGTATATACGAGAGTATATTAAGTTTAGTTCGGATTTTGTACCGGTTAATGGGTACTGAATAGCCCATTTCCGCATATCCGCCCGTCCGTTTACCTAGGCGCCTGTCTATCTGTTCATCTGTCCGTAAACACTTAGATAAGTCTTTACTAAGATTTATCTAAGTAAAGTATATTCAATAATCTTACAACGATTTATAACCTTTTTTTATTTGTCCTAAATATTTTGAAAGTATTTATTGTAAAATATCAGTAAATGTAAAACTCGGCCTTGCGCACTACCGTGCTCTAGATTAGAATTAGAATTCATTTGACAAAATATGACAGATCTGACAATAAACTATGTTTTGTTATGATAAACACAGTGGATATTTTTTTACTGTGCGCTTTCGTCAGTTTACAAAATATGGTGGCAAAAACAAACCTAACAGTTTTAATTTTATGAAATAATTAATTCAAACGTTCGTCACACCATTTTTTTAATGCAAATATCTAAACTGCATATTTCAAAGAATATTTATAAATATTGTTTATTAAGGTGCCTACTTTAATAATAAAGTTATTATAATTTTAAGTACAAAAAAATTTTGTTCTCCATAAGACGCTGTGTTAAAAGATTTTTAATCGATAATAACTTTTTGAAATGATCGTCAACAGGTTTCAAATTTTTGAGGGAGGATAACTACATAAGTGAGCTATTCAACTCATTAAAAAGCCTCATGCATGAACGTCCTTAATATTTAATAAAACTCTCTGTATCTCACAATATTATGCAGAAAATTGCGATTAAAAATCTGAACATGATTGTAGAATTATTATATTTTGCATCTCGTAATTCAACCCTCCTTTACCTTATGGTGCTGATATTATTCGCTATTTATATCATATCAGAATTTATATCCTATTATCGTTACAATTAAATACTCACTCTCTATTGCGTCATCCTCTGTAGTACACAATATTGGATGAATGCTGATGTATTTTCTATAGTATGGTAGGTATGAAAGGGTTAATATGTGATATATATATATATATATATATATATATATATATATATATATATATATAGGTTATAATTTTATTAATAATTGGATAGATAATGAGACACATTATTTTAGAATTTATTAATGTTTATAACCTTCTCATACTATTATTACCTTCGTTCTTCATCACCTCGCAGTAATAATTGTACTGCTAATCAATTCTGCCGGGTAGTTCCAGATCTCTTGTTTGTTGAATTCCGAACAATTCAATTTACAGAATATTTTATATTCAACTAGCTTTACCTTTTCCACGCGTTGCTGTGGCTAAGTGGTAAGAAAAAAAGACGAAACATCATTTTCTAATATGTTTAATTTGACAATAAGTTTCATACAAAATTCACCTCATTTTTGCATGACCTTTTTAGTGTAGAGTTAGTTAAGACAAAACATTCAAATTGCGCAAAGTTATTGAGTACTTTCAAATAGTGTTTACACACAGAACATATATATGTTCATATATAAATATAATATGATATTTGTTCTTTAGTGGAAGCGCTGGGAAGTCTTATTTTTTATTTTTTTGTGGCTAAAATGTATATATTTTTTTTCAAATTTATATGGGACCAACTTTGAAGTATACACTATGCAACAAAAAAAGAATTATCAAAATCGGTAAAAAATTATGCGCGATCATACATTTTAAAAAAATATACAGGTTGAATTGAGTACCTCCTTTTTTCGTCGTGACACAGGCACCAAATTAGCAACAAGCAACATTTCTCTGAATCCATATCCCAGAGATAGTTACGATTAGCTAATTCATACTGATGATGACTACGTTGTAGTCGAAATACGTATTTATAAAATACAAACAAATGTTCTAGGAATAGGGGCAAAATTTGGAATATAATTATAAAAATCATCTCTGCAAACCACTGACCTCCACTATCAGACCAATGGAGGTCAGTGCTATAAACGTAAAATCAATAGTTTACGACATGTTTGAGAAAAACTGATTTTCAGGACTTTTAGAGTTTCAATGTTTTTTTTTTGCCTATTTTTACCCCTTAGGGATTGATTTTCTGAAAACATTTACTTTTACACAATACATCACTGTTCGTAATTTATGTCACATAATCAAATGACTTCAAAATTTTTGCCGCCACCTCTCTACCTATTACATGCACACGGGCTATAAAAACAAAACAAACAAATATATTTTAAACTACATTTTAAGAATCTGTCATATTTTATTATCCATTGTATTATACAAAATATTTTAAATATTCCATATAGTTAATTTATAAAAAAAAATATAACGATGGTAGCTTCTATGGTAGATGAATCACAAATTTATCAGAAATTATTTTCAGATGAACGCAACACGAACGAAACATTAAATGATATGGACACATGGGATTTCATTGTACAGGAATATGAAATTAAACGTAAAGAATATGAGGAACATTTAAAGAGTAAATCGAAAATACCTTCATTACCTGATGAAAGTATGTTTATTTTTTTTGATCGATTAAATAATTGGTTTGTAATTAATTTTTTTTCTTCACAAATTCATTTGTTTTGGTTTAAACAGTAGTCAAAAATACCGTTTGGGGGTATATGGATGCAAATGTATTTTCTATATTGATTCCTGCATTAAATTCAATGATGATCAAAGCGAAAAAGTACAATGCTGTACGGGTAAGATATTATTGTATTTACACTAATTAATTAATATCAAAACAGGCAACAAAAGACCTTTATAAGACCACAAAAAAGTGCATACAGGTAAATGCAAAAACAAGCAGAGAAACAAAAGTAAATTTTTTAATAAATTAAAGAAATGGTTAACCCATTTAATTATATACATTTGAGTCCGACCATATGTCCAAAAGTTTTGAGCACGAAATATATTAATTTGCAAAATTTCAAAATTTCGGGTGCCGATTAACAAATCGATTTCTGTTCCGGAGGCACTTATGTCCACATGGTTGTTTATAAACCATTTGGGTATATTGACCATAAGACCGTTTGTCATGGCTGATGCTTTGTTCGAGCTCCAGAAACTCGCTACACCTGTTCTGACACTTTATGTAAACCGTATTTTAAAACAGTCCGCAACCGGCTTTACAGAAGCCACAGTGTGTTCACACGCCCTCTGCGATCACCATGAAAATTAAAATTCCTTTCGAGATTTTGTTATCTAAATTATAGAGGTTCAAGGTTTTATATAAGACATATATCGAAAACTCATTTTCCTATACTATGTACAATGATTATTTCCACTTCGAGTTGTTAACATGGCGAAATTTTCAGTACACACATGTCATCATTATAATTACAATACTACATCTTTGATATAACCTTTACTTATATTTTATTCATTTTAGTACAATAAAAAGACACGTTTCAATGGTTTAGATCATTTAGCTGAATTATTATGGAATTTTAATCCAAATTATCCAGAACGATACAAAAACTACACCGATATCTATGATGTACCATTTGTTGTAGAACACTTAAAACATAGGTAAGACAAGTTTTTCGGAGGACCCAACATCTTTGTTCCTTGAATAATTAACCGTTTTTACTATCATTGATAAATGTCGCTAGAGTCCTGGAATTCTAATAAAAAATTCAACCATGTTTTTTAATTCAAATATCAAAACAATATCAGGATTTTCATTATGATATTTAAACCGTATTTGTTAATTTCCATGGCATTTGGAAAAATATTCTAAGAGTTATTAATCCCCAAAAAATTTAAAAAGCCAACAATTGATAGTGAAGCTTCGTTCATATTCTCCTTATTTTGTAATTACTTAAAAAAATTGTTTAGTAAACATCTCCTCATATTTTTTTAATTTAATAGTCCAAGAAAAATATTTCCAAAATCCGAAATATGGACACAAAACTATGCAGCTATAAAAATACAATCATTTTATAGAGGATATTTGGTTCGTAAAGAAGAACAAGTACAAGAAATGCGAAAGTTTTGGAAGGTATGATGATTATGGCTGTAGTATCAAAATCACTGTTGGATTTCGAATTTTGTTTATATTGATGAGTATATATGCTACGGGAAAAGTGTATAATATGTCAATTATTATTAATTAATAATTACCGGTCAAGATTAATAATATCCAGTCAAGATTAGTAACATCAATGTATTTACGGATAAATATTAATAGTTACTCGAGTAGATTATTATTTTCTACTATTTATAAAGTAATCATATCCACATTTTTGAATATGGATATAAATTTTTCATATATTTCTATGTAGATAGGAAGTTTTTACAAAACGACATTTATTGACCAAAATATGGGTTGCTTAAATGGGTCTATCTAACAGTTTTTTGGAGCTTTAATTACTTCAAATTTTGTACTCAACATTATTAAATTACCACGGTTCTTGGCTGGAACTTCCACAAAAGCACGCACACATAATAAATGGATTGTGATTACAATATTTTAGATTATGGTCAAATCTCACCAACTTGGGTTGAACCTAAAGTTTAAAGTAATTACGGATTAAAAAAAATCTATATCTGATAAAATTAAACAGATCAACTCGAGTTGAATACATAATTTGATATAGTTAAGGGCCAGAAAAACCCATAAACCTGACAAAGTCTAATTAACAAGATTCTGGCAAATTATCCACTTTGAATGTTTAATTTTGTATTGCTAATGATCGGTTATTATTAACATAAGCCAATTATTTACATTTTCCGTAACATACACAGCAAATTTCAATCGATCGAAAAGAAAGTCTTTTCAGAACCTTAGCGTCGTTTGTTGAAATCATGTTTATCAAAATCTCCTTTCATATTCTAGGAGTTGACTAGTAATCCTCGTTATAGTGTTAGCATATTTGATCATACTGAACTCGCACATAATCGTGATATTTCACGACGCTTACAATGCTTTTGTGATATGAATCCAGTTGACTGTATAAATCCGGAAGAATGTGAAATAGTGCATCACTCCGAAGACGACAGTCAGAGGACACCAGATTCGGACGGACTATTTATGGAAACTAAATATTTTTAATTTCCTTGGCTTGAATGGTTGGATCTTTAAAGTAAATATTTATAGAAATTTTGAGAATAGAGAAAAAGCAAGTTTAAAGATATCGACATATCGGGCAATATGCGAACTAAATTAATGTAATGATTGATTATTGGAGATCGGTTTAACATTCATTGTATTACAATAAAAAAATAAGTACCTCAATTTATGCAGGGTATAAATATATTGTACCGCGTTGATGTTTCAACGGGTTTTTCTGTCTCTACAAATAGTGTGTTCTTGTCTGTCAATAATATAATTATGAAC
This sequence comes from Nineta flava, assembly GCA_963920215.1. NCBI lineage: Eukaryota > Metazoa > Arthropoda > Insecta > Neuroptera > Chrysopidae > Nineta > Nineta flava. Next base: position 7,737,900 of record OY986042.1, read on the forward strand.
ACTTAAATAGATCTTTTTCGTAGAGAGGTTATGACCTTAAAAATTTGTAAATAAATTTTAATGGTAAACGATTTTATCTAACTGTAAAACTATATTTAAAATTATACAAATAGTTTGATTTGAATTAACTATATTTATTGTCTCAAAATGAATTCCATTAATTTTTATTTTTATTTTTTTTTTATATGAGAGTTGATCATTCAGAAAACTATTAGCATTAATATAACAGTGAATGAAATAGATAATATAATTTCTTACAAATTACTGTAATTACATAATAATAATAATAATCATTTTGAAAATTTCTCTTCAACAATATTTATTTATTTTATTTTAGAAAATTTTTACCAAAATTAAATAAAATATAAATTTTGTAATGGATCCACAATATATTGTAAAAAGTATTTCATAATTAATAACATTTTTCGAAACGAACGCATTCTATGATGTGGAATTTATTTTTCTGTCAAATATAATTCACCTCGTTTATGACAACTTCATTTCAAACTGTGTAAATAAGGGATACTCTATCTGATTTGTATTGTCAAATTTTAAACAGTCGTTTATTAATTTCAAATAATATCATAAAAAATATTTCAATGATAATTAAATTAAAAATTTTCATAAGATACTGTCGCCTAACAAGGCCCGGCGTCTAATAAAGCCAAGTCATGAAAAATGGTTAGTGTAATTGTGGAATTATTTCGACATATCAAACATATAAGCAGAAACTTAATTAGACAAAAAAGCAACAACACTTTTAGGCGAATCCGTTTTGGGTTAGATAGCAAAACAGTGAGTGATGTGTCAATGATCACTCTGTTTAAAATATTGAATAATCACTTTTAAAGGGTTTGGTTTCCCATTGGTCCCATTGGCACCAAATCGCATTCTGATGAGGGGATCCCCGGGAAATCGAGGAAAATCCTCATTTTAGTTCATCCTCACCTAAGCAAAAATTTTAAATATATAATGTACAATTATTGTAATTTTTGGAGGCGGTGTCCAAAAGTTATGTGAATTTCTCTATACTGACACCGACTCCAAAAATAACAATAAGTGTACATATATATTTAAAAATTTTTGCTTAGGTGAACTAAAATTGGCACAAGAATATGCAATTATTTTTTACTTTTTAGTGCATTTTTTGTTATAGAATATTTGATTTTTGAAGTCGGGTTTCCATTTTGTCAAAATAGGGTTTATTTTAAGTTTAACATTTGTTGTTAAATAATTTCATTAAACTTTCGGTTTAATAGCATGTTTTATAAATTAAACATAAGATAAATGTTAGTAAGTTTTTTATATTTCACGCAAACAAAAACAGTTCCTTAAATCATTTAGCCAATTTAGTTCCTTCTGTTAGCAAAGTTCGAAATTTTTTGCTTAGACTCCAAACAAGGCACAGGATGGTTTGAGATTATAAATAAAATACTGATTTCGATATTTTTTAAATATATTTAGTAAAAAATAAGCAGACAGTAACATTAAATTAAGGATATTTTAATATCTAATGATAATTTTTGGTTTTAATGCAGTTTGTATTTTTAATAGATCTAAAACGGTTAAAACGTTAGCAAATACTTACACAAGAGCTTAGTTTATGTATCAATCTCAAAACCTCTATAAGAAATCTTTCTCTACCTACAATCGCCCTGCTTTATAAATTCAGATAAGCAATCGTACTTGTACGTGGACGATATGTAGACGATAAACGCTTTCCAAAATTTCGAAATTTTTTTCTGACTCGATGACATAAGTTGAATTTGTATTTATTGGGTATATAAAATAAATTCAACCAATGAAAACAAAATATATTTGCATACTAATAGAAAAAAAAAACTGTCCATGATTTCTGTGAGATAACGTTTATTGTTCGTATAAACAACCAACTCAAGTTATGGTTATGGTGTCCTAGATTTACTAAAACTCAGTATACATCTATTTTGTCTGATGGTTTAGGTACATATTGTTTTTTTTTAAAACCGCAAGCGCACGCAATGGAAACGTGAATAAATTAAACTATTATTTTTATTATTATTATTATTCATAAAATTGAAATAATTATTTTTAATCTGAAATAAATACTTTTTTATTTATTAAGGATGTACGAGCAATGAAGCTTCAAAAACATTAAGGCTTGATTTTTTGTTTACATGAAGTTGAAGTGCATATAGAACAATTATAAAAATTTCAGGGGTGGTTACGGGGGTCTTGAATTAATTATTTAATATTAAAGTTCGAGTTTTAATGCATTGCTCTGATGGAGAAACCCATATTTTTACACATATTTTGATAATTTTCACTTGGAATAAAATAAGACGAATAAAAAAAATTACGCAATTGAAAATAGAAATATTAATAAAGAGATTGATCCAATAAAATTCCGGTATGACGTGTCTAAAAAAAGAAGATATTCAAGAAAACAACTGAGATTTCGGGTAAATTTAATTTCAGTCTGCGGTAGCTTAATTACCCGAAATTTCAGGTTTTTTATCTCAAATATCTTTTTTTTAGGCTCGGTATAATGGATCTTAATTAAATTTTAGTTTTAACTTACGACTAAAAATAATATACATTATTATGTGGACTTTTATGAATGTAGTATATATGATTTTGAAGAATTTTATAAATGGATTATATTTAGTGCTCGTACATCTTTAATAATATTTACTTTGTAAAATGTAAATTTCATAATATATTTATTTTTGTTAACATATTAATGTGCATTCATCTGACTGCCTTCTCATATCTTTTAATATGAGTTTTTAAAGTAATTTAGTTTTTCATTTCGATTTATTTTAGATAAAATTAATCTACATGTAATTCTTTCAAAATTATTTTAACTGTATTTAAAATTACTCTATGAACAGTAAACCGGGTTTAAATCGTACAGCAAGTAATAAAATTACAAAAATTTTACGTAATTATACCGAATATAAACACAAATTTCATTTATTGGGGCCCTATTTATTTCAAGAACACCAATATTTTGACTCATGTCATTCAAAATCAACTTGATTAGATTGATCCTTAAATTATATTATATATATATATATATATATATATATATATATATATATATATATATATATATATATATATATATATATCACAATTTTCACCTGATTGGAATGATATTGTGTATATGAGGTGCTTTTGGTGTTTTAACGGTTAAGTTTGTGGCTGGACAACATCGGCGAGGGGAAAGAGGGGGGGGGGTAATTAGAGAAAGAGGGAAACGCAAAATTTGACATATCTACCTTAATATTCGAAAAATTTATAAGGGGTAAGTTGCAGGTAATTAGTTTTACTATAATATTGTGTCATCATTTTTTCTGTTACACTTATATTTACAGAAATATTTACAATTTCAGGTTCTAAAAGAAGTTAAAATTCTAAATATCTGTGCTCACGTGAGAGAAAAATGATAAGGTAGTGAATTGTAGCAAACATGATTTTCTACAACTTTACTCCACATACATTTTTCGATTGTTCTAATATTAAGAGAGATAATTTATATTCTGTGTTTTCTTTTTTTCTTTATGCCCCCCTTTCTCCGTGACCTATGCCATTTATTAATAAAATTGACCTTGAAAATACTTAAATCATATCAGATACGACAATTCATTTTGATCAGAATAAAATTCTGACCGCTAGAGAATGATTTATGTATTCTAAGGAAATTCGCTAAGTCGACTTAATTCCAGAAAGGCCCATTTGGCTTAGAATCCATACCAGTATTTACGTATTGGCCCAGAGATTTTATATTATTAATACTGTTTAGTCTGAATTACGTCGACTGAACTTGTAGAGAATCTGTATATATATGATGTACGATCTGGGGATGTTTCTTGAATGGATGAAATATGCTTGAGAGTTTTATGGATAGACATTAATTCGGCTGTATATATAGTATTAGTATTATCCAAACAATATTTTGGATTTAATACCTGATCGCGATAAATAGTTTTTTTGTAGAGTTATTTGTAGAATTATAAAAACTGATTCATTCAAGTAATTCACGGAATATCCTCTATTTTAATCCTCTTAGTTATTGACGGGCCACTTAGTATACTAATTCAAACGACTATAATAAAATGGGGGCCTCATTTTCCTATAGTTACAATAAACAATTTTTTTTAAAATTATTTGAGTTAATTGCAACAATTTAATGCAGTTTATTTTTAGAATTGAATCGAAACAATAACTGTGTTGATCACAGATTAGATAATTCAACAAGTATATTGGTAAATACTTCAAAATTTTTTACTAGTTGATGATACGTGGAAAATATGAGGCTTCTTTGGGAAAATATTTAATAATTATTATGTATATTATTCGGTATAGTTCAGAAAGGATTGGAGGAGGTACAGTCGTAATGGTTAAATCAAAAAAATTTTTTGTATTGAATGGGTCGTTACTATAGAGCGAAAATTTATTATAATTATAAAATTATATTTGACTATATTTTCGAAAACACGGGGTTCCTTATTCAGAAAAGATAATATATTTTTCTTTTATAATGAACCAATTTTACGCGAATTATTCTCTATGTTCTATATTAGAAAATATAACCATCATTCTTCCTTAGTAAAACGATAGGAGTTTGAAAAGCATTGATCCGGAAATCCAAAGGTCGCGGACTCCACCTCCTTCCAAGAATATTAAAATTATCAGAACTTAGAATTCGTTACCTTTTGTCGAATTGACTTTTTTTGCGAATCTCTATAAGAATATTCGATGAATATTTCATAATTTTGGCTTTTCAAAAAACGAATGGAATGGCAAGATGAATCTTGTAGGTTTAACTATCCAACTGCCCTATATTGAGAGTTCCATCAAAATAGGATACATTACGAAATACTCGTATATGCTTAAACTGTGCTGTAAAAGTTATCTTGCAATTGTGTACGATTTTTAATTTCTTTTTGGGTTTCAATGTAAAATTCACGATTTTCAATCGTTGTTGATGTTCAAAACACAAAAAGAACTAGACCAAAGTAAGCAAACCCAACACGGTACAACGGCCTCATTCTGCCACGACGATTGTATAAATTACGCATGACCTTGCAACTTTGTGTAAAGATGTACGCCGTATAGAAGCAGCACAGAGATTTACAGCCCGCGAGTGGAGTTATGGGTACAGCTAATTCGATTTAAAAACTTGAATATTGTTTGTCGATTTATCACTAGAATATATCTAATATTTTTATTGTTAATAAGTGCATATCAATTTATATTGATAAACACAGTTAATTTGTACAAAATTACTAAGTACTAAATATCAAATGATAAACTGATATGGAGGCCGTTTTTAGGTGAACGATATGGGGCCGTTATTAGGTTCAAATATGAAATAATGATATTTGTCAAATCGTTAAATGAGACGATTTTTAAAAATATTGCTTATACTAATCAAGATGGAAATCTTTAAAATTAAAAACTCGACGAAGAAATAGCTTCATAATAATATATTCTTAGGAAATCAGCCATAAATTTCCTTTCACTTCCTCCAACCCTACTAGTTACTAAATAAGGTTTATAAGTTTGAAACCTTTGTCGTAACGAAACGATTCATGAACAGGATTTTCGTGTATGAAAGCTTATTATAAAGTCTTGTATAAAGATTTGTGCAGTTATTCTGAGCCACGTTTATTTGAAATGCCGTCACCCCTTAAATTTATTTTCAAAAACTGTGGCTACATATTGTTTATTTATTTTACAAAGAACAATTTTATGTAAGTTTATCAATTTAATCTTTAATCATTTTTTTATGCTTTATTTTACTTTTCATGCTTTGATAACTGGGACGTGGTTTTTGTTAATTAATTGACCACATTGTGGGTATATCGTGCCCATGTACAAATATTAAATTTATTAAATAAAGTTTTTTTAAACGCATTTAAAACAAACAAACAAAAATAAAAGGGGTAAACTTCGTTCACTCTATAAAGGCTGCAGACATCAAAATCAAACTACAAAAAACAAATATAATTAAATAACAATGACTTTTAAAAATAGTATTTTATTAAGTTTAATTAATTGCTATTACGATGTTGTCTTATAAATATTATTTGCATGTTAACATTTATTATAAAACTAGTTGAAACCTGTTGAAAAATCACCTGTATACAATCCCGGAAGTAGTTTCTAAGTACGGATTTTTTTAACTGGATGATCAGATTTCAAATATGTTATAGTTGACATTGCCGTCCATAATTTGTATTGCTTTTGCCTAAACGTGTATTTTTTTCCACTTTTAAGTCCTTTAAACACCGGAATTTTATTGGAATCTCAAAACACATCAACTATGGGAAAAATTTGAATTGATTAAACTCTTGTGCACTTCATTTTCTACAACTTAATTGTACTGCAGTGCATATCTTACAAACTACGTCACTACTAGTGCGAAACAGCAAGTGAAGCAAAGCAAACGTGCATTTTGCTTAAAGTTTGAATATTTTCAACATTTTGTTATTTACGATGTTTTTTTTCATAGTTATACGTCTTCGTAGCCTATATCCCTTAGGTGTTGGGTAAAATTCCCACTTGCCCCTGTATGTGTCTCTTATTTTCGGCATTGAAACTGTTATTTTCTCTTAAAATTTAATAGGGAATAATTTGAAATCTGTAAAAATATCCATAATCCCTTTAAAGTGTATTATATCTACCAACCGGGAATTATCCTCTGCGGAAGCATCTGCAGATGGGACTATATGTGCGATAACGGGGTCCATTATGTGCAGATTGTGTGGCGAGGAGCAAGAAGCAGATACAGGATATTCGGTGCATCCCACCCCGAATATATGTACCTTCAGGAAGACGTAATAAGTAAGCTCCTGGCTATTGGCAACATATGGGAGAAGCGAATCTCGTTGAACTGAAATAGAAGGAGGAGCACAATGGACCATAACGTCGAAGTGCAATACTTTTTTGACCCCAAGATATATCTATCTATCTATATCTACCAATCTGCAAAACCTAAACTTTCTAACTCATATAAATATTTTTACGTACACATCACACAGAGTTCAAAGGACATTGGACATTCTACACAATTATAAATTTTGATATTTTGTGGTCTCCATGTATGTTAGTAAAATGTATGACATGCAACACATTATCTTTTCATATATGTTGTTTTTTTTTTTAAACTGATGATTTACTTATTTTAATATGCTTTGCGTTTTAATGTTTACGTTTAAACATACGGTACAGTTTCCTTTAAAAAAAAAACAGTTTAAGTTTGTTCTAAGTATGTAATATTTAAGTCGTCAGATCAGTCTATAACACCATATATTTTTAATGGTGATAAGGTTTCCCATTTCGTCTCATTTCGTTTCCCATTAGACAATGAACGAAATTTAATATTTGTTTATTTGTGTATACTTTCGTGTCAACATACGATGTTTGTCCAAATTCCTTTCGGTTACGTATGACAAACTGTAGAAGACTATAGCGTATACTCCGACACATTTCATTGCCATTGAATTTATTAATTAAATTAAATACTGATATGAAAAAATTAACTCGTCAACCAGGAATCGAACCTCGGGCCTCTGGATATCTAGTCCAATATGCTTTCCTCTACACCAAAGACGATTGTGATGCAACAGCCAACTTTTTCGTCTTTGGTGTAGAGGAAAGCATACTGGACTAGATATCCAGAGGCCCGAGGTTCGATTCCTGGTTGACGAGTTAATTTTTTCATATCAGTATATAATTTAATTAATAAATGAACGAAATAAAAAATTTCTTAGTAAAACTAAAGGACTAAAGGTTAAATATGTTGTTCTGAAAATATTTTTCCAAATTTATGAAAATGATAAAAAAGTTATTTTTTTTGCTGTAAAATAGACATTAATGACACTGGTTTAGTAAAAAACAATTGAAAATAACAACTAACTGAGTAAGTTACTTAAATATCCGGTATATATCATATGAGCGAGATGATTAGACATAAGGATTACACGTCATACACGTTGGAAATCCCATATTGCTCAGGAGTTGCTCAATTACTTTTGAATAGTAGCGATAATGGTTCTTAATTTAATTTCTCATATGTACAGTGAATCAGTTTCGAACCGGCAATATGTAGATGATTGCTATATCGTGTTCCCTTAATAAAAGAACAAATTTCGGATCAATATTTATTTAGTAAAATTCATTCATGTAAATTTGAAAATATAATTACCACTAAAATTTTGGTTTTTAATAAATTTGTTTTAATCAATTGAAAAAATCATGTGGTTTCTTTTCATATAAAAACCACATTTGATTAAATTGGGGTTAAAATCAATTTTTGATATGTAAGTAGACCTTTTCTGTATGTAAATAAATAAAACGTCGTTTATGATTTTTTTCGGGTTTCATTTGCTTTTTTACCATCGAATTTATATATGAATTTATATATATATATATTTATATATATATATATATATATATATATATATATATATATATAAATATAAATATATACATATATTTGGATGTGGTTTTTTTTATTAGCACTAGCACGTGATAATACCATACCATATATTCAATCAAGGGAGCCATATTTTTTTTGTTTTGAAATTTTTGACATCTCTAAACGATATAATTTAATAGAATGGCGAATGTATAATGACCATCAAAAGTTGATAATAGTTTATATAGGCTAAAAGTTCGTATTTAGAAATATAGTAACAACTTTTATTCGAAATTTTTTTGCGCCAAATGAATAAGGCGTAAATCAACTATAAAATTTAAAAAAATGATAAAGTAAAATCCCCGTAATTTTATATTACATCTATATGTATATATACAAGGTATCTGGCAAGACTCCGCATCGGACACACCAAACTCACCCACTTATACCTATTGAAAAGGACACAGCAGCCCCTATGTACAACATGCCAAACCAATATAACAACAGAACACATACTGATCACATACACAATCATACCAGATCTTCAGGAACAAATAAAATCTGCCAAGGAACTTCAATCAATTGCTATCCAACAACAACAAAATATTAAGCAACCTTTTTAATGGATACCGGACTCATCTACTTATTGTAATACCAAACTATATATATTATTGGCTGTACATATGACCACAGCTATTCAAAGTACAGCCGTTCAACTACAATAATTTTTAAAAAAAACATGCTATTAGCGAATTTCCTGAAAGGAAATAGAGCTATTGGTCCCGTACCGAAGTCAAAATTTCGCAAAAATTTCTTCAAATGTCCATCGATCCTACCTAGTAGATGTCAAAAATCACCATCTGTAAAATTTATATATATATATCTATGGACATATATATATATATATATATGTGTCTGTAATCACTCTAGCGGTCACAGTTTTCATTTTATCGGAACGAAATTTGGTATTTGAGGCGCTTTTGGTATTCAAAAGGTCAAGTTCGTTAATGGGTAAAATCGGACGAGGGGAAAGGGGGGTTTAAAGGGAGGGGGAAACACAAAATTTGACATATCTCCCTTAATATTCGAAAAATCGAAAAATTTATAAGAAGTAAAGTTTTAGGTATTAAATTTTACTGTAGTTTTGTTTCTTATCATTTTTTCTGTTACACTAATATTTACAGAAATATTGACGGTTTAAGATTGAAAACTAAATTCCTCACTATCTCTGTACACATTAGAGTTTGAGCAAAAATGATGAGGTGATGAATTATAGCAAACATGATTTTCTACAACTTTATTTCTTACGCATTTTTTGATTGTTCTAATATTAAAAGAGATATTTTGTATTTTGTGTTTCCTTCTTTCATTATGCCCCCATTTCCCCTTCACGTATGACATTTATTAATAAAATTGGCCTTGCAAATACTAAAATCGTATACGACATTTCATTTTGATCAGACTAAAATTGTGACCGCTAGAAATTAATTTATGTATTTTAAGGAAATTCGCTAAGTTGAAGCAGCTCCTGCGTAACGAATTTTTTTTTTGCGATCAGAGTACGTCATAACTTAAGGATGTGATGAAAACTCAACATTAATTTTCTCTAAATCGAAGAGTCATAAACTCAACATATTACACACCGTACATTGTAATCTCTAGAGCTGAAGCCCACTTTTCATAAGAATGATATGAAACAAGTCAATAAATTTACATATATTGACATATGAAGAATGAAAATTCTTTTTGTACTATATTTGTTTTTATACTACAAACCATGCTGTGTATTAAAAATAATCATATAAAACACATATCCTGCATATAAAAATAATACATATATCATTCTACTCGCTCTAATTCCATGGATAATAATATAAGGAACAGCTGCATCATCTCTTCATAAACCATTTTTATTACAAAGGTAATAATTTTTATTTTGTGTACGACAAATATATACATACATACATACATACATATATACATGATCATACATATAGAAGAGCATTCAATAGGTACAGTCTGGTTCGGTGAAATTGTTCCAACTACAATGTGTTCAGTATTCCAGCAACCAAACTATTCAATATCAGTATTCAAGATTATTTAAGTATTCCAGCAACAAATTGTTCTCTCACCCCAAATATATGAAGGACCTTTGAGAGGACCTGATAAGTAAGCTCCAGGCTATTGCCAACATATGGGAGACTCGAATTTCGCCAGACTGAAGTAGAAGGGAAAGCACAATGGGCCATAAGGTCGAAGTGCAATAGTTTTTTACCCCGATATAAATCAATCAATCAATCAACAAATTGTTCAGAAAAAAATTCCGTTTCCACCCTTAAAAGAGTGAAAAGCTATTTGCGAGCAAGTACGGCTCAGAACAGACTTAATGCACTTGTATTGTTGTCTATTGAAGCAAAAATAGTGCAGGAAATCGATTATGAGGATATAATCGATGCTTTCTCGCGAGCTAAAGCAAGAAAAAAGAAGTTAATGTGATATGTGATAAGTCATAAAAAATGTATGTATTGTTTAATCTGAAGAAATTTACTATTACGTTTAAATAAATAAACCACAAAATATAATATTTATAAACTATATGTTTTATAATAATAATCACAATACCAGAAAGCAAAAAGGGTGCCATATTGTACGGGGCCGCAAACCAAAATTCACTACTGTAAATGAACACCTAGTTTCTTATAAAATACAGAACTTTGTATCAAATTATTAATATATAGAAATAATTTAACTTTATGCAGTCTTTGATGGCGTGTTTTTTTGTGAATAAGAGTGTACAAACATATAAAATACATATATTGAATGTATCTGGGATGTGTGATAAGTTGAAAAACTGTATATACGTATTTATAGCTCCAATTCAAATAAATAAATCCGGAGTGTAATATAATCATAATAATAACATCACAACAATTCTTATTTTGAGCCTATATATATATATATATATATATATATATATATATATATATATAGAATAAAAAAGAAAAAAACATACGAAATTTTTACAACCAAAAAGTATATACAAATTTTATGCAATAAAATATTTTTTTTTTTTTTATAACGAGTACTTTTTATATTTTATTTTTTGAATAAGAATTGAATTAAGTTTTAAAAAGCATATTGTGTTTATTAGATATTTATAACGACGATATGTTGTTGGTATGTGCATTAAAACATTTGATCTGTGTGAGAAAATGATTGAATGTTGCACATAGTACACAATGCGAAAATATTTGTATTAAAAATAAAACTTAAACACAAGCTGTTGTTTATAGCGATCGCAATAAAATGTAAACAAATTATTAAATGGTTAATTTTGGAGTGCTCTCTGCTGAAATTTTCCTTGAGAAGATTTAATTTCGATACTAGGTCCCACGGTTTAGCATACCTATTTAATAACCTACTAATAAAAGCTAGTATTGTATTGTCAGTTCTAGCGAACTTTCGAAGAAAATACACTTTTGGGAAAATCTAATCTTGAATATCTCTCTTAATATTCGTAAAATAAAAAAATTTATAGTTAGTAAAGTTGTAGTCAATCAGTTTTACAATAATTTATTATTTGACCATTTTTTCTGTTACTCTTATATTTACAGAAATATTTGCAAATATTTACAATACCTATAACAATGAATATTTCAAACGCACCACCATGGTTACGTGATAATTATAATGTATTTATATGAATTTTTCTAATGTGAAAAGGAATATTCCTTATTTTGTGTTTTCTTCTTTTTCTAAACGTCCTTGAACCTTGCCCTTTGAAATACCAAAAAGCATATCAGATACGAAAACATATTTATTTAGATATATGTGAATGTAGTCACTTTAGCGATCACGGATCACCAAAAACCATTAGTAAGATAAAATAATCACCATTAGTAAGATAATAGTTAATTCAGATCTATTTCCAAAACTGATATATTTATTCTGAGAAAATTAGCTAAGCTAACGCAGCTCTTGCGTAATTAATTTAAAAGAAAGATATCACTAAAATTTAATATATTTTAACTACCGCTTTCTACTTTTATTGACAACTTTTTCACTATTTTAATTTCGGGAAATATGTTTGAATCACCCTGAGTTTAATCGCGATTAAATCTTGGACTTCAATGTCTCGACGCCTTTTGGGACAATACTTATGTGTCCAGGTTACACTTGGTAACCATCAACAAAGTTCTAATTCATTATTATATATTGAGACTAAACATAAACATTTAGAATCCACATTCCAGTATTGATATTGGTATTATAACATGTGAGCTTAAGTTTTGGTTTTCGTTCAATCACCTATATTGTACACTTTCCCACAAAAGTTGCTGTCCGTTTTATTATTAATTTGTACCCTATTCATTCGGTTTTCGAAAAAAATTTTCAAATAAAAGTTGTTACTATATTTATAAGGAACAACTTTTATCTGAAGAATTTTTTCGAAAACTGTATCAATAAGGCACAAATAAGACAACTTGTATGGGTTATAGCACCTACCCACTGATACAATTAAGTAACATGCAAACATTGTATCGCTCACTATTTTTGTCGCACTTACTTACATGTGCACACATATATTTCTATGAAATTTTTGATTAAAACGTCTGGAATACATTTTGATTTTATTTCGATTATTTTTATAACTTTCATATCATATCAGTCAGAGTGAATTTAACGACTTCAAATATAATAAATCAGTGAACATGTCAAATTGCTGTAATACCGTTCTGTGCCTTGCCTTGGCTTGCCTTGTTGCAAAAGATGTATATTGTATGAGGTTGCAGTGAGACAAATTAAATGTGTATGATATCAAATGTTCGTGAATAAATAAATTTTAAGGACGTTTATTTGCTACGCTAGAGTCAAATGAGTACTATCTTTAATAAAATTTATTTAGGTTCTTAAAAAAGTTATAAAGTACATGAATAATCTTAACAACGATTTATAACCTTTTTTTATTTGTCCTAAATATTTTAAAAGTATTGATTGTATCAGTAAATGTAAATTAGAAATTGATTTGACTTTATTTGACAGTTATTATGACGTTCACAGTGTATATGTATGTGTATATTTGTTTACTGTGCGCTGTCGCCAGTTTTCAAAATATGGTGGCAAAAATAAATCTAACAAAACAGTTTTAATTTTATTAAATAATTAATTCAAACGTTCGTTAACAACATTTTTTTAATGCAAATATATAAACTACATATTTCAAAGAATATTTATAAACATTGTTTATTATGGTGGCTACTTTAATAATATAGTTATTATAATTTTAAGTAGAAAAAAATTTTGTTCTCCATAAGACGACGCAGTGTTAAAAGTTTGATTTTTAAACGATAATTACTCTTTGAAATGATCGACGACAGGTGTTAAATTTTTGAGAGGATAACTACATAATTGAGCTATTCAATTCACTAAAACACAAAATTTTATCTACTATCAAGTCTCATGCATGAACGTCCTTAACTTATAATATATTTATGAAGTTTATAAATTATTTTTTACTAATCATAAACATCGTTACAGTTTTATTACCTATGCGCACAGAGTTCTACGTAATGCTATACTTATAGTAAAATATTGTAGACAAGGTCAATTCTATACAAATAGCGTCAAAAGTCGAGCTATAATTTTAAAATTTTACAATTGATTTGTGCCTTTTCTATTCGGTTTACGAAAAAAATGCTTCGGATAAAAGTCATGCATTATAACTATCCTAACAACTTTTATTCGAAATATTTTTCCGAAATCCGATGAAATAAGACTCAATTATATAAATTTTAAAATAATAGCTCAACTTTTGACGCCATTTGTACACTCGTTAAAGCTATTTGAACACTGGTTAGCCGTCTTTTTGGAATCACCATGTTATTAGTATCCATATTATCCAGCTTAATCCACAAGAAATTGCTTTACATCGATCTGTGTAGAGTTCGCGGTCGACGGTTATGGCAATGGCAGTTTAGTTTTGGAACATGTTTTCGCCAGACCAAAATCCGCACTAAACAGTAACTTTTTCGGGATGCATTTGGTACAGGTGTATCTCGTGTAGATTTTTTGCTTGTCACATATCCAGTCATCCAAAAATGGGCTTCGTCACTAAAGGGTGGTTGTTTTTCTTGTCCCTAAAGATGATGATCGAACGGAGCACTGATTTATAAAATAAAATTTGATGATTTGCACACGTTGTTCAACGCTCTAACCTTCCATGGTGATTGGCCATACACTACTAAACAACAAATTTGACAGATATCACTTGAACCGACCTGAACCGAATCAGTCTCTCACAATTTTGATTATTCTTGTAGTAAATGTTTTTGACAGATACAACATTTTATTTAATTTTTATACGTAAAAGGGAGATATAACACTAAACAATTATTTACATTACATATTCTTACTCTATCACTGACTTGTTTACACGAAAAAAAATAAAACTTTCCATTTCTTTTTCACATTGAAAAAATATACTACTTATCTTTGTTTATAAATAAATAATATACAGAGAGTTACAAAAGTGGAGAGTTTTATGAAAAATGTAAGAAAATTAACATTTCAGATTGGTTCAATTTTATTGAACGGGAGTGTACATTGTAATGGTCATTTTCGATATGTACCAGGTTTCGATATGTATTTGCAGAAATTTTTCCTAAATTTCTTCAACGATACAAAATAATAGCTACATTTTCTTTGAAAAAATGCTAAATATATAACATCAATCATTCGTAATAAGCAACCATTTTGCGTATTTAATATTAAAAAAATATACACATATATGGTAATTTTCGGTCACTTTTAAATGTTTAATGCTTGTCATTTATAGCGGCTTACCGTCTACACACTACACAACAATTTTAAATTGTCTGTTTTAATACGTAAATAAATACACAAACACGTACTATTAATATATTATCTACAAAATTGACGTTAATTGACACTCTTCGAATTTAATTAATAAGTGTAAAATAAGGATTAAATAGAATACAAAATATAAATATTAAAATAAAAAAACTACCGTGAACGTCACGCAACCTCCATGTACAGACCAAATTAATTTGTGTTCCGCGTTTTTTAAGATCATGGAATATATATTTTTTTCAAGATCATGAGGATTCTATGATATACTCGTATAAGGCCATGGCTTTGCTGCGTTTTATTGTTCTATCTCCGAATCCGTCATTTTAATACTAAAAACCTCAATGTTTTTTTCCCACCGCTTCCACTATTTTCAATAGTTTATCGACACTTCCACCAAATTTCTATTTCACCGTTTATTTTTGAATTCTATCTTTGGTATAGCGAGATAAAATACAGATTAGTTTCTAATCATAACTTTTTAAACAAAAACAGAAAAGTTTCACCAAAATTGGTCCAATAAGGAGGAAGAGAAAAATCGATGGGAGTGCGGTACGTTTATGGGCGAGTTCTGCAACCATTTTGTTGCCTTCAACTCAGCAGTGTCCTGGTCTCCACTTCAAGGTGACGTATTTTGTCCTTTCCAATCTTTCCAGTGATTCTGCGCGTATTCGAAAACCAGAGGAAATATTATTTTAGCCGAGCAGGTTGCTTTGAGCGCGTCTTTCCAGAAGTATTACAGCATAAAGTGTTATAACACGTAAAAAAGCCAAACTAACTTTATTTATGTGACATTTTTATGACTATCCTGTATACAAATTCGAATAATTCTGTGATTTGAAAACTTTGAGTGTAGATAGATATATTGGACCTAATATATATATATATAGAACTAACTAAATGGGTTAAAACCTTCATGAACTTACAATGTATTTTACAACAATAATACGAACGTACCAATATTTACATACATATAGACTTTATTGGTTGGATTATAAACTAAAAAGCTTTAATAGTCTAAATATATACTTTATACATATATATATAATAGATTGTATTTAAGCTCAGAACTGTCACAGATTTATTGTGTTAGATAGATTATTATTGTATGAGAATTTATGCATTTAGTTTATTTGTTAAATCAACAACTGTTTTGAAATGACGAATAACCATTAAATAATGTATGCATTTATATAACTAACTACTTGGATGGAAATCGTTCGTTCGTACGTTCGGTTATAAATAGCTGCTACTACTACGACCAACACAACAATGAGGCAACTTTTTAAAGACCATCAATATAATGGATAAAATAGTGTAAATGTGTATAGAAAATATTATTGTGATAAACAAAGATGGCAATTATTCAATGACTTCAGAAACGGACACGATGACTACTGCTGGCTGGTTGCTATCACAATGAGCAGCAGGTTTGTTTATTGCTTTTAGTTAGCGATAGAGGACACATACATTATATAGAAAAGCCCGGGAGTGTTTAGACATATTAACTGTATGTGTTAAATATACAGTATGATTCTTTTTGGTATCGATCATCAGATTCGATTCGAAGTATATTTCAATTCGGCAATGATTTATGGTAGAGGTTTTATTGCTTTTAATTATTTGTAGAACGTTAAATTTTTATAAAAAAGAAACACAAAATAATTTAAATCAATTTTCTTTTTTTGTGATACTTATATAATACGTAGTCAATCTGTCAATGGGGGAGGGGTGGGGTGGAGAACTGGACTTTGCGGAGAGTCAAAACAAGATCTAGAGGATTCACTTAGGTTGCAAACACTTGAGGTTATCAAAAAGTGTCTTGTTAATGTTAAACAAATCCTACTTTTCAATTTCATCCGTGAATTGAGATTTGACGAGACGAAAATGAATCCACAAACTTCGTAACTCGACGGGAAAATGACATTATCGTGGCACTTCTCAGCATTGCTAGAAGAATTAACACTTTTTCAATATGTTATAGAACTTTTGTATAATATTGTTAAACAGCTTTTCTATTTTCGGATTAAATATATCATCATTCTTGGACACATTTTAGGAAATTTTACATAGCAGTCGAAATAAGTGTTAGCCTCTAAACACAGATTGATTAAAGGATGGTGTGTAAGGGCCGTATTCTAAAGGCATTGATTTTACTATATATTATGTTCAAAATATTTTATGTTGTATGTTCCAGTTTCTATTCGAGGCATCATCATTACCCCTTAAATTAAGTGAAAAAATAGAAATATTTATATCTCTAGCTATCGCTGGCTACCCTCAAACTTATTGAGACTACTTTAAGCGTTCAATGTATCGTTCATTGACTATTCAGAGTATGGATCAGTTTTTCGCATTCTATCGACGGTAGAGAGGACTCATTGTCTGCATAGGAGATGCCAGATCCTGGCAAGTAGGCCTTTCTAGATCTCTTTTACCGACTCCTAAAGGATAGGGAATTTTGTAGGTATGTAGACTCGGAATTGGTAGTTTGTTCGACTACAACCGACTTTGATAGTAACATTGATGCCGATAATCACCTGGAGTTTGTGAAAGGAAACTGCAGAAAACCTTCACAAGCATCACAATCGAGTGCCTTAACCAACTGGACAACCCGGACTGATCCGTCGACTGATGAATTCAAACTCAATGGTATTAATATTGTCGTTGGTTTCTATGGCGTTCATGAAACTGGTTAACGTACGACACTGTCTTCGCCTCTTGCCTTTCATGTAATAAACATCGCGTATTTCAGACGCTTATTGTGCGATGTGCATATTGTTCATTGAGATCCAGATTCCCGATTTAATTCCATTTTATGGATGATGGTATATATTATCACACTGTATATAATATATATAATAAGAACAACTTTACTTTATGGTTGGGCGTTAAATTAGGATTATCAACAAAACGTAAAGTCATTAAACATACTAAAGCTAGACTAGCTGACTACACTATTAAAGTCCATCTAATATTATTTTCATTTTGTTGTTACGACTGGCTATTATTTTACTTCACTTGTTAACTTTATGTTTGGTCGTTTCCTATATATTCTTACGTACGTCATATATATATTTATCCCATTCATTCCCAACATCCCTCAAGAACATTCCATACATATTACTTATTTCTATTATTATTATTATTACTTTGGTTCGTTCTTAGCTAGCTCTATCTATAGTCTATACTCTGTGACGGACAATAGACTTTCAATGGTACATTTACGAATCATAATGTTAAAACAAAATAACTATCATGTTTTTATGATGTATGATGGATGATTTATCTTGTACAATTACATTCTGAAATCGGAATTTCAGTTTCATGAATTGATATGGTCAGGATTTTTGCTCGAAAAATTTATATATTAAATGGAACTCATTAATTTTTATCATCCGAGACAAAAATGATTAGAAATGATTATAAAATTCATTAACTTCTTGAATACAACAACAGCGAATATGTCTATTAATTCATGTATCAATGGGGCAATTAATTAATTGATCGAAGTTTATATTTGGCGAAGATTAATGTAACTTTCAAAATTTTAGTGGTTTTTATATTATTGTATATTATTTTAATGTTCCAAACATTTTTTTCATTTAAGATTGTTGCCGTGATATTGTCAAAACGTTGTGGACCGTATGCGTAAAGTAACAGTGGGGAACGGTTAGCATAATTTTTCCCAAGACTGTACCGGTAGACACGTTGCACATACGATACTTGTCTATACGTATATACTAACACTACCTAACATTTTTATAAATTGCAATCCGACAACGTCGCTTATATTCCGCCAGTTGATATACTCTTTGTTTACATACATGTACTCGAATGGTACAACGTATAGTGACGTACAGTGTTGTCAAGTTGTATCTGTTCAGCATGCTGACACGTATTTTAATTATTTATAAAATGTTTCACTTTGCGTTATTATAACTAAACAATGAGATGGTCAATGATTCTCGTTTTTTGTAAATAAGCAGGACATCCAATAATTTATAGCTAATTTTTTTTAAAGATTCTTAAGTGTCGTTTTTATATTAAAAATATAAAACTGGTAGAATGACTGCTTAAATGGGTCGTCTCCGTTGTTCCCTCCGTTGTACACTTCGACCATAAGATCCATTGTGACGCATAAGGATGTGAGGATGTTAGTGGAATGGAAGGAATTTTTGTGTATAGACTAGAAATTGATAGGATATGCGACTGCAGCCTACTATGATAGGAACTATGCCGATATTCGTCTAGAGTTTGTGAAGAAAACTGCAGAAAACATTCTCAAGCATAGCCGGTTACTTCGTTCGCCGAGTCAATTAACCGCCCCTTTTTTCTTAATAATTGACAAACTGCCAATGTCAGGATTCGAACCCATAACCTCCCAGTTTCCAAGTAGGCATACTGCGCAGATATGGCGCCTTAGACCGCTCGGCCACTTGGACTGGTATTCCTGAGTAAAATAAAATTTCTGTTTTTGCTATTTGTTAAATCATATTTTATCGAATCGATTTTCAAATAAAAATAATATACCTAAAATAAATAAATAAAAAATGAAAAACATATGAAAATAATTTGATGTGACATGCACATGCCTTTAAATTACAACTAAAACTGGTGTACTGCTGCAATAACAATAAAAAAAAATCACTAACGCTGCTTGGCTTGCTTGCTTAGTAATGCTCCTACCATGAAAAAGGGTCCGATATAAACATCATCGTCATCATCATCATCAGGCTTGTGATATATTTGACAGTAATTTTGTTCGACAAATGGTAGCTTGTACAAAACTAAATGAAAAAATTTCGGTAAATCCAAAACAAAAGATACAATGCTTTGTGTGTATAGAGTAAAATGAGAGCATAGCAAAAACATATGTATATATATACAGGATGGCAGGAAAATTGTATGTCTCATTTTTTTGGGGCACCTTATAAAGATAATTTGATTAGTAGAAACATCAACAAAGATCATTTATATCATTTAAGAAGTATGAAGTCAAATCTCGCGCCAGTGTGGAGTTTCGTAGTCCGTGTGGCTATATTTTTACGGACCCAACTACATGTCATAAGTTGATCGACTCGTACTCGAAAACTAATAAATTCTGAAGGATGTTTGGGAAGTGTGTCGAAAATGTTATGAAATGAACGAAAATTTAGTAGAATGTTCTTCACTTAAATGAGCTATGAGCTTACCTCTAAAATAACGAGTGGAGAATTTCCAATTGAATTCTCTTCGCTTTGGCATTATGAAAGCATTGCAAAAAGTGCATAATGAAATCGCGCTTGTAAAAAAAAAAATCGATTGAAGGTCGCGAATATAAGTTTATCTTAAATATCTCTAACTATTGAAGTTTAATACAGGTCTCGTAAACACATTTTAGTTTAATACAGGTCAATTTTATTCCTTAGCTATTTTTCACAACGATTTCCTACAAAAAATGTAAGTGGGACCAATAGTTCTCGGGGTATATGGGCGAGAAACGTTGGGCGTAACGATGAAACTATTAAACTAAGTTTTAAAAGGGGCAAAATATGTCATAAGATTATCAAAGAATGTTTGACAGAAAATTTAGTTCTTTTTAATACTCAGTTTAATAGTAAAACGCATTGTACCGCCCAACTTCTCTCAGCCATATATATCGAAACTATTGCTTCTGCATAAATTTTGTACAGGACCTCTTTTTGCAAAATTAGCTAAGGATATATTATGTTCACTACATTTAACCTTCAATAAACTTTTTAGCTAGTGGACTTTTTGCTCTGTTGATATATTCCGTTGGAAAATCTTCACTTGGATTTTAAAATAGGTAATATTTGATTGTCTCATTAAGAGAACAAAGTTTGTCACTTTGTATTTCGACAACAGAAAACATCAGACCCTATATTAGTAGGATCTAGAAAACTACTTGTAGCGAAGTGAGTTGTTTGACAACATTTTAATTACACGAATCGGTAATCTGGTTATTATAAAATTTTTTGAAAAAAAATATGAGATTGAGAAAATATAATTAAGTATTAGTTGAGTTTGGTTAGTTATTTCTCATACACCTGTCCACGCAGTATGCTTACT
The DNA here is from genome assembly GCA_963920215.1 of Nineta flava. NCBI lineage: Eukaryota > Metazoa > Arthropoda > Insecta > Neuroptera > Chrysopidae > Nineta > Nineta flava. The sequence continues at coordinate 7,759,249 of OY986042.1, forward strand.
TGGAAATTGGGAATTATGGGTTCGAATCCCGACATCGGAAGTTTGTCAATTATTAAGAAAAAAAAAGTGGCGGTTAATTGACTAAACTGTCGGCGTGTGGACAAGAACGAAGTAACCGGCTATGCTTGAGAAGGTTTTTTGCTGTTTTCTTCACGAACTCCACATGAATATCGGCATAGTTCCTATCATAGTCGGCTACAGCCGCATTTCCTACCAATTCCTAGTCTATACACAAAAATTTCTTCCACTCCACTCACAGCCTCACATCCTTAGGCATTATCAAAATGGACCTTATGGTCGAAGTGTAACCCGTCCAGGGCAGCCTCCACAATCTATCTATTTATCTATTTCCCGTACACTCTGTGAATACGAACCGTTCCAATTAAAATACACAAGTTTATAGATACTTAAATGTACCCATATTATTATTATATGAGAAAGGTTGTTTTATAATAGTGCCCTTCTTGGTGCACGAGTATTACACACGAGTGGGTGGTGGTTTTGAGTTGGTATATTGTTCAATATGTCTCATCTTTCATTTAAAAAATTCTTTATAATTTTTTCTTTTTTTTTTTTTTATACAACCAATCTTTTCAAATATTAAAATAATGACTGATATGAAATATCAACCTTGTTTATTGTATGTATGTTGGGGAATTCTTTTTTCGTTTTTTTTTTATGTTTGTTTTTATTTTTTTATTTTGTATTTCTTGAGAGTGCGCGATCCGTAGATCATTTACAAACATTTTATTATAATTACACAATGTTAGTTTTTCAGTAAAAACCACTTTCATACGATATTATTGAAAGTAAAAGAAACTTTTCTGAATGCTAAATTAATAAAACAAATCACCAGCCATGTAGCTGCGCTTGTTAAGGCGTTCTACTTGGAACTGGGAAGTTATGGGTTCGAATCTCAACGCCGGCAGTTTGTCAATTAAAAAATTAATGTGGCGGTTAAATGATTAAACTGTCGGCGTATGGACAAGGATGAAGTAACCGGCTATGCTTGTGAAGGTTTTCTGCAGTTTCTTTTCACGAACTCCAGATGAATATCGGCATATTTCTGATCAAAGTCGGCTGCAGCCGCACACTTACCGATTTCCTAATCTGCATACGAATTCCTTAAAGAGAATCGAAAAATTTGGGGAAATATTTTATGCCCCCGATTTTAATAAAAACTTTGTTTTAAACTAATTTGGATCTATCGAAAGCAATGCTGTTTGTTAAAATACGATACGACTAACGGTTTTCCGTAGATATCAGACCCATAGTGCTTAAATTCAAAACTGTATGAATTGAGAAGAGAAAATTTTGAAATGTGTTGGTTGGACGTTAAAATGTAGTTGATTTTCATACTGTTTGGGTCAAAATTATTCTAGAAAATGATTATTATTATAATCGAGGAAAAAAATTTTCTTTACTTTTTTCGCATTTTTTCCAACTCCTTAAAAAAATCGATAAATTTGGAGGCAAATTTTTTGGTCCCGATTTTGATATTAAATCCGTTTTAAACTAATTTGGATATAGCGAAACCGATGGCTTTGGTTAAAATATGATACGATGAGAGGTTTTCAATATATCAGATCCATAGTGCTGAAAATTCAAACTGTATGATTTGAGAAGCAAAACTTTTGAAAATTATCAAAATTTTCGACATTATGATGATTTGACCGAATCATTTATCGTCAACAAACAATCAAGTTCACACACTTTACACGTTTTTTTGTAAAGTTAAAAATAAATGAAACATGAACGACAATAAATAAAGTTTATGAAGCTGTTTCGTCAAAGAAAATATGTGCTTGCTTGATTTTGTAATTTTATCAAGCTTTCAAATATGTGCGCCTTATTAAACCTAAATATACAAGGTGTTTCAAATCTGACAAAAATTTCAACAATTATTTATTCACTTCCATTATTTTATTAATCTCTCTATATATGGAAGTTAAAATAATAATATTGATTACAATACACACACTCCCGTTCAAAAAAATGAACAGACCTGAAATGTTAATTTTCTTACATTTCATAAAACTCCTCACTTTTGCAACTCTCTGTATATTATTTATTTATAAACAAACATAAGTAATATATTTTTTAAATAAGAAAAAAGAAATGAAAGTTTTATATTTTGTATTTATGTAAACAATTTATGTAAACAAAAACATTTACTACAAGAATAATCAAAATTGTGAGAGACTGATTCGGTTCAAGTCTGTTCATTTTTTTTGAACGGGAGTGTATGTACGTTATTTACGTTCATAAGCCGTAGACATTTTTTCGTGCACCAAATTTCGAGGAACAAAAATGATAAGGACTTTAGGTGTCAATCGAAGCGTCTTAACGTCAAACGCCAAAAGTATTCGAATAAAAAAAAACAATACTCGGATGTTGATCGTTTGGATGTCGTGGATCGCACATAGAATTGAATCACTCTACCATACAGCTTATTTATTTTTACAATACGATAACCTTGATACAGGCTATACATTTGGAAAAAAGGTAATGAATAGCCATAAAATTTAATTCGTTGATTTGTTAACTGAATCTTAAACCATGTATTAATTGGATTTTGTAGTTTTGGAAATTGAAAGAATTATTTGCATACATCCTTAACTTCTAAGTATCAGAAAGTTTAGTATTAGACCCGAAAATCGAAATAAACATTTTTCACCATATGACATAATGCGTCTTATCACAAAGACATTTTTTTTGTGCACCAAATCAACCGAACTAAAATGATAATCGACTTCGTTGGGGTGCCAAACGATTACCTTAGATAGATAGATAGATTGTAGAAGCTGCCCTAGACGGGATACACTTCGACCATAAGGTCCATTGTGATGCCTAAGAATATGAGGATGTGAGTGGAGTGGAAGAAATTTTTGTATTTAGACTAGGAATTCGTAGGATATGCGGCTGCAGCCGACTATGATAGGAACTACGCTGATCTTCATGTGGAGTTCATGAAGAAAACTGCAGAAAACCTTCTCAAGCATAGCCGGTTACTTCGTTCTTGTCCATACGCCGACAGTTTAGTTCATTAACCATTTTTTTCTTAATAATTGACAAACTGCCGATGTCGGGATTCGAACCCATAACCTCCCAGTTTCCAAGTAGGCATACTGCGCAGACATAACGCCTTAGACCGTTCGGCCACTTGGAATGGTTAATCGATTACCTTGCACTATTCATTTCATTCAAATATTCATTATACAGTGTTTGTGACATTTCTAATGACACCAAGATGGTGTCACTGAAGCATTTAAATTTGTTTTCTTTTTAAATGACGTGAGGTCATTTTGTTTAGTCGAGAACAATGTTTTGTTATTTTTAATAGTTAAAGAAATCATTGTATGTTAAATTTGAACACACAACACAAATGTTCCATATACGATCGTAAATTTATGATGACTGCACTTTGGCGAGATGATGATGGTGTAGTTTTCTACGTACAAGCCAGCTACTACCACAACCAAGCATATTTACCAATTCATCCATGTAATATTTTTTGAGGAATATGTACAAGATGTATGAGGATAATGATTTGTATTACTCATTTATCCTGGCATCTTGTTTGAATTGTTTGGCATTAAATGAGAGATAACCATAAACCATATTACATGATTACGGATGTAATAAGGGGTATTATGTTATGTGGTGCTACATGCAGGCAATGCAAATGAAATTCCGTGTCTCACAGCTTAACTAATACCTAAGCAAAATTAATAAAGAAAACAATAAAGCTGTTGTGGTTACAAGACCTGACGAAATGAGATTTATTGTTAAATATTTCTTGTAGCGCGTTTCTGGGTGAACCCTAACTTTCTGCCGTGTGGTAAATAAGCTCTTGAGTCGATGGGGAGTACTTTCTCTCATACCATATATATATATATATATATATATATATATGGTATGAGCGGCCATTTTCGAGATGGAGGAAGTGGAAAAGTGGACCCTAACCGTCGGGAAGCAAAGTCAAATTATCCATTTTTTATACGCCGAAAAAAATAGTGGCAGAAAAAACTTTCTGGCGGTTTCGGACAGGGGTGGGGTTGAAGAAAACCCTTAAAAATTTTTTCCCTCCGAAACCACCATAAAACTTTTTCCGGTTTTCTATTTTTTCCGGTGTATATAAAAAATGGATACTTTGACTTATCGTTGCTTCCAGGCGGTAAGGGTCCACTTTTACACACCTGCCCCCCCTCTATCTCGAAAATGGCCGCTCTGCCATATATATATATATATATATATATATATATATATATATATATATATATATATATATATATATATGGTATGAGAGAAAATGCTCTCAATCACGCGCCATATTCTAGACTAGGAGAACTCAATCCCTTTCTAAGCCCAAGCGTTGCTATTAAAAAAAATTGGTTTAAAAAAGTAAAGTGAATACGGTAAATGAATACGGGATCGGGGGACCCCGTCCGGAACGACGCTCTTTACGTTATTTTTTTACGCCAAATTTTTTTTAAATTAACTGTTTTCATTCGAGGAGTCGTTAAAAATTAGACTAAGCAACTTATATTCCGTATTTTAAAGACATTGAGTTTCTAACAAGTTTTTTTTAACCATATTATGTACATTTATGCAAAATAAGTCGAAGTTAGTAAAAATTTGATCTCGGCCGAGGTGAGGATGATAGCCAACCCAACCGAGGCGATGCTAGTCCACATTCTACCTCGAGACGAGGGTGATATTTTAAAAAGCGAGGCGAGTCGAAGTGATACCAAAACCTCGTTTCGCCTCATGCCTTGTGAAACATTAGAAAGTCGGCAAAATTAATTTATACCACATTATGCTACACTTTATGACACTGTACGTTTATATTTATTGTATACTCATCGATTGATTGCGGTTTTTAGTATTGAATTTTAAGTAAGTACAGTTTTTTTTATGAGGTTCTCAATATTTAACAGTAAGCTGTAGTATATATATATATATATATATATATATATATATATATATATATATATATATATATATATATATATATATATATATATATATATAAGTAAAAAGCGTCCATCAGAAAAGTATATATACTGCAATAATATACATTTTTACAAAAGAGAGTATTTTGGACTTTATTTTGTTCTCCCCTGTTTCTTCTGGTTTCTTGTCGTTTGTTGTGTTGTGTGATACTTTGATTTGAAATACAAGATTTACTGTTCACTACACAAATAAATACATACATACATACATACATACATACATACATACATACATACATACATACATACATACATATAACATTCGAACGATTTTATGATCTTGACTTAAATAATAAGCTTCTTTACGTTTTTCATATATGTAATAAAATATTCACAACAGTATTTCTATTACCAAAATATTCCATAAACATTATTGATGAATGTGTACTTTTTATTTTGGAGTTGGAGTGCTTAGCTTGCTTGTTTGCTAGTCAATACGTAAAGTAGGTAGGTAATAGATTGGAGGAATATTATTTATTTATTTAAAAAAAGTACTTACCATATTTAGACTAGCAGCTACAATTCATTAAAATTATGTTAATATTTTGGTGAATACTTTTTTACCAGTCCAAGTGGCCGAGCGTTCTATGCCTACCTGGACACTGGGAGGTTATGGGTTCGAATCCCGACATCGGCAGTTTGTCAATTATTGAGAAAAATACAGGGGCGGTTAATTGACTAAACTATCGGCGTATGGACAAGAACGAAGTAACCGGTTATGCTCGTGAAAATTTTCTGCAGTTTCCTTCATGAACTCAGCCGAATATCGCCATAGTTCCTATCATAGTCGGCTGCAGCCGCATATCCTACCAATTCCTAGTCTATTCACAAAGATTCTTTCCACTCCACTCACATCCTCACATCCTTAGGCATCAAAACGGACCTTATGGTCGAAATGCAGCCCGTTCAGGGCAGCCTTTACAATTTATCTAATGTGTGGTTTTCATGAGGTTTTCTTAATTGACCGATTCGTTCCATTTCAATCCCTTGGATAAATTTGGAAGAGGGATCACTTCCACAATGCAGTTGAAAACGAATCAATAGATCCTTTCATAGAGTTCTATGAAAGGATTCAGTTTAACTACATGAAAAAAGTTTTTCAAGTACCTACATGAAAAAATTGACGTGAACAATTGCTTATTGATTACTGGTCATTGATTTTTTTGCCGTTTTCTGACCAAAACAAAACCAAATCGTTATTTAAAATTAAAAGGTCTATTAAAGATATGACCAGATCTTTTTCAAAGTTTGTACCGCAGATTACATATCGGTGTTGAAAACACCAATAATACTACAATCCCGAATAATACTACAAAGAAAAAGTACCCGTTGAGGGAAAAGTGATCAATGTCTCCAACTCTTAGCTGCCGGACTAATATATTGCATGTATGATTTTTTTTTTAAAGAAGAGATACTTTTATTGATATTACTAAGAAATAATAATGTATCGGTAAAATGTAACGAGATACGCCTTTTGAAGAAATATCATTTGCGTATTAATATTACTTATTCATGTCTCAAGGGTAACCAAAATGGTTAACGTTAATGGAAATATCTTAAAAAATATGTTTTCAATCTGACCTCTCTCATGAACAGAGGCAAAATAAACTTTCCATTATAAAAATCCCCTAGCCAATCACAGATATACATAATAATAGAGCAATGCCTTTTTTACCCTAGATAATCACGTGTAATTAGGTTATGTATCGATAACTATTAATCATTAATTAATTATTATGCATTGATAGAGGTACTATGAAATCAAACAGGTGACTTTAGTAATAATACTCACCATATTTTGATAATGAATAACTAAATTTTAAATCTATTTTGTGGATTCGACTTTCTTTGCTCTTTAAATTGAACGGGGCATATCTGATTAAAGAACGTTGAGCTATTTCGCCAAAAATGATGAAAATTAAATGAAAACTAAACTCTGTGAAAACTAATATCGTGAAAATTGAAGTATATGGTCACATTAGGTAAAGTTTGAAGCGGTTCTGTAGCCTTATTCACATAATAAGATGCAGCTATTTTACCTTTCCAAATTTTATCGTAGTTTAACCAAGTTTAAACTCACCACATTTCGGCAAAAAAAAAAGAAAATTGTAATGAACTACTTTTTCAATCAAATTCATTAGAGATAGTAAAAATATTCGCTAGAATGTAAGTAAAAATCGGTATTCAATTACAAAAAAAATAATTTTGTCTCAAATGAATCGTTAATATACTCTGAATTATCTGAAACGCACATTAAAATTGGCGAACGTGTGCGAAAGCTGCGACAGCGTTGAAAAGGAAATGAAACAGAGGACCATAAATAAATTAGTCAAATTTAACATATTTATAGTGTGTAAATTTACGATTTGTATATATACGTATAAGAACATGAAACAGGGTTCAAATCACGTTAAGTATTCATCTCTAGAACCTCAGCATGCGTACTGTAGTCTGTATATAGAGGTTGTGTGCGGTTCACACTATAGTTTGTACAGAATATATATTTTCCATATATATATATATATATATATTACAATATGACAACCATTCACCTTGAATTTATTTCTGTAATTAGTTAAATTCATTGCGTTTCATATATTCGGCGCTATGCATATACTCCAATATAAATAGAACAGAGACTTTGTAAAACTATGACGATGTTGAAATCCGCAACGATTTCAATGACTCTTACTTTATAGAAATGCTCTTATCATAAGTCTCTTACATCTGTCATTTTCAATTCATAAATTTAGTTAACAATATGCCAAATCGTCAAAACAGAACACTAATGGAATTACTTCAATGGCTTCCTATTTACCACAGACGTTTTTTTTTTCGAACTATTTCATGTAAATGATAACAATTTTGCATTTTTGGGAGGTTGAAATAGGAAATAAAAACAATGCAGTTAAATGATGTACTTTATTCAAGCATTTTATAAATATCTTTTGGGAAAAACTGTTAAAAACTGTTTTTTCCCTCCTTCAGGGTAACGGAAAATTGCCAAAATTGGGAATTTTTTAGTTTAACGAACGGTTAGTTTTGGGGGGACTCGGAAATAAGAAAAAAAAATTTGTTTGCAATTGTAATGCGGGGAAAAATGTTTTTGAAACAGCATTTCAAAAATATATAATTAATTTTTTTTTGTTTAATATTTTTTCTTTCAAACATTTGCAAAGAGAACGATTCGAAATTCCGGCCCCGGCGTATATCTATGATATATATATAATATCACGAATAAAGATAATAAGGTGTAGATTGCAGGAAAGTTATTGGAATTGAAAAATTCTAGCGCGAAAAATTGTTATAAGCAATTTAATTTAAAAACGTATAAAAATGCTTTACTTTTACTAATTTTGACTAATACTAAGACAGAAATTTAAGATTCTGTGTTTCTCTCTTTTCTCTAAACCGATTTTATCCATTATAACGATGAATTTTAATGTTCTTAAAATTAATCGCTAAAAATTAATATTTCTTTGTAACTTTCCTTCATCTTAACTCACTTTTCATCACCCCCATATTAATGTAATCTGAAATTCTAGGCAAAATATCGCGTTTTTCACAACAAAACCGTGAATAAAATTTTTCCGTCAATATATATCAAATCGCCTTTTACATAAAAATCATAATATAAATACATTTATGTGTTCGTAATATTACAGCATCATTGAACTTTTCAATGAACCTTTGACCAACCATCATACATCAAATACTTAGACTGTGTGTGAATGTGTTATACATATGTCTGTGATGTGTGTATGTGTGTATTTAATAACAGTAATAAAGTCCTTTCATTAAATTAAATAAGTTATAATAAAATATATAATATAATATAATGAATGCTACAAATATAATATAATAATAATAATAATAATAATACCTAATATTCATAATAAAATATGTGTGTTTGTATTAAATTTAAATAATTGACATGCATCATCATATTACATACATATGTAACATTTAATATAATAATATATAATACATATATTATGTGTATTTATTCGATGGTCAGTTTTGTCTTTTTATAAATTTTATATTAATCCCTTCGATGTAAGAATTCGTTTGAATGACTGACACAAAGATATAAACTGAGTATTTGACGGTGTAAAATTATTATGCCGTATAAAAACTGACGAGAACTCTATACTTTTTTTGAAGGTCATTAAGAGACATTGTGGGACTGGGAAATTGAACCAGCATAAAAATCAGGTTGTTACTAATAACTATCTATACCCCGTTATTTGAACATGTTCTGGGTGGGGGACCTGCCTGTCACACCATCCATTTTGTAGGCACAAGTTTTTTTGACGTCTTTATTGCATTATCTCTCAATTAACTGTTAAACAAATTAACTGTTACTGATAAAATATTTGCTATCGTCAAACAAACAAGTTACTCGTTTACGCGCTTCGTTTGTCACTATCATCGAAAATTTTTGCGAGAGAAAAATTGGGCATCTCGTCAAAAAGAAGCTACTGACAAAAATTTAGCCTGTTACTAATCATTCAAAAAAAAACCGTGTTATACTGTGGACTATATGTATATAAAAGTAAAAAATATAACTAGGATGAAAAAGTATAACTACACGGTTATTTCGGCACTCTCTTGGTGTTTTTTCCGTAGGTCTATGACACCTGGGGACAATTCTTAGAAACATATTAGTCGAAATCAACTGCGATAGTATCATATACGATACTAGGGTTACGTTAATAAAATAAACAAAAATTATAATTTTGCTAATGAAACTGTTTAAATGTAGCCTCATTAAAGCCGCCATTTTGGAATATGACGTCATGAGTAACTGTACAAATAGAAGATGAACAATTGAGTAATGAAAAATATTTGAACACTATAATGCTGAACAAATTGACACTTAAAAGATCGTAAGTGAAAACCAACCTACCTAGATAGTATTTATTATTTGGACAAGAGTACAATTTTTTTTATGATGAAATAAACTAATTTAATGTTGAACCATTTGAAATAATGATCCACTTATTGTTAGACATACGATGTGTATTTTAAATGAATTACCAAGAACTTGTTGACTTGTATTATGGTATCGATTTCATTAAAACACTGGGTCACATGTGAACAATACAAAGCACTTGCTTTTTCTATCACTTTGAAGTCAATGGTTTTTGAAAGCATTAAGAGCAATTACTTCATATTATATTATTAATAGATTGCTTTAGTTTTAATTAGTAATTAGCACAAGCCATGATCGATATCTTAACATTTTTAAATGCAAATTCAATGTATTTTATTTTATTAACATACTTTTATTAGCTTGACCTGTATGTACACTCACGTTCATAAAAATTGAACCACCAGTAATTCACATTCTAATCGTATATATTACGAAATAAATGTATATAACATACAATAACGCTCTGAATGGTTCAATTTTTATGAACCGGAGTATATGTATGAATGTAAAGGAATTTTGTAAGTTTTCACCCACTTCCGGACGTCTGAAAAATTTCAGACGTATTCAGAACGAGAAAAATTAAAAAAAGATAAAATAAAAAAATTTAAATTTATGAATAGCAAAAATATAATTTTGCATATCTCGTAACTTATAACGGGTATTTTCTTTTGGTATGATAGAACTTCTGATAGGGATAAATTTATTAAAATAGGAATAATTTTATTAAAATTTGTTTTTATATTCATTATAGTTTGCCATTTCATCATGGAAAGACTCACGCCTCAACCACGCTTTGAAATTATTAAATTTTCTTTTTTTTATCGTGGTTTCCTTTCACTATGCGCTCTGTGATTGGTGGAGTAGGGCGGCCACAGTAGAGCATACTAGAGTAGCGACAATCAGAGTTCTCAATAAGTGTAGCGACACCCGCAAAAATTCAAAAATGCAAATGTGATTGGTTGATGTTTAATTAAGTATATCTCAAAAACTAAGCGTCAAATCGAAAAACTTTATTAAACTTTTATGTTTGTTTTTTGTAGCTTTACACCGTGTTATAGTTTTCCTGAATGAATTTCAGAACAGAACCCTGCATAAAGATTGTATGGCGGTTACACAATATTTGAAAAAAAAATTTTATATTCAATACATTAAAATATAAAAAATTAAAAGAGGAAAAAATATTATTTTTTATCATTTTATCATGTTATACAACAGGCCTATAAAATTTCATTTATGTTACAATTTATTTACATCAGATTTAATTAAATCACCAAAACAAAAAAAATAATGTATATATATATATATATATATATATATATATGTTAAAAAATAAAAAATAAATAAATAAAGTAAATATGATTTTATAAATTTTATTATTATCTTTAAAACAAATAATATAGCTACTAACTAGCTAGGCTACTGTATGTATCCATATTTTATGTATACGTAAATTGTATGCATGTATTCAATAATATGTATACGCATATATACATGTATATACCGGGTACCTAAATCTACTCCCCATATAATTTGATCTCCTTTTAAAATAATAAATAAGATTTTAACATTAGTTTATGGAGATATTAAAAAAAAAACTTCAAAGCATTTCGTACATTCAATGTATATATTTGCATATTTTAAACCGGGATTGGAGAAAAAACGTTAAAGTTCAAAAATAGACTGATTTCTTTTCCATCCAACTAAACGTCCAAGCTAAATGAAGTTTCGGTTTTTGGGAGACTTGTTGTGTTTGCATTCGAAAACTTACCTATTTATGCATATACTAAACGCGTATGCATAAGTTGTAAAACGTTAGATTAAAAACAGTCACATATTCTAAATTTCCATGGTTGATAATTAAGATTATTATTGGATGGTGTTATGCAAAAAGCGTTAACATATTTTTTAATTTTTTGTTTGTTTTTTGTTTGTTCATCGTTCGTTGGTATGGTAAAAGACGTCTGTCCGTCTGTAAAGACGACGATTATTCGAAAACGAGAAAAGATAGCGAATTGAAATTAATTACGTATGTGTGTTCTGGAGCTAAAAAATAAGGTCAAGTTCGAATGGACAAAATCGGACCATGTTGAGGCAAAATGGGTAAAGATGTTTATCTTAAAAACCGTAAGAGATTGAAAATTTAATGACAAGAAATGTTCCTTTTTTAAAAATAAACAACTTTTGTTTGAATTTTTTTTATAAATTTCAGTATATATCGGGCATTTAAGCAATTCAATTAGTTAGTTGCTATTTTTATCAGTTGTTTTAATACTAAATTTTTATAAAACAAATTGTTTCTTATTTTACAGTAATTGATTTTTTTTAAATGTTATTTATTGTTGTTGAATAGATACGTGAGTGATACATTTTTATGAGACATCATGTAATCATTCCATTTATAAATAAATAAATAAATATATATATAAATATATATATATATATATATATATATATATATATATATATATATATATATATATATATATATAGAACATAAAGCTCTAGTTTATTATCATATTTGATAAAATTTAAAGACATTTATAGACATAATTGCCGTTTTTGTTTACAAAACATCAAAATAAAAAAGGAATTTAACGAACGGTGATATCATCTGGGGTACAATTTATTAAATATATAAGGGTGGTATGACGGTAGATACATAGGTAGTAGGTATGTGTGATGAGTATGTAGTGAGTATATCGTTGTGGAATGGTAGTGTGGTTGTATATTTGTTTTAACAGAGTACTGCTGGTACTGGTAACAATCGTATATCAGTCAGAAAAGCGGCAGGCATTTTTATTTCACTGGTAAAACATCGTTTGCTATATTATTTATTTTTGAACATTCCTTTTTTTATTCCATCCTATTTTTTTGTGTATATTTTTCAATGTTATTATAAATTCGTAAAGAATTATTAATGAAATAAGCTCGGCCAGAATTGATGGAATGCGCTTTGAGATTGGTATCAAATGTTGTGGGTAGAAATTATTTTTTCTGAATGTCTAGAAATAAAAAATAGGCGGATAAAGAAAAACTCATTTGATGAATTTAGGACGTTGAAATATAGTTGATATTAACAGTCTTTGAGAAGTTGGTTTTAAATTGAAACCAACAAAATTTACGTGATCTCATTGAGGATATAAAATATTCAGCAAAATAAATCGGGATATTTTTGTAAACATAACCGGTCAAGCATGAGTCCGACTCGCACACCGAGACTTCCGTAATTTCACCTGCCAAAATTTTAATAGGAATTTCAAAAGTATATTAAAATTGTTCATTTCATTTTTATCTCTGAAGAAGGAACTGTGTTCCGAAACTAGTCCAATAAAGTGATTTTACGAAAATTTCAAATATTTGTTTTATTTAATAATAACGCTTAAAGATTTTTCGACACGCAAATTCCACCCTTATCAGAGATAAGGGTGGAATAGTCATTTTTTTGTACATTATTTTCCTAGAAATCAGAAAGCATGTTCTAAAACAATAATGCTATTCTATTTCTTCGTCATTTTTCTGTTCTTAAACAAACTCCATTTCAAATTGAATTACAAAATCAAATATATTTTTCGTACAAATGTTTACTGCTAATAGACGATCATGCGTCAAACAAAACCAAAATGTACCGAACATAAAATAAATAAAATAATAAGAATAATAAAAATCTGGTGTGAACCATCTCCCGTAACCTGTATGTACAGATTAACGTACGGCAAGAATCAACCTGAATTGATTTAAAATAATATGATCAAATCTTCTATATTTTTTTAAATTCAATTGTTTATATATTTAAAAATAATAATGAATTTGGTATCTATGGTAATGAAACTTGTATTCTTCCACTATAATAGTCTGTAACAAAATAGGAATTATTCGGGATTCGAATGCAAATATCGCAAGAACTGGAATAGCTCTATCATATTGAAATTTGATATGTAAATTTAAAATTAATAGTGGAGACTGAAACATTTTTTTGCAATTTTGTTAAATTTTTTAAAAGAATGAACATATGGAGAGAAGCCTGTTATTTGTGAGATAGGAACCTTCGAAAAAGAAAGCGTCGGCTCATATTAAAACACTCTTTATTTTCAATACAACCGTTAGTATGGTCTATATATAGAGGTAATAATAATAATAATATATGTTCATAAGTATAATTGCATATAACTTATTTGAACATTCTCTATGGTTGCGTTACATACATTTGTTAAAGAGAAGAACATACATACATACATACATACATGCGCATACATTATTTTATTGTACATAAATAATGTATATAAGAATTGTTCGTGGAGACACTAATCCGGTCATAACATTGATATTTAACAATAGCATATTTTTTATTTTACGACAGGCTTAACTATTTTACCCGGCTTTTGAAAGGACATAATCTTTTAGGTTGGTAATCCTGTTTTGCAATCAAATGCAAAAATACGACCATATCGTAATAGTATACGCCAATCAATTTGGCGTTCATCGTTTGAAACTGTATTCATTGATGGTAACTGTATACAGTGTGGTACGCTATGAGTGATTCATCTTATTCTATTAATTGCGAATTAAATTATTTCTATAAACTATGGTTACCAAAGAGGGGACCACGACAAATGTAACATTGAACGTATGATAAAAAATGTGTAAATTTTTTTACACATAACAAATTAAATAGAATTATATTTGAGACCAAATCACCATTTCTATTGATTTTATACATAGTGTAAAGCAAAACCATTGGGCTTCTACTTCAAACTTCTTTTGAACAGCTGAATGCATACCAATAAGAAACGATCATGTCGTATGAGTGGGATTCATATTTTAACGGGACAAAAAGGGGAATTCAATGTAGACTGTGTATCATTTGACATTTTTGTACCATATATAAATATATGCATTATATGTAAGACTATTATAAGTTTATTCCCACATTTGTAACGGTTGGAAATATTATTCGGAGAAAACAAAGTGGCACAATTTTCGAATGATTCTATTTCAAGATGTCTGTCGGTCCGGTAGCGAAACAAAAATATAAAACGTCCTGAAATTTCTTTAGTGTGTTATTGAGCTAAAATTATCTTCTGGTTGGATAAAATATATACCGTGGGAGACTGGTTCAACTCCCAACATTGGCAGTTTGACAAATAAATTCATGGGGCATTTATTTGACTAAACTGTTGGAGTATGGACAAGAACGAAAGTACCGGCTATGCTTGTGAAGGTTTTCTGCAGTTTCCTTCCACATAAACTCCAGATGAATATCGGCATAATTCCTATCAAAGTCGGCTGCATGTCGTACAGCCTACCAATTCTTAGTCTACATACAAATCCTTTGTCCTTTAAAGGTCGGTAAAAACGCCTAGAAAGGCCTATGACCAGGCTTCAATTTCTCCTGCTCCTACTACTACCCTACGGCAAGAGAACTTTTTTTATCCACTTTACGGGTGTTTGATCCTCCCTTTAAGCTGTCCTTTGACCTCCCCAACAAAAGATCACACATATAAACAAACACACATATAGACGCAAACATAAATTTTTCAGAAAAGGTATTAATAGCCAATGGTGATCATATACTATGACAACATGACAATATAATTTTAATTTAGATTTGCGGTCCAATTGAACAATTACGTCACTACTATTGACTGGAAAGTTAATAATTACTGAAGTAATTTATGGATATTTTATATGAAAATTTTCTTTCTAAGAAAAAACTTTATATGATGTATCTCTATCCACACACACACACGAAACATGTCAACTTCGAGGATGATCTATTAAAAAGGAACAAGAAGAAAAAAAATGTATTGTTATTCTAAACGTTCCATATATAAAAGTGTATATAAGATGGATTATTCCTAACTGAATAAGCAATGAGATGTAATAAATTTTATATTTTTAACTTAATTCTTCTTCTGTTGTTCCACAAAACTCCTTTGAGATTGTTTTATATAATTTATCGTTATTCTTTACACGTTCAAATAAAATGTAATGAAAATTAAAATGTTATACATTTTATTATAGATGTTTAATTATAATTTTAATATAAAAAAAGTCGCGGCAAATAACTTACACAAGAGTTTATTCCCCCCCTCTTTGTAAGCGTTATTGTTTAATTTCATCAAAAGTACAATAAAAGTCTGGAATTTATCATATCACTTCAACTGAATTTTCACAGTCATAATTAGATTACGGCGTAGGACATAAAAAAACTCATCCACGAACATTTTATACCCGGTATATGTAAATATACAAGGGTGTATTAAGTTAAGTCCCGACTTTGCTAACGCTTGAAAATATTGATCGCAGATATTTTGGAATAGGTATTCATAAATGGCTTAATTCGGCCATTTCCGCATGTTCTAGAGCTAAAAAGTAAGGTCAAGTTCAAAATGAGCAAAACTGTCCATCTTTGAAACCGTGAGAAATAGAACAAAAATGTTGAGACAAAAAAGGTTCCTCTTTCAAAAATAAACAACTTTTATTATCAACATTATTCCATAAATTCAGGGTATGGATTGTTTCCAACAATTTTTGTGTGAAACTTTTTTTCGTATTTAAACATTTCGTCTATTCCAAAAGTAATTTTTTATCGAAATTTTACAGCTGATTTGTGTGGATTTTATTCGGTTTTCAACAAAATTTTGAAAACAAAAGTTATTCTATGTTTTGATTCCTGATTATTTACGTTTTTTAAAACGCGAAGCTCTAGATTGTGATTACAATAGTTTATTATAATATAATAAACTATATGCTTTCGTTGACATGAAATTTAAATAAATTATATCTCTGTAATACTAATTTGATTGATGTGTTCGTTTCTCTTGCCGAATTTCATATGGTTGGATTTTATTTCATTTTAACCTTGAATGTAACCAAGTTATCATTAAAGTACTTGCCTGATTTAAAAAATCCATTATGGGAAATTGGGATAATGTTATGTCTTTAAGAACAATTTATGTTACTAACTTGAAGCGTGTTTAATTTGAAGAATATAATGAATTTTCGTTACCTTTGAGTTAACCGGTATAAGTGGTCGTGAGTTCGATTTCCAATCTGTTTTGTAGTTATTACAAGATATGGTTACGGTCCGTCAGGGAGCACTATTTCCTTCACGGAGCCGCACGAGTCATTCGAGTCCGTAGACAGTTTCATTGCCCTCCGCAAAGCAGTGAGGGCAATGAAACCCATATCAAGGTGACCATTTTCGTCGTTAGCATTCTCCCCAGTGATTCTGCGCAATCGAAAACCAGAGGAGAGGTTATTTTAGGGGAGCAGATTCCACAACTTGGCTATCGGATCAAATACACACCCACCGCTCAGTGCAACCCACTACTTTCTCCAATATTTGTCACTGAAAGTTTAGCCTAAAACGTCTCTGTTTTTCACATATACTCCAGCCCCAAATTGATCCTCTAATAGCTTGAAACCATCCGTATAGTATACTGAAGAGTCTTGCAGCAAACTAAAGAGCTTCTACCCAACAGAGATAGAGGGCTTATATTGCTTCTGAAGTCTTAAACTGCCACATGCTTTGGGCCCTTTGAAGCATGAGAGAGGAATTTCTTTTCGACCATTTGTGATATTTGCTTATGGTCATAGATGACTTTTATTCTTCCCTACAGTCATTCGTCTCAATTCTAGGCCCAGCAGAACTTCCCAGACCATATAATATTGACCTCTAAAGATTTCTTCGAAATTATACCATTGTTATCAACCCTCATTAGTAAAATAATTTTTTGTGCTAATACAACAACATATATCAGAATTAATGGATGCGACATGGTTATCTTATATCCCTTAAAGGCATTGCAAGTAGATCCTATTGTGATTGTCGTAATTCAATCTATATTTCCATCTAACATCTCTACTATATACAAATGCCCCAGTGGTGGCCCGGTAATTTGATGACCGATGGCGCCTGAATGTCATTAGGTTTGGTACCAATAGTGTTACCAATGTCGTATAGTTAAATAATAAGATACATCTATCTAGACTATATGTGCGCCTAAAACCATACGTTATGTTTGTAATATATGTTCATTTAATATGGTTATTAATTACACCTAGAAATTAGTCGAATAGACGAACTTAAATGATTTAATTAATATTTGAAATTTAAATGTGAAAAAGGATAATGCAACCACCGAGAATTGAATCGTAGAATTCCGGGACGACAAATTAACAAATGTTTACGTGAACTTATAGCATGTCTGAATATTCTACACGCAGTCAAATCTAATACGAATATAGAGAATTGTATTTGAAACAACAAAATGTTCAATATTTAGATTATTAAATTTTTTTTTGTAAACTAGCGTCTATCTATTTCCATTGTTAGTATGGTTACCTTTCGGTTATATTAAACCAACGGATGTGACTACCGTTTACTTTACATGACGTCAAAGCATACGCATCTAGGGATGGATAACAAATATTTAGGGAAAACATAATGTACAGAAAAATCATAACCGCCACATTTTATCCCACGTGTTTATAGTATAGTTTTTTTGTAGAGTTATTTGCTTTAATACCCAGTGTATAATGAATTTATGAACAAAAGTTTCAAACAAAAGTTGTTTATTTTTAAAAGAGAAACAATTTTTGTCTTTAAATTTTTGTTCTATCTCTTACGGTTTCAAAGATAGACAGTTTTGCACATTTTGGCCAAACATGGTCCGATTTTGCCCATTCACGAACTTGACCATACTCTTTAGCTCTAGAACACACATACTAAAGTTCAGCTCGCTGTATCGTTAGTAACGTTTTTAATTTATCGTGTTGACGGGCGGACCCATTTGCGGACTAACTAGGTCATTTTATGAACACATATACCAAAATTTTTTCTACGGTCAATATTTTCAACCATTACAAAAACGTAACTAAACTTAATTTACCCTGGTATGTTATATTTACCCGGTATAAAAAGATATCCGTTCTAATTTATTTGTCTTATACTATTTAGTATACGCCAGTACTACTCGTATGAAGAAACAATTCTAGTTTCTGTGTTGAATGGCACTGCCATTTCATGTTTGGGACCCTTATGCATAAACATAAACATTCCATTCTTTTATCATTTGAACAGCAGTGGTTCACAACCATATACTCTAGAACGCTAGAACGAAAACAGTGTGTGTACAGATTGGGTTAAATGGGTGATATCCGCCTCCTTTACATACACAACATAAGATTGGAGATGCCTGCCTTTGAATACACCGTTCCATAGTTAGTTAAAAATAATCAGAAGGTTGCTTCAATGTATGCGGAACAAGCAGCACATAAGCAAGCAAGCAGATCGCGTCGTCGTGAGCTTTTCCTTCAACTATGAACGTTTTTATTGATAGATTAGGTTGGTTGCAGTGGTGGCAGGCAAGCGTTATAAGCGGTATCTTGTCTGTTGTTATTTGGATTATCTTAAATACTAACAATACTCTCAAGTGTTGCTCTAATATTATAGTTACGTAATATTCTATTTTACCGACATACACACACACACTCACTAACAGAGATGTAACCAGTCCAAGTGGCCAAGTGGTCTAAGGCGTTATGTCTGCGCAGTATGCGTACTTGGAAACTGGGAGGTTATAAGCTCGAATCCCAACATCGGCAGTTTGTTAATTATTAAGAAAAAAGAAGGGGGCGGTTAATTGACTAAACTGTCGGCGTATGGACAAGAACGAAGTAACCGGCTATCCTTGAGAAGGTATGTTTTCTGCAGTTTCCTTTACGAACTCCAGATGAATATCGGCATAGTTCCTATTCCTGTCGGCTGCAGCCGCGTATCCTACCGATTCCTATTCTATACACAAAAATTCCTTTCACTCCACTCACATTCTCACATCCTTGCGCATCACAATGGACCTTATGGTCGAAGTGTAGCCCGTCCAGGGCAGCCTCTACAATCTATCTATCTATCTAACAGAGATGTGAAACGTCGGATTTGTTCATGATGTATAAAAACAACAAGAATGTATGAATGACAAACTTAAGATGATGTATTATAGGTAAAGCTTAGGCTAGGTACTATAGATTCTAAGACGTTTTGTATTATAACTTCGAAAAAACGATGATATTAATAAATAATTTTCATTCAATGACAAACATA
Organism: Nineta flava; assembly: GCA_963920215.1. Lineage (NCBI taxonomy): Eukaryota > Metazoa > Arthropoda > Insecta > Neuroptera > Chrysopidae > Nineta > Nineta flava. The sequence continues at coordinate 7,779,305 of OY986042.1, forward strand.
ATTCTCTTGTCAACTTCAGTGAATTACAATGAATCATAAATATCTATCATAGTTTGGTAACACCAAACATGGTAACACATGGTACACATGGTAACACCATGTGTAACAGCGCTTTTCATTCGAGTGTTGAAATGCGGTAGTGATGACATTTTTGAACAGACCAAATTACGGGAAAAAACATTTCTTAATACTTTGAAAGGGAAACAGTAAACAGTTTTTGTCAACAAACTATTAAAATAGACGAATCTCAATATTTTTTGTTGATAGATACTTCTTGGGGTATGAAAAGTATTGCACTTCGAGCTTATGACCCATTATTCTCTCCCTTCTACTTCAATCTGACGGGATTCGCTTCTCCCTTCTGGTTTTTCTGAAGGTCGATATACTTGGGATGAGATGCGTAGAATATCTTGTATTTGCTGTAACTGAGAGATTCGCAGTTAAAGATGATGTGGCCAGATGTTTCTTACTCCTAGCCGCACAGTTTGCATATAATAGAGTTCCATTGTGGAGTTCTATTGTGTACAGATGGATTCGTAAGTGATCGTGTCCGGTGATGATTCCGATAATCTTCCGAAGTTGTAATCAGATTTATGGATTCACTGTACATAGATTATTAAATATAAATAAATACACCTGAACAATTCCTGATCCGATAAATCATCAGAAATGAATTAAGAAAATCTGTTAGATGGTATTATCATACACACTAATAAATAAATAATGGTTCAAAAAAATGTATTTTTCTTCCAAATATATGATTACTTTGTACAAAATTAATGAGACATAATGTATATCCATCATATCATCATAATCTAAAATTCATTTGTAATATAATATGCATACAAGTAGAATGAATAAACCCTCAATTTTTTATACACAATATCTTCTTTTTTTTATATTACTAATAGCGTTTTCATTTGAAGCACGATAAAGCATCCTCTGCTACTCTGAGGTCATGCTCGACCTCGGTTCTTGCTCGAGAATTGTACGGCCATTTTTTTTCAATTGAACGTGTTTATGATCATTTATTAATAGGTTGACTGTCATTGTTGTATACTTAAGCCAGTGATTCTAAACCTTTTTTTGTCACGGCACACTTTTAACGATTTCATAATTTGACGGCACAAAATACTTTATGATAATAATTTTGAATGTAAAATAAAATAATATGTGCTACAAAAACAACAGTACGTTTATTAAGGGATTAATTACAAGTTAATAATAAGAATACTTTTAATGGAAAATTTCAGCTTGACGTGTTTTTTGATAATTTCATTTATATTTGGTCGTAAAAATGACAATGCTACTCTCAAATCGTCTTAACAGGCTCTACATTTAACAGGCTCGATCTTTTATTCGTATTTATGTTACTACGTTACTATATACATTTCTAAAATTTGGCGGCACACTTTAAGAATTTGGCGGCACACAAAAGTACATTTTAGCTGTTTTGGATTACTTATCAGACTGTTTTAGCACCGTATATATATAATATATTATTTGATTTTTAAATATGTCCGTGTGCGTAAAAGAAATATTATATAAGTAAATATGGAAATAAAATTGAATCTGATTACAACACACTTTGTATTATTATTAACGAAGCAAGTAATAATATACACTTGATGCAATGTGTAATTCTAATTATAAATAAAGCATCTTTATCATCAGAACCTTCTGACGATGATAATAGTTCCAACAATGTCAACATTCGTAGGTTTTAAGACGCCACATTGCACTGCAATATTGTTCTGACCTTATTAGTCAGAGCAAGACGGAGCGCACTAACAGTGCTCTCTATCGTCAATCGAGCAATCTATATTAGTCAATCAAACATACATTTTATACTTAGAGTGCTCACAGTGCACACGTGGTACAGTCAAAAGAAAACGCTACTATTCACATTATTTAAAATGTTATTTGTATATATTTATAGTATCAATTTCAATTTTTTTTATAAAGCAAAATCTTTTTTTTATAAATAATGGTACCATCTAAATTTAATGTTGATTATATGTTTATGTAGAATTTTAAAGAAATACGTCCTGTGGGACACAAAAGTTATTGTCTTTTTTTTTAAATTTTATTATTGATTTGTACCTAATTAATTTTGTTTTCGAAAACAACATTTATACGAAAATTTTTTTCGAAAACTGAATGAATAAGTCACAAATTAACTATAATTTAAACTATTACCAAAATTCAATTATATTAATTATTTTATATTTCAATTATATTTCATTTCAGAAGATTTGTATTGTTCTTGATTTTAAGCGAATGTTCTTGATTTTCATAATAAAGTTCAGCTATTGGTGTTGTACTGACGAAACGATTTCGAATTAATTTCTACAAATGATCATCGAATATACCTAGTATATACGCATTGTAACTTTTCGAACGTGGTTTAATTTTTCTTCTAACTCTTATGGTTTCTATCTCTTATGGGTTAACCCCTTAAAAAATTGGAGAAAATTTGGACCTAGCGAAACCGATGGTTTTACCGATGGTAAAATACGATACGATAAACGGTTTTTCAGATATCAAACCCATAGTGCTAAAATTCAAAACTGTCAATTCAGAAGCAAAAATTTGGAAATGTATTGGTCGGGCGTTAAAATGAACCTGATTTTCGTACTATTTGGGTCAAAATTACCCTAGAAAATGGATAATATTAAAATCGAGAACAAAAATTTTCTTCACTTTTTAGCATTTTTTCCAAGGGGTACCCCTTAAAAAAATCACTTAAATTGGAGAAAATTTTTTTGGCCCCGATTTTGATATAAACGTCATTTTAAGCTAATTTGCACCTAGCAAAACAGATGGTGTTCATTAAAATACGATACGATCAAGGGTTTTCCAGATATCAGACCTATAACGGTAAAATTCACACCTGCATGAATTGAGAAGCAAAAATTTGGAAATGTGTTGGTCGGACGTTAAAATGAACCAGATTTTCGTACTTTTTGGGTCAAAATTACCCTAGAAAATGATTATTTTTAAAATCGATAACAAAAATTTTCTTTACTTTTTTCGCATTTATACCACTTATGATCACTCGACTTTTGATACTATTTGTACATATTATAATAAAGGGAAATTTATGTGGTTAAAACAGTGTTGTTGTGTAGTTAATGAAGTTTTCTATAAAATTTTATAATTACATATGTGGCGTAATGATAATAACTGTGTATAAATGTTTTTTGTATAAATAAAACTAATAGGAGAAAAATACATATAGAATGTTGTAGAAACTTAATTCGACAGATAAAATGAAGTTTTCAAGTGAAATATTATTTTCTTTTCATATCCATATCATATAATGATGAAGAACGTTACATTCGAGTTCGAGTATAGTCGAGAAGTGTGTGTTCTGCTATACATATATAAACTTTTTCAATTTATTTATTTATTTATAAACTTGTATGCAACGACTAAATTGACTTTTTCTGTTATGTCGAGTATACTTTATAGAGCGTACTACTACGCTCAGCTGTACAGCGTCCATATGTGTTGTTCGCGTATAGTAAATAGCCTTTTAACTAGAGTAATTTTAGTCCAGTCTCTCATGTCCAAAAGGCGTCAAAAACTCAAAAATTTTTTCAAAAATTTCAAAATTTTATAATTGATTTGTGCCTTATTTATTCGAATTTTGGAAAAATGTTTCGCACATAAGTTGTTACTATATTTATAATGAACAACTTTTAGTCGAAGCATTTTTTCAAAAACCGAATCAATAAGGAAAAAATAAATTTTAAAAACTAATATCAACTATTGACACCTATTAAAGTTATATTTGTTTATTCTAAATTCGACCAAAACCTACTTAAATGATACCCCTCCGCTAAATCCAAGTTAACGACCTCTGATCTGGGTCGTGAAAAATCCTCATCTTGAACCGTTTGTCGATAAAATGGTCTTTCATGATAAACGGCCCAAAAATATTATTCAATTCTACGAAGCAAAAAATGTGTGTTAGGCAATGAATTATTATCGACAATGAACAATTTACTTACGAAATAATCATAGAAGAAAACTCCCCGTTTCGTCAAAGTGTATGCCAAAGGATACATTTTCCCAGAATTCCTAAAAGTATAAAACATATAAAAATCAGCAAGTTACACAGAAACTCCAATTTTAGCTTGTTGCCAGGAGCTATTTCTAATGGCATAGTTTGTTTTGTATAGAAAGATGTCTAGACAAAAGGTGTAATTACCTAAATGTATATACGCTTGCGATAGAGACATTTCTATCAAAATAAATGCATAATTTAAATTCAATACCTATAACAGACATTTCAAAAAAGTTATAGTTTATATTGAGGATACCAACAAAATTTTGGTGTATTTTTTTAGTAAAATAAAGTCACTTCAAAATATTTTCGCAATAAAATTGAAATGAATTTTAAAGACATTTTTACACGATTTTAAAATGTGGAAAAGCATTATTATTATTTTTGTATTGATTGGATCGTTACTTGCCAAAAATCCACTGGATCCAATATTGTGATTTCAAATTTTTTTTTTCTTTTATAATAATTTAAAAGCGTTACATCGTCAAAAATAATTAAAATTTTTTAAAACCAACAACTTAAATTGTTGATATTAATAGAAAAAAATCTGTTAAATGTCTAATAAACGTTTTGAAACATAATTCATTGAGTACAAAAATCCTTGCATAACCCAAATAAGAGCTAAGTATACCCGGTATATATAATATACGCAAGGGTATAATAGGTTAAGTTCCGCCTTTGTAACGGTAGAAAATATTGATTGCAGACAAAATTTTTTGGTATAGATGTTCATCAAATTGATTAGTTCATTTCCGCATACCCACCTAGTTGTTTGCCCGTCTGTCCAAGAGAACGGTAACTAAAAAATAAAAGAGATAAAATTTTTTATGCGTATTCCAGAGCTGAATAGTTCGTGATTGGGCAAAATCAGACCGAGCTTTCATCTTTGAAACCGTTCGAGATAGAAAAAAAACTTCAAAGGTAAAAATGTTCCTTTTTTTAATTAAAGACAATTTGTAGAGACTTTTGTTCATAAACTAAGTATATAACGGGTATTTAAGCAAGTTACTCGGTTAATTGTTGTTTTTGATTCGAAGAAAACGTTGGCAAGGCTATCGAAATTTAAGGAAGGAGTCAGTCATCAAACCAACAATAAATGCATGTCAGGTAATCCAAAATCAGTAAAAATTATTTTCACGTCAATCCCAATTGCGAATTCGTTAAATATACAATTGGATGGTGTTATGCAAACAAGAGTTAACCCACGGGTGGCTGATTTTGAGATAATTGGCTTCAAAATCAGTAATATGATAGCTGATAAATGTAATACTATCTTAGAGTTTTTATTTTATTAGGTTTTGGGCTGGAATCATTTTTACACATTATAGGAAACAACGTTTTCTCCTACTTGGGTGTGGGATAACTCTAATTTTCATGTTTGGTGGGTTGAACGGTTTTTTGAGAGCAGAATAATGCATTTATCCTAAATCAATGAACTAACATTGATTGTTTCAGGTCTTATTCTATTATTGCGCTCATTATACCGTTTTATTAACTACCTGGTGTTGTGTTTTAATAGCCTTCCATTTAGTAAAAGTAGGCTGAATGAAACAATTTTAAAAATAATTCAGGTTAAACTTGATTAAAAACAGTTTTCAATTATAATTTATATGTGAGACAATTTAGATTCAACCCATTCATAATACTACAAGAGACGCAATTATAATAATTAAGCGATACGATATATAATATTATAAAGGTTGTTTGACTAATAAGTTGCGGAAATGTACTTGTTTTGTTTGAGTTGCGTTAATTTTATATTTATTATAACAAAATGTGGATTATACAGTAGCAGAAAATGATGTGAGACCAAAAAATTTCCATCCTACAACTAATATAATTTAACTTTAGTTTTATATTAAAATTGTATTTTATAATGACATTTTAAATACGTTGGAACTATAATATATTTATATACACTCCCGTTCAAAAAAAATGAACAGACCTGAACCGCATCAGTCTCTTACAATTTTGATTATTCTTGTAGTAAATGTTTTTGTTTACATAAATTGTTTACATAAATAAAAAATATAAAAGTTTCATTTCTTTTTTCACATTTAAAAAATATACTACTTAATCTTTGTTTATAAATAAATAATATACAGAGAGTTACAAAAGTGAGGAGTTTTGTGAAATGTAAGAAAATTAACATTTTAGGTCTGTTCATTTTTTTTGAACGAGACTGTACATATGTTATGTATATAATATTATTATTTATTTAGACGGGTTACATACATTAAACTGATAATTTGTAATTGCTCGTGAAATTATATTCAACATTGACCTTCATTATATACTTCTGCATTATGTTATTGTTTTAGTAAACTGGTTTAGATATTAGTAAGGCCGCCGCTTAGCGTTATGGTGATTATTATACCCTGCTAGATTGTGTGAAATATTTTTATAAAGTATGATGAGTCTAAACCTGTCTGAGGGGGTCCAGTTGTTTAAGAACAGTGCGCTTGGAACATGGAGGTTGCTGGTTCGATTCCCAATGAGGGTAGTTTATCAATTAAATTAATAAAAAATAAATTTACAAAAAAGTCTCTCATGTACAAACATACTAGGGAAACATAGAACCTCCTTCTTTTGTAGTCGGTAACTATATAATACAATCTTCCCATAAGTATTTAGTTTACCTCAGATTAACAATCATACGATTACCCCATTGGATGGTTGTATAGTTTCTGAAAAAATCGCGCACATACACAAATCAGATACAAACATACAAACATACTAGGTAACCACAAACCCTTCCTTGTTTTGAAGTCGGTTAAAAAAATTTCGAGACAGATCTTTGTCAGCAGTTTGAGCTGTTTTTAGAAAATAAGTTTGATCAGAGGCTTTACTTCCCTGAGTGAAACCTTTTTCGACAATCTACCCTCAATTATAATTCAATATTGACTAATTACCTTAACCGATTATCTGTTCATCATCTGTTTGACTATTATTCTAATAAATTTTATTCGAACATAGAAAACACAATTTGAGATTTACGTTTTTCCTAGCCAATCGGTGCGCTATGATTACTGCGATTAAAGTTATTGAAACGTGCACAGTAAAACTTTCGAAGGTAAGTAGTACCGTCAAGGAAATTCATTGGACTACAATAAATAATTTAAAAAAATGACTTCATAATACCAAATAAATACCAGATTAATTACATTAACAAACTGCAGTTGTTAATTTTATTTGCTTCCGTAATTTTCTTATATAAAATATATAATAGAAATCATTTTGTTTTTTGCTCCTAATTACCGCATTTGATTTAGATAACAATAGCATATTAAAATACTATATAGTATAATTTTTTACAAATTAATTTTTAGTTCAAGGATTATTTGATACATAATAAATGAGAATGTGTGATAAAAAAAATAAAATAAAACCCGAAAGCATCACTAATGCACACCAAACACTAGGTCAATGAGTGACTAATACCTTTAATATACCTACTTCTGTTTTTTTTTTTAGCATATAATCTACATACTTTTATCTAAAATCCACGAATTCACTAATTAAGTCCGGTAATACCAGTTTTTTTTTATATAATTTTTTGTTTTTATTAAAAATTTAAATTTTACAAATGAATGAATTTTTTGTTTTGAAAATTAATTTTTTTTTTTTGTTGATATTCTGATAATACATCAGTGTTTTTTTTAATAAATTTGACATGTTATGTCCGCAGATTAGGCGATTTTTCATAAAAAAAAAAAACGTTAATTTTCATAAATATTTCTATCTCGAATCCATGCTCTTTATAGAATTGAATATAATTATTTACTTCTGTGTAAGTATCACATTTTACAATTAATGAAAGTTGAATTTATATGTACTATAGACCACAAAATTTGATGTCATTTTTAGCGAATTCCCTCCAATGGAAATGCAGCTATTGTTTTTGTACCAATGATGGAATTTCGTAAAAATTTCTTAAAATGTCCATTGATCCTACCTATTAGATGTCAAAAATCACTACTGTTAAAATACGATACGACATTTCATTTTGACCAGACTTAAATTTTGACTAGAGAGTGATTTATGTATTCTTAGGAAATTAAGCTAAATTGACGCAACTCCTGCGTAACGAATTTTTTTAAATTTTATAATTGATTTGTGTCTTATTGATTCGGTTTTCGAAAAAATGCTTCGGATAAAAGTTGTTCATTAGAAATATAGCAACAACTTTTATTCGAAAATTTTGAGAAAAGTTTTGTATTTTACTAGTTTTGTGTTTTATTCAAAATGAAAATTTTTTAAATGAACAATTTTTTATTTTAATTTTGAACATAGATTTTGCATTTATTTACTGATAATACATTTAGTTTTAATAGATTTAACTGCGTATAGCGTCCGCTTATAAGCCGATTTTCCTTGTATAGTACGATATAATTACAAAGTTAATTAATTTAATATAATATTTATATACAAATGAATTAATAATAGATTTTCAGAATTCACTTAACAAACTGCTAATAATATTTGATATATAATTATTGGCACAATAATATGGTGCCACCAAGTAGAATTTTCGTTGGGAAATTTTAACTGTAATAAAAGTGGTGGTAGGGGAGGCAACAGTGGAAGCGTCATCATAGTTATCTGAAGATTGTAACCGGAAAAAAAAAGTTTAATTTTTAATTAATATGGTAATGAAAGCAACATAAATAGTTAATTACTACACTAATTGAACTGTATATAATAGGGAATATGCATGAACATTTTTTTTCACTTGAATTGAAGCATGTTTACTTGACAAATTTCAAGGTAAAATTACTTTTTAAATAACTTTAAAAATAAGCGAGATATGAATGATTGAAATTCCCGATTAGACAAAGAGGGTGATAGCCCTCTTGATATGTTATGTGACGTCATATTACAATTTCACCATTTAAAATACTCGTAAAACTCCGTTTTTAGAATTTTGCAAGAAAGAGACAGATAATAATCTTTAAAAGCTTATAGCTTCCTTGATATTTGTCGGATTTTAATTTCGTTTTTAAATATTATTACAGTATTAACAGTATTTTCATATTCTGAAAATAAATGTGAAAAAAAATTTTCATGCATATTCCCTATTATTTATTGCAATTTTTTGATTTATTTATTAAAAAAATTTTAATACAGTTTTGTAAATTAGTCAATTTTTCTTGGAAAATACAAACGAAATAATTGAACAGTTTATATAGATTTATATTGAAAATTGGTTTGCATGTTATGCCAATAAATTAGTGGTGAAAATATTCATAATTTCCGTAAATATAGTAGTTATATTACAGCTGTAAAGATTATGATTAACTGGCTTTGGCTAATTATATACTATGGCCCTATTTAGGTTACATATATCCACTCCGAATACCTTGCGGAACAATCAGATGACTTTATAAATATAATTAAATATAATTACTTAATATTGATTCATGGTATTCAAAAGGCGGTAAATTATTTTAACGAATATATCTCTTAATCAATTCACTGAGATATCATTTTGTCTCGAAATACTATTCAATTGTACTGAAATATATAACAAAACGAACAAAACTACAGTTATAAAATTTTACCCTCATTCATGAAATGATGAACTACCACAACTATAAAACCAACCAATACCGAAAATTTGGTAGTTTCTTAGACCACTAAAGAAATATCTTGAAATAAATCAAGCAATAGATTCGACTAAATTTTCGAATTGTTTCGCCAAAATGATTTAGAAAGATTATTTTTAATAAAATCAGTCATAAAAATTTGTTTCAATTTTTTTGGAAAATCATGGTTTTATACCATTTTGACCGATAAATAACGAAATTCTTTTCAAAAATTTGACTCGAGTAATGAAAAAGCTACCTATATGTGTGTAATTCATAGTTTCGATTCCAGTCTGATTCAAATCTGACAATCAATTAGACTGAAATTTCGTTTTCGTTCGAAAAATCGATAATAAAAATTTTTTCTCAATTCTGAAATTTTTTTAAGGAGTACCTATCCCTTAAAAATCGAAAAATAATTTTTGTCTCCGATTTTATCGAAAATCATATTTCCACACCATTGTTATCCATCGAGTTATGAAAATCGAAAATTTGATTACAGTTATGATTTTTGAAATATGCTTACCTATATACGTATTAGAGTCCAAAGTTTGGAATCCAAAGTTTCGAATCCCCAACTTTGAGAGATACTACCGTAAGAGATAGAACAAAATTTTAAAGACAAAAAATGTTTCTTTTTTTTTAAATTAACAACTTTTGTTTGAATTGTTTTTCGTAAGTTCAGTATATACCAAGTATTTAAGCAATAAACTCAGTTAGTTGTTATTTTCACTTATTTATAAATATTTATTGTAAGTAATACATTCTTTTACAGAGAATAAATCATGATAATAATAAGTATACTCATAAAAATGATGTAAAAGAATATGATCTTCCCACCGTTGCGTACACCGTTGCAATATTGACCTTCCTACACATTTGATTAACAAGCATGATGCTCTGATCTAGAATGTGTTATACCTATGCTAGGCTAGACATAATAAGACATACACGAAGTATAGCGTAGAAGCATTATATGATATATGGCTGCAACTAACTAGCTCCCAATGTGGCCAACTCCTGTATAATGTTATAAGTCAATGCTTATACACATTTCATTTTGCTATATGTGAAATTTACATAAAACTGAAATCTATAAAACCCGACTGTTACAAGTACAGAGTATAATCTACAGAGTGAACCTCATAGGTGTTTTTGACGGACATTTGAAAAAGATGAAACGCTAATTGAACAGTTGAACAGTACTGATTATACTGACGTTAGTTACTTATAATTAGTTACTTATTATTACTTATATTTATTACTTATAAAGTAGTAGGTAGGTATTAGGCGTAAAAATATTCATCATTTCCCTAAACACAAAGTAGTAATATTACCGCTGTAATGATTATGATTAACTAACTTTGACTTATTATATATTACAGATCTATAGGTTGCACATATAGTCTCTCAGAATCACATGCGGAACAATCAGATGTGCAGCGATAATCAAATCACTGTCATTTTATAAATTAACTAATAATTTATGTCATAGAAGAATGTTCAAAATAAATGTTCAAAATAAAAAATTTTGGCCTAGTTGTGGGTACATTCTGTATGAATAATTTAGAATATCTATTTATAAAATAAATCAATTTTCTTAACATTTTTATTTTCTTAACTGTTTTTATTCTGATTTCATATCAAAACTTAGTTTAACATAATAATTTCATAATGTAAAATTTTATAAATTATATTTAAGAGCAACAAATTTTAAAATAACTAGGTTTTTATTATTTTCCAGTTCTAAATGTTTTAATACATTTTGTGCAAATATTTGATATAAAAATCTATGACTTAAGAAGTATATTTTTTAAATAGCTGGTTTCCTGGCTGTGGTTCTTAGCAGGAATCCGAATTTGCATCCGCAATAATCAATGCTTTTTACGGAGCTTTTGCGGATGCGGCTGTTGCTTGTTTTGTTTAGCATTTATGATTGTAATTAAATTACATCGTATTTAGACGTGTCATTATATGAATGTTATTGTTATTTATTTTAACAATTTACATTATTGTTTGATTTTTCCGCCTTGAATAATCTATTTGACAAGTGAATCAACAATGCCACCATCGACGCAAAGTGTTGTTTAGTCTTATTTCAAACTAGATGAGCAGGCTCGAGATAAATCTGTGTTAAATATGCAATAAAACATACTCTCGAATTTTCTAAAATCGATGCACCCGGAGCACTTTAGCCTGTTTATCGCGAGTCTCTATGAACCTCTGCGAAACAGGATGGACCCATTTTACACCAATAAGGAAGTTACATAATACACCAATTTTTAAATTTTCATACTAAAGTTTTGATTATAATATAAAGATTATTACAAATTATTACCATATTTTTTTCTTTCATCATGTACCTAAAATAAGTATCTCTTTAAAAATACTTGCCATTTTATCCGCATCCGCGGATGTGAGCCTTAAAATATCCGCGTTCGCATCCTCATTCGCGAATGTCAAAAATTTCGCAAGATAATGTATACGAATATTATTAACATTATAAATCTCGTGGGGGTAACGGGAAGTTCTTATTCTGTTTCATATTATTGTGCTGGGGTGTTTTAAAGTTTTAATTTTAGTTGTGACAGGTGTCGCTCTCCTTAATCCATTCTTGCAGATCTGCTCCCAGTTAGAATTGGACAGGCAAAAATCCAGTTGTTCGATTAAAAAGAACATTAATACGGTTTAACATAACCATTGTGAATGCGACTACAGGTCCTGTCACGGTAGCCAATTGTCGCGGTATCTTGGTTCTCTTTTTAACCTTCAAAAAGGAGCGCTGTCGAATCTACTACAGATACTCGAAACAAAACAAAAAACAAACAAAATATTTAATTTTCTTTTTGTAATTAGAATTGTGCGTTGAGGCCTCAAAAATTATTTCACTAATTTTCATTACAACACTTTGTAATTTATCAGTATTTATATGGTAGTTAGCCAGTTACACGTCAGTTAAGTATTATACCTCGTATTATAAATGAATTTATTATTCAATTATTTTAACAGTTTTTCAATCCACATGCATGGTAATAATATTATTTATATGGGTAATGAATATATTCTCACTCACCTATTCACAAATACAAACAATAAACTCGACAATACATAAAATACATAAACTCGATTCAATTATTTTAAAATATTGGCGAAAAACGGCAACCGGATCTTGTACCCACTTTAAATAATCAGTTTGGTTTGCCAAACACATCTAGATCTAAAAATTTTATCTTATAATTATAAACTATTTTGTCCAATAGTTTGCCCTTAAACGACGAGCCTACCATTTTTTAGTGAATTTTCGTATAGCTATTTTAACTTGAAAATGATTTTTGTAATAAATAAACCCTTCTGCACCCTTAGTAATCTTTTCAATATTAGTGTTTATAAAGGTTTGAATATAATTTGTTTTTGCATTTAACAATACACAAATTTAAAAAAATAAATGTTTTTATACCTAGATAGTCGTTTTGTTTGCTATACCTATAGGAGGAAAGACAAATAACAATATTCAGGAATATTTCCTGTTAAAGTATATTACCCCGTTTTTTTACGTCGACAATAATATTGTACATTGTTTTTTCTTCGTTCGAGTCTAATAAAATTACCTTTTTAAAAACAGTTTCAAATTAGAAACGACATATATTAGACACATATCATTTATATTATATATATATATAATATATAAAATATATGAGGATAAAGGATATGGCCACATATTATTAATACTATATAAAATATCTGAGGGTATTGTGGAGTTTAGTCTCAATTTTGTAAGGTTCTGAAGGTACAAAGTTATTATGGCTAATAAAATTTAGAGTTTAAAAAAAACTGAAAAAAAATGCTTTCATTTCAATATCAACTAAAAAATGCAAAATAATTTAAAATAGCAAAGAATAAAGAGATTAAAAGAGAGTAAACAAGGGGTGCTCTCTAGTTACTCTTGTAAAAGTAGAACAATTATGAAGACGCAGGTAGAGAGCACCCCATGCTTTTGTTTACATTCAAGTTAAGTTTGTTGTCAATCTCTTTATTCTATTTTCAATTATTTTTCTTTTTTTAGTTTATATTGCAATAAAAGCATGTTTTTTTAGTTTTTTTAAACTCTAAATTTTATTTTTTACTTTGTCTCAAAAATAGTTTATATCGAGTTCCTTGATTTGTAAAATACACATATCAGTGATATCCATCTCAATATATACATGGTAGTCATCCAATTAAGTCAGTTAATTGTTACAATTCTTGTTATAAATAAATTTATTATTCGATTATTCTAAATAGTTTTTCAATCCACATGTATGCGGTAGTGGTATATATATATATATATATATCACTACCTATATATATATATATATATATATATATATATATATATATATATATATATATATATATATATATATATATATATGGGTAATATATTCTCACTCGCACTGATTCAAAAATACAAACAATAAACTCAACTACACATAAAATATATAAAACTAACCCACTTGAAATAATAACAATAAAGATTTTCTATAACTTTACACTGAAAAATACAAAAAAAAAAAGAAGAAATTTTTCCTTTATCTAGCAGTTGATATAAATGTACATAAAACTGTACCCAAATAGCTTTTTTATGATCAAGGAGAAATGAAAAAAAAAAAAACAGTATAAATACCACTTAAAACTTTTATATATATAGAAGCGTTTTACTCTATTACCGAGATTGGGCGGGTGATTCCTCCGATATCCATCTATCTATTTATGTATATATATATATATATATAGTATACGATAGCATACAGTTTGGTCGATATTGTATATGTAATGGTTGGACTAGTTTAAATTATAAAATATAAAATGTTGAATATTAAACAGGATATTGAATCAGATTATACCTTCTATATGTGCAGCTTGTGAAAATAGCTAGCTATGCAAACAGCTTTGCTACTATACTAACTTAGAAGAGTATAAAATATTTTCTATATATTGCGTGTCTCACAAAAATATATATTTTATTGAAAAGATCGTACTTCCCAGCCTTTTACGATATATTTTACAGTCCTAAGTCAATAAAGTACCCAATTGATTTCTCTACTTATATGCCAGCGGTACTTTTAAGTAGCACGTTTTAAAACATCAATTTATTATAATCAAGTAATAAAAGCAACAAATAGAAAACTAAGGGTACATTTCTGGATTCTTCTTTTAAGTATGGGTGCATCGTTAGGTACGAAAATGTTCTGTATATACTCGTTTTTTCCCCATAAAATGAAAATCAACACTATTTTTTATGTACCAAAGGTACTTGCAAGTACGAGCCCCCTCACCTATAAATTTTTATTCTAAATTTTCTTCAAATATTGGAAAAATAGTCTTGGTTTAATAAAGTAACAATGGTTGTGGAGGGAATGCCGAAGTTTGAAAATCGTCCCTAATGCTCGTAATCGTCCCTAATTCAACTGTTTATTCTATCCATTTATTCTTTTATATACCTTCAGAGTCTTAAAAGTCCTCGCTTATACTGTACAGGGAAACTCAAACTACCCGAAATAAAGCGAGTATACCTCCAGATTTTAGGTGGTTAACAACATTTGAGCATTCACTTACTTTGTCTGCTGATTCCTGCACGTTTGCATTTTTATTTATAGATGTATCCATCCAGGATGATTGATGGTTCCTTCTTTGTTCCTAGGTTGTTTTTCTAATAACTGTATGCATTCGAGAAACACCAGGGATGTTATCTTTGATTAACAAGATTTAGAATTACTTGTGACAAATCCTATAACCCCACTCGATCGTCCATGTGGCGAATGAGTGTGCTTTGAGTAAACTAATTCTTTATTTACCTCACTTCTTGCGTTTCACGTCGATGGTATATACCTTTTTCATAACACAGTGATTCTCAACCACTATGCCGCGGCACTTTTATGTGCCGCCAAATTCTTAAAGTGTGTCGCCAAATTTTAGAAATGTATATAGTAAAGTATTAAACAACATAAAAACGGTAAAAAAGATCGAAACTGTTAAATGTAGAAGACGATATGAGAGTATCATTGTCATTTTTACGACCAAATATAAATGAAATTATCAAAAAAAAAATATTCTAATTATGAACTTGTAATGAATCCCTTAATAAACGAACTGTTGTTTTTGTAGTATTTATAGTATACATATTTTAAAAAATTATTATATTATTTTATTTTACATTCAAATTTATGATCATAAACTATTTTACACAGTGTACTGTAGGTAAGTAAACAACTTTTAAACTTATCTTTTTCATAAAATATCATTCACTTATCACTGTCATAAAATATCATTCAAATTTGATTTTTGCATCGTTGGAACCATCTCATATTCCATTTTATTCAAGCGCTTATACCTAAAATCTAAGCCTCTGTTGAACGACCTCCTGCAATCTTTCTTCATCAGAAATTCGTTGAGAAGTTCGCAAACAATCTTACCTATTTTACTATTTCCGAATTAGTTTTGTGTTGTCAAGGTCTTTGTAACCTTTGGTTCGTTTTATATAAGCACTCCATACATATATCTTCTCTTTTCTAACAATATTTTTCTTTAGTATATATGAAGAGATAGATATATAGAAAGAAAACGACTACACTATTCTACAGTACCCATCATAATATCAGTGTTTTTATTTGTAATACAACATCTTTTCCACATATAATACTGACTCTACTGACTCTATATATCTGTATGTATGTATGTATGCATGTATGTTATGTATATATATATATATATATATATTCTGTATGTTTTCATACTCTTTGGCTTTTTATTATATTTTCTGCAATATTATTTTTATTGGCAATGAAATAAAATACATGAAATGGTCTTTGAAAATAATTAAAATTGATGCACATTATCCATCGAATATGATGATATACCAACCATATCTCCAGATACCACCTATATACTCACCTCTCTCTCTCTCGAGACAACATATATATATATATATATATATATATATATATATATATATATATATATATATATATATATATATATTTAATTTATATATATGACCATATATATATATATAACACAACATAAATATGAATCGTAAAAACATTTTTCATACAATTTTAAAATTATTATTATTATTAATATTATTTTTGAAAATTTATGTGCTTTTTTCGTGGTGTTTTTAGTATGTAAATTTGAAAAACTTCATATTAAATATTTATCTTTAATACTTATGTAACAAATTATAAAAATTAAATGAGTTTTTGAAGTTTTCAAATAAGTATAATTGCGTTTTTGATTTAAAAGTTTTTTTTTTTTTACTTTTAGAATGTTTTAAAAGTTTTAATACTTCAAATGATTTGAAAAGAATAAGTATTGAATATGTGACCCTAAGTGGGAACATGAATGATTAAATAATCAATCATCTCGAATCGATATTTCTATTGAACGAAATTTAATTTTTATTGCGCCTTATATCTAGAACCACAAAAGTAGTAGTTTTGTAATTTTGACCTATTAGATTGGTACCTACAAAAAAATATCAGAAAAAAGACTTTTAAATGACCATCTTTGAATAAAACGTGGAATATCTTTTCTAATATTTGTTAAATGGGAAAATTTAATATAAATAAAATTGTAGTAAATACATGTTTCTATAAATTATGTTCTGACCATATTTCCTCTAACTTTAATAATAATGAACATTACAAATGAATCACCATGGTTACTTGATTTTTTTATAATGTATTTAAATGAATTTCTGATGAAGAATGGCATAATTCAGTTTAAGATTTGGAAAAACTGTATCAACATTGCGTAGATTTAAAATTATTAAGAAACGAAATAAATAGATATTTAAATAGAAATTTTTTGTTGGAAAAATTCAATTAAATGATATGATTAAACGATATTATTTCCGATTCCTGAGAGACAATTTGCTTCATATTAGGTACAAATATTTATTTTCCAGAATTATTTCAAAACTTCATTCTTTTTATGGTGGTCAAATACTTTACATTATACATTATATTATACATTATATAAGTTTGAAGTATGGTTTTTTAGTTTTCCATTAAATAGGAAAGGTATATTGAAAATAATTAAGTATTCTAATATAAAAGAAAATTAAAAAATAATAAAAAGAACATTAGTATGTATTCAATAAATTCACTACCGTATACCATACAGTTTATATATATATATATATATATATATATATATATATATATATATATATATATATATATATATATATATATAACTTATATATTTATAATTTTCAATGTAAAAATAAAAATAAAAATTTAAATATTTAATATTATTATACCATTCGTGCATTTCATTTTCTAACAAAAACCTGTTTGTTATCTCATAGATTAATATAAAAAAAAAACCATGTAATAAAAATAGAATAGTTTACTTGTTTTTTAATAATATTATATATATAGTAGCGGTGGTGCTGGTGTTGTTCGACATTGAATAATTAATTAAATCCATTGCACTGAACACACTGTGCAATTGTTTATAAAAAATAAATTACACAACTATCATAAAGTTTGGAAACATTACAGATTATGTGTTATTGATAGTAAAAACGGTTTATGGTATTCAAAATATACAAACTATAATATGAACTTTCTTATACCTCTTATTAATATAATTATGAAACTCATTCAAAAACTAAAACTTTACAAAAATGTTGAAAATCGAAAAAAAGATAATGTCAAGTAACGACCTATTCAATACAACCTATAATGTTGTATTGAATAGGTCGTTACTCGACAAAAATCTATTATAAGTATTATTAATCAATTTTTTTTATTGAAAGAACTATAGTCAAATATAACAGACATGACGTTTTTGACGAACGACGAACGTTTGAATTAATTATTTAATAAAATTAAAACTGTTTTATTAGGTTTGTTTTTTCCACCATATTTTGAAAACTGGCGACAGCGTACAGTAAAAAACTACATACATACACACTGTTAACGTCATAACAAAAGATAGGATATTGTCAGATCTGTCAAATCTGTCAAATCAAGCCAAATCAATTTGTAATTTACATTTACTGATATTTTACAATAAATACTTTAAAAATATTTCGGACAAATTAAAACAAGGTTATAAATCGTTGTAAGATTATTGATATATTTTACAACTATTTTAAAATCCTGAATAAATTTTATTAAAGACAGTACTCATTTAACTCTAGCGTAGCGCATAAAAGTCCTTAATAAGCGAAAAATTAGAAAATACAATTTTTTACCAAAAACACTAATATGTGAGTACAAACAAAAGCTTGAATCGGACATGTTTTAAAATGTGAACAAGTTCGACCACTCGAAAACTCACTTACGAAAATTCCATTACATTCATGCATACAGGTCAAGCCAATCAGAGCAAGTTAATAATTAACTCAATTAATTGTTACATTTCTAAGTTGGTTCCAAACTTTTTAACACAAGTGTATGTTTATTATTACGTTAGTTTAAAAAAAAATTATGATGTGAATTACATATTCTAACAGTATGATGTAGTTAGTAACTTATTTACTAACACTTCTTTGACAGAATAAAGTCTTACGAGTAGCACACAGATTTAAAGATTGATAGAATCATAAAATATGTATTTATTTTAATTTCCCGTTTCTAACATAAACAATTTAATGGTTGGTTCTATATTATTATAGTTAGTTCTATGAATATTAAATATTGTTTTCAAAATATCAGCAGAAATTGTTGAACGATAAAATAACATTACATAACATTTATAATTGTTCATCACACATCAGATGTGTGATGATGAACTGCTTTGTTCTAAATGAAAACGTAACCGGACGTTAGAGGAAGTTGAATTGCGATTTTTTTCTTTTTTATACTTCTGTTTATTGAAGATAGTAGTTTAAGTGCTTTTCTACTAAACTCGTTAACGGCTAAAAAGTTATTCAATATTTTGAACACTTTATTGATTTAGTAAACGAATAATAGAAAATAAAATGAAATAATTTATTATATCTTAGAAACGAGTCCATGTGGCCGTGCGGTCTAAGGCGTTATGTCTGCGCAGTATGTTTACTTGGAAACTGGGAGGTTATGGGTTCGAGTCCCGACATCGGCAGTTTGTCACTTATTAAGAAAACAAAGGGGACGGTTAATTGACTAAACAAGAACGAAGTAACCAGCTATGCTTGAGAAGGTTTTCTACAATTTCCTTCACGAACTCCAGATGAATATCGGCATAGTTCCTATCATAGTTGGCTGCAGCCGCATATCCTACCAATAGGGAATATGCATGAAAATTTTTTATCACTTGAATTGAAGCATGTTTATTTGACAAATATCAAGGTAAAATTACTTTTTAAATAACTTTAAAAATAAGCGAGATATGAAGGATTGAAATTCCCGATTAGACAAAGAGGATGATAGCCCTCTTGATATGTTATGTGACGTCATATTACACTTTCGCCATTTAAAATACACGTAAAATTCCGTTTTTAGTATTTTTGCAAGAAAGAGACAGATAATAATCTTTAAAAGCTTATAGCTTGCTTGATATTTGTCGAATTTTAATTTCGTTTTTAAATATTATTACAGTATTAACAGTATTCATATTCTGAAAATATATGTGAAAAAAAATTTTCATGCATATTCCCTATTCTTAGTCTATACACAAAAATTCCTTCCACTCCACTCACATCCTAACATCCTTAGGCATCACAATGGAGATTATAATGCCTAAGGATGAGGTCGTAAGAAAAATTTTTTACACGAAATACCACACAATCTTTTTTCATAAACGTGAGGCTGTATATAGAGGTTGTGTGGTATTTAATCTCTTTGAATCATTATACATATTATCATTTATTTTATTTGAAAATTTACATAAATAAAAAATTCAATCCGAACACGTGCTGCACAACCGGGATATTTAACCTCATGTGTATTATAATATAAAAGAGTTTCAAATAAAATATACAACTGGGCTTTTACAGTTTACAAAAAAAAAATTTACGCAATATTTTTTCGATGGACGTGGTTTTTCATGTTCTAAAAAATTTCCCGAGAAATAAAGCAACCAACAAGCCAGCAACTTGAACTGTTAGCGTTATATTCAAAATAGTACAAAATATAAAGTGTACTCTAGTGGCATATTAGAATCGTCGCGTAGGGTTAATGAAAACACTTTTGAAATATTAAAATATATTTTCATACGGACTTTTACTACACATTAACTGCATTCTATCGTTTTATATGTGTACACATTTGGGCCAGAAAAGTCGAACGACATCGATCAGAATATAAATGTTCGTCATCTTCGATGTATAATACGAGTACACGAAATGTATGGGTCGGGCGGGAAAATGAATCTGATTTTCGTACTGTTTGGGTCAAGATTATCCTAGAAAATGATTATTAGTAAAATCGAGGAAACAAATTTCTTTCATTTATTTCGCATTTTTTGCTAAGTACCCCTTAAAAAAATCTTAAAAATTAGTGAACATTTTTTTGTCTCTGATTTTAATAAAAGCTTCATTTTAACCTAATTTGGACCGAGCGAAAACGTTGGCATTGATTAAAAAGCGATACGATTGACGGTTGTCAAGATATCAGACCCATAGTGCTAAAATTCAACACTATATGATTTGAAGAGCAAAAATTTTTTAATGTGTTGGTCGTACGTTACTATGAACCTGATTTTCGTACTTTTTGGGTCAAAATAATATTAGAAAATGATTATTATTAAAATCGAGGAAAAAAAATTTTTTCATCTATTTCATATTTTTGCAAAGGGGTACCCCTTAAAAAAATCGTCAAAATTAGAGAAAAATTTTTTGCATCCGATTTTGATTGAAACTTTGTTTTAAGCTAACTTGGACCTAAAGAAAACAATGGCGTTGATTAAAATACGATACGATTAACGGTTGTCAAGATATCAGACCCATAGTGCTAAAATTCAAAACTATATGATTTAAAAAGCAAAAATTTTGAAATGTGTTGGTCATACGTTACTATAAACCTGATTTTCGTACTTTTTGGGTCAAAGTAACATTAGAAAATGATTATTTTTAAAATCGAGGAAAAAAATTTTTTCATTTATTTCGTATTTTTGCGAAGGGGCACCCCTTAAGAAAATCTTCAAAATTAGAGAAAAATTTTTTGCATCCGATTTTGATTGAAACTTTGTTTTAAGCTATGACGAAAACAATGACGTTAATTAAAATATGATACGATTAACGGTTTTCAAGATATAATGTCCATATTGATACAGTTCATACGATCACTAAGCTTGAGAAGATAACATTTTCGTATTTTTTCGACGTATATGCTAGGTATAAAAATCAGTTTATATGCGTTCATTTTTTCTTGAATCAATGCCATTACACACCAGCAGTACCACCACCTCTAACTACAAGTACCAGAAAACAATAAAATATAATAAAAACATTACCATAACTGTTTGTAATATTATATTTTATATGAGCGATATTATAATAGCCGTAGAGCAAGCAAGCAGGCAAACAGGCAAACAAACAAACAAGCACACCAAAAAAACATTCTTATAATTTTATTTTGTACATAAAATTACCTAAACGTGAATAAAAAGTTATAAAAGTAATTTTATACGAAAATCAATAAAAATATTTATATATATATATATATATATAGGTGGTAGGTACCTACTTCTACAATCTACTAGTAGTAGTAGGTACCTCTATTATATAAACATTATGATTGTTTGTTCTGTTTATTGCCTACTCATCATAAAAAGTGAGGAAGTAACGATGTCTCTAAAAGACTAAAATACATGATGTTGTGTTTGTGTTGTGTAGAGTGTAGACTATAATAAGAAGAATGGGTTGAGAAATATTCAATTGTACTAGATATACTAGAAACTAGAGTACAAATATAGAGGATAAAGTGATATCCTTAACAAGTGAAAATAAGAACTAACTGAGTTAATTGCTTAAATATCCGGTATATTCTGAATTTATGTAAAAAAGTTTATTACAAAAGTTGTTTATTTTGAAGGAAGGAACATTTTTTGTCTTTACAATATTGTTTTATTTTTTATGGTATCAAAGATGGTCAGTTTTGCTGATTTTGCCCAGACATGGTCCGATTTTGCCCATTCACGAACTTGACCTTACTTTTTTGCTCTAGAATACAAATACAAAATTTCAGCTCGTTATCTCTTTTCGTTTTGAAGCTATCGTGTTCACAGACGGACGGATAGACGGACATGCGGAAATGGACGAATTAGGCTGATTTATGAACACCTATGCAAATCATTCATGCCTGCGATCAATATTTTTAAGCGTTACAAAGTCGGGACTAAACTTAATATACCTTAAATTTCGATTTTTGGCACAATATCCTAGATCAAAAATTTTTTGTATTTTATAAATACGTATTTCGACTACAAAGTAGTCATCATCGGTATGAATTAGCTAATTGTAATTATTCTCCGAGGAAATGTTACTTGTTGCTAATTTGACTAATTAAAAAAAAAAAATTTTTGATCTAGGAAATTGGTCCAAAAATCGAAATTTATTTCGAAAAATCCTAGAGTTCTCTTTAATATTATTTATACTAATATACCTTGTATATTAACATATACCGGGTATAAAAAGTGAAAATAACAGCTAACTGAGTTAATTGTTTAAATACCTGGTATATACTGAACTGAACAAAATATCCGGTATATACCACTTGCCGAGAATAGCTAAAAATTACATATTGTATGAATTTTACTATCTTTTGAACAAATAGGGCAAAAACCGTTTTCTTGGTTTCAAAAAATTCATCATAAATGAATGTATCAATAAGTTGTTAGTTCAATTAAGCAATTCTCAATGGGATGGTTATTCTAAATATCTACTCAAAATTTTATTACATTCCCTTATTATACTCCCTTAATCAACCAATCATTAAAAATATTTTTTCTACATAAATCTATGTGATACTCAAAGGTAAAAAATAAGTGTTTCGTATATCATGATTTCATTAAGACATATAAAAACAAATACCATTTGAATAATAATAATAATGATAACATTTAGGATGCATTAAAACTTATTTTATATTTTTATGCATAGATTTGCATTAGAAATGACACAGCACACATTTTACAATAATTAACTAGTTGAATATTCAAGGTATATCATATACAAATAACAACAAATGATACCTTTTCTGTACTTTTATAAAGTTAGTTCGTTTAATTTTGACAGAAACAGTTTGTTTTGGTTTTTTAGTTATCGTGTGAGTTAACGGACAAGTACATGTGAGTTGGCGGCTAGTCGGAAATTATCGATGAATGACCTATACAAAGAATTATCGACCGTGAACTAGCATTGAGTAAAAAATGATTAAAAAATACCCTTCGAAATAACAGAGAAAAAGGATATTCAAAAGAAAATTTTGTGACACTTTAATTGAAAATATGTGCACTTGGCTGCACAAAATACGACTGAGAAGAGTAGCAAAAAAAAAACAAGGGTCAAAACAAAATGAATTTTCAGCTATAAAAAATTGGCGTGGTACACTCATACTTTGTTTGAATTTTAATGTTGGATAAAATAGTCACCCATATTCTTTTTCAATGTTAATCGTTTTCTAGGTATTGAAAAATCGAACTTAATGGATAAGATTTGGCGTTCGTAGAATGTTTAGAATAGTTCTGTATTTGCCTCAAATCTAAATATCCTTTATTCAACTTTTTGATGCCGGATAAAATCGCTTTATTTGAAATATTTTAAATTAGAGTCATTAATGTTATATTCTTAAGGAAATAAGATCTTGGGCTCTTAAATGATATGTTTATCTGCATATGTCTTCATGCAGATAATCATATCCTACTTGTTACCCTACTTGTAACAAATCTCAAAATAGAATGGACTTAGTTATAAATTCGATGTAATTCAATCATCAATATTCTACGAACTCTTCTTGTATTATGAAGGTATGGCCATATAATATCATGCAATGATATTCCATAAAAAAATAATAACTGACTAATCAAACCCGTTGAAGTCATTTGGAAGTATATTTACGGCTTTTACACAGTATATTATTACATATATATATATATATATATATATATATGTATATATAAAGAATAATAGGAACGTTCAGTGGCATTGTACCCAAAATTCACTATAAACAAAAGTTTTATAGCTTTGAAACATGAATATTGTGTGTAAAGCAATGAAATATTTGTCATCGGCACGAGAATTAAAACGTTTTGTATTTAACCAATAGAACAGCACAAATCGACTCCTCTTTATACCAACCAAACCCATTACAACGACACGGACGGACTGAGTTGACTGACTGACAATGCATACGGTTGTGTTGTTGTTGATTGTCTGTCGAAAATGCAATGCCGGTTTTGAACAAATGAAAAAAAACAAACAGTGTCGGTTCATATTTCACTTTTTTTTTTGTATACGGAAAGAAGGTCTTAACCCGGTGACAAAATTTGTGTCATCCATAAGTTAAGGTCATTGATTGTCATGAGATTAGAATGGCCATTACTATGACAAACTTTAATTTCATTTATATCGATATTATGGCATTAGTTATATGTATGACATTATATGTATAATATTTTCAAGATTTTTTGTAAATGATACTATAATTATTAAAGTTTACTTTAATTTACTTTTGTAAACTTTTTTGTTTACTTTTGAAAACTTTTAAAAAACATTTTGACAACAATCGATCCTATTGATTATAGGTTCTTTAATGCATATTTTCTAAATTATTTTCTAAAATAGCTATTATCATCTACTACTAGAGTTTACTACTGATTGTGAGCTAATAATTCATCCTGCATATCTGATGATTTTACCATTTCGTGCTGCAATAAATTCTGTATTATGATATTAAAATCTTCACAAAGTTGAAATGATGGTTCACCAAACTCGCAAGAACTGTTTGAATATTACGTAAACCCTTATCACTTTGATGGATGTTGCGAGTGTAGTCAAATTAAAAGTATTGTATGAGTAGCAACATTTGTCATGTAATCAATTTTTAATTTCGTAATGAACAACAAATCGGATTAAAAACGTTTAAATATTAAATAGAATGGTAAATAATCAGACATTTTAGAGGAAAAAATAAAGTGAAAATCCAAATTTTCTCGATCAACATATTTTTAAAACTCCACATTTTTCTTTGATATGCAGAAATGTGTAAAAAATTAATGACGTTTGTATTTCTTTTCTAAATAATATGAATTTTAAAACAAAATTAAGGAAAAATAGCCAATTCCGACTGGACTAAAGTAGTTTCACCAAAATAATTAATAAGTTGACGGTACTGAAAACTTTTAATATGGAATTATAAACAATTTACATTGGTTATAATTCCGTAAGAGAAAGAATTCCGTAAAAGTTATGAAGAAAATGGTAATAAAAAAAATTATAGACATATGTGTGTGTGTGTGTGTATGTGTTTTGTATTAATATCAAAAAACTTACTATAAAGATAAACTATACAAAAACATGCATCATATCCGATATATGGTATGTCTTTATTGTATGGAGAAACGAAATATTATAGTTGAAAAAATATTTATAAAGTCCAGCAGTAACCAACCATACATATATATTCATAATACTAATTTGAAAATAACATTCAACAATGTAGTGCCTATAACTCAAACACAGAATGTGCGAAAAACTAGTGCCATACTTTAAATTATGTTATATTTGCAATTATAATTGTACACTGTCGTACTGTGTGTGTGTCAGGTCCGACGCACGATGGAGTTAAGAACGACTCCTTAAGAACGACTCCTTAAGAACGATTGTCTTTGCCCCATATATATATTGTCCATACTAAATTAAATATTTAATTATAGGTATAGCTCATACAAATTTATATAAACTACACTAATAATTAAATGTCCAATAAATAGAAAGCGCACATGTTCATATGTACAATATATATCATATTAATACATGAATTATAACCTACCTAGCACCCACGTGTTTATCGGATGTTCCGGCACTATTATCTACACCAGTTTCTTCCATAGTTTATATAATTTTCACTTCACTTTATGCTCATATAATAGGGAATATGCATGAAAATTTTTTTTCAATTGAATAGAAGCATGTTTACTTGACAAATATCAAGGTAAAATTACTTTTTAATAACATACTTTTTAACAAAGAGGGTGATAGCCCTCTTGATATGTTATGTGACGTCATATTACACTTTCATCATTTAAAATACACGTAAAACTCCGTTTTTAGTATTTTTGCAAGAAAGAGACAGATAATAATCTTTAAAAGCTTATAGCTTCCTTGATATTTGTCAGATTGTAATTTCGTTTTTAAATATTATTACAGTATTACCAGTATTTTCATATTCTGAAAATAAATGTGAAAAAAAATTTTCATGCATATTCCCTATTATCAATATTAATAATCCACATTAATAATATTAATTATCGAAACTTTAATATATTTATATAAATAAACTACACTAATAATTAAATGTCTTATAAATAGAAATGTTATATTATGTATACAATATATACCATATTAATACTGACATGAACCTGAGTGACTGACTGACTTTTTCGAAATTAATTTGTTGTGATAATGGTTTACAGAAGAGTTGTTGCCACATCGGGTTTGGGTCATCTTGTCCATTGCTTTTAGTAAAATACATAATGAAATTATATTTTTGTTTTCTCAATATAATATGCTGCATGTTAGCACTCAATAATTTTCAAACAATATATAAAGCGTCCACATTTTAATATCATAACATCATATGATATATAATATATATGACATACATACATACATATATATATATATATATATATATATATATATATATATATATATATATATATATATATATATATATATATATATATATATATATATATATATATAATCGTTATCTAACAGAACGACCCATTAGGTGTGAAATATTTTATAAGCTAAAGGGTTTTCATAAAAAGGATTATAAACTCAGACATGTTTATAAAGAAGAAAATATGATGATATTATGAGAGAAGAGACAAAAACCTGGAGCCATATAATTTGGTAAATCTCATATTAAAGTTTATATTAAATTTTCTATTTAATTCTTGAAGACACATATTATTATAGTTTGTGAGCGCTGTGCTGTTGCTGCGCCATCAGGGGGATACTAATAATTTTAGAGTAAAATGATTATCAGTATGATAATATTTTCTGTATGTGTCAACGTTTAAGCCTTTAGTTTCATTATTACCTTGAAATAGGTTTCTTTTTTATTAAGAAATCATCCCTTTTTTATAAAGAAGAAAACTGTAAAATTACAATAACGCCTTTGCATCATTGATTACTTATTCATTATACATATACTATGTTAGTAGTAGTAGAAGTAGGGAAGAGGAGAGCCGAAGGTCCCCTCAACCTTTTCCATCCTCTACCATACCCATGGTTCGTTTTCCCTCGCCCAGTGTTCGTTGTCTAACCTACTCGTCCCTTTTGTCATAATAAGAGATTGTATGTCTAAGAGATTTAAAAACATTGTTTAATTCAATTTTCGTCAGTACGTGAAAGGTGTTAAGCGAAATTTTTTTAAGGAAATCTGCAAAGGGAAATTTAATCTATTAGTGAGATATGGAGTTATAAAATTGGATAGACATTCTACTCGGAAACTGGAAGGTTGCTGGTTCGATTCCCATCGGCGGCAGTTTGTAACTTAAATTATTTATAAAAAAAATAATGGGGTGGTTAATTGACTAAACTTACGGCGTATGGACAAGAAAATAACTAGCTATGTTACTCAAGGTTTTCTGGAGTTACCTTCCATAAACTCCGATGATAATCGGCATAGTTCCCATCAATAAGGTGGCTACAGTCCTAGAACCTACCAATTCCTAGTTTACATACAAATTTCTTTTCCCTTAGGGATCGGTAAAAAGGCGTAGAATGGTCCTCTTATCAGGCTTCGACCAAATATAAAACATATAAAACAAGTGAAAACAACAACATACGGTGTCAAAGACGGGCAGGTTTGCCCAATTTGTCCAAACATGATCAGATTGCCCATTCACGAACTTGACCTTAGTTTTTAGCACTAGAACACACACACACACAGACACACACACACACACACACAAAATTTCAGCTCGTTATATCTTTTCGTTTTTGAATTATCGTGTCCACAGACGAACAGACATGCGGGAATGGCCGAATTAGTCCGTTTTATGAACACCTTTTCCAAACATTTATGTCTACGATCAATATTTTCAAGCGTTACAAAGTCGGGCGGGACTAAACTTAATATACTCTTGTATATTTACATATACCAGGTATAAAAATCAGCGGCCCAACAATTTGCAGAACACACCAGTTTTGTTTGTCACAATTGATGTATATTTAACATAAATGAAGAATCTATAATTTTTGAAAACTTCATTGTAATATTATAAACCATATTTTGACAAAATGGAAACCCGACTTCAAAAATAAAATATTTTATAACAAAAAATGCACTAAAAAGTAAAAAAATAATTGCATATTCTTGTGCCAATTTTAGTTCACCTAAGCAAAAATTTTTAAATATATATGTACAATTATTGTTATTTTTGGAGGCGGTGTCAGCATAGAGAAATTCACATAATTTTTGGACACCGCCTCCAAAAATAACAATAATTGTACATATATATTTAAAAATTTTTGCTTAGGTGAACTAAAATTGGCACAAGAATATGCAATTATTTTTTTACTTTTTAGTGCATTTTTGTTATAGAATATTTTATTTTTGAAGTCGGGTTTCCATTTTGTCAAAATATGGTTTATTTCTCGCTTTTTAGTGACTTTGAAGTTCTATAACTAGTTTTATTTGTCTAAATATGGGTAGACCTACTAAACGACTAACTAATTTTTAGTGAATTTTTTTATAATACATTTTTTTTTTACCCGTTTTTTTTTTTTTTTAATTTTAAGAGCATTTTTTTATAACAGATTTTCAATTTTATTTACATGCATTTTGTTTTTTTTTTGTAAAAATTTTTTTTTTTGTAAAAAAATTTTTTGAAGTCGGTTTTAAAAAAAATTTTCTTATTTTCCCATTATGAATGAGTATACCCTTTCAAAAAAAAAAAAAATTCGCAGAAATCGGTTACATATAAAATGAGTATTTTCCTCGATTTTCCGGGGATCCCCTCATCAGAATGCGATTTGGTGCCAATGGGACCAATGGGAAACCAAACCCTTTAAAACAAAAATTCAAAATCGGTTCATAAATGTCGGAGTTCTGAGATGACACACATAAAAAAAAATAAAATAAAAAATAAAATAAAAATTAAAAAAAAAAAAAACTGACGAATTGAGAACCATCCTCCTTTTTTGAAGTCGGGTTAAAAATGAATGTTGTTATTGATGTATGTGCTGCAGTTATGAAAGAGAATAGATATAGATTATAAAATATAATATAATAAAAGTATTCGACTGGATTCTATATATCAATAAAAATATTCATTTGCATGGTAACGTAAGGAATAATTCAATAAAACATTATTAATACGTTATAATAATTGCATTGAAGAAAGTTTTGTGTCCATATAAACATGCGTCTGAAAAATAAATGGTGAATTAAAAATGCAAAGGTATTAACAACATTCGATTATAGTCTAGTCTGTAAAATGATAGTAAATTGGTTTCCATTTGAGTTAAAAGCTAGGATAAGTTGATACAAATTTACAAAAAAAGTTTGGAATTGACAAAACTATGCATATAGGTCTAGGTTTACCAGTCAAGTAGCCGAGCGGTCTAAGGCGTCATGTCTGCGCAGTATGCAGTAATTGGAAACTGGGAGGTTATGAGTTCGAATCCCGACATCGGCAGTTTGTCAATTATAAAAAAAAAAGGGGCGGTTGATTGACTAAACTGTCGGCGTATGGACAAGAACGAAATAACCGGCTATGCTTGAGAAGGTTTTCTGCAGTTTCCTTCACGAACTCCAGATGAATATCGGCACAGTTCCTATCATAGTCGGCTGCAGCCGCATATCCTACCAATTCCTAGTCTACTCACAAATTCCTTCCACTCCACTCACATCCTCACATCCTAAGGCATCACAATGGACCTTATGGTCGAAGTGTAGCCCGTCCAGGGCAGCCTTTACAATCTACCTCTACTTCTAGGTCTGGGTTTTAAAAATTGTTATGTTTAGTATGAATTAGAGTTGATATTTTTCTTAGGTAAGATTCATCTAGAAATAGGGGAAAATTTTGAAATTTTACTACATCTTGATAACAGTTTACATATGTTTATATGTTTTATATGTTTATACTAGCACTGCCCGTCGCAGCTTCGCCCACGAAAATTGTAATTTTACAGACCTTATATTACTTTGTATTTAAGTAAATATACTGAATGTTTATGCAAAATTTGAAGTAGATTGAACCAAGGAATGACGTTGTCCCATACAAACTTTGCCCCCGTTTTTCACCCGCTTAGGTGTAGAATTTCGGAAAATCCTTTCTTATCGGATGCCTATGTCATACAAAGAACACACCCTCCAAGTTTCAGGTCTCTACGATCAACTGTTTAGGCTGTGCGTTGATCCGTCAGTCAGTTATTCAGGACAAAGCATTTTATATGTATAGATTTTTATGTTTATATACTCGACTACGGCAAAGCCAAAAGGAAAGATTATATTTTTAGCAGTCCATGTATGTTTATGTATGTTCCACCGTTACGACTAAACTACTCATCCGATTTTGATGAATGAGGTGTCGTTAGCTTTGTCTTAGAGTTTCACGTGTTCTAAGCTATATGACATAAATTTTGTAATACGCTAAGCAACAAATCAAAATTTCACAAATGTCGACTTTGGTATTCAATGAACGGTTCTAGTTTCACAGATCGCAGATTCTTAATATTATACTAAAAAGTCTTGAGTAAAACAATATAAAAAATAAAACCCGACTACGACAAAATCACGAAACAAGGTTGAGGAGCCATGTAACTATTTCTCGTAGTCGAAGGTTGGAAATGGTTACAGTTTTGTGAATTGCAGTTGAGCCTTCGACTACGAAAAATATTTACAAGACTTTTAAAACTGGTTTCGTGCTTTTTTCGTACTTGAGTCCAAAGTATCAGCAGCATCTTGTAAACAGACATAGATAGCGCAATATATCAAACGAACTCTGAGTAATGAGATTTCTGATAAATATTATTTTTTTTTTTTAAACAATAAATACATTTATTGGACAAAAGTAATTAATATAAATGAAAAACAAAGGAAAATGAACTAGAAATGTGATTTATGAAAATCTCGTGTATAGAGATAGCTGATATACATTTAACTACATTTGCATCATCTCTAAATAATCCTTTATTAAATTCAACATAGAGAATTACTCGTATATCATATTATATGTATGTATAGTATTAAATTAATTCCCGGAATTAATGGCTACTATTCCTTCACAATATATACAGGTACTTGTCTATCCACTTTCTAGATCAGTTAATACCGATAATACGTAGTGATCGTGAAGTATATATATATATATATACATAATTATTTAAAATAATATCATATGTAAAATAATATCAATATAATGAAGAAGTGGCACGGTTTCAATTGAATATTGTATATAGAGGAGTTTAGGGACAAAAGTAATAGTTCGGGAGACCAAAATGTTTTTTCAGGATGATGAGCATCAAGCTGGTACTTGGTACATTGGAATGGACTCCGAGGCTCCCATCCTCAATGTTCAACGACTTCCAGAAAATTACGATACCGTTTTCCAAAATTTTATAATTTAAAATGTTGGGCGTCTTGTTACTTACAAAGTCACTTACAACGTACCAGCATGTTGCTCATCATCCTGAAAAAACCCTTTAGTCTGCCGGACCATAATAGATTTTCATATTTACTTAGCTGTAATAAATGTAATGGTGCTTAGATGTAAATCTTTGGACAGTTAATTTCTTTTATAATAATAATGGTGTTTTACCTCCATTTCTGAGACACCCCGGTCTTTAACAGAGGCCACCCTCATCATTGTTTTTCAACCTTTATTAATTTTTTAAACTGTACATTTTTATGATGTGAGTGGTGGACAATGAACTCATATGCAGACTAGGAATTGGTAGGTTGTGCGGCTGCAGCCGACTATGAAAGGAACTCTGCCGATATTCATCTGGAGTTCGTGAAGGCAAACTGCAGAAAACTTTCACAAGCATAGCCGGTTACTTCGTTCTTGTCCATACGTCGACAGTTTAGGCAATCAACCGCCCCATTAATTTTTAATTAACAAACTGCCGGTGTCGGGATTCGAACCCATAACCTCCCAGTTCCAAGTAAAGACAACGCCTTAACAAGCGCGGCTACATGGCTGGTTATACTCGAAATTATAGTCAGTCAATATATATATACATATATGTATATAAATATATATATATAAATGTATATAAATATATATATATATATATATATATATATATAAATTAACTCTGTTCTTATTTTCACTTGGTTTTTTCAAAATACACAGTTTGTGCTGACTATAATCGAAAGTCCGGTAACAAACTGTGAACAAAGGAAGAGATTGTTGTGAAATCACCTATATATATATATATATATATATATATATATATATATATATATATATATATATATATATACAACTGACCATTTAATCCTGAACTATTCTCTAAACATTACATTCTTTATGACGTAAAAGACAGCTAAGACCATTCTATATAATATCTAGTTGATAGTAAGTAGATAGAGTGGTAGGTAGATAGGTAAGTAGTATATAGTATATACTTATTTAAACAGATACGTATTGTTGGTCGAATGATTCGCACATCTAATCATGTCGGTAATAAACGTCGTGTATATAGTGAGAAAGGTATCTCATATATGCAATTTAAGCATATTGTACTAATTCCTTGTACATAATATATGTGTTAATGTAGATGGATACCAACAATGAATGCATACATATATATATATATATATTTACCTATATAAGTAAAACTAATCTTGTATATACGTTGTATTCAGAGGGTTATAGCTCTTTAGTTCACTGTTGTAGTGGTATACTACAACAGTGCTATGTTACAGGCTATATATATATGTACCAATATTACTGACACATACACCTATAGTCTATACAATATTAAATAATACCTTTACAATCCACATTGTTGGTTTGTTTTATGCAGGTGCGGATCTAGCCTTTAGAAAGTGAGAGACTCATCTCCTTTAGTAACTTATTATCCCACAGAACAAGCGGTAATTATCATCTTCATGATACTCTGCACAGATACGCAGCAACGAATTGGTTTATTAGTAGGTGAGATTCAAAAAAGTAAAAATAATGATTTGAAAAGAAACCATCATAGTTACCACAAAGATATTTTCTATACATAGTAGTTTTTACAAACTTTTAGTGCTTTACCTTGTAAAAAAAGCGTTTATTATTGTTTTTGTCAACATAAGAATTTTTTTAACTTCCTATTTCTAACCACCGTTTCCACAAAATTAATACTAAAGCAATTAATTTAATTTACCATATAAAGATTATTAAAATAATCAAAGAGAACTCTTTCATTAGGTTTTTTGAATAATATTATTGTGAGATACGCGGCAAATTAGCAACGAGGAACATATCTCTGACTCCATATCCCAGAGATAGTTACGATTAGCTAATTCATACTGATGATGACACATTTATTTATTTATTTTTTGGTTATGTGTTTACCTAGAAAACCTAGTCACAGTAATATTTCTTAAACCATAGACGCACAAAGCTTGGACAAACCGACTGATTCTGTATGCCACTTTGAGAAAAAACCTATGGTTTAGATTCTCTACGACTAATCCAAACGAGGTATGTGCTATGCAAAGCAGGTCGTAAATACTCCTCCATGAATGAACTTTCCCATGGATGATCCGCCACTGATTCCATTCATACTAAATAACACGTACATCTACAACGTCCATATCGATGTTAATTTAAACGCATTATACTAAAACTTTAATAAGATTAAAATTAGAATTCCTTGTGTGTAGATATTTTATTAATTAACTCCCAAGACATCATTAAACTTTAGCTAAAGATCTAACTAGCTGTTGTGTGTATTTAATACGTTTACATTTAAAAATCAACAATATTGTGTTGTTTAATTATTTTCAGTATCATATTATTATATATCCCAAAAATTATCTAATAATTATAGCCGTTAACAATTTTAAAGTTTTCATTGATAGTCCATTAATAGATAAAACATACCATCGGCTACGAATACATTTCATACCTATAAGTAAGATAAATTAATTCACAAATTACATATCAAATTTTTCCCGAATTCCTAGAACATTTGTTTGTATTTTATAAACACGTATTTCGACTACAATGTAGTCATCATCAGTATGAATTAGCTAATCGTATCTATCGCTGGGATATGGATTCAGAGATAATATGCTGCTTGTTGCTAAAATGGTACGTGTCTCACAATGATATTAAAACAGTTCTGCCTTTTATACGATTTGACTGAGGGTATGGTCTGACCTGAGGTTTATTTGAGTTAACTGACTAACGGATTAGGTGAGTGTAAAGCCCCACCTATTTGTTGTCGGTATCCTTTTGTGACAGTGGGGCGTTTTTTTGTCACTAAAGTGAGGGTATCGAAGCTAACCTTGGTATTCAGGTATTAGATGTTATTTTTTGAAAATGGTTTAATTGGTTTACAGAGTAGTCCGATTTCAATAATTCCTTTTTTATTGGATAGAGTATACTTCGAAGTTGGTACCATAAAATTTGGAAAAAAAATTTCGCCTCTAAGGGTAGAAAAATAGGGAATAGGCCCACTGAATTGTCATCTGTGAACTACTGTGAACCGAACTTTTATAGTTCTAATGACACTATAACCTGTACGAAGAAAGAAAGGCACTGAAAAGTGAAAAATAAAAACTTTTTAACAAAAAATAGAACCGACAAATGAAGAAAGTAACTGAAAAACAAAAAATAAATAAAAAAGAACCTTTTTAATGGAACTATGTCTTACACTAATGTAAATACCTAAATAATTTTGAGTCGGCGGCAAAAAAACTCCATCGAAATGGGCGAAAGGTGAATCTGATTTTCGGTTGAAAATAAATATTACAAAATATTACATTTTGCAATATTTTCTTTGTTTTATTTAGGTATTTACATCAATGTCAGACTTAGTTAGACTAAAAAGGTTCTTCGTCGGTTCTATTTTTTGTTAAAAAGTTTTTATTTATAATAATTTTAAAAATTATTACGATTTAAAATCCAAAATTGTACATAATTTTTTTTATAATATCCTGTTTAATACATTTATTTTTATTATTTTATAGACTTAATAATTTCCTGATAGAAAATAGATGTAAATTTATTTTGATTAAATGGAAATAAAATGGCTATAACGATATGATAATGATGATCGTTTTAATATCCTGATACGATTTAAACAGTTATATCCATAACATTTAAAACTTATTACATAAAATAAATAATTTTATATCGCCGTTCACCTATATATTAATTATTATATTTATGATTATTGCATATCACCCAACATTTAAATAAATTTTTAAAAAATCAGCATTAATCTGTGCAAGGCTATAAAGAACATGATTTACAACAAAATGTTTAAATTCAATAATTATTAAATATTGTGGTTTAGCATTTTAATGCACTATAATGTACAAGATGTACGAATATATTAGTGTACGAATTATTAAAACAATGATGAAAATTAGAAGTGGGAACAGGTCTTACAGTATTTTCACATGTTATATGTGGAATATATGCTATGCAATTATTTCTATATCAAATGTGATTTACACAATACGATTTTCATTTTCCAATACTCATACACGACTACAAAACAAAATCAATTTAAAAATATTTAAAATATTCAAAATATTGTAACAATTTCATCTACATTTTGATAGGAGTTTAGTATTATACACTACGTAAATTAAAATAGACCCAATAACAACATTGTGTAGTGCATCTATCACTGTCTATGCACAGTATACCATGATATGGTGTTACACTCACACGATGGACGACGGATAATAACGACGATGTATACATGCACAAGTAAGATGCAACTATATATAAATGATCGTTGTTAGAGAGTGATAAGTATAATATAATAGTTATTTATGTTATAATACAATATTGATTGTTTAAGGGTGACAAGGTAAACCATATCATAGTACACTGCATATAGATAGCGATAGACACACTATACAGTACACCAGATTGGGTGTATTTAAAAAAACAAGCTGTATATCATTCATTTTAAACGGAAATCAAACTATTTAAGAAACGCCAAAGTTGTATAAATAATTTCTCTTAAGAACTGTCGTTTTTTTCCAAGTTTTTTTCCAACAAATTGTCGGTATTATAACACTCTGTAGCTCTGTAAGAGATAATATAACCATTTGATGTAAAGCACATATAGAAAACATTATAAATAGCCAGACATTAAACAAATAAATGGCCATTAAATGTAATAACGATTTATTGACGATTGGTGGTGTTGATTTTAAATTTCAAATGCGTATAATTCACATACAAAACAGAACAGTAAATACTAGGAAATATATAATACCGATGTATATATATAGAGTTCGAATTTAAAGTCGCTTGAAAATGTTTACAATTCTGAAAGGATGAATCTTGAAATTTGGTGCTTTTTACCCCAACAAATGAAATTTCATTTCAATATAAATTTATTTCAATTACATAAAATTATCTCTACATAGAATGAAACATGTCCTAATTGACTAATGAAAATCAAGATCAACATCACTTCCCTCGAACAAAACAACTTTTATTAGGGTCATTTTTTTTACTATAACGCTTCATTGTAAATATTCAAATGTTTTATCCAAAAATGCATATTATTTTGGTTATGTTAACTGTCAAACATGAATGTGACCAAATTAATTATTACTTTGGTTCAGAAATATTCGAAAACTTTTCAATACGCACCGAAATTTTCGCGAACACCACAAGTTAGATGCGGTTTTACCCACCCACCGTCTTAATTTTCTTTTTTTTTAACAGTAATCGTATTTTTAATATTTGGAACAAAGCTAATAGTACATTGCTGTACATGCGAAATTGTTCATTATCCGTTTCTATAAAAAATCCGAAATTCTAAATTCTTCTCCGGTCCGCTTACATTCAGGTTATGGCATATGTCGTAAGTCGCTACGGAATTGTAGAACGCACTGCAATCTATTGGCCGACCAACGACAAACTACAACCAACAGCAGACATACGACACCGAGAAACGACCAATAGGGAATATGCATGAACATTTTTTTTCACTTGAATTGAAGCATATTTACTTGACAAATATTAAGGTAAAATTACTTTTTAAATTACTTTAAAAATAAGCGAGATATGAATGATTGAAATTCCCGATTAGACAAAGAGGGTGATAGCCCTCTTAATATGTTATGTGACGTCATATTACACTTTCACCATTTAAAATACACGTAAAACTCCGTTTTTATTTTTGCAAGAAAGAGAGAGATAATAATCTTTAAAAGCTTATAGCTTCCTTGATATTTGTCGCATTTTAATTTCGTTTTTAAATATTATTACAGTATTAACAGTATTTTCATATTCTGAAAATAAATGTAAAAAAAAATTTTCATGCATATTCCCTATTATAGAACCAGCCTTAATGTTCACGAAAAGCTTGTAAGAAAATGCTATTTAGGAAAGAACTACATGTTGCTAACTATACAGAAACTTTTCACACAGACTATATATAATATATATTTCCGAGTGTTAAGTAGTTATTTACAAATAATATATTATGTGCGTGCGATATAGATTATCGTTGGTTCGAAATACATCATTAGTGTGTTTTGTGGTATAAATAAAGTATTACAGCCTGCCTACCTCTCTCTGAGCACTGAGTTGTTTGTAGTCATACAGAGTTAGTGTTTATATATTATCATCATCTACTACTCTACTATATTCAGGGGTTAACGAATTATTAATATTTTGAATATCCATTCGATATGATCGGTCGTTGGTGGTTGTTTCTTTCTCTTTACTTTATAGAGAATAATAATAATTTTGAAGAAAATATGTGTTATTTATAAATATATAAAATTTTATTTAACACATTATACTCACATGGAAATGATTATAACCATGGATAACAGTGAGAAACCAAAACCAAACCCCTTTTTATCCGTCCGTTTGTTTATACGTGTGTGAATATAAATATATATAATCCAAAATAATTATTATTTATGTTTTATATGATTCAAAGGTTTTCGATTCAGTTTATTATATTTAATATCAATAAAATATTGTCTGAAATATTTATATATCCTTTAAAAAAGAAAATTTATTGATCATTTTTTGAAATGAATTTATATTTTTCTGAATTGATTTTTGCACAAAAGTAACAATGCTTATTGAAAATTTTATAATCGATTTGTGTCTATGCATTCGGCTTTCGATAAAATGTTTACAATATATTGACAATTTGTATATTCGAAACATTTTCCTGAAAACCGAATCAACCAAAATAATTTGTAAAATGGGCGCTTATTTTCGTGGCACGTAGTACAGTTGGCGTCAAAAGTCGATGTTATATAATTGATTTGTGCCTTATTGATACGGTTTAAAAAAAATTTCGAATAAAAGTTGTTACTCTATTTCTACTGAACAACTTTTACTCGAAGCATTTTTTCGAAAATCGAATCAATAAGTCACAAATCAAAATTTTAAAAAATAGCATCCAACATTTGCAGCCAATTTTACCTTTGAATCGATTACAGACACATGGAATAGATGAATTTTCGTGGAAAATTGGTATAGCGATAATTTTCTGTGAAAAATTTTGTATCAGAAAATAAAACTCTATCCGGTGACCACTTTACAGTTTCTAGCTAACTACCCAGGAAATATACATTTTGCTAAAATTTATTACAAGTAAATTGATTTCTCTTAGAGATAAAAAAAAACTGAACCAATCTGTTTGGATATTCACAGAAAATTGATTTATAGCAAAATAACGATACATTTAGTCTATGATTCGAACCCTTGTGGTTACATATGTGGTTACTTGATTAGACCCGCATGGTATGAAAATTTGTAGTGGAGGACCAACTTGCAAGTTAGTACATCTTATTTTTCTCAAATTTCCTGAAAACAGCCAAATTTTTTGTAAAACAGATATTTTTGACATTGTCTTAATTTCAGTTTTTACTTTCCCACTTTGGAGCCTAAATCTCGTGTATTTTTAATCTTAATAAATTATGAGGAGGGAGAATTGGTGCACTGTGACCTAAAAGTTTTATTGTGCTACCCCCATATGGTGCCTGCCGAGGAAATAATTTATGATACAAGACGTAGTTTTAAAATAATAAATGTTGCATTTAAGGAACTCAAAAAACTTAAATAGAATTGGAAATCAACAGTAGGTGCGGGATAGTTTAGCCTGAATGCCTATAATGTGTAAGTAGGGAACATGCAATCCCTATTTCCATTCCAGATTCCCATACTTCCTTAAGGAATTGTGGCCTAGGAAGAGCGCTCTGGCCGAAAATCTACTGGATCCATTTCGGATAGAAAGTGCCCAATAAATCTTTCAGATCTAAGTGTAATATTATACCACAACCATGCATTCATGTTTCTAATCGAATCTTAATGTTCGAAACATTTTGTTTAGAAACTTTATCCAACCCTATAAATAATTCAATTCATTTCATGGTTTCAAAAGTTAATCATGTTTACATCTGTAATTAAAGTGTGAATTTATAATTTGATTAAAAAACCAATAATGATCAATTAAAATATACTAATGGACATTCATTACTGTCAATTATAAATGCATAAAAAAATATTCATACATACAACATTTATTATGTCAAATAATATGTAAAGTGTACCATTTACTATGATCGTGGCCGTTATATGAATGCACTTGGCAGGGATATTGAAATGTGTTGGTCGGCAGAGAAAATTTTGAAATGTGTTGGTCGGTTGTTAAAATGAACCTGATTTTCGTACTGTTCGGGTCAAAATAACCCTAGAAA
This sequence comes from Nineta flava, assembly GCA_963920215.1. NCBI lineage: Eukaryota > Metazoa > Arthropoda > Insecta > Neuroptera > Chrysopidae > Nineta > Nineta flava. The sequence goes on from OY986042.1 coordinate 7,820,035, forward strand.
ATGATTATTATTAAACTCGAGAATACAAATTTTCTTCACATTTTTCGGATTTTTTCAAAGGGCCCTTAAAAAAATCACCAAAATTTGAGAAAAATTTTGTGTCCCCGATTTTGATAAAAACATCGTTTTAAGCTAATTTAGACCTAGCGAAAACGTTGCTGTTAGTTTAAATACGATGCGATTAACGGTTTTCAAGATTTCAGACCCAAAGTGCAAAAATTCAAAACTGTGTCAAATGAGAAGGGACAATTTTGAAATGTGTTGGTCAGACGTGAAAATGAAGCTGACTTTTCATTGATTTTAGTATAAAGTATACTGTGATACGTTATTCTTCTCGAAAGTATAGCTATTTCATGATTTTCTACATTATATTGAGTTACAAATTAAAGTGTTTACCTACTATCGGCGCGTTTTCACGATTCAAGTTTAGTTGACCGATTATAGTTGATCAAAAAAAGTTGAATAAGTCTTGAATCATTTGTTGTTTCACACATTTCAATTGATATTGATTCAACAGTTAAAAAAACAGTTCAATTAAAAAAACAAGCAAATAAATTGATTTCACACGTTTCACTACAGGTGGAAAACTGGAAAACAAATGGTACACTTGAACGACAATGTTTGACGGTGTCAAACTTTTCTTGATCCACCAAAAACTTGATCAACTTTATTGAAACAAAGGTTCTCACTAGAAATTTCATTGAACTTTTGTTGATCAACTACAATCGGTCAACTAAAAAAGTGCAAAAGTTTCTAATGTCGATTCTTAATAAGTTGATGGATGACTTTAAAAGACAAAACGAACAAAAAATATTATAAAGGCGTACAAAATCCACATATCATGCTGGCTGGCATTTAATCAATAATTAATATGCGTGAACAATTTTATTTGTATTTTCATGTTCAATCTAATAAGTACCTATTATTAATTTTTATAGTTCAAACTGATTGTGAAATTAAATTCACCATATTATATCGATAATAAATGTTCCGTAGAAGTGATAAATTCGATTTTACTCTGTATGCACAGGCTACAACGTATTTGCTATAGGTCCAATATTTTATTTCCTACAATGTGCAAACAAATCTACTCTTTACCTATAAAATTTTTGCTGTCCAATTAAAACTTCGAGATAATACTATTAAAACAATTTTGTCACCACATAATAATTAATCCTTTGACGAGACAAGTCATTACAAAAGAAAATTGTCAGTGATCTGTGTGAGCATAAATAATTATATTTTAATTACGAAAATATTATGAAATAAATAACAATTTATATTCCAACCCGCATATTTTTCCTCCTATTATCCTTATAAATATATTTTTGTATCATATACAATATGAAAAATATTAATTACAGATTTTAAAATTATTATTAAAGAAAGTATATTTTAATAACAATATTGTTGCGTTAGTATAGAGATCTAATAATATAATTCAAGAATGATTAAGTTTGAATCAAGTATGAGATTATAAGGGTTCCTATATTAATAGAGATAGTATCGATATGATATTCAAATTTTATAAAAACAAGAAATAAATATACGCAAAACAAGAAATATAAGTTACGCTACTTTGTGGATTAATTTGTGCCTTGTTGATTCGGTTTTGAAAACATGCTTCGGATAAAAGTTGTTCAATATAGTGAAACTATATTTTATTCGAAAAATGTTTTCGAAAACCGAATGAATACAGCACAAATTAATTAAAAATTTTAAAAAATTACAATCAACTTTCGTGGCTAAGTGTACATGTACACTCCGGTTCACAAAAATTGAGCCACCAGAAAGTCACATCCTAACCATATATATTACTAATTATATGTATATTACATACTATAACACTTTGAATGTTTCAACTGGTTCAATTTTTATGAACGGGAGTGTATATTTTAGTTTATGTATAATAGTTTCAATTACGCTGGTTAAAAAATTAATAATTAATTCTAACGTTCGACAACACTGTAATTTAATTCAATAAAATAAAATATAATTCAAACAATATTTATCATAGTGTCTAATTTATTAACATAGTTGTTTTAAATTTTAATATAAATAATTATATTTTCTTCACAAAATTAAGTCATTTTGACTGGCTGAACTATTGACGCTACGAAAAAAAATGGTTCAAACAAAAAATGTGAGGATTTTTACTTGCTATCAAGAAACAACGGTTGGGAAAATATCAAGGAAAAGATTCTTACGACTTTTCAAATCTAAAAAACTAATTTCCACGTTTCAAACGCTCCTAGGGTATGAATTTCCAAAAACATAGAATTACGCACTTCTCATAAAAATTATCGTCCCTTATTTGTGAGGAGATGTGTGCTCACCTACATTATAGAGGGAACTCAACCGGTTTAGGCCGTGCCTTGTCTTTCAGCCAATCTGTAGATTCTTATTAAGTAGATACAAAACCCTAATAAAGAGGATTTTAAACTACAACAGCAACACAGCATAAGGATACATAAATGTTTAATAATATAAAAACAACTCTATATTTATTTAAATATATGTATATATATATATATATATATATATATATATATACTCGTTGTATATATATATAAATATATATATATATATATATATATATATATATATATATATATATATATATATATATACATATAAATTACGTAAAAAATTACAGCATATTTTATTGTGGATTAAATCAACTGAACAATTTTCTTTAGTAGTAACACCATGTTCCCTTTTTTCTCCGCCTTGCTTTTGCCACCTCTTTATATCTCAATATACATAAATAATAAATATGATGTGTATTATAGTATACAGTATACACAACAAACCTACCTACGTAGGTAGTCAGTAGGTATATACAACGTTTACATGCAACAACAACACAGCATAAGCACAGTCAGTACAGTAAGTAGTAAACAGGATTAGATATTATAATCAACGCAAAACAGAAGACCCTCAAACATAAACACGAACCGTGATTTCGAATCATTACATTTAATTTACTTCATTATTTTATAGTAATTTGGAAATTTAATTAAACCAGACATTATTTTAATTGGACTATATTTGCTTCTATCACGTACAGATCGTCTTGTTTAACAGTTTCCACATAAAATATCTATATATATATATATATATATATATATATATATATATATATATATATATATATATATATATATATAAACTGTCTGTCTTGGTCAGCTTTGCCAATAGAGAATCAATGTTAAATATTATTTACTGTATAACTACACAATGCTTCATAAATAAAAATAGTGTGGGTACTCTGTAGTCTGTAGTGTGTGTGTGAGCATATGTAATGAATAATAATATTAAAAATTAAGTGGGCATCACTAAATCCCCACTCTTGAATGACATCAGTCAAACATCATAACACAAGCAGCCCAGATGTTTGTAAGTATGTGTATTTAAATGTATGGTTTTATAGTAAATATTTTATTTATATATTTAACATTGATTCCCTATTAGAAAGGCTTTTGAAAACAGACTGTATATATATAAATATATATATATATATATATATATATATATATATATATATATATATATATATATATATATATATATATATTTATATTTATATATATATATATATATATATATATATATATATATATATGTATATATGTAGGAATGTATACATGCATTTACAATATTATTCGGAATATAAAGATCGGATTCTAATACTTTTACTGCAAGAAGAATAAGGAATATTTTTATCTTATTTTATCTAATTAACCGGCTATGCACGGATAGACTTTAATTTGCCTGAAAATTAAATTGGTATATCCGCTATTAATGTGAATAAAATATCAATTATTTGAAATTTATTAATTTTATGAATATTCAAAAGTCAAATGTAGTTTAAAGCGCTGTCGAAATATATAAAGAACACGCTACCTATCAGATTTCCTTCAAACCACTTTCTAATCACTGCTGACACAAGCAAGGAGAAACTGAGAAATATTCAGCAAAATCTGTCGAGTAGTCTATGAGGTACAAACAAACGAAAATTTCCTATACCAAAACCTATTACCAAAATCATTTATTTCCTATTAAAAGGTTTTTCTAGAAATTGTCTTTCTATCTGGACATCGACAATAAATCGAAAACCTTTGAAAATTCAATAATTCCAATTGATTGATTAATATGAAAAAACAATTAGAACAAACCGATCTTTAGTTAGAATTCGACATATTACTCTCGTTATCCGTAATATGAGATTATTTCATGTCATATGTGTGTGTATATTTTATTTATGTACGTATTTGTCTATGCAATATAAATGTGTTACGGTGAAAGTGAATAATGTGATTTTAATAACTGCTTTTTATACCCGGTATATAATGTATACCGGGGTATATTAACTTTAGTAAATAGTGTAAAAATTTTGGTATAGGTGTTCATAAAATGTCTATTTTTGAAACTGTATGAAATAGAATGAAAGTTTAAATATGAAAAAAATTTCTTTTTCAAAAATAAACAACTTTTGTTTGAATTATTCACTTTTATTGCAACACGTATACGGTTGGTATTACTGCATTTTGTTTATATGTGTAAGGTGTTACTAGTTTATCTAGTTCCTGTACATATACCACACACAGTAAATCCCTATTTGTGCAATAAACAAGCCCGAGTATGAAGTGAAAGGTGTGAGACGCGCACATTTATTTGCCCGAATACTCGTTATTGTAGTTATGTTTTGATAAATACAACTGGCACATGAGCCTTGTATCATATATATATATATATATATATATATATATATATATATATATATATATATATATATATATATATATAAGTTATATATATATATAAGTTTTTTTGAAGGTATCTCGATTGTCTGGCTCTCTAAATGTTCGATGTAAAGCAGTTTATGTAGATGAACAAATTTGATTTGATTTTTTTGTGTAAAATCGTTATCTCTACAAAAATGTCTGCATTTCATTTGATAGATAGATAAATAGATATCTTAGGGTCTGAAAAGTATTGCACTTTGACCTTATAGTGCGTATGTCAATTCTTCTTTCATATGTTGGCAATAGCTTGCTTGCTTATCAGGTCTTCCTGAAGATTCATAAATTCGGAGTTATGGAGTTATTTTATTTTTTGTTGTCGGGTTTCAGTTTTTTAAATTTATATTTTATTAGTTTCTTCTTCCTTTGCATAATGTTGTTCAATTTCATTTCAGTTTATATTTCCATTATCGTAGGTATTTAAAAACACTGTATGATGTTATTATAAATTATATGTTTATATATTGCAAAATTCAATTCAGTTTTATTTGTCTTCAATTTCTATTTCTATTATTTATTTCATGTTTAACAAATAACCCGAACTAGCTGAATAAAAACAGTACGACACATCGCACTACTTGATTATTTTTAACCAGGATGTATCACATAGCCAAATTCGAATGCTTGAAAAAACCTCTTAAAAAATATAAACATCGTTTTTAGGCTAATTTGGCTCTAGCGAAACCAATGGCGTTGGTTAAAATACGATACGATTCACGGTTTTCAAGATATCAAATCCAAAGTGCTGAAATTCCAAACTGTATGAATTGAGAAGAGACAATTTGGAAATGTATTGGTCAGACGTTAAAATTGAATCTGATTTTCGTACTGTTTGGATTTTAAAATTACCCTATAAATTGATTATTATTAAAATCAAAAACAAAAACGTTTCTAAAATTTTTTCGCATTTTTTCCAAGAAGTCTTCTCATTTTTGACTTGGCGGGTATGCAGAAATGGCCGAATTAGGTCGTTTAATGTACAATTAATTAATTAATTATTTAATTAAATAAAAAAACATTCATATACTCTAACATTTTTTTATTTTAATTCACACGTGTCATTTTTTGGTTAACTCATTTTGACATTTATTATCATAAACAACCACATAAATAATTGACCTCTGTACATATAGACCTATTTAAATTTAGGAAGTTTTTAATTTTTTTTTTAGACCTCTATATGCATGGACCTTTTTTTAGAGTAAGGAAGTATATAGTGTAGTTTAAAAGCGGGAATTTTAAAAAGAATTAAATTTGAAAGAAGACATTAAAATAGAATCCGAATGCGGATAATATCTAATAAAATCAAGCGCGTCTCACCTATGCCAAACATTTATGTCTTCCGTCAATATTTTGAAGCGTTACAAAGTCGGAACTAATATCCTAATATACTCGGTACATTTATCGATACCGGATATAGAAATTGATTGTTATTACCCTTGCACACAATAAACTGCCATTTTTGACCTAAAGCTCCACCTTTAATGACAGCTCAAAAAACCTCAGAGAATCACTTTTTGTATGTTGGGTGGGTATAGGCAAGTGCCTCAAAGCGACTAGTCTTACATACACACGTTAAGACAATCTATATATATATATATATATATATATATATATATATATATATATATATATATATATATATATATATATGTATAAAGGTAAAATAAAAGTTACTAAAACAACAACCCAGTATAAAAGACAAACATACAATTGTTATTTTTATGATTATAATTAAAAGCATGTTGTTGTTGATGTAACTTTCATGATTTCATGAGAGAGTTTTGATACCCCTAAAGATATACCTACACATATTTACCTACCTCTATTATTATATAGATAGGCAACCATAATATAATATTTATATTAATATATGTATGTGAAAGAGCACAGGCAGAGTAACGACGAATGCAGAAGGAAAAAAAATACACCTAAAATTTCATTGTAAAATAATATTTTGTTGATATAACATAAAATATGTGCTATGATAAATGATATGATAACTTTGTTAGACATAAAATAAAGGTATTTATATTATTTTCAAGGGGATGATGGTTTCTTTTAACGAGTTTAGTTTAACCGTATATATATATATCTATAATATTATGTTTTATATAGGTAGAAGTAATATTTTATACATCATGTTTAATATATATATAGGATATGCAATAACAATAATATTGCCGACACCGATGAATAATTTTAATGTAATATAAAATGTTTATTGTACCGAAAAAAAAGAATTAATACGGCTCCAACCAGACTTGATAAATCACATGAACTTGGTTTTTTTTTTATATTGAAATGTATCCTAAGAGATATATTTTCTTTCGAAGCAAAGAACACGATTCAATCAACGATAAATTTATAACATAAACTTGATTAATCTACTAGTGAAGAGACACTGCAAGAAGAGTAATACTTTTCTTTGACGATGCGATTTAGTATGCAGAAGAGAAAGTTCCAAGCGGTGCCGGATTATAGCATAGGCTGAGCCTATAGGCCCCCACAAGAAAACGGCCCCCACAAGATAAAAAAATGTAGTTGTTGACAAAAAAAATTTTTTAATACATCTATAGAACATTTGACTTATTTAAGAACATATTTTCAAAAATATTCTCAAAAAATAATACAAAAATCTTTTCGAGAAATAATACGAAATCATGGCAGCTAGATTAAAATGGTATAATACTATATAGAGCTCTATTAGCAAATGTAACAGCTAATAAAGGCCATGGAGAACGACTTGTTACAAAAACTATCATTTGATGATATCATTAATGATTTTGCTGAAAAAAAAGAGCGAAAAGCTCGAATCGTATAATAAGTTATATTAAGATTTCAAAAGAATCATTCTAGTTGCCATGGCCAAATTATACGAGATATAATAAAATAGATGAGCAAAAACATTCACGCATTTCTTACTAACAAACATATTCTTTTGATTTTTCAATATGCAATCCAGGTCAAGTGCATTATTCAATGAGCTGAGTCGATTCGGTTACTTAGGATTGCATATCCAAAGATCAAATCAATTGCCCGAGCTGGGTCGATTTGGTTACCTAGACTCTTAGCTGATTAATCATTTTTCTTGAATTTTTCGTGCTATTAAAGAGGCCCCCACAAAAAATATGCCTACGGCCCCCCAAGGTGTTAATCCGGCACTGGTTCCAAGTAATCCTGAAACCTATTTTTAAAAGATTAAATCAAAAAGACCATTTATGGGATTGAAACCAAACTTTATTTTGCATGATAAATATGCAATTAATGATTTGTTAGTTGTTACCGAGGTAACAAAGGGAATATACGGTTTGTTCGCAGAGGTATCTATCTAAATATGAAAGTAAATTGAGATTTAGTAGCCGAAGTACACCAAAGTACGTACGCGAACTTGTTTCTATTATACATTTATTTTTTTGTTGGTATAAAATATATCTATATATATATATACAAGTTTAGAGAACTCTCCTTTTAAGAGATATGATAATGGCTTTTACATACTAAGCAGGTCATATTTACTTTATATGTATATATTATAAGATAACATATACTATTATATATTATAACAAATATTTTTGTTTAATAATACATTAACAGTATGCTTCAGGATCTACGATTATGAATCACGATCTATAATATTTATAATCCTTGTGCTGCTTTCTGGGAACAAAAATATTTTTGTATAATATGGGTTGATAGAATGTTTATAATTGTAGATATGAGAGGTTGTGCTATGTGGATGAATTTTAATGTTGTACATTATAAAATACGTGTTTCCGAGTTTTTGGAAAATGGACCCTGAAACGCGTAAAACATGGGGTGTGTTTGTATGGATGTTCAGTATTCTAAAATAAAATAATAATAATAATGGTGGGTTTTTACCTCCGTTCCTCAGACTCTACGGTGTATTGCATAGGCAAGCCTCTTAGAGGCCCACCTCGTTATTTTTTAACCTTTTATTAATTTTATAACAATACATTTTTTATAAATGTGGCTAGGGGACAAGGAATTTGTATGCAGATTAGGAATTGGTAGGTTGCGCGGCTGCAGCCGATATTCGCCTGGAGTTCGTGAAACCTTCAGAGATAAAACCGGTTACTTTGTTCTTATCCATACGCCGACATTTTAGTCAATTATCCGCCCCATTAACTATAAAAGACAAACTGTCACCGCCGGGATTTGAACTGGCAACCTTCCAGTCCAAGGAGAGCGCCTTAACAAGCGAGTATTTTAAAATGTAAATTTGTATTTAGCCTATAAATTAAAAAAATAATAATAATAAGTATAACAGCGTTTTCAGAAAATCACTCTTGGAAGGGGAGAAATATTATGTTAGTTAGTCAATTATAAGGTCTGTACACAATTTTTGCGGACGAAGCCGCAATAGTTAATGAATGGTAGTATCTTACACATCTTAAGGAGAATCTTTTGGAATGAAATCCAAAAGCTAATGGTACCATAGTCGGGTTTATTTTTAAAAACAGTGTAATGATACCATTCATTTTCAACGGGTTTCATCTATATATATATATATATATATATATATATATACATATATGTATATGTGTGTGTACATATTATATATTATGCATACATATATATAGCTATACTACAAGTATATTAATGAAGGTTTTATACATTGTAAAATTTTATAGATTCACATAGGCTTAAATATTTAATTTTATAAATAAAATTAAAACGACTGTCAGGTTTTATTTACTAAAAAGATAATTTCTCATTTAAAAATAAATAACATTTTAATCCTGAAGGTTTGTTTAGGGTTTGTGTACATTATTATTGTTATAAAAAATAAAAAGTGGCTTCATTTTATATACCTACTACTTTAGTTTATACCTAGAAGGTTGCCAGAGCCAGCTACCTAGCTATTGTGTTTGTTGCCTGTTTAAAAACAATTTGTGCTAAAGTTAATAAATATTATTATACACATACCTACTATCTACATGCACTCCAGTTCATAAAAATTGAACCAGTTGAAAGATTATAAGTGTTACTGTATTTAACATTATTTATATATATATATATATATACATATATATATATATATATATATATATATATATATAAATATATATAATAGTATATATATATATATATATATATATACTATTTAGTATGTTTACTGGTTTAATTTTTATGAACGAGAGTGTACATATCATGTGTTCCGTTTTGATATGTAAGTTTTACTTACTTGTATATAAATTTACTTCTTATTTTTTAACAAAAATTTAATTGTTTCTCCTATAGTGACTTTTATAAATATACCATAGAGCTCAATAGAATCTCAAAAATGGTTTCTTTTAAATAGCCATCCATGTAGAACATTCTGATAGGTGCTAATTCATCGTCGAAAAATGTATACAAAAAGTACCCTAAAATGAGCTGGCTCTTATTATTATTAGATTTTATTAAAAAGTAGTGATTTGGTTGTTTTGTATTATTTGGAAAATGAGTGCCTAGTTTTGGCTAGAACTGTTGTCGAATTCATAGTAAAAGTGGCTGTGATTTTTCCAAGTTTCCCAATTGATTTGTGTCGAATCCATTTAGTTTTCTAACAAAATTTAATACAAATTTTTCGCAAAGCGAATGGATTCAATGTAAATCAGTCGCAAAATTTATTTAAAAACCTCACTTTTAGTGGATAACGCACTAGAAAGTAAAAAAAAAAAAGTAAAAAGGCGTTTTATGAACACCCTATATGATAGTCAAATTTATAACAAATAAAACAGATAATTATCTAAAACGAAGTTTTTGGAGTTTTTTATTTTATATTCCGTTTTGAAACTTAAATATAATTAGTTTTGACATCTTAGTTTATGAAAAAACATAATTTCATGCAGAAAAGGAAACAGGTAATTTATAAACACATATATTTAACTATAATCAAACTGTACACTGTATAATTTAAGGTTAATGGAGTGATATAAGGTTAAACGGAAGCCATCACAGATATTACTTGTGAACTATGACTTTGAATATGTGAGATCTAATCTGTTTAACTAATATTGATTAATATTTTAATGTACCCCTCTATCTCTAATTAATATACTAAGAAAAATGTCGCAAACGCGGTATCAATTGTTGTAATACATTTTTTCATAATTTTCTTCAGGAGATCATAAAAATCCTTAACAATAAATTTGTAACCCGATTAAAATGTAGGTATATTGAAAATTCAAAAATTTATGAAATTGACTCTTTTTAGAATCGAAAAGATCATTACAAATGAAATTTTTTTTATTATGAAGAGCTTTGTATTGAAATTGAACCATTATAGTCTCAAAGAAATGTTCTAGTGTCTAGTCAAAGTTGCCTCCCCTTATGCAATTCTGTTTTTTTCTACTTTTTATGGCGTTAATTAGGTACCAATAAAAAGGTCAACAAATTTCAAAACATATGGAAAAACATGTGGAAATAGCAACTAACTGAGATAATTGCTAAAATATCTGGCATATAATGAATTAATCACCAAACAAGTTTCGCACAAAAATTGTTTATTTTAAAAAAAGGAACATTTTTGTCTTTCTAAATTTTTCTTCTGTTATTTACGGTTTCAAAGATTTTTGCCCATTTTTCCCAAACATGGTCCGATTTTACCCATTCATCTTCATCTTACTTAAAGCTTTAGAATACATAACACAAAATTTCAGGTTGCTATCTCTTTACGTTTTTGAGTTATCGTGTTCACAGGTAGACAGCCGTTACAAAGTCAGAATTAAACTTAATATACCCCGTTAAATATTATATACCGGGTATAGAATGATTCACATTGGCCTAGAAACTTGAAATTTGATAGATGAGTATACTTTAAAACACTAGTAAAAAGAACTTTTTCAAATCTGAATTTGGTCCTTCTGTCCACGAAATAATAAGGGGTGGGGTGGGTAGTCTAAATAACTCAATAATAACATAAATGTAAAAGAAAAGTTTCAAGTTCTCGTTTGTTCTTAAATATTTAGGCATACAAATGATATTTATATAACGGCCGAGATTATACAATGTAGACAGTATTTAAAATGATAAGTGTCCAGATATTTAAACAAGTAAACTTAACACAAACTTTTTATAGCATAGTCTCACATAGATATTGCTACTTTTCTATGACAATGCGGTCTAGTTTGTAGAAGAGAAGAATCCAAATAATCCTGAAACCTATTCGTAAAATAGGTTCAACCGGATATAAAAATCATGGAGCAAGACCCCATACCCCACTACACACACCGTATAAATTTAAATAATGTGGAACAGTTAGTAGCTTGTCATTGAAAACTCAGTTAGGTATTCCATTTAACTAAGTTATAGCACGCCATATAGTTGTTAGATATATTGAAAAAAAAAATCAAATATAATAATTGAATATTAAGTATTAAATTGGTTGCGTTGCGTTGCGGTCAAAATTTGACATTTTTTTTCCAGTACGTGGGTTTTTATAGAGAAAATACACACACAGAATACATAATTACATGACATGTGTCTTCGAATGTGATTGATAATAGACTAAAATTATTGTATGCTGGTTATCCATCCTTTTATGTATTACGATTTCAAAGTAAAAACCGATCGGTAACATAATTTCGCCTTCAAATATGAATGATTTGGACAAAATTGATTCAATTTATACTTTTATTATTTTTATTCGAACAGTAAATTGCTCGATGTTTATTCTTTAACAAATAATTCGAATATTCAATTGAGTGATTCAAAATACTATTTACTTTTAGAGAATGATAGAAGGAATTTCTTTCTTCAAGAAAATATAATTTCTTCAAAATATTTGCTTTAATTCTCTTGTTTTCATTCAAAACTACGCGAACGTCGAACCAAAAACATGTGTTAAGTTGGGCGAAAAAACTAAAATTCTTTAACGGTGTTTAAAATTTCGTTAGTCTTGGCCTAAGAGAGTCTTTCTTGGCCTAATACTCTTGTGCTTCTTTAGTCAAGAAAGTGGAATTTGTGTAAAAAAAGTATTTTTCTTATTTAAAAAAACCCAAGAAGGAGAGTTTATGTAGCTTCTTTATCTGAAGTATATGCATTTAACTGAAATATATATAACTGAAGTATATCATTACTTCTTGAAAAAGTATCATTTTTTTAGATTAAACAAATGTTTATTTTTGTCCGAAATTTTAACATCTTGGTCCAAAGAAATCATCATTGCTGTTTAAGAATTTCGAGATTCTTGAGTCAAGAGTCAGTTTATCTTTAGTTAAGATAATTTTCTCAAGTCAAAACTATAGATGTCAAGATACTTATTTTCTTATACCCAATATATATTATTATCTTCCCTACATATGAGAGTCAGAAATTCTTGGTTAAAAAATTATTTCTTACTGCAAGGAATTACTTCTATCAGTGCGCAATTAAATAAATTGTTTAAATATTCTGTATATACTAAATGATATATCAATGCGTGCAGTGTTTACTCTTATGATGTACATTCATGAGTAGTTTACAATTACTTCTACAATTTACATTGCATTACAGATGTTTGAGTAGAAATTGCGTGTAAACAATTGAGTTTACCAAAAAAAAAAACAACTTATAAACAAATTTGTGACGCACGCAATTAACGCTGGCCTTGCCCAGTTGGTATGTTGAGATATTCTGTTATCCAGTTATTTATAAGCACATTATCCAATTAATTTTTTTGTAAAAATTGGCTCAAATGCTAATAAAACAAATTCAGTATTCATATAAAATTGTGAAAGGTTCAATGATAAATTTTGTACAAAAAAAAAAGAACTTAAAAAATCAGATTGCCCTAAGAAAGTATTTTATGACCTTGAAAAATTGACTTAATATTCAACAATTTTTGGTGTGTAAATTATTAAAGTGAATGTTAAAAAAAATGCTAAAAGGCAATAAATTTATGATATGATCTATATTGTTGTATGGGATGAATGAAGATATTCTCTAGATAGAAAAATTCCCAAAGATTTTTCACAATCCTGTATAAAGAAAATGAATTATTACTTGAATTAGTTATACAAATTGATATTCATTATTTTTATTCTGACATGTACGAACGAACGAACATATTTCTAACTCGATTCAAATAAATAATTAATGATTGACTACTTGTACTTCACTATTATATACAAAACATTCACTACTCAAGTACAGAGTATTTAAAAAACTGATGTTATTATTACTTAAACGATTAGTAGTAGAAAAGATAGTAATAGATCACAATTCATAAAACTTTGGGTGTCAATAATAGTTTTAGCCATAGTTTGAAAAAGCCGCCTAGAACGTCCTGATCGGGGGGCTTATTCAAAGTCATAATAGACCGTTGTATAATCGTTTAGAATTTTGTAATAACGATTTAATCATAAATTATATTCAGTTTTTTCGACATGAACAAATATTCGATTGTCTTTATAATGGCATAATTGTTGCAGCATTTTTTGTGGATAATTTTACCCCTCATTTTAGTTAGTATCTCGAGAAGCAGCATTTTTTGTGGATTATTTTATCCCCACACCCTAACGAGAAGATTAACATCTCGTCCCGACCCTCGATATATGTCTCGAATTTTGACAATATGTTTCGCGTTTAACCTTGACTTAAATCAAGAGAATTTTTACTCTCGCCTGATCTCGTCTCGTTTTAATCTTAATTCTCTTTCGTCTCGTTTTAGTCTTTCGCGGCAACACTCAATGCGATCAGCATGTAAGGTTGAGAAGTTTACACCAATTAGAGACAGCAAGTTTTGAGACACCATGTCCATAAATGGAAATACTTTTTTAAACTTATAGAGTAAACACTATGATTATAAGAATAGGACCGCTCTTTGAAGTGAATTTATCGCACATGTTTACTTAGCTAGAGGGTAACGCTAATCTTAGACCAGACGTAATAACAATAACTAACAAATGATACAAAACTGTTGAACACACTGGTAATTCATTTTAAACTAACTCAAAATGTTAAATAGATGGTGTTATGTAAAAAGCGTTCAACCCTCAAAACATGAAAATTATCCTACCCAAGTGGGAGAAAACGTTGTTCCCTACAATGTGCAAAAACAATTCAAGCCCAATCAGCTGTTCAAAACCTAATAGAATAAGAATTCAACGGTAGTATTACATTTATCAGCTATCATATTACTGATTTTCAAGCCAATTATCTCAAAACCAGCCACCATCGTGTTAAGTCTTTTTCGCATAAATTTGCATTTGTATTTGTAATTCGTATGAGTGTTGTACAATTGGCTGCAAAAAATGGTTCGGATAAAAGTTGTTCATTAGAAATATAGGACCTACATTTTTAATAAGGCACAGATTTTAATAAGACACAAATCAGCTATAAAATTTTTAAAAATTACATCACATTTTGTAGCCAACTGTACCAAACTCGAATGGTTTTTTAATATGCATATTAACCAATACTCTTTCAAACACGCCAAAGAAATACAACTTCTAACTCGCATGTATATAAGTAATTTTTACACACTTTCAACAATATTTCATGGGTCTTAAAGGATTAAGACCCATAATAGGATAATAGGATTGAAAAGCGTTCATTTTGTTAGAATCACGGTGTATAAAAAAAAAAGTATATCTACATATTATAAAAATAAATAAATAAATAAAATAGAATTTATCAAACAAATATATAGGGGCGGTCTTTGAATAAATTATGGTATTATATCACATCATTCATAAGGAGTACCAACCAAACCATCATCCATCCATTCACCTACCACAACAACACAACAATACTACATAGACTATATACTAGAAAAAAATTAATAGATAACTGAAAAAAAATATATAAAATAATATTGAAATTGACAGCATAAATGAGATAGAAATAAGATATGACACGAACTTGTACAACACAACGCTACCCAACAGAACTTTCTACAATTATTTTATATTTTTCAATAAATATTGTTATGTGTAGTATAGAATATATATATATATATTTATTAATATGTACGAGTATTAGCTGTCTGGTGTTGTTGGTATACCGTATCAAAAGTTTTCTGCACGTTTTAGGGTCGATCCACACAGTGCCGGATTATAGCATAGGCTGAGTAGACTGAGCTTATAGGCCCCCACAAAAGAACGGCCCTCACAAGATAAAAAAAATGTAGTTGTTGACAAAAAAAATTTTTTAATTCAGCTATAGAACATTTGACTTATTTAAGAACCCATTTTTTTAAATTAACGATTTTACTTAAATAATGTTATTTCTTACTAACAAACATATTACCAAAGCAACCCAGTTCGTACAATTTTTTTGATTTTTCAATATGCAATCGAGGTCAAGTGCATTATTCAATGAGCTGAGTCGATTCGGTTACTTAGGATTGCATATCCAAAGATCAAATCAATTGCCCGAGCTGGGTCGATGTGGTTACCTAGACTCTTAGCTGATTAATCATTTTTCTTGAATTTTTCGTGCTATTAAAGAGGCCCCCACAAAAAATATGTCTACGGCCCCCCAAGGTGTTAATCCAGTACTGGATCCACACTATATAATGCCGATCACGGTTCGTTCTCGGTCCGATCTCGGTCTGATAATATTAACCGGTAACATACGTTTCAGTAGGTAATAGCTGACTAAACTGGGAACAGAAAGCATTATTCAAACTATCATGGACATGCACAGGGGACTGTTAATTGACTAAACTGTCGGCGTATGGACAAGAAAGAAGTAACCGGCCATGCTTGAGAATGTTTTCTGCAGTTTCCTTCACGAATTCCAGATGAATATCGACATAGTTCCTATCATAGTCGGCTGCAGCCGCATATCCTACCAATTCCTAGTCTATACACAAAAATTCCTACCACTCCATTCACATCCTCGCATCCTTAGGCATCACAATGGACCTTATGGTAACAGTGTAGCCCGTCCAGGGCAGCCTCTACAATCTATCCATCTATTTATCTACCAACTAAATTATGGTTACTGTAATTTATGCATTAAATTTCGACACAGTCGATTCGTATGGAAATAATTCTTATTTTACAAGCTGATTATGTTTCTGTGAACTTATTTTTTTTTTGTCGAACTTTTAAACATTCTACTTCTAATGCATCTATCTAATGTTTCGCATTATTCATACTTAACAATATACATTTTTTTTTTAGTTTGATTCTTTATTTAATATATAATTTAATAACACAAACCTAAAGCTTTTTAGTATACGAATTGAGAGAAGATATTCACGTCTTATATTATGTGCAAATTACATTTTAATTTAATGACAGTTACGAAATTGAAGAAGAATAGTCATCATTTGATTATCAAATGAAATTTATTATTAACTTTCAAGTTTCCATCAATAGAAAATAAAACCTGTCTGGAATCTATTTGAAAAAAAATTAATAGAGATTATATCGTCCCATCAATTTTACTTATTTAAAATGATGCCTGTCAAACCACAGAAATTTTTTGGTTTCTCAAATACTACAGAACTAACGCTAATGATTTTGGAGTAACCTGCTTACGACCATGGTTACGTAAAGGATTATAGTAGCAACTTCTAACAATTATGAGAAAATTAAAGTAACAAAAAAATAATAATAATCGAACTCAAATCAACGAATCCATAATCGAATTCATAAAACAAGGTTTTATAAATGTCAATTTTTAATGAAAAAACTATTTTTTAATGACAAAACATACTATGAAACAGGATTTTGAACGTTATTGCTTCGATTATGCAGTAATTTCACTAAATTAGTTTAGTAATTCATGAATGTAAACAACGTCGGATTTCCACCTAGATCTACAAGGCCCCGGACTAGGGGCCCCAGTAGCGGAACCCTCATATTAGCTCAAAAACCTTCATATTGTCAAAAAGCTTTATAGAAAATGTTAACTTAAGAGTCTTGCAGCGATATTATTCGAGCTATTTAATAGTTGGCAGTCTTACTTTTGCACTTGTAAACCAAAATGTTAAATACCAAGTGCCTAGAGGCCCTGGGTCTCTAAGTCCGAGCCCGAATGTAAATGCAAATATCACGGTTTCTTTGAACAGTAAACAGTTCTGTACTTTATTCCGCGGTCTAAGAGTTATTTGAGAATATAATTCCAAATATACTTTCAAGTACGTACAATAAACGAGAAGATCAGGATAAAGATGTGCATACAGGTGACCCTTAAGTCACGGACACAACTAAAGGTATGTATAGAAAATTGAATTCTTAGACGAAAAGTCCTTTACTATTTTTTAATCAGACGTACAGGTAATTAGCTATTAATTAAAATAAGTAACCAATCAGAGATGCCCAATAGCGTGTGTGAGTGAATGTTTGCAAGTATGTTAGTGGGGAATGCATGTATGTGTGTTTGTCGTAACCCAGTGCGCGCCTCTGATTGGTTACTTATTTTTATTAATAACTAATTACCTGTACGTCTGATTAAAAAATGGTAAAGGACTTTTCGTATCAGAATTCAATTTTCTATCCATTCATTCAGTTGTGTCCGTGACTTACGGGCCACCCTGTATAGATATTGACTACAAACTCAAAAAATCAAAGAACAAAATAAAATACAAATTATTTTGTTATATATTTAGAGAGTATACGAAAAAAATATCTTCATCAAGTTTTTTTATCAGACCATAAAAACATGAAAAAGATGAACACAATATCCTTTGGAAATAGAATTTACAAGTTCATCGTATAAATATATATATATATATTTTTTTTCTAGATAAAATGTGTATATTTATTATAATACAATAAACAAACAGTAAACATTTACTGTGGTACCTATTTTCTTGCCTATATTGGCTTACATTATGTTTTGTTCCACAATACAGCTTGTGTATTTCGATCGTTGCTGGATATATAAATCGTATTTATATGACAGTAATGAAATAATATACGCGAGTTCTTTCATACTATGTTATCGTAATGGAATTTGACATAAGTATTGTATTGTGACGCTTAAGTATACACAAATAATAATATATGAATAATAAGTTGATATTTTACAACAAATTAATACTGCCAATGATATGAGAAGCTTGGTGCATACGTCAGAATCATCTTTGGTATAGCGGTACTGACCTAAAACTTCAGAAGTCCGAGGTTCAATTCCTGGTTGATAAGTTAATTTTTCATATGAATATTTAATCAAAAATTCAATAACATGTTTTTCTGTATAGTATATAATAGTTCCCTCATACTATATCTTACATAACCTAATGCAATTTGACAATGAAGTATTGCATTGTATATTAAGGTAGCTAAGCATTTTCATCCAGCACCAAATAGAACTATTGGATAATTATTTGCTAATTATTTGCTATTTTTTGCTGAAAAAAACCAATTTTTGCTAATGCCGTTTCCGAGATACAGCGTGCTAGCTAGTTAAAGACTTATTAAGCTGGTTAGCAAATTCATTTGTACGATAACTACAAGTCATAGACCAATAATAAAATTATGTGAATTTTTTGCTAGCCATTTTCTAAAAAAGTAGAAAAATTACATACACTCCCGTGAAAAAACATGAACAGACCTGAAATGTTAATTTTCTTACATGTCATAAAATTCCTCACTATCTGTATATTATTTGTTCATAAACATAGATAAGTAGTATATTCTTTTAATGTGAAAAAAGAAATGGAAGTTTTATATTTTGTATTTATGTAAACAATTTATGTAAACAAAAACATTTACTACAAGAATAATCAACATTGTGAGAGACTACTTCGGTTCAGGTCAGTTCATTTTTTTTAACGGGAGTGTACATAATAAAGATTGATTTATTCTCTACTATTTGATACTAAAACCAAATTTTTTTTGAATGCCGTTCTCCAATGAGCAATGATATTAATATTTTTATCTTTCTATGCCAAAAAAATTTTCTAGTAGCAGAAAAATTACAAATTTAACACAGATCAATTTATTCTCTAGTATTCGATGCTAAAACCGAATTTTTTATGAAATGCGAATAAATATTTTTATGAACGGGAGTGTATGTCCACCGCCAGTTGTATATTGTACGGGGGTACAAATTTAAATTACCAACGAACGCACTATATACAGATCATTCAAACAATAAATTCAGGTAATTATTATATTCACTTGTATTAATAATGAGAGATTATTGGATGGATATTATTGTGGAAATAAACGATATAAAAAAAAAGACACATTGTGTAGTTTGTAGTAACAATAGCCGCCGAGGTATTCGAAAAATAAATTCAGTAAAAATTTCTTTCATACAATAAATAAGATACAACCAACGAACAACATTCAGAGCCAGATCACCCCTACCTACCTACCTACCTACTTACTCCCGTAACTCCTCCCGTAATTCTTCTCTCATATAAAACAAAAACATTCATTGAAATAGCACACACAAAGAATTTAAACAATTTTCATATAAAACGATATATTTACATGTAAAGTATGCATAATTAAATTGGTTTTTGTTTCTTCTTGTTAATATTTTTTTTTTTGTTGTAACGTTTTTTTCTGCAAACCCCCTTTATTGTTATACTCTTCTCTACACAATGTAGGTATTATTATATATATAGATACATACATACATACATAGTATTATCACACAAGCTGCCATAGTAGTAAAAATGACACCATACAAAAAAAATAAAGAGAAAAACTGAATAGAAAATTGTATAATATAAAGGCTTATTGTTGTGTGATGATATGGTCTAAGTCCTATACACACTTTTCACACACACTTGCCTCTTTTTATTGATATATTTTATGTGTATGCCGAAATTTACAAGTCTCGCACTTCTTTTTTGTCACATCGATGTTTCTCAATGTTGTTGTGTCGTCATTTTGTATATTAAAAGATGTGTACGCTTTGACGAACAAAAAAACGTACCCATTTGTAGTTGTTTATGAAACTGTCTAAACATAATGTAACCTGCTGTGCAATGGACTGTCCCCCAACAGATTCGACTGTTGAAATGCATAGTCTGCGGCATTATTGTCAAGTCGTAAAACTCTTTTTGTTTTCGGAGATCATCAATTATTTGGAAATCGGCAAAGATTAAACTAATTTTATAATTGTGATGCCTAAGGTTGTGAGGATGTGAGTGGAGTGGAAGGAATTTGTGAGTAGACTAGAAATTGGTAGGATATGCGGCTGCTGCCGACTATAAGGAGCTATACCGATATTCATCTGGAGTTTGTGAAGGAAACTGCAGAAAACCTTCTCAATCATAACCGGTTACTTCGTTATTGTCCAAACGCCGACAGTTTAGTCAATTAACCGCCCCTTTTTTTATATATAATTGACAAACTCCCAATATCGGGATTCGAACCCATAACCTCCCAGTTTCTAAGTATGCATACTGCGCATACATAACGCCTTAGACCCCTTAAGTTCCAATGCCTTAGTTCCAATGTATGTAATCTATTGAAAAATTAACAGGTGTAGGTAATTGTAAGGATAGTACTTTGATGCTAAGAACAGAGTTTGTACTTTAATGCCAGCAACAACAAAATATGGCCGTATCATGAAACTTGTCGTGCTTTAAATGATTTATCCAGTAAGTACCTTATGATAAATTGCTGCTGGAACTTTTTTTGATTTCAAAGACACAGTTAGACAAAACCGAACAAGTACGGGTACCTTTTCGTTTATAGATAGACTTCATTTGTTTGAACAAACTTGTACGTTGCTTGTAATATCAGTATCTGTCTTCTCCCTGTACTAATAACACAATAGTAGGGGATTTTTTTTTTACCTTCAGCATAAAATATATGATAATTCTTGTGTACAATTTTCGACCACATTTCATAATACCGTTTTTGTATAGTTATGGAGATTTCTGGTTAATATAAAGGTTTTATGGTATACTTGTCATAAATTTACAGTGTTTAGGGATTGTCCTCTATTATTTTCTATTATGTAGAATATTGGTGCTGCAATAAGTGAACGTAAATTATCATAAATACGATTTGAAATCAACTTATGTTTTTTTTTTAGATTCTAAGATGGTTGCTTTGATATGTCAAAAAGTTTACGGATTTGGATATCGTACGCATATTGATATTTTTGAAATATATCGCTTAAGGTGATGTTTGGAATTGAAAACTGTTGAAATATTCACAGTTAAATAAGACAATCTTATTATAGATCTTTTCAATCTTTTCAATTTCACAATTTTATTATAGATGTAATTTATTTTCCAAATTATTTCATTTAATAACTATTTTCATATTATTTTCTCTTTGTAATTAGAATTGTGCGTTGAGGCCTCAAAAATTATTTCACTAATTTTCATTACAACAAGATATATACAAGATCCTTTTGATTTATATTCAGACATCGAATTTAAAAAAAGAATTTAGATTCGTCAGAATCAGTATTAAATTTTGAATTACCACTAATAGAACAGAATATAGTTAAATCAATCGTTGCGTATTTACCTATACCACCAATGTTTTAATTATATGATATGTTTGCGATTTTATGTATTTGCTAGTTTTCAGGTAATTATTATCACATGAGAGAGAGAATTGCTTCAAAATTTTGAAGATAATATTATTTATACTTTTACCTTTGTCCGTCATATTCTTCTTATTTTTAATATCAAAAACAATTTTGTTTAGCTCGCTACTTTTATGTACGGTCTTATGAGATCTGTTTGTTTACATGTGTAGAATAATATTCAGTATCACTGACAATAATGTGATACATTTCTCAGCAAATCAGATCACCCGAGACATGATAATTATTTCGGAAATTGACAAACACAAGTTAAGATGATCTCAAGATTCGTCTTACTACAGCTACTCTTAAACTGAATAAGCGCATGCGTCTTACGATGATCGTAATGTGTATCTATGAATTCATCATGTGTTAAAACCAATAAGACGGTCTTCTTGATGATAAGCACTTATTCAAGACTGTTCATAACTGGCATATGAATACGGGCCTAAGTGTGAGCAGAGTTTTATTTGAAACTTTTCATAAATACACATGGTACAAACAGACAAATACATCTTTGAGGTAATATTTGGGTAATTATTCAAATGTATAATCATTTATTGGTTATATTTTCAAAAACGCAATATCTGTTGTGTTCGTTAAATTCTATCAAAACTTGAATACCATTACCACTCGAATCGAATACACTTATTTGAAAAGCTATCGCAGATATGAATATTTTTCCTCATATGCGACAACTATTCTCAATAATACTAAATAAGCTTATATTATATTATTTAAGCCTGTACAAATTGATACGAAATACGATCAGTGATACAAAATAGTGATGCTTTTACAGTATTTTCTTCCCCTAAATAATTCGAACATCACATTTAAATAGTTACAGTGAATATTCATAGAAAATCATTTTCAATACGAAGAAGTATCATTTACATAAAAGAAAAAAATCAATTTCTATATATATATATATATATATATATATATATATATATATATATATATATATATATATATATAATCATTTTATTAAATAAAATAAACGGTACTTTTTGCTTCAATATTTCAATTCAACGAAATAAATTGAACTACAAAAAAAAAACATAATAAATAGAATAGGAGGAGATCTCTTTTTTTCTGTTATGTATATATTTTGAAAGAAGGGCGCGGGGCGGCGTGCAGCAATAGAGGAATAGAATAGAGAATGAGTTACGCACGCATTACACATATGGTTGATATTCACTCTGTAACTTTTCACAATTTTTTTTCTTCGTTGCTTTTCACTCACATATATTACGTACGGATCATGTTTGGATGAAGAAATGCTTTACTATTATAATACCTACATACTTATTTACTGTACAAACTGTAGAGAATAACAATATTTTAGTGGAGTGTATTTAGACAGTTTTTTAGCGAATTTCCTCCAAAGGAAAAGCAGCTCATGTTTTTGGGTACGTTTTATATATGTATATATATATATATATATATATATATATATATATATATATATATATATATATATATATATATAAACGTACATATATATATATATATATGTCGGAAATGTATAATTGGGATTATGGTCGTTTGAACCAGTATATATGTTGTCAGGCATTGTTGTTTTTTTATAAAATACAAACACTTACCAATTTTCCAATAGCACACTGAAAAATGCATTTTCACAAACACACACTAGTCTACAATAATACCCGGTGTCCCGCACTTTCACAATCAGTAATTACAATTAGTTCAACCTACGACACAGTAAGTTGGCTCCAGTTAACAATACAGATACAACACGAATAATACTAACAAATGCCATACCACGGTTATCTCATCAATAAACATAATTAATTATACTAGTCCAAAAGGGCTACCAACAATCCAAACACTATTTCCATGTGATGCTATTTTCATGGAGCTTTCAGCAGAGTTCAGTTGATACTAATACGCAACTGCACGATACGGTCTGTACTCGGGTGCTGTCCTCTCAGAACTGACCTCGTCCTTCCTTTTTGAAACTCATCTCCCTTCCTTGATGTTTGTAAAAATATTGGAAAGGGGTCATCCTATTACTACATCATATTTATGTACCATCTCAGGTATATCACAAAAATTGGTTTTTTTAACATCCGTACCGTACAATTTGCGTCTAAGTAGAGAGCCGCACGTGCTCCCTTCGACTGAACCCTTACTTACTATGTTAATTGATAAATCTTAAAGCAATTATTCTTTATTGCACTTTTAGACAATTTATTTTATTTTAAGAATATATAAGTATTGATAATATCTAATTTTCGGACCTCTATGTCTGGAGGATTCTTTATGTCAGACATACTGTAATAAAATAAACCTTTTCTTAAAAAAATAGTTTCTTTGTACTTATAAATAAAAGTTTAAAACTGTAAACATATTATAGATGTAGAGAAATGTTCGAACAGGCGTATCCATAAATAAAAAAACACATTTATCCCTTTGATAAACGTACGATTCCGACATATATATATATATATATATAAGTACGTTTATGTGTCTGTGGACTCTTATTCCGATTGGAATGAAATTTGATATTTGTGGCGCTTTTGGTATTCTAAATGTCAAGTTCGTTCATGTATAAAATCGGACAACGGGAACGGTGGTTTAGAGAAAGGAGAAAACACAAAATTTGGCATATCTCCCTTACTATTTGAAAAATCGAAAAATTTATCGAGTTAAGTTGTAGGTACTTAGTTTTACTGTAATTTTGTTTCTTATCATTTTTCTGTTACACTAATATTTACAGAAATATTAGTAGTAGCGGTAGGAGCGGAGGGAAGGTCGCACCCTGGAAAGTAGGTCTTTAGAGGTCTTTACCGACGCCTAATGGACAAAGAATTTGTACTCGTATGTAGATTAGGAAGTGGTAGACTTCGATAGGAACTATTCCGATAATCATCTGGAGTTTGTCGAAGGAACTGCAGAAAACCTTTCCAAGCATAGCTGGTTGCTTTTGTTCTTGTCCATACGAAGACAGTTAAGTCAATTAGCTTTTTTTTAAGTCAGCTTCATTAGTTTTTTTTTTAATTTGGCATTTTACTTGTCAAGCTGCCACCGTTGGGAATCGAACCAGGAACCTCCTAGTTCTGAGTAGAGTGCTTTAATCAACTGGACCACTCGGAGTGGTAGTAAAACAACTATATATAAATAAATTGACTTTTCGCAGAGCGGAGCATAATCAATGAATATGAAATCCAGCACTAGAACATTAAAATAACATTCTCTGATATATATATATATATATATATATATATATATATATATATATATATATATATATATATATATATATATATATATATATATATAATATGTACACCAAGATTTAGGCCTTTAATACATAAATCAAAAAATTATAGGGAACTATTTGACCTGTTACGATACAAAACCTAGTACACTCCACTATTGACGCATAAACAAAAAAAAGATGACGTTATACATCTTTGCCTAACAAATATATATATATATATATATATATATATATATATATATATATATATATATTTATATATATATATATTTATATATATATATATATTTATATATATATATATATATATATATATATATATATATTTATCTTTAGCTATCTTTTAAATCTGTATTGGTACAAATATACCGACAATCAAAACCAGAAATTGGTAATAGCAGAGCAGTATAATAAAGATTATTAAAATAATCAAAGACTCAAACTCTAGATTTTTTGAAATTATATTTCAAATTTTGCCCCTACTCCTAGAACATTTATTCGTATTTTATAAATATGTATTTCGACTACAATGTAGTCATCATCAGTATGAATTAGCTAATCGTAACTATCTCTGGGATATGGATTCAGATATATGTAGCTTGTTGCTAATCTGGTGCGTGTCTCACAATGATATTAAAAAAGTTATGTCTTTTATACGATTTGACTGAAGGTATAATCTGACCTGAGGATTATTTGAGTTCACTGACTAACGGATTAGGTGTGTTAAGGGAGCCACCAATTTATTGGTTGTATTCTTTGGTGACTATGCGGCGTTTGTTTTGTCACTAAAGTGAGGATATCTAAGCTAACCTTAAGATTCAGGTTTATTGTCTAAATTCATTATCTGTTTTCTCAATTTGTATATGTAAATACTTTCGTATGCATCTAATTCTGTGGGCTTTTGTACTGATTTCAGTAGTTTTAGATTCGATTTATCAATTTTGTGGTTGTTCAATAACGTGCGCAGCTATACACGATTTTTCGGTTCTACCAAATTTCACATGAGCCAGATGTTCTTTGATTCGAATTCCAATTTGACGACGAATTTGACAAACTTGGACAAAGTTGGACAAAATTTGACAAAAAAACTATTATATTTGGAAATCAAAACGGTAAAAGACGATTTTTAAAAAAAATTTAATTTGTATTAAACATTTTTTTGTTTTAATTCCGTCGAGTTTTCTTTTAATACAATGATTACGTTGTAATAAAATCGGGCAAGTATTGTTATATTGTAACACACAATATCATTCATAATATATTAAATGGAACACAACGTATATTTCAATTTCATGATTACGAGGCAAAAATCACGCACAAACGAAACAACGTACGCACGTTACAGTTTGACGAAAAATGTAATATAATAACTTCATACTTTTTTTTTTTTACCAAACACCCACCCATATACTTTTCCAAGTAAGCAAATTTTTATTTATAAGATTGGTAATAGAATCTTCTATCACACATACCATATATGAGTTACACACTCAAGCACACAGCAACAATCTTGTGGGAAGTTTAATTTAAAATACTGTGTCACGTACTCACATTACCTCTGTATGCACATACCATGTTAAATATGTGCACTTAAAACTACACAACCAAGTGAAATTTACACAAGTAAACAAACAAATTTACAAAACTACACAAGTGAAATTTTCTATAGCAAAATATAAATATTAAAAAATCAAAATTCATGAACAATTTTTTGCTACCGCATCACGCTCAAATGAATCGATTATAGTGCGGTTTTCGTCGGGCAGTTGAAAATTTGACCGGTTGAAAATATGTAACTTGCATCCGCAACCGCGTGGTTTACACTTTTTTCAATGGTGCGGATAAAGAAAACCTGTGAATACAAAAAATCTCACAAAAACAAATATTTTTTCATTAATCCAATTGGCGTTCGAAATTTTTGAAAACCGCACAAAATCAACTAAATTATTTTAAAACCTGACATCATCTTCTGTGTCACTTCCGAACAGAATGGATAAGGCCCTGCTTATAAGCCAACAAAAGTTCTATAGGCTATAGCCCAATTATTTCAGCGTTTATAAACTACTAGTTAAATTTGTCAAAGCTCAAATAAGACAAAAAAATTTTTTGCAAACAAATTTCAAAATTTTATTATAAGTATTTCGACTACAAAGTAGTCATCATCAGTATGGATTAGCTAATCGTAGGTATCTATCTACAGGATTTGGAATCGAAGATATGTTACTAGTTTGGTGATAATGCTAAATAGTAGTACCTATCTATATAGCATCTTCGTGGCTAAGGTTAATAGCACGTCATATCCAAGATGTGAATGATTTTTCATATTAAGGAGGTTGATATGCTACGATAGAATCAAATGAGTACTATCTTTAATAAAATTTATTTCGGATTTTAAAAAAGTTGTAAAGTATATCAATAATCTTACAACGATTTATAACCATTTTTTATCTGCCCTAAATATTTTAAAAGTATTTATTCTAAAATATCAGTAAATGTATATATGTCCTTAAGTATTGATGAAAAAGCTATAATATACCGTATTATTAGATGTAGCGTGAAAGTCTATATTGTATATAGACGTTAAAACATAACATATCGTATATATTATGAAGTGTATGGATGTAGAGGCTTTGTCAAAATATGGAGAAAAACTTTTATTAAAGATAATATTTTATGAATTATTGAAATTCATATATGAAAATCTAACATATTATTATGTTTATAATTAATATATTGGGTTCTTATTTTCACGTCTGTATTCACAGACTTCATCGTATAGTATGTAATTTAAAAACTTTATTTGAACTTTACACCAGATCTTCCAACAGTAAGCTCTTAGCTAAAAACAATTGTAACTTTAAACCTCATGTTCGTTACAAGTATGCCAAATTTTAATCATTCATGTGAAATATTATACAGTGTGTTTTTTAAACTACACCCAATCTGGAAACAGTGTATGTATATCTATCACTGTCTATGATATGTCTGCAATGCACTATGATATGTTTTGCTTTGTTACACATTAAAACCACAGGCGGATCTGATACCTTCTCCAAATACTTACAAAGCATCCAACACTATAATACAAAGTGTTATGTTGTTAACTGTCTTTGACCAGTTTTTGATGGGGAGGCGTACACAACTGAGTGCTGTTCAAGTGTAACAAAGAACGTTATATCATGGCATACTGTGCACAGACAGTGATAGATGCACTACACAATGTTGCTATTGGGTCTATTTTAATTTACATAGTGTATACATTCACGTGTCCTGTTTTTGCAAACTTTGGCACAGAAAACTAAAAATGATCTACAAAGAGAGGGGAACAAAATAATAATGGGATTTTATCTTCATTTCTGAGACTCCACGGTCTCTAACAGACACCACGCACATCATTATTATTCAACCTTTATTAATTCTCAGTGATATATTTTTATAATGTGAGCGGAGGATAAGGAATTTTGTATGCCGACTTGGAATTGGTAGGTTGTGCGGTTGCAGCCGACTTTGATAGGAGAACTATGCCGATATCCATCTGGAGTTCGTGAAAGGAAACTGCAGAAAATCTTCACAAACATAGCCGGTTATTTCGTTCTTGTCCATACGCCGACATATAAAAATATCACTTCAACAGAAGTTTATACTGTCTAATAAATATATAAAAATATATATATATATATATATATATATATATATATATATATATAAAAATTAGAATAATATGAAAAAGTTGGCCGTTGCATCACAATCGTCTTTGGTGTAATGGAGAGCACACTGGACTAGATATCCAGAGGCCCGAGGTTCGATTCCAGGTTGACGAGTTAATTTTTTCATATCAGTATTTAATTTAATTAATAAATTCAATGACAATGAAGTGTGTCGGGTATACGCTATAGTCTTCTACAGTTTGTCATACGTAACCGAAAGGAATTTGGACAAACATTGTGTGTTGACACGAAAGTATACACAAATAAACAAATATTAAATACGCCGACAGTCTAGTCAATTAACCCCTCATTTACTTTAATCGACAAACTGTCACCGACGGGATATGAATCTATAACCTCCTAGTTCCAGACATACAGGGCGGTTAGACCACTCGACTAATGGGGCTGGTTAAAAATTTATTATTCTTCGATTTCATCTAAATCGGAGTATATAAAGGTGAGATTGCCTTATTAAACAAAATGTTTACCTAGATCTTGGTCTCACATCGCAGAAAGCAATACACCATCGTTTTAATCGATTCAGAGTGTGTGTGGTGCACCTTTACTGTTGATAACTATACCACCACCACTCACTATCCTGCCTGCCAACATGTAATAAATATAAATACTGCACTATCGTTTACGAAGCCGACAATTTTGCCAATAATATATTATGTGGATAAATAAATTGTGAATCGATGTTTATATTTTCTATAATAAATAACAAAGCTATTATAACCATTTCCTATAAAAATGCTTAAAAAAACTTATATATATATATATATATATATATATATATATATATATATATATATAGGGTGTCTCAAAAGTAGTCGAGTTCCATAAGAGGGTAGGTAGAGGGTACGATTTTGGAACGAAAAGTCCTGAGACATTTTTTTATTAAACGTAGCGTTAATTAATTATTTATTTTTAAGGATACTAGGTTGAAACCAGAATTGTAAAAAGTTCATTTTGTTGATAATTCATTTTTGATTGAATTATCAATTTTTGGAAAAATGTATTGCTTAAATTTTTCAAATTATTAATTCCTTGAAAAGTGCATTAATTAAATTTTTTTATTTTTTGAAAAATGTAATAAATAAATTGTTTTAATAATAAATTTAAAAAAAAAAAATGCGCAAATTAAATTCGTTAAAATTATAAAGTTTTCTCAAAAGTGCATTAATAAAATTATTTTATTGAAAAATTTAATTATTGCATTATTAAAAAAATTAATTAATTTGCATGTCAAGAAAATGTACTTGATACAAGTATTTTTCTCTTTC
Organism: Nineta flava; assembly: GCA_963920215.1. Taxonomy (NCBI): domain Eukaryota; kingdom Metazoa; phylum Arthropoda; class Insecta; order Neuroptera; family Chrysopidae; genus Nineta; species Nineta flava. Next base: position 7,850,531 of record OY986042.1, read on the forward strand.
AGTGTACATCCCCGTTCAATAAAATTGAACCAACCTGAAATGTTAATTTTCTTACATTTCATAAAACTCCTCACTTTTGTAACTCTCTGTATATTATTTTTTTATAAACATTTGTAACTCCCCTTTTTTTCCGATAAATTCAGTATATACCGGGTATTTAAGCAATTTAGTTAATTGTTATTTTTAACTGTTTTGAAACAATTAGTTGTGAAGCATTTCACAATTTTCAAATTTATAGTTCATAACTCTTTTTAAACAAAAGTTTTATTGTTTGTACCAAAAACGTGTGATTGTAGTTTTATTGCTATTCAAAAATATCTTAGGAGTTTCATTTGACATGATTTTATATATGAACCACTTTGTACATAACAGACATTAAGCATACAACGATTTAAATTTCAATGTCACCAACATCATTCTTATCAATAGCTATAAAAAAATCTTCGAAGTGGTTTTTACGATCGATGTTTGTGTATGTAGTACTCGTATATACTATATAACATATACTCGTACATATTATATACTTAGAGTTTATATAATACAATTGATTTAATGTTATTTATGTAAATCATCTTTTGATATATTATCAACAGATTTAAGAAGCATCATATACTGTTTTTTTTTCTTCTTTTTTTTTTTTTTAATACACAATAAGTTTTTTATATCAGGATCGACGGATATAATTTATAATTAGTAAATTTTTTAATATACAAATGTGTTTATAATCGTCAAAGTTATATTGTTGGATTTAGATAAAACTGTTAAATAATTTATTCAGTTGAATTATGAATCCAAAGTATTATTCTATTAGACTTTCATCTCTGGAAATAGGAAATTCAAATCTACGTTCCTTGAAGGGTTTATAGATTTTTAAATTCTTATTGACGTATACATGGAAAGTTTTTAAAGTCAGCAAATGTTCTTTATAATGAGAGACTACCCTATCAAGCCGACGTCAAATTGGAATCAGAACATGTGTAGTTAGGAAAAATCCTACATGTTATTGAAAAATACTAAAAATGTTATATATTCAATTCGAAGATCTTGAAATCTGTGCAGTATTTTACGAGTTAAGTAAATACGAAAGCATTTATATACATAAATTTTGCAAATAAGTTATCAGGTGCAGGGTTTTCACATTTTACTTGGCAAGTGGTCAGATTTTATATCACTTAATATACAAAGAAATAATCTGACCACTTGCCCACAAGCAAAATATGAAAACCCTTCACCTGAGAAACTTACACAATAAATTTATACCAATGATTTTCTCATTTTTGCTAAAAAATTTGGTCCTTACGTAAATTTCGCTACTTTTGAAGGCGAACTTCTTTGTTTTTGTTAGGATATCAATACTTTGCAAGTACGAAAACTTGACCCCCCTCATATTTATGTTTTTTGTCGGAAACAGACGACCTTGGAGACGTACGTATTATATTTACGACTAGATATTGATATCCATGATCTAGTGCACATCACAGTGCTACTCTCAAAGTAAGTTCAAAGTTCCGGCGCAATGAGAGCCAGTCTACTTCAGTCTTTAATTGTTCTTAGAATTCAATTATTTAACACACTCAATGTACTAATTGTATAGTCTGCTGGTGGCGAATTCATTCGATTTTCGAACAAAAAGAAGGTTAGAACAATGCGGTTAATATTTTTACAATGAATAACTTTTATTCAAAACATTTAATTCGAAAACCAAATATTTTCGGCACAAATCAAAATTTGAATAAGAAACGACACTGTTGAAGTCAATAGTAATGAGTGTGTTAAATAATTGAATTCTAGTAATTAATAATTGAATTCTAATAATTGGCGTTAATGGTAGTCCATCAACGCCAAAATTCGAGCTAAAAAATGCTTTTAGAAAAGTCAGTAAGTCTGTTTTCGAAAAAATTCTTCGTCTAAAAGTTGTTCATTATAAATATAATAACAACTTTGATTGGAAACATTTATCCGAAATCGGAAATTTTAGCTCGACTTTTGGCGTTGATGGTACATATTTCAAACAAGTGACGGTATTTTTTTTCTACGAAACCGATAGAGGACATATTTCAATTTTGTAATAATAGAAATCAAAATAATATATATGAGAAATGTAATTTATATGTTGATTTTTTTTTTTGTCAACATTTATCTTCTACTTTTTTTTCTTTTTATAAAAACATTCTATAAAATTTTCTCTTCCTTTCGTCATGCCTAAACGATTTGTGTGGAAAGCAAAAAGTACTGAATGAAAGTATAAAAAAAAAAATGTTTATACAATTTTTTAATATATAGAATACGATATTTTGTTGTTGTTATATTGCTAACATTTATATTTAACTGTTTTTGTAAACTTTTTGTGTCCTAAAGATGGTGATACTTATAATAATAAATATTTGAACTATCACCATATGGTATGTTAACTTATCATTATAATTCTTATTAAGAAATTTGCTTAGTCTACGTAGCTCCTACGTGACGAATTTTTTTTTTCTCATAAAAACCAAAGAATTGATTTATCAATAATTTCGATTAAATTGATTTAAAACAGTTACATTTGTGGTGTGAATATTTTTTCCCCATATTCCATCGCCGCAACGATTCTCAACATTATTAATAAACCTATATAAAATGCTACAAAATACGATCTGTATGTGAATAATCAAGCATGTACAGGGTGTCGCAAAAGTACCTTCACGATTTTTAATTTCAAAAATTCTTTCTGGAATTAATATTTATTGAGTATCTTTTTTTTAGATTATAGTAAGTAGGTACTTAAAAAACAAGGGGCGGTTAAATGACTTAACTGTCGGCGTATGGAACGAAGTAACCAGCTATGCTTGAGAAGGTTTTCTGCAGTTTCCTTCACGAACTCCAGACGAATATCGGCATAGTTCCTATCAGAGTCGGCTGCAGCCGCATATCCTACCAATTCCTAGCCTACTCACAAATTCCTTCCACTCCACTAACATCCTCACATCCTCAGGCATCACAATGGACCTTATGGCCGAAGTGTAGCCCGTTCAGGGCAGCCTCTAAAATCCATCTATCTAAGTAGGTACTTGGAAGTTTCGTTCTGGAGCGATAACAGCCTACAGAAAGGATAAATATCATAACTTTCTATTTGGAAAACGGAACAAGCTTTATTTCTACTCGGAGACACTATCGACGATATTTTAATGTCAGATATGCTCCCGCTAACCATTCGATATTGCAGATTAATTTCTTAGGGGTTATCTGAAAGAAAGAGTTTATGCAAACAAGCCACAATGCTTGGAACAACTTTGAATATTAAGCGAGAGAGTTTGGGGATATATCAAGAAACTTTAGGAAAGGTTCTGGAAAATGTGCTGAAAAGAGCTCATAGTTTTCAGCGCAAAAGTTGACATCATTTGTTATACATCATTTTTCATAAATAGTTGGAAAAAAAATTTCAAGAAACACACTTTATATTATGAGTTGCAAAATATAAATTTACATAACTTCTCATATACTTTATTTAATTTAAAATCGTGAAAGTACTTTTGCGCCACCTTGTATATGCGTGTATGTGTTATCTATTTAATATATATATATATATGGGATAGGTGTTATCAATCTTCCCCTTTTCCACAATACTCACAACCCAACACGTATATACAATGTTTGTTATATTGTTGACATATTCATCAATCACTAAATGTTATTTAGTGCTTTTAGTGATGCGAATTTATAGAAGTAGGTAGGTAGGTTGATAGGTAGGTACTCCTTTACTATAGTAATCTGCAATTTATTTTTATTCAATTGATATTTTATTTATTTATTATGAAGAAAATGAATTCAATTCATAAAACGTTTATTATAAATAATGACCGACGAACTGGCTCTGGCTGTCTAAAGGCCTGGCATTAGGCCTAGCTAACTGACTGGTATTTGTTTGTTTTCTATTTTATTAAAGATTGTTATAAATTGTGAAACGTATATTTTTGACAAGCTAATTTAGTTTGACTTGTATATATAGAAATGTTTCGAATAAAAGTTATCAAGTTATAAAAAAAATGGTTCTGTTATAAACATTTTTTCTTTCCAAAACCGATTGGATTCGATGTGTGTGAAGTTGGCTCCACATTTTTTCTTAATGAGTTACTTTTCGAGTTGTACCGGATTTTTACTACATGGTATCGTTCTTCTATGAATTTATCCCAAGAATAGAAAAATTTCTGGCTCCACATTTTTCGAAAATTGAACTTTTTTTTGGTTGTACTGATTGGTTTTTAGAGGTTGTACCGTTCATAAATATCCCAAAATAAGCATCTTCTATAAATTAATCCCGAAAATAGAATAAATTCTGGTTCCACATTTTTTGAAAATTGAACTTTTTTTGGTTGTACCGATTTGTACTAGGTTTACCAAAGTTTTGCCGTTTCAGAAAAAACCCCGAACACTCGAAATATTTGGAGCGTAAAATAGGCTCCACATTTTTCGAAAATTACTTATGTCGTAGGAGTCCTTCGGATGGGAAGGATTTTCATGTAAATAATATTTTTTATTTTTTTATCAATCGACAACAATATCACCAAGCTCGTCGGAGAATCCATTCCCCGCATTGGCCAACAAAAGTTAACCTATAATTTCTAGGTATTTCTCCATTATTACGGCTTTGGGCTGCATATATTAAAAACCGCTAATCGTATCGTATTTAAACCAACATAATCGTTTTCGCTAGGTCCAAATTAGGTTGAAACTAAGTTAAAACCGGGAACAAAAACATTTTCTTCAATTTTTGCGATTTTTTTAAGGGGATTTTTTTATCGGGTTGATTGTTTTCTGGGGTAATAATACGAAAAAAGTGAAGAAAATTTTTGTTATCGATTTTAATAAAAAATCATATTCTAAGGTAATTTTGACCCAATCGACACGAAAATCAGGTTTATTTTAACGTCCGGCCAACACGTTTCAAAATTTTCGTTTGTCAATTCATAGAGTTTTTAATTTTAGCACCATGGGTCTGATACCTTGAAAACCGTTAGTCGTATCGTATTTTAACCAACAGCATCGTTTTCGCTAGGTTAAAATTTACTTTAAACGAACTTTATATCAAAATCGGGGGCCAAAAAATATTCTCCAATTTTTGCGTATTTATTAAGGGGTACCCCTTGGAAAAAATGCGAAAATAATTAAATAATTTTTTGCTATCGATTTATAGAAGAATCATTTTCTAAGGTAATTTTGACCCAAACGGCACGAAAATCAGGTCCATTTTAATGTCCGGCGAACACATTTCAAAATTATCGTTTCTCAATTCATAGATTTTTGAATTTTAGCACCATAGATCTGATATCCTGAATACCGTTAATCGTATCGTATTTTAACCAACAGCATCGTTTTCGCTAGGTTAACATTTACTTTAAACAAAGTTTATATCAAAATCGGGGTCCAAAAAATGTATTCCAATTTTTGCGAATTTCTTAAGGGGTACCCCTTGGATAAAATGCGAAAAAAATTAAATAAATTTTTACTATCGATTTATAAAAAAATCATTTTCTAAGGTAATTTTGACCCAAACGACACGAAAATCGGGTTCATTTTAACGTCCGACCAACACATTTCAAAATTTTCGTTTCTCAATTCATAGATTTTTGAATTTTAGCACCATGGGTTGATTTTTAATAATTTACAATCGTGACCAATGAGATTATAACAAGAAAATAATTAAACATTTATTTAATAGTAAATGAATATAAATATTTTCTTAAATGTTCTCTGTGCTTTATACTCTCTCTTTCATATTCATTTCACATCTCAAGTTCATTGAAGTATCTTGAAAACGTCGTTCATATCTCAAAAAGTTTTTTTATACCCGATGTATATATACCAGAATACTCATATTAAGTTTAGTTCCAACTTTGTAACGGTTGAAAATATAGATAGTAGAAAAAAATTTATGGTATAGACCCATAAACAGACAGACATACGGACAGATGGGCATAATAAGGTCATTATGTGAGTACCTGTACTCAAAATTTTATTCAAGATATACCAACAATATTTATGAGTGACGGAATGCCTTGGCAAACGAATGAAATTCGCCTTTTATTGAAATTAATATAACAAGTGGAATTGGCTTCCGTTCAATTGATTGGATTTCCATTAAAAATACAATAATATATACAGACTGTGTTGGCAAGCTTTTCCAATAGAGAATCAATGTTAAATATTATTTATTACTAACTGTTCGTGTAGTTACTGTAAAAAGTCAGTCAGTACACATGTAATGGTTAAATATGTTGAATATAATGAATTTTTAACTGTAGTATGTGAATCACAAATCCCCACTCTTAAATGACAAACAAACAACCATACGCATACATGTGTATGGTTGATGACTGTACATGTGATGACTCTCATAACATGTGTACTGACTGACTTCATATAGTAACCAGACGGACAGTCAGTAATAAATAATATTAAACATTGATTCCCTATTGGAAAATCTTGCCAACACACACAGTATACACACACACACACAAACACATACACACGCGCGCACACATAGATGAATGTGAACAAATGTTATCAGTTTTTTATTTCTATAAATTATATTTTTCTATATAGCTATTAACTGTGATGGTTGTAAATCACTTGTTTAGTATTTAATGTCGAAAACGTCATGAGAAACGTTTTTGATTGTATATCATATTAAATTTTGTCTCTTTGGAATCATTTTCTAAGACTTTTTATTGATTTCTATAAGAACACTTAAGATCCCAATTTAAGAAGTGAAGTAGTTTTTTGTTTGAAAAAATAGTGTCGCCTTTAAATTAATATTTGAGAAATACAAAAGATTAATGGTATTCGAGTTTCATATACGCACGACATGTTACGTCTACTATCCGTCCCATTATAAGGAGTATAATCTGCAAGACATATAACCAGTAATAATTAATACTTCAAAATATTGTAGGAAAATGTAGTTTGGCTTCATTATACCAGTTTATTTAGAATTATGATGCCATTAGAAACTTTTTTATCGTAAATTAACGCTCATCTGTAATAAAATAACTGATGTATTCAATCAGTTTAAATTTGAATGCAGGCACTGGAATGGGATATTTTAAGGTTCATGAAAAATGATGAAAATTTTTTTAAATCAATGAAATATTGTTAAAAAAATGTGTGGCGCCTTATCTATTTAAGCTCACGGGAAAGTGAAACTTTAGGCGTAGATGATATTTGTATGTTAAATATTATATATATATATATATATATATATATATATATATATATATATATATATATATCAACGCATCCATATATAGGTACAGTCTGTTTTCAAAAGCATTTCTAATTGGGAATCAATGTTAAATAAATAAATAAAATATTTATTATAAAACCATACATACATACACATACTTATAAACATCTGGCTGATTGTGTTATGATGTTAGTTTGATGTCATTTATGAGTGGGGATTTAGTGATGCCCACTTAATTTATAATATTATTATTCATTACGTATCCACACACACACTACTGACTACAGAGTATCCCCACTATTTTTATTTCTTTATGAAACATTGTGTAGTTATATAGTAAATAATATTTAACATTGATTCTTTATTAGCAAAGCTTTCCAAACAGACGGTATACGCCTATCTCTTGGTCATTCGAACCGGCGTCATTACTCTTTGAATTTCACAAGTACATGTGACATATGAGCCAAAAAGTAGCGTTTTGTTTTCAAAATTTTGTAGTTGATTTTTCACATTATTAATTCGGTTATTGAAAAAATTTTTCGAATATATCTCATATTTTCGAATACAGTTTCGAAAATTGAATGAATATTATTAAATCAATTATAAACTCATTTGAAAAAATAACGCTACTTTTGTTGACAATGTGTATCTAACTATCGGGATATGAAATTAGCAACATCGTATAAATGTCGTATATTTATTTGTAAATAAAATAAAAAAAGAGGCAGACATAATATAATTTATTATTTCCTATTCATTAATAATCTCTTCAGAAATAATGTATGCCTATCTCATTCTCTCTTTATATAATATGTAATGTTCATTTCATTTATACAATGTTGCAGATTTCGTATACCAATGGCTAGTCTTGATGATTACAGCCTGTATATATTAACACATATATAATAGGGAATATGCATGAAAATTTTTTTTCACATTTATTTCCAGAATATGAAAATACTGTTAATACTGTAATAATATTTAAAAACGAAATTAAAATCCGACAAATATCAAGGAAGCTATAAGCTTTTAAAAATTATTATCTGTCTCTTTCTTGCAAAAATACTAAAAACGGAGTTTTACGTGTATTTTAAATGGTGAAAGTGTAATATGCCGTCACATAACATATCAAGAGGGCTATCACCCTGTTTGTCTAATCGGGAATTTCAATCATTCGTATCTCGCTTATTTTTAAATCTCGTTATTTAAAAAGTAATTTTAACTTGATATTTGTCAAGTAAACATGCTTCAATTCAAGTGAAAAAAAATTTCCATGCATATTCCCTATTATCGACTCAAAATATAAAGATTTTCTTGAAAACTGAAGCAAAAAAAAAAACTATCGAAAATAGTTAGTCTAGTATATGTGAATGTAATACGAGTTAATATCCATAAAATGTAAATGTATCAAAAAGCATTAAAATAGTCAATTCTATGAAATTTATATACCGAAAGTTTTCTTTTCGTTTGTTATCTCTTATATATATATATATATTATTTGAATGTTTATGAAATCGAAGGGTGTTGTGTCGTTGTTTGGCAATTTGATTTGATATCCTCTCTGCCTGAGATTGACCACTATATATGTTATACAAGTCCCCTTGTGATCGTAATTCACGCTCGTGTGCACGGTATCTGTAATTTGAACGACTCTTCTTCGTATATACATATACTGAGCAATATCCTTTTCTCTCTGGTATTAAGTATCTGAACAATCACACACTGTGTGTCTACGCCGATATATTCCCCTATTCTGTACACAGTTTCTTTCCATTTACAGTTGCATTCAGCGTAATTCTTAATGTAAGAATTAGTAAATCAATTGACTAGGGAACTATAATTGCAAAAGATACAAAATCGGCAGTTAGTCTGAGCCAAAATAGATTGCGGTTTCTGACGAGATTTCATACGGGGCATTGCAGGATATGGGGACACCCTAGGAAGCTTGATTTGGGCAACTGAATAAAATGTCTGGGAGTTTACCAGATACGTTCAGGGGAGCTACAATCCCTAGACCCTATGTAGATCCTGTAGTTTGTGAAAAAACAGGCTTGTTGCTCTAAGGTGCTCTAAGATTAGACTATTCCTCGTTAAGAACAATTGCACTTTGACCTTATGGCCCATTGTGCTCCCCCTTCTACCTCAGTCCGACGAGACTCGCATCTCCCATATGTTGGAAATAGCCTGGAGCTTGCTTATCAGGTCCTCCCGAAGGCTCATATATTCGGTGTGAGATGCACCGAATATCCTGTATCCGCTATAACCTAGAGGTTCGCGGTCAAAGATTAGGTGGCTGAATGTTTCTTCCTCATCGCCACACAATCAGCACATAATGGACCCTTTATGGAGTCCCATTGTGTGCAAGTGCTTCCAGTGCTTCAAGTGCAGGGGATAATGCCCGTTAATGAATCCGGTAACCCTCCGCAGTAGCATCGTGTTGAGCCTCAGTGCATCGAGAGACAGCCTCTTTGTTGCACTCTGAAGCAGTACCTTCCCAAACTCTTGCCGCAAGGCGCCAGATGGTAGAGCACAACAGTCAAATAGGTCGCAATGAACCAAATATCCATTATCTATCATTCAACCAACCTCAATCGAATTTGATTTCTTTTCGCCGAAATCATTCCACCAGAAAGTTCTTTAGGTAATTTTTAAAGATTTAAATATTATTAGAGTTTTCAAAACTTTAATAATACCATGTTTATTAATTCAATCATATTACTGGTAAACAGCCACACTTCTAATTACAAACTGGTTGCCTATACGTCTCACAACCGATCGATCATTTCCAAATGGAATGACGGACACATTTTGTTTGTGAATAACTTTTGCAGTTGTTGTTGATATATTTAAGGCTCCATGTTTGCTCATATTATAGCCCATGATTATATACATTTTTCGCTATATAATACATAAATTGGTAACATTTTTATTGATAGCTGGAGATAATATTATGACTGATTACATATCAGTTTTGTCTATATATTTTTTTTTCCGTTATTATTATTTAGTTTTTGGGAATATTATTTAACCGACCATTATTCTATTCTTGACCGCATATAATTTTTACATTATGTATGCTATATATTGTATAGGGAGTAATAGCAGTAGTTTAACAGCAAAATAATCTATGAATTTTGATGTTCGTAATATGAAACGAATAAAAAAAAAAAGGCGGCCTTTGTTATTCACACGGTACCATGAAAATAATGTTTTGGCGTTTGCAGTTATCATAACAAACAGTATTAAGGTTGTTCGGCGATTATAGCAAAGTATTGGAAGAAGTCTGAAATTGTAATATGATATATTAATTTTATAGACCAGTCAGTGCGGATTTATTAACTTCTATGTGAATAAGATCTACTTTTTTTCTGAAAAATGTATCGCGATTGGACTATTTGTTCGAAGATACTTATGAAAAAGTTATAAAAATGCACAGTATGGCTGATAATTTGATTTTAAGATTTCATTTTCGTGATTTTTTTTGGGTCAGGAAAGAATGATTTTTAGACTGGTTTTTTGCTAATCTGTCAATAACTCGAGGGAGTGCACGTCGTAATAAAACACCCCGTATATCCACCCACCTACATAAAAACAACATAATTATTTAACGAGCCTAAATTTATTCAAATTAGTTTCAGGTAAAAACAGATTTATAATTTATTTTATTGCTTTAACATGAATGGGAAGACTGAGTTTGCATGTCTCTAACCATGGAATCCATAATTAGGTGTACATCCTGACAAAGATAATAATAATGAATATTCAGTATAGGAATCAGTCAGGACAGAACGTTGTTTAGTCTTCGTTTCCTTATGACAATGTCGATTCACACATAGGCAAATCCGAAACAAGAATATATATTCGCTATATTTTGTGTTATTGTGATATTTTTCTCGGATATTTCCAAAATTTCAAAAATCTTCTTCAAATTTTCTGGCTGGTAAGATTAAATCAGTTTGTAAAATAAAAATTTCATTTTTTAATCTCTTTTGATCCTTATGAAATGCCTGAATCTTTTTAGCAAATGCGTTTCACACTTATTATAACACAAGATTGTTTCAAAGAAAAAGATATAAATTCCATACTCATAAATCATAGCTCAAATTCTTCAATTTCTTTCTGTCAAGACATCGCGAGCAATCCAACAAATTGGGCTTCGGGTTCGACCGATCGATCGCGATCGACTTGTTGGCTACCCCTGATATAGAATATTCATGAAATTTAACAGGTTTTCGGTTTTCTTAACGTAAGATTCTTACTAGAAAACATGGTCTGAAAAATGAGTTTTTGTATCCATGTCAGGAGTTTTGATCGTAAATATGTCATAATTTTGGTGTCCAAATAATTTCTATGTAATTTATAGGACAAAATTGGCACTTAATCTATACGACGTTATTCACGTTAAAAAGACATGAAGCACTATCGACATGTTACCGTGTAAATAAACACATCATAAAAAAAAAACCTATAAAAACCAAAATCAATAAACATTTATTATATTGTATTGAGTATATTGACTATGATGTGATGTGCATCATATACAAAAATATTCAATGAGTTTTTATTCAATTTTTAAATAGCCATGCATTTAATTCATATAAAAGTAGTAGTCCCTTTTTATGAACCATCCCATCTGCCCTCTTTAGTCCATTATGTTGTACTGAATACAATAGATGTGCGTGCGCTATTGATTTAGACATTATGCATCAAAACTATCAAGTATTTATTATTTTTGTTTTTATATATCTGCCGTTGGCAGTTTGTTCGGCTTCATATTTTGCAAAAACAAAAATTATAAAAATCATGTTCACAGCGAAATTTACTATGAAAATGATATTAAAGGAAAATGAAAATTAAAACTAAGCTAACCTGAGCGAGACATTTTTTTTTAACAAATAAACCTTATGACAATTTAGAGGTGAAAAACCACGCGAGAATTAACAGAAGCCACCTATATAAATGTTCTCATTGTAATATGCAATGGAATTACGATAAAAATAATTACGAGTTGCCATAAATTGCATATTTTTCAAAAAAGTAAACTTACAGTTATTAAATCAGTTATAGAAAATTGTTGAATTTTGTAATAAATTCTTAAATAAATTCTTAAAAACCCGATGGTCATTTTTCCAAAGTTTTAAGGAAAAATATTTCTAAGGAATTGAGGAAAGTATGTGTCGAATTTCCGAACAACCGTGACTATATTGAGAGAGTACGAAGTAAAAACACGCGGAATCGTGCATTTTATTTCACCATGTTTATGAAGATGCATATTAAATTTCTCCAACTAACATAATGATTTTCTCATAAACGCCATGGTGATAAATTCCCGAAAAATTCACCTGATTTCTGAGGATTCATTTTACTAATATTGTGAATTTCGTGTGAAGTTCTTGACAACCTAATAATAGTTTGGAAATACCTTATGCATTATGCAAAATACATAAAAAATACAAAAGAAAAAATAATATAAATTAATTTCTAGACTACATCGCATAGCGTGTACTACATTATCAAAAAGGTATTGTCTTGTCCTTTTTTTTTATGCTGAACAAGCAACATAACCCGTGGAAATGCGAATCGTTAATAAAATCCAAACAATATCTACACCTTAAGGATATTTTGTCGATATAGTAATATATTCGGAAATAGAAACGCATGTTACAATTTTTCTGTATTATACAGGGTGGTGCATAAGTAACGTTAAGGTTTATTTAATGAAAGCGTATTTATTCATCATTTGGTTATAACTCGTGAATCAATTGCATCTTATATGGGAAAAGGTGTAACATATGTAAAATTCTTTGCAAAGATCGGCTAGACATCGCCAACTGCTGAGAACGTCACCTGGTGGAAGTTTCGTGGTTTTCCTCAACACTTGCAATTGCATCCGAGCAATGTTCACATCATTTCGAACTGCACGAGGTCTACCAGCACGCGAATGATTACAGATAATCCCCATTTTGCCGAAAACACTGAACCAATCGGTAAATTGTCGGAACATGAAAGAAATTTCGATATGATCTTTGTGTCCAATGCTGACAATAATCCAATGATGACTTTCAAAATAAAATTGGTTCCTTATTCTGTGCTGAATCTTTCCATCATAAATTTTCCAAGTTTTTAAGTTAATTCTGAAAAAAATTTAAAAAAATACGTAAACAAAAAATTTATTCACTAATTAAATCATAACGTTACTTATGCGTCACCCTATATAATATACAATCTACATTATACGCTTATGATAAAAAAAAAATTGGATACACGAATTGAATTTCGCAATTTCTATTCAATATTTTTACATTAAATAACAAAAAAAAACAAAACACACACACACACACAATATTGGCTTTTGACATTACCCATAATAAATCTACCACAAACTAAAAATTTGATATTATATGAAATGTTTATAAAAATATTATTATATCAACATGAACAAAACATATCAAATAAACTAATTTTTCAATTTAATAGTAATTTTTTTTCTCGCTAAAATAGAGCCTACTTGAACACACAAAATGTATTCATAATCACGCCTAATCAAAAATGTTAAACCTACCAAAGTAAAAGAAGCAATATTTATTTTTTTGAATTATCCACAAAAACGATATCATCAAAATTCATAACTGAAAAAGAGTTTTTTAATTTATACAAAATTTTTAACAAAGAAAGTTTACAATTAAACAAAGATAGTATACTTTGATACATTTAAATTCTTGTGTTTGACGACAGATATGAAAAATATACTTCGAAAAAGCCTGTAATTTCGTTATTTTTATAGAATTAAATGAATTTTTCAAATGTATTTTTGTATTAATTTTCAAATAAATATAAAATATATCATTTTCTTTTTTTCGTGCACGTAATCTCGAGGACCAAATATTATTTCGACTTCGTTGAGGTGTTAATCGATTAACAATACGCGGAACATATTCTGAAAGGACATCCCTCCCTTAATTAAAGTCTGTAATATTATCCCGCGGTGTAAGCTACTGGCCGCATTGGCTTCGCACTGAAATTATGCCTAGACTATTTCTTGTTTGACCAAATATTTCATACAATAAATGTTTGGTTTCAATAGAGCAACATTATTATAATGAAAAATTTCCTCTTTCTTACCCAATTTAAAAGTTAGGTTTTTATCGTACCTTTCACACGGCACAGATACATGAAAAATTTGTATAGCCTATAACCTTCCTCAATAAATAGGGTATCTAACGTATAAGGAAATTTCGAACTGGTAGTTCCTAAGATTACTTAAAACAATTTAAACTCTCAAGTTTTAAAAAATCAGTATAGATATAAATATAGAGCACGGTAGTGCGACAGGATGAGTTTAAGGGGTTTGGCCTGTGTTATATTATAGGAGAAATTTTTCTAATCTATTATGCTTACCAAATTCAGTATCATTGCGAAAATATTTTCTAAATTTTGTTAATATAGATATTGCTATAGAAATTATAAACTATATTAGAGATTTGGGCCGGAACGTTCAGAAAACGGCTTTATCTTTGGAACGGTTTAGATTTTTTAATTTCGAATAGTTTTTCTGGAGTTATAAGGAAATTTTACCTAGAGTCTTTTTGTATCATTATTTCGCTATTTCCCATAATTTTCATATACACGAACACACCCCCCCCCCCCCCAAGATATTTCCCTTGTATATATACAAGGAGAGATTCAATTTTGATCACATATTGATTCAATTTTTGACCATTTGATGTGTACCATTCATATTATTTTAAATAAAATGTTCAATTTTTTTTTTCACTTCTCTATATATTTTTTTTGTTTTTACTCTACACTCTTCTATATACATTTGTAAAATTAATTGATACAAAAATGTCAGTAACAAATGATTTATAAAACTATATATATATAAATAGTATAACACCATCCATTTTTTAATGTAAAATATTACATTTAATACATACATCATATCCAACCATAACATTATATTATATCCATCCCAACACTACATAATATATATACTATACGTACCTACTCTTCATATAGAGTTAGTTCATGTTACAATATTTATATATTTTGTATATATTATAATAGTGTTTGTGTTTTGTATTTTATGTAGTACGGTGTGTAACGTTCATATGCTGGGCTATTCATTTTCCAAAATTCAGTACATCGAAGTAAACAAAAAAATACTCACGAAAGTCCAAAAAAGTGCATAAATATTCTTATTTCCATCGTATCAACGATTTATTTTGCATATTAAGAACAACATTATAGAAAGTTGTTTCTAAAAATTTGGCCTAGTCGACGAGTCATTATAAAAATTATGTATTTAGACCCGTGGACGGAGATGTATGTTGTTTTTAACCCTTTAACTGTTAAAAATTATTTTAAAATTAACTAGCTTTCCCAAACATGTTTCGCCTTTCCTACTATGCTTGCCTCCAAGAGTGTATAGACCCAAGCGTGAGCATGGTGTCATGCTTATCACCACTTTGCTCGGACACGACTGTGACAATCATATTATAAACGCCTTAATAAGTTCTTAGGATTTGAAAGATTAAAATTGAATTCAATTCATAAAATATAATTTAAATAAGTGAAAATAACAACTTACAGAGTTAATTGCTTAAAAATCCGGTACATACTGAGTTTATGATAAAATGTTTCAAACAAAAGTTGTTTATTTAAAAAGAAAGGAACATTTTTTGTTCTTTGAAATCTTTTACGATTTCAAAGATGGGCAGTTTGCTGATATTCAATTTTGCCTATTCACGAACTTGGCCCTTCTCTAGAAGATACATAAAAAGGCTCGTTCAGCTCGTTATCTGTTTTCGTTTTTGAGGTATCGTATGCACAGACAGAAAGTTGTTACAAAGTCGGAACTAAACTTAATAAACCCTTATATATATATGTATATATATATATATATATATATATATATATATATATATATATATATATATATATATATATATCGTACATACCGGGTTTAAAAATTAAATGAACGGCTGCCATTTTTATATAATTCAAACCGAACATGTGAACACGTTATTTAATAATTAGTTTTGCAAAATTCCATCGGTAATACCGTTGAGTTGTAATTTATTTCGTATAAAACAAAATTGCTTAAAATTGGTAAAGTAAGCGTTTTCTCGTGTAAAAGTACATTCGACATTTGCTTCATGTAAATTGGTATGTAGAATTTTGAAAACGTAAATCTTGTTACGTTACATTTACGTTACATCCTGTATATGTATATATGTATATGTATACACACATATAGCTTTCGTTTACTGCCATCAACAGAAAAACTACAGTTTGATCATAGGAAAGGTCACTTCACCGCTATATATCAAATCATTGTATTTATAGTAAAGAAAGAACAACATCGTCCTAACAAATAAAGCAGGCAACAACAACAACAACAACAACAACATCCAACATCCAACCAAACAACTATATACCCATCAATGTAGAAGACGATTATACGGTACAGAAATGGTAAGAAGAAGAACTGAAATGTTTATACATCCCATCAAAAAAATATAAATATAAAAAAGTGCACAATTCTCTATACAACTCTAACATGTATCTATCGTATTGGTCTAAGATCCGGCCTTAGAAAAATCTTCCCTCATCTGTTAATTGAATGAAATAATATTTAAAAGGCAGATAACCGTATTCTATATGTATGAGTGCAATGTCTGCCACCGTAGTCCTACTGGCTATTAAGATTAATTAATTAATTAATTAATATGATATAGTGTCTTTGTTTGTTGCTCGAACAAATAAAATTGTCTCTCTCTCTGCGTAGAACACATTTTTTGAAAATTTTATTACTGTGATATTATAATGATATTATAAAATATATTTTATATAATAAATATATAATTAAATTATTTGCAGCCTATATAACAAAATTTTTAAGTAATAAAATTTTCAAAAAATGTGTTCTACACAGAGAGAAAGACAATTATATTTGTTCGAGCAACAAACAAAGACACTATATCATATTAATTAATTAATTAATTAATCTTAATAACCAGCAGGACTACGGTGGCAGACATTGCACTCATACATTTATAATATGGTTATCTGCCTTTTAAACATTATTTCATTGAAATAACAGATGAGGGAAGATTTTTCTAAATTGCCGATGTCGGGATTCGAACCCATAACCTCCCAGTTTCCAAGGATGCATACTGCGCAGACATAACGCCTTAGACCGCTCGGCTACTTGTACTGGTAAAAATACGAATTACTCTTGTTTCTAATAAATTTTCAAATTGAACTTTATTTAAGAGTACGCTAGTTAACAAAAACGTACACAGACACGGAACGTTACGCCTGTTGCAAACGTAAATATTCGAAACAATAAATCCGTTTGTTTTGTTTTTGTAACTTTATTACTGCAATTAAAATGTAAATTTTTCGTTCTTACGAAACCATCAATTTATAAAAATGTATTCATCCTTCATCGAATTTTTCACAAAACCTCCTCCGTTTTATACATAGAGATAGTTATATGAAAAACATACGTCGAACACATATCACATTGAGTATTTCGTTTCTTTTCTACGTTTTTAATCGAGTTTTATGATCAGCTGTAATCATAAACATTAAATAAACATTTAAATTTAATTGTCTTTTGTTTTTTTGGTCGGTTGTGAAGTTTGTTATAGGTTTATTTTGTACTAATAATAATAATAAACTATTGTATTCGATTCGAGAAAAGTATGTTTAACCCCCACCTATCTGAATACTTTACACTAACATGTTCATCGTCTGTCATTTTATCGAAAACTATCAATTTGATTTGACTTAAAATTATGACAAGAGTCACGATTATTCTAAACCAGCCCAAGTGGTCGAGCGGTCTAAAGCGTTATATCTGCGCAGTATGCCTACTTGAAAATGGGAGGTTATGGGTTCGAATCCCGACATCGGCAGTTTGTCAATTAAAAAACAAAAAGAGGGCGGCTATACTTGAGAAGGTTTTCTGCAGTTTCCTTCACGAACTCCAGATGAATATCGGCATAGTTCCTATCATAGTCGGCTGCAGCTGCATATCCTACCAATTTCTAGTCTATACCCAGAAATTCCTTCTACTCCACTCACATCCTCACATCCTTAGGCATCACAATGGACCTATGGGTCCAATCTATCTATATCTATCTATTCAAAACTTCTACAGTAGTGTAATAGTTTTTATACACTCACCCCTTCATCATGTGGAAACATATTGATCCGATTGGGACTGTTGAAGCGTGAGAGAAATCCCTTTATACTCAAATCAAATAATCCGAGTCAAAATTTAGAGCTTCATTAGAGCCTCCAAATCATCATTCCATAATGAAATTGAAAACCTTAGGATATCTATTTTAATATAATCAAAGGCATCAATGGGTAATCAAAGATGCGCAAAATCGCTTTTTCCCAAGCTCAATGCCCTATTGTTGACCTAATTTAATAATAAGACCTAATTTAATAAATATGGCATCCAAATCATCAGTTTTATGGTTTTTCTTTGACGACTTTTATGTCCTATTGATGGCCTAAGTTAATAATAAGGCATCAATAGAGCATCATAAACAGCATGTTTTATGGTTTATTTTACTGCGTTTTGAGTCCCTATTGAGTGTCTCGTGTGGAAGCTTTCATTCCAGGATGACCATTTGTAGGAAATTTAATGTTTCAATATATTCTTCTCAGGCGCAAGTTGTTATTCCCGCTTGTGTTTACACTATGTTATTTTGGCCAAAAGTAAGTAACATTCTTAAAAATCGTTTTTGAGACTCATCCTAGTCCCATTTTCAAAATTTTGCAGATTTTAACGAACAGCTTATCTTAAACAATTTTTTTCTAAAACCAAATAGATTTTACACCTACACTACTTAATTTATAAGTGATCGAATATGAGGGGAATACACTTTCAAGCATGTAGTTTTGCATTTATTTGCGTGAATCATACAATAGACTCTTGTGTAAAGTCTTAAACGTTCTTTTTTTGATTATTTATATATATTATTTATATATTATGTGCATAAGGAACGGAACGATGGGTACACACACACACACACAAAAAACGATGAACGAAACAGATGATGTTTATTGTCAATGCTTTATCAAATGACAATAACATACAACTTTTAGATAATAAATTTTTATATGATTATATATATATATATATTTTATTATTATTATATAAAAATAGAGTTTATAATATATTACGTATATAATAGGGTATATCATTAGTTGAATCCGGTATTAAGTTATTACGGTTGAGCGAGCAGGTTAGCAATCATCATCGTATTTGTGAAACTTTAAAAAAAAGAAGAAGAAGAATTATTTTGTAATTTTTATTAACCCCCCAATGTTCAATGTATGTACCGACGGCGTATCTACCTAACTGTCGATTGGTTCGATTATACAAATAATATATAGATTGTAGAGGTTGCCCTGGACAGGCTAAACTGCGACCATAGGGTTCATTGTGATGCCTAAGGATGTGAGGATGTGAGTAGAGTGGAAGAAAGTTTTGTGTATAGACTAGGAACTGGTAGGATATGCGGCTGCATATCCGCCAACTACCTAATAATATTTACGTCAAGTTTTCCATTAACTTTGTAAATTTTTGCAAACTTCTCACTAAAACTCTGTTATTTTCTATAGGTATATTAAAAATGAAAACGCTTGATTTAAAATGTAATCTCATAAATATCAAATTAATATTTTATACCGCGCATTTAAATTTCAATAAGGCAATTTCAAATTTTCTTTTCGAACTGTTTATTTAAAGATATAACGAACGCATCTTCTTCCATGGATTACTCCTCCTTTTTAAAACAAACTAACAGCTTTTTGAAATTTTTTCGTGTAATCAATCAAGAGTTGAATTATTCATAAATGTATTAAAATTATTAATGTATTATATAAGTATATAAGTATGTGTATTATATATGTTTTATATAAGTTACCGCTAATATGTTATAGATTATAATCTAAGTAAAAACAATAAATAAAACTTTAAGTAAACAAGTGAAAATAACAACTAACTGAGTTAATTGCTTAAATACCCGGTATATATTGAATTTAAGTAAAAAAACTTTTGTAACAAAATTTGGTTATTTCTAAAAACGGGACGTTTTTCGTCTTTAAATTTTTGTTCGATTCCTTTTTTCAAAGATAGACAGTTCTATCCATTTTGCCCAAACATGGTCCGATTTTGCCCATTCACGATCTTGCCTTTTGAGCTCTAGAACGAATACACGGAATGTCAGCCTCCTGTCTCTTTACGTTTTTGAGTTATAGTATTTACGGACAGACGGAGGGAAAACTTTGCGGAAATGTACTAATTTGGTCATTTTTTGAACATCTATGCCAAAATTTTTTTCTGCGATAAATATGTATGTATTATTTACAATTTACGATTGAAGTTATAATTTGAAATATCTTTATACATCGGCTGAGTTTGAGAAAAACGATCAGGTAATGAATTTTTGCAGACACGATTTTCAACAATTTTACTCCACATTCATTTTTCGATTGTTCGTTCTTTCTGTACCCCCCCCCCCCTCTTTTCCCTTGACCTATGCCATTTATTAATAAAATTAGCCTTACAAATATCAAAATAATATCAGATACGACATTTCATTTTGATCGGACTAAAATTGTGACCACTAGAGATTGATTTATCTATTCTAAGGAAATTCACTAGGTTGACGCAGCTCCTGTGTCATGAATTTTTTATATTAAGAGAGATATTCTATACTTTTAATTTGGAGTTGATACATGAAAATTGGTTCTGAAGCCATTACATAGCAATAGTTCAAACACTAGCCAATCTTATCTTGAAGAAGTGTGCAAAACACGATCAGATCATTAATTTTTGAGAACCGAACCATGTCAACCGACTTCAAAAATAGAATTTTGGCAAAAACCCGATTAAGGGGTCTTTCACACCGAAGATGCAAGACGCAAGATGTAAATTATTTTTATATATTTACATTTATTTTGTATATTTATTTTCTTTCTTGTATTTCTTGTATTTGCTTGCATTTTCCCGAGAAAAACATTTGAAACCAATCAGAAGAACACAAACACGTAAGAAGCAAAACCACAACTGAAATAAAATCTAGAATGCATGCATCTTGCGTCTTGCATCTTCGGTATGAAAGACCCCTAACAACAGACAAACAATTGCTAGGCAACTTCGTCAATATACTTCCCAAGTCTCTATCTCCTCGAATTTTACTCTAATTGACTTAAAACTTTGGGAGAATATTCCAGACATATTTTACTATTTAATAAGACAATCAATAAAATCGATTTTTTTTTTAAATTTTCATGTAACCCTTTCAGGTAACATCCAAAAAATACAAATAGTTTATAACAAAAATAAATAAAAAATAAACCAAACCAAACAATATTAAAGTGTTTTATATATTATTATCGTTCCTTATTTTAACCGTTTAAATCAATCATTTTTTATATATCAGTTGTCCCAAGTGGATGTCGGTTGACTGCCTTGGTGGCTTGGCTTGTGTGTGTCGTCTTTTCTTTCTATTTTTTAACCCGACTTCAAAAAAGGAGGATGGTTCTCAATTCGTCTATATTTTTTTTTTTTTTTTATGTTTGTTACCTCAGAACTCCGTCATTTATAAACCGATTTTGAATTTTTTTTTTTTGTTTTAAAGGGTTTGATTCCCGATTGGTCCCATTGTCACCAAATCGCATTCTGATGAGGGGATCTCCGGGAAATTGAGGAAAATCCTCATTTTATATGTGATAACCGATTTTTGCGAAATTTTTTTTTTTTTTTTGAAAGGGTATACTCATTCATAATGGGAAAAAAATTATTGTTATTTTTGGAGGCGGTGTCAACATAGAGAAATTCACATAACTTTTGGACACCGCCTCCAAAAATAACAATAATTGTACATATATATTTAAAAATTTTTGCTTTGGTGAACTAAAATTGGCACAAGAATATGCAATTATTTTTTTACTTTTTAGTGCATCTTTTGTTAAGTCGGGTTTCCATTTTGTCAAAATAGGTTTTTTATTTTTTTTTAAACTAACTTTAAGTTTGACAAACGACTGGGTGTTCTTCTCTATGTTCTTCTTCTATTTAACTACTTATACGAGTTATACGGTTGTTGTCGTTTTAGAGAGCAATCGCATAACCTCACATTTATCTTTCATAAACATGTCTTATTGCACTGTACATACAGATTTATTTCCAAAAGCAATGGATGGCTCTTTTTATATATAAATCTCGTGAAAGATTTATATCTTATAATAATAGATGTGTGTTGTGTTGTGTTGTTAGTTTGTTTTGTTATTTGAATATGAAAATGATTAATATATTATTTATTTATTTCAAAATATACATTATTAAATGTTTACGCACTTTAAAATCACGAAAAATATTGTTATAGATATTTAAATTGTTACGATCGTTCTCAATTTTTGTTTCATATACCGGATGTTTGTCAGGTAGCATCCGACAAATAACTTCAACCAATAACATTTTTTTTGTAATTTCGTTTGTAACCAGCCCATGTGGGTGCGATCAGTCTAAGAGGCTCGACCTGCTTGGAACTGGGAGTGTTACTGGTTCCAAACCTGTCATCGGCAGTTTGTCAATTATAACTAATGGGGCGGTCAATTTACTAAGCTGTCGGCGTATGGATAAGATTGAAGTAACCGGCTTTGCATGTGAAGGTTTTCTACAGTTACAAACTCCTGATGGATATCGACATAGTTCCTATCAAAATCGGCACAACTTACCAATTCTTAGTCTGAATACAAACTCCGTGTCCTCCATTCACATCATTAAAATGTTCCGTTAAATAAATAATTAAAGTTTAAAAAATAATTATGTGGGTGGCCTCTGTTCTAGACCGTGCAGGCTCAACAAAAAAACCGGAGGTAAAACCCCATTATTATTATTATTAATTGCATTTGTAAAAACATGAAGTGTTATGTTTAAGTAGTGGGGTGCAATAAGTGATGATAATTTCAATCTTTAATTCAATATAATAAGACCCGGGCTCCTAATAAGCCCAGTTATCATAAGCCGTTATTGTAATTGTTGAGTTAATTCGAAATATCCAACAAAAATTTTCAACGTTCGATTTAAAAAAAAAAAAAAAACAAGAAATTTATTTGTTTTTAAACTTTTCTTCGGCTTAGATTTTTTCCGATCTGTAGGTTAAAAAGATATATTTTTCGGAATTTGATGAGGGATGCATTGACTTATTTTGCCTTTCTTGAACTTGTGCTAATTGTTTTGCTATACTTTTCGTTTAGTTTTTTGGTTAGCGATGGTGACTTCGAATATATGTAACTATATTACATTGAAGTTCATAATTCTAAAATGATCATCTTAATAATTAACAAGTTCATAATTTGCAAAACATAACATATAGTATACAACAGTATATATACAAACATAAAACTAGTATGGTTTCCTGTTAGCGGCTAATATCAATTCCTTTTCACTTCCCTCATCACAGAAACCATTACATATTTCATATACAACATACACTGTATATAGATATACCTACTCTTAAATATTTATGAGACTTAAATGCCAACAGAAAAAGTTACTATAATGCAAAAAAAAAAAAAAAAAACAAGAGATAATAATCTTAATCCCTTGAAATGTTGTAACATAATAACGTAGACTTAAAAAAATGAAGAATGAATACACGCAAATTCAAAATAAGTGAATTGATCATTGATTTGTCAACCATTTATTTAATATTTGTTTATTTGTGTATACTTTCGCGTCAACATAACGATGTTTGTCCAAATTCCTTTCGGTTACGTATGACAAACTGTAGAAGACTTTAGCGTATACTCCGACAAATTTCATTGTCATTGAATTTTTAATTAAATTAAAATACTGATATGAAAAAATTCACTCGTCAACCAGGAATCGAACCTCGGGCCTCTGGATGTCTAGTCCAGTATGCTTCCGCTACACCAAAGACGACTGTGTCGTAATAGCCAACTTTTTCATATTATTCTTATTTTTTTATATTTAGACAGTATTACTTCTGTTGAAGTTATTTATTTAATATTTGTTTATTTGTGTATACTTTCGCGTCAACATAACGATGTTTGTCCAAATTCCTTTCGGTTACGTATGACAAACTGTAGAAGACTTTAGCGTATACTCCGACAAATTTCATTGTCATTGAATTTTTAATTAATAATATTTGTTTAGAGCATCTCATTTTATAACGATCAACTTTGCAATTAAAAATTTTGCTTTACCTCTCTTAAATTTGTACAGCTTATCCGAACATGTTCATATATGGTAGCTGCGACCAAAACCTATCTTTTAAACGATAAGAGAGTCTTGAAAATATTGGAAATATTTCCTTTTGTTTGCTCAATTTGACACAAATTGGCTATAAAATAAAAGTATATAATAAAACGGAAAGTTGTACTTTGTTGGTAAGAAATGTTTATTACCAACTTATTCAGTTGTAATGCGAAAATCTTGATGTGTATTAACACACACATCATTATTTGCAGCCAAGAAAACAAAAGACATTACCATAAGAGATAACAGTTACCTGATCAGTACAATCGATTTGAAGATACTTTCATCCTCATGATTCGATTGTTCTAGCCCAAGCTATCCAGATCGAAAACCCCAGAGCAACCGCATATGATTTAAGAAGCTCTCCTCCATGTCAGTATGTTATTTTGACGTTAGAACAAGCTTAGTGACCTTTTCTCGTTTTCAAGTTATCAAGACAAACAATTGAACGGACATTCGAATTATTTGAGTAATTTATTTCCAATCAATATTTTCAAACATTACAGGCATGAGACTGAGCATACTCTTATATTTACCCAGGGATTTATTTGATTTTACACAATGCACTTGAATAGTTCTTCAAGGAAGCATTTCTGGAAAAAGAGATTCAAATTATAGTTTCTTGATTCGGAGAGGGACCAAGCAAGATCTCATAGTGATATTTGATTTTACCGTAATCTTGGACGCTATTTGAACGTCAACTGTGTGTTTTACTATAATCAGATAGTTGAGAAAAAAAACCATACTCACTGAATAAGTTCATAAATCTATTTAGATTAATAAATTAACCATTTTATAGGTGTCTTACAAATGGATTTCAAAGATAAGATTGCATTTGAGAAACGATAAGGGCCTTAGAACAAATTTATTAAGCTAATATACGGATGTTTTATAATATATTCATTTGGAAATAGAATTATATTTTGTTCGACATGTATCATAGCAAGATATGATCACTTTTCTTCAATCATTCTTTCTATTTGGTGTTCGTATTGTACATGGAAAAATTTGTTTATATATATATATATATATATATATATATATATATATATATATATATATATATATATATTGAGTTAAGTGTAACTAAAAAACCATACTAAAAACAATATAAAATATCATTCAAAAACACACTCGCGCTCTACAGACAATTGACGGACGGACTAACTGACTGATTGCATTGTATTGTATTAGAGTACAAGTAGTGTATTCATTTTTAAAACCATGTGTCATGTGACACGCAATGCCAGTGGTTAAATGATTCATGGCGTCACACCGTGTATTAATAAACTGTCCAAATTAGTTTGTATTATGACCCCATGTGATGCCTTTCATATCAAAAGTAACATAATATAATAAAAAATATATATATATATATATATACGGTAGGTATTAGGTATTACATATACATTCCAAAACCAAGTTTTAGTCGTAAAAACTGTAACTTCACAATATAATAATGGTTTGTTCGTAGTAAATACCATATACGTATCATATTGTACTCTCACTAGTAGTATTATATACTGTATGTACTCTATGTATATTGTATTTTATGGAATATCAAATATATATATATGTATACAGGATGGCTCATAAGTAGTCGAGCTCCATAAGAGGGTAGGCAGAGGGTACGATTTTGGAACGAAAAGTCCTGATACATTTTTTTATTAGACGCACCGTTAATTAATTAACTAGGTTGAAACCAGAGTTGCAAAAAGTGCATTTTTTTGATAATTCATTTTTGATTTAATTATCAATTTTTTTTTAATTCCTTGAAAAGTACATTAATCAAATTTTTTTATTATTTTTTTTAAATGTAATAAATAAATTGTTTTAATAATAAATTTAAAAAAAAAATGCGCAAATTAAATTCGTTAAATTATAATGTTTTCTCAAAAGAGCATTAATAAAATTATTTTATTGAAAAATTTAATTATAGCATTATTAAAAAAATTTATTAACAAAATAATTTAATTAATGCACTTTTGAGAAAACTTTATAATTTAACGAATTTAATTTGCGCATTTTTTTTAAAATTTATTATTTATAAAACAATTTATTTATTACATTTTTCAAAAAATTGATAATTTAACGAAAAATGAATTATCAAAAAAATGCACTTAGGGACGTCCTGTATATATATATACAGGATATATATATATATATATATATATATATATATATATATATATATATATATATATATATATATATATATATATATATATATTAAATTACTGTTTTGTTATAAGCAACTGTTGTCTACTATGTGTACTAAGACTGTTATTTTGTATTGACAGTCGTATAAATTGCAAACTAATGAATGATTTTGGGGGGAATTTGGTGCACGGCTAGCTATAAGACCGACCTATTGTGCACTTCCATCTGGTGCATAACGAGAAATGGTCTCGCCTTGAAGCACCTCGTCCAGCCCTGGTTTCCTTCAGGAAGTACAGGATCTTGATTGGATTGTAGCTCCCCTACACGACTCCCAAACATTTTATTATTTTGTATATGAGGGCGTCACAGTTTATAAGGAGGTGTTTCGGTGTTTCCTCCATTTCTCCATAAGACCTGTAGTTTGCCTCATTTCCCAAGCCTAGGTTCCTAAGGTTTCCTCTGAGTCTATAATGCCCCATAAGAAATCTCGCCGCAGTCTATTTTTGCTTTGGCCAATGAATCTTTAACGATCATAGTTGCCTTAGTTCATGGTCTGCCTGAGGCCGGAAACGTTCCTCCAGAGTAATTGAATACAAAATTCAGTAATTATACCTAATCAACTTGACTACTTCCTTTCGACACTGCAGATGTTATAAACCATGTCCCCATTAGTGACCAACGCGGCAACCTAACGACGCAATCGCGGTCATTGCTCAAGATACGAACATAATTTTTGTTGTTGTTTACGATTAGACCGAATTTTGACCACAATAGCAAATACGTCAATGCAAAACCATTTTTGATGTAATATTGAGTAGAATCTGATCTTAGTATTTATGAATACACTATATTTTTTATATAATGACTATAATTTATACTAATTAATATAATTATATAATTAATAGTAATTAATAATATAATAATTTTAATTGCTTGCATAAATTAATATATAATTAATATACAGGTTATTATTTTTATAATTTATTAACGCCAGAAAAACATCTAGAGATGACCAGCTTAGCATAATAATCCCAAGTTGATTTTAAATTTACTTATAATATTAAGTAAAGTAAACTGAATAATTTCACCACAATTTCAGCTCAAACATCTGTAACTACACCTTTGCTTTCAAAACCAAATATGAATAGCTTTGCATTTTGTAAACAATCGTACGTTTGTAAAAAGCTAGATAAAAAGTGCCCGCATTGATGTTGAACTAAATATATACCCGGTTTTTTCGTCTGTCGAGCTATTGTTAGTATGGGGTTACCTGACTAGTCCAAGCGGCCGAGCGGTCTAAGGCATTATGTTTGCGCAGTATGCCTACATGGAAACTGGTAGGTTATGGGTTCGAATCCCAGCATCGGCAGTTTGTCAATTATTACGATAAAAAAAAGTGGGTGGTTAATTGACTAAATTGTCGGCGTATGAACAAGAACAAAGTAACCGGCCATGCTTGAAAAGGTTTTCTGCAGTTTCCTTTACGAACTCCAGATGAAAATCGGCATAATTCCTATCATAGTTGGCTGCAGCCGCATATCCTACCGATTCCAAGTCTATACACAAAAATTCCTTCCACTCCACTCACATCCTCACATCCTTAGGCATGACAATGGACCTTATGGTCGAAGTGTAACCCGTCCAGGGCAGCCTCTACAATCTATCTATGGGGTTGCCTTACGATTACGTTATACTAACGGAGATGCCTTGTGTTTATACTAAATTTGACATTTAAGTTATATTTCTGAAAGTTGGTGACTTTTTTACGTTAATAATAAATATGATCGACTTGAACTTTTCCTCCTATTCCTCCATTTCCTCCATTCCATCCATGTATTATATTGTTCAATAAATTCATTATCTATATTAACCAAGTACTTAGATCTAAAATGCGTATTAGATATTAAATGCATTTATTGTTTGAATATTCATCACCAGAGGCACTTATTGTAAATTATCTAGTTTTACTTATCGAAGGAAATATAAACAAAAAAATACCTTTTTTTTATTAGTTACTATGTAGGAGTTTAATACACATAATTTTCTTTGCAATAATTTATTTATTACATCCTGTACATCGTATATTATTTACGTACATTCATTATTATTAATATTATTATTATTTTTATCATATACAGAATAAAATGTGAAAAGAGAGAGAAAGAGAAAGATAGCGGTCTTAGAAATTTCTTATCAACCGTATATGTAATAAAACTGATGTCTTTTATGGATCATATGTATATTCCTACAAAAAGATGGAATTCATTCGTCAATATTGTTAGTTTAGTATAAGTTAAGGCTATTTTTATAGAGAATGTACAAATAATCTTGACCACCGTAACCGGCTATGACATGTATCCATGTCCAACGTGTAAAGACGATATACATTCAGGATCGATATACAAGAATCCAATTTTATTTAATATATCCAATATATATATAAAGGAAATATGTTGTGTACATGTGTGTATGTGTGTGTGTATTTGTCCGAATTGTTGGGAGATAATTATTGGAGATATCGAAATAATGTTAAGATTTTTTTCTTATGACTCTAAGAAAAACTATCAGAAGTTCAAAATTCTAATCCGTTCCGAAATCTCAAACGTTATAGCTGTTTTCTTATAGCTTTGTAGAGATAATTAATTGATATAATGAATAATTATTATTTAAATAAATAATAAATATATGTTAAAGATATAATTGATCTTGATTAAATTGATTTATGACATATTACATATATTTATATGTAAATTATCAAAGTTGTTAACATCCAAAGCAACCGTGATAATAGAAGGAAGTTATAGTTGTTATGCAACAACTAAAAATAATAAATAAAATTATAATAATAATTTAATGAAAATGCGATACCGCTACATACTAATTAATTTAATAGCTAAAGAAGCTAGCGTGAACTTAGTTTCATCGTCAATAATATTTTGAATAATGAAGAAACGAGAAACTTAAATTATCCATAATTCAATGTCTGTTACATTAAATTGTGGAAGCTTTTGTAAATTTGGAAGATGTATTGTAAGTGCATCTAAATTCGGTAACTCATTTCGATTTCTAGGCATATTAAAAATGAAATGTCAAAAAAAATAATAAAAATATTTTTTTAGAAATCGAAATAGTTATAAGCGTAAAGCAAAAATAAGTATTATAACAGAAATGAAAGACTTATCTGTTAAATTTGGTGGGTGGTATGCTATATTTTGTAAGAATTACAATATTAAATAATAATTCATCCAAACCAATCATCCAATAGTCATCTGTTGGAAGATTTTGGAAATTTTTTCTTTAAAAATATGTTAATTTACCACCCTCTTCGCTTATTTTTTCTCTGGCGTCAAATTGTAGAGATTATTAATTGATATAATGAATAATTATTATTTAAATAAATAATAAATATATGTTAAAGATATAATTGATCTTTATTAAATTGATTTATGACATATTATATATATTTATATGTAAATTATCAAAGTTGTTAACATCCAAAGCAACCGTGATAATAGAAGGAAGTTATAGTTGTTATGCAACAACTAAAAATGATAAATAAAATTATAATAATAATTTAATGAAAATGCGATACCGCTACAGCTTTAATGTTTTCTGATGTCTAGATCTCAAATAAAGTTTATAGTTTCTATAGAAATATTGCATTAACAAAATTTTGGAAAAATTATTTTTATATAAATTTAAAATATAAAAGTTGACGTCATAATGTGTCAAACAGATTTTTGAAGTCCGGGCAGCGCCGGCTTTACCAGCTCGTTTCTAATAAATACAAAACAAAATATCTTTTATTTTTATCCCTTCAAAAGATGAGGTTTTTAATTTCAATTTCAAAAGACATAGGAGTATCGAAAAATGAACTAAACAGTTTTCTCGGTCCGCTGCATGCCGTCATCTGACATACTTTGTCGTCCGGGTTACTCCTAAAATAATTAATCAAATTAGTTGAAAATTTGTAGTTGGCTTGAATTTTGGGCCTAGATATTAAACATTTCTTGGCTCCTGATCGGTATTAATGTAAAGATGCGAAGGAGTGAAAGAACTTTGTCAATACCTTTGAAGAATCGGATTGGTCCAAATATTAGTTTTACTTAAAAAACTGTACCATTTTACATTCGTATTCATAGCTTCCGAGAAGCAATATCGTAATCGCTGGAAACGTGTGCCGTCTGGCTTGAACCTACACTATTATGTCAAATGGGTTGAAAATACTTCTGAAGCATTACGTAAAGAAAATATTTCTGAAGCTTAAGGTGTCATAAAATGATCAGCTGTGAGGAGAATCAGCTCATTGTCTCTTTTCATTGTTCAGCTTCCATCTTAACGGACAGAAGGGATGCTATTTGCAGATGATATTTGAGATAAATTTTCTCAATTATCTATGGTGTTTGTATTCATGCCCTGCTTTAAACGAATTTTCCATAACTACATGCATCGAATGATCAAGATTTAATGAACTATCTCTAGTAAAGCACAAGCAAGCAATGTTTCTTCGTATGTAACATATTATACACATAGAAGATATGTAACATATTATAAAACATACATAGTTCAGTTCAGAGGAGCACAACCAACAAATTTGTTTTCTGCAAAAGACATAATAAAATAAATGTAATATAATGTTTGTCAAATAAAATGAATTCAATAAAATAAAGTTCCATGGATTATTTTATTACTTAATACATAATGGAATGCGAAAGCAATGAAAGGATTGGGTTTGAGAAGCCAATTAAGATTACTAATGGCGGTAGATTAGAGATAACGCTTGCGGTTATATTTCATTAGCTGTTGTTAATATTATTTAGAGACTGCATTTCTTATATTTACAGCACAATATAAATTTTAACGTTAATTCTGAAGATCAAATACCAATATTTTGTAAAAGTTTGTAGACATTTTGTAGTTACCGAAATTATTTAGTGTATGAACACAATGCAATTAATAGCTAGCTCAATAGCTACTATTGAGACTCATTGAACCTGTACCAAATAATAGGGAACGTTGTGTTATCGACAAAAGTAGCTAAGACTTTTGAGAAAAAGCAATAAATGGCTTTACTTTAAGCATTTTAAACCCTTATGATTCGATTCAGTGGAGAATATTGAGTGCTTCTAGGGACTTTATTAAGCAGAATGAAAACCTGCCTCAATTTTAGTCATTTAATTAGTTACATTGGTGGTTAGTCGAACATTTGTGTGTTATAAATTACCTTCAGATTTAAATCGCTATTAACTTCGAGACTAAGAACGCGTTTTTGTGAATGGTTGAGTTCATTAATAGATAGATAATTTCTTCACGGAATTACGAAAAACGCATATCAAAGGCAAGCACACGGTAAAATGAATCCAATGAGCTTAAAACGTCCAGGGCTGAACGCATGCGAGAGCCACGTCAGCGTCGAAAAAAGCTGGCCCATCGGGCATACAGCGTTTATGGATCATGTGCAGGTTGCAAATGTTGTGGAGATCTTGTTCATTCCTTTTCAAAATTTCGAAAAATTTAAGAGGTTCGTTCTTTCTATTTGTTTCAGATAATACTCGGAGTATATGTTTTTGCAGTTATCTATAATGTTCAGATTTATAGTCAAGCTTACTACCTTAGGCCGAACAAATTTATAATGAAGTTTATACTAGTCAGGTTCTATTAAAAACATGAGCTTTTTTCTTGGAATTGACTGGATAGTGCACTTTGTTACTTGAACATCAATATAACCCGTAGAGGGTACTGAAAATCCCATCCTTGAAGTCAATACTACAAACTTCATTTCACATTCGTTTTAATTTAGCAAATACTATATGTCGACACTAAAATTATACTATGTATGTAGTAGTTTCTATTTAGAGGTTTTTATACAGTATATTGAAGTATATATCAGTAAGCAACATAAATTTATCAAATATTAGTTCGTTTAAAGAAATTTAATTAATTTATATAAATATCAACCAGACATCAAATAAACAGAAGTCATCTCATCCATGATGTCAGTATTAAATTCTTTACAATTATATGTTGACTCGTAATTTACGTTTCAAATTCGTATAGTAAGTATTACAACATGATACAATTTAATTTGCTAGTAACTATTATAGCGATGTATACATGAGAGAAAAAGTTTCAAATATAGAAACCAATCCCAAATACCCAAACGCGTATTTAACAGAAACTCTAATAAAAAAAACAAATCATAGGTTATTTTTATTTTATTTAACTGTCACTAAATTGGTCAGATAATACAATATCAAAGATATATATGATGATATATTGAGTATCCGATTGCCCCAGAAGTTGGGTAATGTTTTCGAATGTATGTATGTATGTCTATTTCTTTGGTACGCTCTATTACCTAAACGGCTTGATAGATTTTAACATAAGGGATATCGTTAGATTCATCTTAATTGTAGAATGATATAAGGTATAAAATATGGCATCTGCGAATCAAAAAAGAGAGGTGGCATATTGTGTATGTTTTTGTACGAATTTGTTTGGAAAAAACTATAGGCGATAATCAATAATTATCTCCTCAATATTTATGCGAAAAAACTCTAGGTAAATTTTCATTCAGACGACTCCAGAAACTATGTTTTCGTTCCAAAGTTATAGCCGACCTAGATCTCTAACATAGTTTATAGTTTCTATAGAAATACATGCATTAACAAAATTTTAAATAACGTTTCGAGCTGTTAAAATTTAGTTTTTTTGTTTGTTTTTTTGAAAGATAAAATATTAAATACATACTTAATTTATATTCAATTTCTTACATTTGATTAATAATTTGGCTATATCTTCCATATCAATACTTTTTAAGGGAAAAATATTATATGAAGGATAACTCCGAAAACTACGACCTCTTTTATTTACATTTATATTTTCATTTGGATAAAATTATTAGTAAAAATTTCAAGGTTCTAATCCTAATAATAAATATTACAACTGTTACCATGGTAATTACTTAATATGCTTAATCAACGTGAATCCCATTTGTGACAAATTTTGTACGTATTTTAGGAATATATAACTTGAATATCTTACAAACAAATTCTTAAACTATTTTCGAATAAAGATATTGTAATTATAAATATACACTTTTATTAGTTTAATTACTTGACAATAAAATTATAATATATTAATTATTTCGTATTATTATTTATAAACACAACAAACAGTAAATGAAAATAATATAATATTATATAACTAATATATACTAAATATACATATAATTTAATTAGTTTTGATATTTAAAAACATTAATTACATAAATTAATATTCATTTCAAGAATCTTAATGAATTAGAATAATTATAAATACATAAATTAGATACAAAATATACAATTTAAAAAAAAAAACGATGATGTTTGTTCTGCGTGGTGTAAGAAATAGTTATTCGTAAATTCAGAGCAATTAAAAAGTCGTTAAACAGAGAGAATTCCTTCTTTTTATATATATAGTTATGTACCGAGCGTTTGTTTCAGTTTAAAGCTGAAATTAACTCTAGGCGCTATACTCGGAGTTGAGAGGTTGCTGGTTCGATTCCCAACACAGGTAGTTAAATTTAAAAAAAACACTTAAGGGGTGGTTAATTAACTAAACTGTATTGGCGTATTGGCAAGAACGAAATAAACTGGCTTACGAGGGTTGCAGTTTCCTTTCACATACTCCATATGGACATAGTTTCAATTTAAGTCGGCTTCAGTCGCATAACCTACCAATTTTTAGTCTACATATATATCCCTTGTCCTTTAGAGGTTGGGAAAAAAGGCCTAGAAAGGCCTACTAGCCAGGCTTCGACCTTTCCTCCGATACAACATTAGTCCAAACGATAAAAATAAGGGTTTTCATTATTATTAGCTTAGATAAAATTAAATGACCTTGAACTTGACTCCAAATAGTAAAGGCACACTCCCATTCAATAAAATTGAACCGACCTGAACCGCAACAGTCTCACAAAATTTTGATAATTCTTGTAGAAAATGTTTTTGACAGATACAACATTTTATTTTATTTTTATACGTAAAAGGGAGATATTACACTTAACATGTATTTACATTACATATTCTTATTCTATCACTGACTTGTTTACATAAATAAAAATTATAAAACTTCCATTTATTTTTTCACATTTAAAAAATATACTACTTATGTTTGCTTATAAATAAACAATATACAGAGAGTTACAAAAGTGAGGAGTTTTATGAAATGTAAGAAAAATAACATTTAAGATTGGTTCAATTTTATTGAACGAGAGTGTACATTGAAATGTATATGCAGAGATATTCTACATACATAGATAGCGTTATATATCTGTGCGTGTGTAGAATTAAAATAAACAATACATACATTGATAACGAATTCAGTACATACAGTGTATTTAAACAATTAACTCTGGTATTCTCGTTCGTTAAGTGTTCATTGAATACATTACGAACTCCCTTTACGTGAGTTCTGTGTATATGTATAGATGTAATCCACACACACATACTACTGGCATGTCTATCTAAGCGGAGATGTGCCTTTGATTTAAAATTATTATGTGCGCAACTGAGCAAGATAGAAGCAAATTTCTGAGAACTGTGCTATAGTATATAATAATGTTGCTTAGTGCTCGTATTCTAATTACCATAAATGAACATAGATTTTTGTAATATTACAATAGTAAATACTTTATGGCTCTGTTTCTTTTACATGTGTAGATGTTTTGTTTCGAGTGTTTTATGAGTTGTAAATTATGACTTAATAATCAGAAACAAAACAATGCGACGGCGATTTAGTTTAAAACATATGAGATTATATGATTAAACCGAGAGTTGACCGTATGAAAAACTACGTGTTTTTTGTAGAGCAGCCCAAGTAGCCGATCGATCTAACACGCTCTGCTTGCTTGGAAAACTGGGAGGTTACAAGTTCAAATCCCGGTGATGGCATTTTGTCACTTTAAAACTTATTGGGTGGATAATTGATTAAACTGTCGGCGTATGGACAAGATCGATGTAACCTGCTATGCTTGTGAAGGTTTTCTGTAGTTTCCTTCACGAACTCTAGATGAATATCGGCATAGTCGACCAATAATCGACCAATTCCTAGTCGACATACAAATTCCTTGTCCTCTAAGAGTCGATAAAACCTGTCAATTCTTAGTCTGTATGCAAAATTCTTGTCCTACACTCCCATCATCAAAATTTACCGTGAAACATAAATAAATCAAACCGTTAAACATAAATTAATAAATGTTGAAAAATAATGAGGAGGGTGGCCTCTGTTGCAGATTGGTGAGTTTCAGAAACGGAGGTAAAACCCCATTATTATTGTGTTTTCTTTATGATAACGAAATGCGATACGTCACTTATCATCTCATTTATCAATTTTGCAACCTTTCACAACAAATTTCGTAAAACGATAACATTAGTTTACAAATGATTTCGCAGTATTTGAATGGCTAAAAATACCTTCGACCGCTTAGATTCGTTAACTTAGAGTTCTTGGAACACAAATCTAGGGTTGCAAAATTTTACAGGTGCGAAACCAGTTTGATTTAAAGTGAAATCAATTAAAAAAAGATTATAAATAAATCTAAAAAGCTAATTTTCATTGATATCAATCATTCTTGTATCGATTAGAAATTATAAATATACACAACTAAGTAGAAATAACTGTCCCGACGCTGTTAAGTATTTGAGTTATCACTAAAAGAGGATAAACATAAATCTACAGTTTAAAAATTACTAGAAACAAGTTTATATTAGTCAGGCAATAACAAGCAAATAATTATTAAATTATCTAATTATATGGATCTATTCCTGTAAACAAGATTTTTTTCGAGAATCTACTTCTCTATTTTATAGAGAGTCTTCCGTACAAAAAGTTTAAAGTTTACTGACAATCAACAATCTAAAAATTAAGTAATTATTTTATCATTATTATTATTCGAACAAAATGACTTAAACACTTCAGTCTTTAACCACTGCGGTTGAGAATTATTGTAATTAGAGTAGGTACTTAGCCTACAGTTCCAACATCTTTTAAACTTAAAAAAAATGTGGTGTTAATGTCATACGACTTCTATATACAGACTAGAATTTCACGCTTCATTATGAGAAATGTAATTTGAGAACTGTGTTAAATCGGAGCATCTAAAGAAAAAACTAATTAAAATATAAAGTACATTAAAAACAATTTTGCGATTGGTCAGCATAAAAACACGTTTAGAAAATGTATACATCTATTTCCCTTTTGTAATTTCGTTTTTTGCACCGGGACCACAAAATTTGATATTAATATTGGAAAAATCGAAAAATGTATAAGAAGTAAAGTTGTAGAAAATTAGTTTCATTTATTCCGTCACACTAATATTTATAGAAATATTAACAATTTAAGATTGAAAGTTAAAATCCTAAACATCTTTGTACACAGTTTGAGAAAAATCATTTGATAATGAATTGTAGTAAACATGATTTTCTACAACTTTACTCCTGATACATTTTTCGATTGTTCTAATATTCAGAGAGATATTTTATATTTTCTTCTTTCTCTATGACCCCTATCCGCTTGATCTATGCCATTGCAAATATCAAAATCATTTATTTTGATCAGACTAAAATTGTGACCGATAGAGAGTAATTTATGTATTCTAAGGAAATTCAATGAGTTAACGTAGCTCCTGTGTAACAAATTTTTTTTAAATGTAATTCATAGAAATCGATTTTATTACACTTTATATCACCGTATCATTTTTTTTTTTGTAACTTTAACATATGTATAATTTCTACGTAGCTCCTACGTGACGAATGTTTAATAAACGTTATTAATTATATATAGAGGTAAAATCCAGATTCATATTTTTTTGTTATTATATAACCATTCAGGATTCTTAACACAAACTTAACCATATATATTTATTTTATAACGTATATATTAATATAATTAATTAGGCCCATATACACCTAGGTACCTACTTCTATTATTTTGATTACAATTTAATGAATCTATTATCTTTTTTTTTTTGTTTTATATTATTCTATTTTCTATTAATCTATTTTATATTATTCTATTTTTGGGACTATTTACCTACTATTAATTAAATTTGTTATCTATTAGATATTTATCACAAATATATTTTATTATTATCCAGGTGTAAACTTTTAATTCATTGTTGACAACTCATCGAGGTTACCACCACACGGAAAATAAATGTATTGTAGTTAGTCGGGTTGGATGCACTTAGTATACGGCGGCTAGGCCGTATGGAAAAACATTTGGGATTAACCCATGTTGGACATAAAGTGAAATTTTCAATATGTTATTTGGACAGGTAATATTAATAAGAAAACGAATTTTTTCAATAAACAGAAAAATTCCACTAGTTTGAGTAATGTATTATATAAAATGATGCACCACATGCTTGTATGGCAATATTTTAATATTGCCATATAATATATGTTTTAAAAACAAGCTTTTTATAGTAAAACTAATTTTCTACAACTTTACTTCTTATGTGTTTTTCGATTTTTTCAATATTATTACCCCTTGTCGGTTCTTGTCATGCTTACCATAAAATGCATTGTCATTAGAACTGAACCAACATGTAAAAATTCAACTCCATAAGATAAGAGGAAGTGATTCTAATTCAGCTTGCAAGATTTGACCCGATCATACTCGTACATACATACATTGCAAGTCAAATACAAAATAATTTCGAGAATAAACTGATTGACAACAAAATAAACTTTAATGTAAACTAAATCATGGGGTGCTCTCTACTTACTCTTGTTAAAATAAAGCCACTATGAAGAAGTAATTAGAGAGCACCCCATGCTTCTGTTTATATTAAAGTTAATTTTGTTGTCAATCTCTTTATTCTATTTTAAATTATTTTTTCATTTTTTCAGTTCATATTGTAATAAAAGCATGTTTTTTTTAACTCTAAATTTTATTTTATATTAAATCTGAATCCAAATAGAATATGTAGTTTCTTAAGATGATTTTTTTGACAAGGTTGGAGCAGCAAGAGAACTTTTATTCCTAAAACAAAATCCCCTTAAAATTATCATTTTCAAAAACACTGGCACATTTCTATACTGGACTAGTAGTGTTTACGATAGATGCGTCTAGTTTTAGTTAGCGGTCTTGCTTTTGTTTAGTGAATTATGTCACAAAGACAATTAAAAATTGTAATTTCCTGTTTCTGTTTTATTTATTTATATTTAATTAAAAAAAAAAAAAAAAAGAAATAATAATCATAATCATAATCATAATGATAAATATGATACATTTAATTAAATAAAACGCAACTATTTTCACTGATTAGAATCTTTATTTGAAAATATATAGAATTTGTT
The DNA here is from genome assembly GCA_963920215.1 of Nineta flava. Classification (NCBI taxonomy): domain Eukaryota; kingdom Metazoa; phylum Arthropoda; class Insecta; order Neuroptera; family Chrysopidae; genus Nineta; species Nineta flava. The sequence continues at coordinate 7,889,571 of OY986042.1, forward strand.
AGTTGATTGTGTAAAAACATATGTTTATCGTTCAAAGTACCTAGCGAAACCTACAATTATGGTCATTATTCAAAAAAAAAATTGACAAACTTATTTTAAACTAGACGTACTACGTGCCGGGTGGTTATTTGAGACTGGCCATTACACGAAACTTATGCAATAACTGCGTACTTGTAATTGAATTATTTGAAAATTATACTGAGCTGAATCGAAGGCATTGAATATTTTTGGGTATTCATGAAACCACAGTTTTGACCAAATGGAAACCCGACTTCAAAAGTCAAATATTCTATAACAAAAAATGCACTAAAAAGTAAAAAAATAAATGCATATTCTTGTGCCAATTTTAGTTCACCTAAGCAAAAATTTTTAAATATATATGTACAATTATTGTTATTTTTGGAGGCGGTGTCAGCATTGAGAAATTCACATAACTTTTGGACACCGCCTCCAAAAATAACAATAATTGTACATATATATTTAAAAATTTTTGCTTAGGTGAACTAAAATTGGCACAAGAATATGCAATTATTTTTTTACTTTTTAGTAGTAAAATGTAGTTATTACTATGATTTTTTAAAACTTCTATGATGATTTAAGACATTTTTATGTTTTTGTTTAAACATTTAAGATGGACCATTTTTAAAGACCATCCTGCATAACGTATAAAAATGAAAAATTTCAATTTAATAACAGATTATATTTTTACTAAATTTTGTTAACAGCTTATAAAAATACTCCCTTTTTTATAAATTAATGACGATTGGTCAAGAAGAAATTGGTGTTTTCATATGTAATAATTATTTCCACATTTGATAGAATCAGTTTACACATTGGATAATTTACTATAATTATTTTCTATATATATTTTTTTGTTTGTTCCAAGAACACAAATGATCAATTGTGTTTGTACGCGATGTACGATCATTTAGGTAGAAAACGTAGGTTTATATCCAGAGTAGTAGATATCAAATAAAAATGTTTTTCTATTTGATATATACGTAACTGAAGAATGATTGTTTAATATCCAATGTTGACTTATACACATGTTTACAAGGTGCTACAGAAATAACGTTTAATACTTTTATGGGATGATATTTGGTGTCACATTAAACATCTTAAATTCAACTTGCACACTGGATCAGAAACTCTGTAGTACTTCATAATTATCACAAAAAATTAGCTAGGCCAATTGGTTTTATTATTATATTTTTTTATTATTATATTGGTTTTGTGGCGGTACAGTGGAACAGACCAAAAAATGTTGAGATCTATGGTTCTGTGGTGGTATAGTGGAACAGACCAAAAAGCGTAGTATCTATGGTCAATTGAATAGGGATATCAGATTCAACCAGTTAAATAGATGTGTAACCTCAACAAGTTGTAAAAAATAAATTAAAAGTATTTGATTCAAAAATAAATAAAAATTGTTTAAAACTTATAAATGGTAGAGTGTTTTAATTGATCATCAAGATCCTTTCAAACACCTACAATTGGTGACCCCGATTTTAAAAGAAAAAAGGAAAATTAAAGTGAACACAATAGCACGTGCTTAAAATTTAAAAACTAAAAAACTATATATGAATAAAAAGTGCATAGAACAATAACGTTGTAGAAAATCAACTGTATATGAAAAACAAATATATAAAAAATAGACATACTTAAATAAAATAAAAGTAAAGAAGAGTGATCTGAACATTAAAAAACAAAGTGTATAAAAAAAATAACAATGCCAGACGACGCAACTCCGGAAATACAGAACGTGAATGTTAAAATTCCACAATTTTGGTACGACAAACCTGAAATTTGGTTTGCACAAGTCGACGCACAATTCGCTCTCGCACGAATAACAACTGATGCAACAAAATTTAATCACTTAATCGCGAATTTAGATGCTACAATAATTGAAAATGTATGGGACATCGTATCCAATCTGAACGAAACAGATAAGTACGAAAAATGTAAAGAAAGACTTATTAGCGTATACCAAGTTAGTGAAGACAAGCAAATAAAAACCTTATTTAACGACTTGGTGTTGGGAGATCTAAAACCGTCGCAATTATTACGAAAGATGCGCCTCCTAGCAAAAAACAATGTAAAGGACATGGTGCTTAAAACAATGTGGATTGATAAATTGCCCAATACAGTCGCCAGTATTGTTACTATTTCGGATGGTGATATCGATAAATTGGCGGAGATCGCAGATAAAATCGTCGAATTGGCAACACCAAATCAAATAAACGCGATTAATACGGCGAGCGGTTCGAACAATTCGCAACCAGCAACATCAAGGGAAATCGAGGCGCTATGTAAAAAAATTGATGCCCTGGAAAGTAGACTTTCACGATCGGAAGCGCGTAGCCCGTCGCGGCGTTATCGTTCACGCTCAAGATCAAGAGCATATGAAAGAGATGGTAAATACTGCTTCTACCATTTCAGATTCGGAGAAAAATGCTTACCGGGAAAATGTACGCAACCTTGCCAATGGAAGAGTGAGGAAAACTTCAACCGACAACAGTAAACGCGTCCGATACTGTTGTGGAGGCCGTCGACGGACGTATTAATAGTAAACGCTTATTCGTAAGAGATGCAAAAACTGGGATACAATATTTAGTGGACAGTGGTGCCGATATATCAGTATTGCCACCAAATGCTAAAGACATAAAAAACGAATCATCATACTCACTGTACGCTGCAAATGGAACAAAAATTTGCACTTATGGAGTTAAAATAATAACAATCGATTTGGGACTAAGGCGGTTATTTCGTTGGCAGTTCGTTGTCGCTCGCGTATCAAGAGCAATAATTGGTGCTGATTTTTTACACGAATTCGGCTTACTTATCGACATTAAAAATAAAAAATTAATCGATAAAAATACGAAACTACAATTAAACACAGAAATAACGATGATAGACGAAAGTGAAATCATCTCAACGGTCGATAAAAACTGCAAATATCTGGGCATTCTCAAAATGTTTCCCGAATTAACAAAACCAAACGTAATTACAAGAGATGTTAAACATAATGTCCAACATTTTATACAAACAACAAGCGGCCCACCCGTATTCGCAAAGGCAAGGCGGTTGGACCCTGTGAAATTGGCATTAGCAAAAAATGAATTTCAATATTTAATGGAGAAGGGGATCGTAAGTCCAAGTAAAAGTCAATGGGCCAGTCCCATCCACATAGTCGAAAAGAAAACCGGTGGATTTCGTATATGCGGAGATTATAGACGACTTAACGAGCGTACGATACCAGATAGATATCCAATACCTAGAATCGACGACGTCAGTAATATTCTCGCCAATAAAAAAATATTTTCAAAGATAGATTTACAAAAGGCTTACTATCATATACCAATGAATGAAGATGATCGAGAAAAGACAGCGGTAATCACTCCGTTCGGGTTATTCGAATTTAATTTTCTTCCTTTTGGTTTAAAAAACGCACCATCCACGTTTCAACGTTTCATACACGACGTTTTCCGCGGATTAGAGTGCGTATTCGCGTATATAGACGATTTTTTAATTGCCTCGAGCGACGAAGAGCAACACGAAAAAGATTTACGAGAAGTGTTCGAACGATTAAACCAATACGGTTTGCGAATCAACGTTGAAAAATCGACTTTTGGTTTATCAGAAATAGTGTTTTTGGGTTATGAGATTACACCAAACGGTATTCGAGCGGATCCGGAAAGGGTAAGCGCTATAATAAACCAAAAGTTACCCGAAACGATTCAGGACTTACGCAGATTTTTAGGCGTCATAAATTTTTATCGTCGCTATATACCGAACGCGGCGGAAGGTCAGGCAGCATTATGTGAATATTTAAAAAATTCAAAAAAGAACGACAAACGGAAAGTTCCGTGGACGGAAGAAACGATCCGCCAATTCGAAATTTGCAAACAGCAGTTGTCACACGCGACACTATTAAATGTACCCGATTCGAAGTGTGCATTAGCGTTATTTTGCGACGCGTCCGACGTGTCAATGGGAGCAGCATTAAAAGAATACGACAAAACCAACGATACATGGAAACCAATTGGGTTTTTCTCTAAAAAATTAAATGAAGCTCAGAAAAAATACTCCACGTACGATAGAGAATTACTTGGTATTTATTCTGGCGTAAAATATTTCAAACATTTCCTCGAATCGCGACCGACGACGATATTTACCGACCATAAGCCACTTGTATTCGCGTTTCAGCAGAAAAACGAAAAGGCTTCGCCTAGACAGGTGCGGCAACTGCAATTTATCTCCGAATTTACAACGCAGATACAACACGTGTCCGGTGCAAAAAACGTTGTCGCGGATCAGTTGTCAAGGATTGAATCGATAAATCATATAGTCGATTACGACGAAATCGCCAGGGCACAAATTAACGACGACGAGTTAAATAAACTAAAAACGAATAAGGAATCATCATTAAGAATTAAGCCAACAACATTACCCTCCGGTGAGCAGTTATGGTGCGATACGTCAACTAATTGTATACGACCGTACATTCCGAAACAATTTCAAAAAAATATATTTTTAAAATACCACAATTTATGCCATCCGGGCATCCGCGCTTCAGTGCGTCTTATAGCATCGAAAGCGGTATGGTACAGTTTAAAAAAAGATGTGACATTATGGGCAAAAACATGCATCGCGTGTCAAAGGTCAAAAGTTCATCGACACACAAATTCACCGACAAACCACTTTAAAAACATTGATCGAAGATTCGAAATCGTCCACATTGACCTCGTAGGTCCGTTGCCAATGTCGGAAGGTTACGCTTACTGTTTAACATGCATTGATAGATTTTCAAGCTGGCCGGAGGCAATTCCATTAAAGAACATAACGGCAGACACGGTTGCGCGCGCATTTTTCGAAAATTGGGTATCGAGATTCGGCGTTCCGGACGAAATTGTAAGCGATCAAGGCACACAATTTAAAAGTGCATTATTTAAAGAATTGGCAGTAAGATGTGGAATCAAAATGAATCAAACGAACAGTTTTCATCCTCAAAGCAACGGAAAAATAGAGAGATTTCACAGATCGTTAAAAGCTGCTTTAAAGACGCATGAAACCAACTGGACGTATTCGTTATCAACGGTTTTGCTGGGTCTGCGATGTTTGCCAAATGAAATACAATCGTCAATCGCAGAAATGATGTATGGCACGCCATTAAAAATTCCGGGCGAAATTATAAGTGATCCAAGCGAAAAAACAAGTTCACCACTAGAATTCATCGAAAAACTGCGCGAACAAATGCGAAAAGTCCGACCTATAGAAATTAAACATAAAAACAAAACGACAATTTTCGTACACAGGGATTTAAAAACCACTAATCAGGTATTTGTTCGTATCGATCGTGTAAAAAAATCGTTAGAAAAACCGTACGAAGGACCGTTTAAGGTCACGCAAAAATTCGATAAATATTTTACGTTGATAATTAACGGAAAAGAAAAAAATGTGTCAATAGACCGAATAAAACCCGCGTACATTCTAAACGATGTAAATAAGGAAGAGGAACCGGTACCAGTGAGTTCAGCAACAATTAATGAAAATCTAAATAAAAAAGAAAGTGAAAAAAATAAAAATTGTAACAATAAAGTAACATTTAATAAAAACATAACAGAAAAAAATAAAAATTTAAAAAATTCAAATAAAGACAATGAAAACAATAACAAAAATAATAACAAAAACAGCAACAATATTAATCGCCATGGGGCGCAATCCAGTCGGATTCCTCTCCATGATCTTTCTTCCAGAGAACGCGTCATAAATACAGAATCACGACCACTGACAGCCAAAGCGTCGCGGGGTGGCCGAGAAATCCGAATGCCAGAGCGTTTTCGGTAACGTTTACACTGGAAGGGGAGTGATGTGGCGGTACAGTGGAACAGACCAAAAAATGTTGAGATCTATGGTTCTGTGGTGGTATAGTGGAACAGACCAAAAAGCGTAGTATCTATGGTCAATTGAATAGGGATATCAGATTCAACCAGTTAAATAGATGTGTAACCTCAACAAGTTGTAAAAAATAAATTAAAAGTATTTGATTCAAAAATAAATAAAAATTGTTTAAAACTTATAAATGGTAGAGTGTTTTAATTGATCATCAAGATCCTTTCAAACACCTACAATATTATTATTAATAAATTAACTAAATAAACATCTGATGTCTCAATAGCATTTATAAAGGATATCTGCGAGCTCTTTTTTTTTGTCAAAGAATATGAATGGGACCTCAATGAAAATAAATTTAATGCTCCTTCATGCTTAAATAGTATGAATACATACATTTTCTAGGTTTTTCTAGGTTAAAAATTTGGAAATATTGATCGAACATTGAATATTGGTTAGAGGATATAATCAAAAAAGGTATATCAGTAAAGTTACCTGTTTTTAAACATGCTAGTATACTATTACATCCTGTACATAATATTCAGACAATTTGATGTAATTTAATTCTTAGAATTATTAATATATTTTATTTATAACTATTATTTATTCCTATTTTTCTTAGAATATACAATGTAATCTATAAATCTGTAATTATTTTGTAATATAACAAAAATACGAAAAAAAAAAATTGTTATTTTATTTATGTATTGTTTACAGCAAACGATTAAGGTAATGAAATTATTATCAAAATCACTTAATTTATCAAAATTTATTCAAATGTAGCCATGTGAAAATAATCATATTGTCAGTATCTAATTATCTACTATAATGATATTTATTGTTGTCCGTTAATATATACATATAAAATAAAAATATTGTAAGTAATTTTTTATGTTTTAAACAACTACTAATGAATTTTAATTATATTTTTTAGGATGCATAACTTTTATCTTAAGACTACGAAATGTGTATTTGATTAGAAAACGTAGGTTTGTTATATGGCTACTAAAAAAATTACTATCTGAAATTCGGGTAAAAGTCACTGACGCGTATGTACTTTGTTTTTGTACCAAGTCTGTTTTTATGATTTGGAGCACGCACTATATTGGAATTTGAAAATTTGTTTCACTTAATATTAATTACTGATACAATAGTTATCAAATGTTTAAATAATGTATAAAGATTATCGATCGAAAATAATGCAATGTTCGTTCGTACATGCATAAAATCATATTAGAACTTTTTAAACACCTGTATATAAACGAACATAACTTACGGCTTCCAACTTTTCCTTTTTATACCATTTAAAATAAAATGCATGACAATATTTTAAGATTTAAATTAATTATCGATCCAAATAAGATTTATTTATGAATTGTAGAAATAAAATAAGAGCAGCATCCTATTATTACTATATATAAGTAGTAAGTATTGTTGATGACATGTAAAAACTTTTGAAAGACACATTATAGTAATCCAAAGCAAAGCAACAAAAAAAAAACAAGATTTTCAACATGTCCATACACATATATTTAACACAGTTGTCATTACAATATCATTGGAGCATTGGAGTTGTGTAGCCAGTATAATGCACAAAATATAATAAATGAATGTATTATGCAGTTTGAAGATGATACATTTGTAGGTATAGAAAGTTTCAAGAGAAATTGGCAATACTTTAAGGTAAATTCATTCTTTAATCATGTAGCGGTACGCTCCTCAACTATATCCTCCGCAAGTTACCACGGTAATTGTTATTGTAAATTACCTTGGTAACTATCAACAAATATAATTCGTCACTCTATTTTCAATAAAGATAATTTATATCTTTCAACTTATCTTCTAATTTATTAAATGTATTATAATTATTAATAATTCAAATATAATCATTTATCATCTTACAAACACAATGTTATACGCTATATCTATACTAATATATAAAGAGATAAATTTGTTTGTTTGTTCTGGGTAATCTCTGGAACCGTTAAACCGATTTTGAAAATTATTTTACATATAGAAAATTATTTCACATATATGATTCCCGATTGACATAAGCTATAAATAATATTTGTGTTTTTTGAATCCGTGCTCGCGTGGCATCTACTAAATGCATATACGCGTGGGATATGATGGAGAAATTTTTCCTTATTTTTATCAATCCTCGCAGTTGATTTGAGTTTTAATAACCGCCTTAAGAGATTTAATTTCGATTTGATTAGTTATCATTTCTTATCTGTTTAATATATACTTTGGTACAAATAGCGTCAAAAGTAACGCTTTAACGGTTTATTCCGGTTTCGTAAAAATGCTTCGCACTTAAGCGTTCACAATAGGATGTTTGTCCAAATTCCATTTCGGTTACGTAAGACAAATTGTAGAAGACTAGTGTATAATATATAGACCAATGTCATTGAATTTTTAATTTAATACTGATATGAACAAATTAACTCGTCAACCAGGAATCGAACGTCGGGCCTCTGGATATCTAGTCCAGCGTGCTTACCACTACACCAAAGACGATTCTGACGTAACAGCCAACCAGCCATTTGTACTATTGTATAGCGCTCTAGAAGTTGTTGTCACATCTTGTAATTATATATATATATATATATATATATATATATATATATATATATATATATATATATATATATATATATATATATATATATATATACATATATAGTTTGATAATATATAATATACCGTGTGTTTCATTGTTGTAAAACTTGTTTTATTAATGATAATAAATCGGTGATAATTAAGTGAAACTCTCGAATCGAATGAACAAAACGAACGTTTGGTGCTTACTTGCTGGCTGCTATACACAATACGTCTACACTTGTGCAGTTCACTGGAATGATTTCATATAATATTATTTCATTTATAGTATGCGTCAACTAATATGGTTTTTATTACATTTTAATTAATTGGTATTTCATCACCGACAAACAATCTTGGCAAAAAGACTATTTCTTAGCAAATATTCAATCTTAGCAAAAAGACAAAGAATCATTTTATTTCTGGACAGTTAGTAAAAGTAATATAAAATAGGAAATAATTAGTTATAATAATTGCCAAAATTTTGTTAATGCAGGTATATCTATAGAACTATATTAAGAGATCTGGGCTGGCCTAGATCTAGGGTCTTTTACCTAGGGTCTTTTTACATCATTTTTTGCGCTTATAGTTTTCTCCAAACGATTCGGAAAAATATCCACACACACTCTTTCCCTCCTCTTTGTTTGATTCGCAGACGGTATATTTAAATTTTATACCCTATGTCACTTCCACAATTAAGACTAATCTAACGAGAAATGCATGGCAAATTTGGATGTAGAGAGAATGATAAATTAAAATAATTATAATTTTGTCGGAGCGGTCATTTAAAGAGAATGGAAAATTTTGGAAATTCGATAAAGGCATAATAGAAGGCAAGCTAAATTTGACAATGCCAGGACATAAATAGATGGATGACTTGACCATATCGAAGAGATGGCAAACGAAAGGCGGTAGACATGGTAAATGAATGGGAGAAGATTGTTGGAGAGCTTGAGTTTAAATGTTTCTTAGAAATTCATATAGGGCATAGCGCGGACAAATCTCATTGCATTACCTGTTACCGGACAACTTTCAAAAACTCTAATTTATTTTAACTATGCTACAAAGAATATATATATATATATATATATATATATATATATATATATATATATATATATATATATATATATATATATATATATATCAAACTGAATAATTTATATAAATTAGTACTAAATTATTTGGTGTAGAATAAAATAAATGTATGTGACAGAAACGTAATTCATTTGTTTGCCATCAAAAGCTTTAATCATGGGCCATCAATAAAGATCAGAAACACAACAAGAGATCCCTTTAGTTACTTGAAAGGGTTAAATGATGAATAAATGAGATGTGACACATCGATCTTTATCCATGTTCATAAATTCCTAACATTGTTGTAAAACTATTTTCAAAATGTTTTTTTTTTTACGTTTGTTTATTATTTATTATATTTTGAAGGACTGAACAGTGTATCACACATTACACATTTTTTATGGTAGAACGATCATGGCAGGTACTTATTAAATATAAGATTTCAACCAAGCAGGTATCAACAGATTTGAGTACACTCAGATATTCAGGCTCTTGAAGGTTCTGTAATCACAACGAGTCACATTCAGACTCGCGTGGAGATGTAGGCACAAACTGGAGCTACTTGCTAAGCAGAATTTTCACGCAAGGTACTTTTTTCTTATGAAGAAGAGGTCGAAAAGGTCGTCGCGCATCTGGGTTTACCCGGATCTATTGCGCGCGCTGAAATTACGAATTGGAGAACAATCGAGCATCGTTGGATCTGATTTAACTCTCCGGGGCAAATCAGCATATGACAGCGAAGCATATGACATGCGTTCTAAGCGCAAAAATGGTAGACCAATTCCTGGATTGCAGCAGACCAAAGCTCAGAAAGGCAAAGACAGGAATTACTGGAAGCAGCCACCTTAGGATGAATTTAAAGCGCATGGGAATCTTCAACGATAAGCCAGCATGCAGGTTATGTGGTGAGGATGATCGAACGATATCGTGTCGACTCTTTGGGAATCTCAACATGAAGTTCGCGAATATCCGGAAACAATCCATCAACAGAAAGAATAGCTAAACTCTTCGAGAACACAAATCTGCTTGAAGAAAATGAAGAATTTACGCGCACCACAATATTCCCATCGTCGCAATACTTTGGGGATGCACGACACATTAAATCATCCATCTCCAGGTAGGTACTATGATCGTACTGCTTTAAAAAAGAAAAGATTAGTGCCTATTTATTATTCCTCATAAGTTTCAATAATATACTTCATCATATTCAAAATAAAATAGAATAATTTTTCTACTCATTTCTTTTTTTTTTTTTTTAAATTTACATAAGAATATTATTTTATTGGGGAGAATGGGATTTAATGTCATCGTTGTGAGATTACGTTACGTTTTCAAAATTAAACGATCATTTAAAATTAATAAATATTAATAATATTTAATAAGTCAGTTGGATGGATGGACTTAGAAAGAGGTTAGTTTATGTATGGTAGGTAGGTATTGTATTTATTCTATTATTATATTATTATATATTTATTTAATAAATGTTTTTGAGATAAATCAATATTACTTACACATATTTTTTTTATTTGTAAGATGATTGATGATGCATATTTAAATTTATCTCCATGAAATAAAAACCTAGTAATCAACATAATTTATATCTAATTGGATATTGGATTTATTTTGTTTTGGATATACGTAGCAGCCAGCAGGTTATGATTTATCTTGTAATGAATTTGTAACTTGAATAAATCATGTGAGGAGTAGTTCTTTTTATGTCCTGAGAGCCCCCAACTTTTGTATACCTAGTAGCAGGCTATAGGGTGGTGGGTTTTGTTTACTCTTTCAAAATAGTTTTGACGTAATTGATAATACAAAAGATTCCTGGTGTTCGTGATCAAGGGGTGAGAATCTCTTAGGTTATAATTTTACGTAAATTGTTTCCACAGGTGAGGAAAAAAACTCAACTGGAATGAAAAGTTATATTTTGGATTCTGATAGTGAAACTGATCAAAGAATATCTGCATTTTCGCTACCGAAGAATTTAATGAGCGAATTTGAAGTGCAAGGAAGTTTTTTTTATTAACTTTATTACTATGGAATTTTCTTAATTTAGAGGTAAAAATATGATCTAATTTGATTATTGAATAGAAATCTGTGATTTTTGAATATAAACAATACTGACCTCTTATTTGACTATGTTGATAGTTTCGGGTTCGAAAAAGCCTTTCACAATTTTATTTTTTAATTAGCAAAGGGATACTTTACAAGATATCCTCAAGATAATCTTCTTCGGCGATTTTGTCTTGTTTTGGAGATATACGAACCATCAATTCCTAAAATTCCACATATTTATCGTGTTGAAATTTTGAGCTGTTTGAATGGGCAAAATCGGCCCATGTTTGTTAAAAATGGGCAAAACTGTCTATTTTTGAAACTGTAAGAGATAGAACAAAAATTTATAGACAAAAAATGGTCCTTTTTTTAAAATAAACAACTTTTGTTTGAACCGTTGACCACCAACTCTGAATAAGCCGGGTATTTAAGCAATTGACTCAGTTATTTTCACTTGTTTTGTTTCTAAAATTAATTCTAAACATTTATATTTATGGAAAATTTCTCAGAATCAGTGATAGTGCTATTTACACAAACGAATATATATATGTATATATATATATTTATATATATATATGTATATATATATATATATTTATATATATATTATATAATATATATATATATATATAATATATATATATATATATATATATATATATATATATATATATATATTATATATATATATATATATTATATAATATATATATAAATATATATATATATATACATATATATATATAAATATATATATATACATATATATATTCGTTTGTGTAAATAGCACTATCACTGATTCTGAGAAATTTTCCATAAATATAAATATATATATATATATATATATATATATATATATATATATATATATATATATATATATATATATATATATATATATATATATATTCTGCTATAACATAAAAAAATGGGCCAAAAAAAGCTACTATAATATTGGTACTATAGATAATGTTCAATTTACTTAATCAATGCAGATTGTAATATACAAAATAGAACCTACAGGTATGTCTGTTGTATAAAAAAGTATGTGAGTGTTTTTTTTCACTCAATTTGTTTTTGTTTTTTAGTTTAACAATGTAGACGTGTTCGGAATACAATTTTAAAAGTGTTCAAACCAATTGTCTCCTATGATTTTTAAACGTTTTACTGTTTTGTTTTTCTTCAATTTTTTGCTTCGGTATTAGATTTTTTTGTTCATTTCATTCCAATGGGTTCGAAATGATCTTATTTACATTCATTCAAACACAAATTTGTTAGCGAATGGGATATGTTTCTAAACGAACGATAGGCCCAAAATTGTTAATGTTCGATATTTAGCTTTTAAACTTTGATAGTAATCAAGATATACAGCAAAAAGCCACTCAATACGAAATTATTCGGTAAAATCTAGGATAGTAAATGAACTATTTCTCTACACTGATAGAAAGGAATTTCTTGAACCAAGTAAGTATGTTTTCCTCAAAATATTTACTCTGAGAAAGAAATCCTTGTTTTTATTCAAGAATTTATTTACTTGAATTACTGATGTCAAGATACTTGTGCCAAAAATATATGATCTTCCCTATATATGAGAATCAGAATTCTTGGTGTATGAAATACTTCTATCAGTGTATTAAATCCAAGGACTAAACTTATATAACATAGTATACATTTGGTATGCAGTTATAAATGTGATCATTGAAGATATATAAAGTATATCATTGAAGTTTACTAATTACAAGGGAGCTATTAATACATAATAATTAAGTAATAAAGAAAATCAAACACAATGAGAAATAATTTTGTAAATAAAATATTATTAATTGTATCTTACTGTCGGAAATAGATCATATATTTGTCACTTTGTTGTTTTTTAATAGCTATATAATATAAACATCACTTCCGGTATTTATTATAATATATTGCGGGTGTTTGAAAAAATTATAGTGAATTCACAATTTAATAACACATTTAATAACATTTTTTAATTAATTTTTTAGGGTTCTGTACCGTGTATCACTATTTTGTTCGTTCACAAACGTTTTTAAGAAGCATCATTGACGCTAAGCGTACAATGTTTAACGAGAACGATTACAGACGACTGTCGGCGTCTGTATCTCACGAACCAAAAAAGATAAAAATTCTAAAAACCGGATATTTTTACCTAAAATTTGTGTAAATGTTCACAATTAAAATTACAATGTTAATCTTATGGACAGAGTTTTTATGGAAAAAATTTAATATATGTAGTTTAATTTTACTTTTTCCATTCCTTAACGATGATATTGTAAACGATGATCCTTTTATAGGTAAAGCTTAGGCTTGGTACTATAGTTTGTAAGAAATCGATTGTAATATTATTGTAATTCGAAGATACTAATAAACGTTATACATACAATACATACATATGTGATTAAATAATTACATCGAATATATTATGCCTGGGATTCTCCTCAAAATATAATCTCGAGTATGGATCGAACCCATGCCCTTGATAATTATAAAATCGAAAGTTCGAGATTCTATTCCGTGAATCTACGTGTGTCGATTCTGATTTAAATCTATTTATTTATTATATTTGAATTCTATAAATTAACCATCTCGTAAGTTTAAGTATCCAGTTAGATCGATTTTATGACTTTTGCTGTAAAGAAATTGTGTAGGAAGAAAATTATTATCATCATATTATACGAACATGTAGGTACAGAGTAGGTGAGATTGGTTCATGCTGCATCGACTTTTTTTCATATGTCTAATATTATTTATTTGTATAATTTGTTTCCATTTTTTGATTAAATGTACTAGATAATAAATTTTGTGTGAAGACAATTAACGTTATTTGTAAAATAATTTAAATGTACTTAATCACTTTATTTTGGTTCTAACAAATAAAAATATTTTTGTGTTTTTAAATAATGAATTATTAAAGCATTTGGTTCAACGATTTTTCGTTTGTTTGTAAGATTGCTGATAAACTCTTGGTACCGATTAAATTTTAGTTTGGCCATTTATAAACAGAAAAATATAACTTGAGTTAATTTATTAAATACCCGGATATACTAAGTTTATAGCAAAAGTTTCAAACTAAATTTTTTTTTTAATTAATTTTTTGTCTTTAAACTTTTGTTCTATATCTTACCGTTTTAAAGGTGGATATTTGCCTCCCGGGCAGGAGGAAGCACGGTTCGGTTTAAATCATTCACAAACTTGACCTTACACATATAAAAAATTTAGTATTTTCAACCGATTCAAAGTCAGAACTAATCTTATAATACTCTTGTATATATTATACATACCGGGTATTCGCTCCGAGCGCAACCGTTCTCAGCGCCATACGTGGTCAAAAAAATAACTTCATGACCAATGACAATGTATAAAAACCATAGGCGTTTAATAAAAAGTAACAGTTAATTTAGCTTTTACATGTTGTTTATTTGATTTAATTAATTAATTTTTGTTAAACGCCTATGGTTTTTCATACACTGATATTGGTTATGAAGTTCTTTTTTTGACCACGCATGGCGCTGAATACGGTTGCGCTTGGAGCGCATAAAAAGAACAAACTTATTATAATATACATTAATAGATGAAATACCAGTATAGATTACGAACAATGATATTAAAAAAATGTTACAAATTATTATTTTTCATTAGCTTATCCTTTATTTAATGATTTGTTTGTTTGAAACCGCATATATTTTTAACAAAGGAATATTTTTAGGGTATTTTATATACTATTATTTATTTTAAAAAAAATGAAAATGACCTACACAAGGGTTCATTATTATATACACGTGATTAAATAGGTACTTGAAAATTTTCAATAATATAAATTTTTTATTAAACCGAAGCACGGACATCTTGATTTCTAGCCCCGTTTACAAATCATCGACAGTATTCCTTTGTTGTCAAATATTAACTTATTATTAATATACAATTATACTTAGGCGTCCCCATTCAATACTTATGCGAAATTCCATTAAGATTTCGGAAGACATTGTATGAAAGAACTATTGGATATAAAGTTTCTAAGTAATTAAAAAATACTAGAAATCGTTTATTGGTACTAAATTATCGTTTCAGTCGCAAGCTGAAATTTCGTGTGTTCTAGAACTAAACAGTGAGGTCGTGAATGGGCAAAATCGGATCATGTTTGTGCAAAATGGTCGAAACTGTCTATCTTTGAAACCGTAAGGTATAGACCAAAAATTCAGAGACAAAAAATGTTTTTTTTATAAAGAAACAACTTTTGTTTGAAATTTTTTTCCATAAATTCATATTCCAAATTTTTCCATAAATTTATATACCGGGTATTTAAGCAATTAACTTAGTCAGTTGTTATTTTCACTTGTTTTTATTCATAAATTTACATCATAAATTTTGTGGCAGGTGGTGGTTAAATCTTTGCTTATTCGATTACAACGGTTTATTATGATATTATAATATTATAATAAACTGGAAAAAGCAAACCATACAAATTTATAAAATATCAAATTCAGTTACAGAGATATAAAACACTGATTAAAATTTTAATAAAGTTGTTATTTATGAAAATTTTAGTAAACGTATAAAACTACCTACAACATGTAACATGTAATAATATCCAGAGCACAGGGTTGTAATTTTAATTGTAATTTTATGTGTCCTACTGAACAAATATGATAACGATCATGGTTCAATATGGTTTTAATTAGCCCGAAGTAGATGCAAATAAATATGAAAGGAATATTAAATGGAGTTTTAATTAAATTCATTCTACTTTACAAAAAAAAAAAAAACTTCGTAATATTTTTAATATTCATAATATGATGTTACTTGCATGTTGGGTCTTCGAATTATGCGAATAAAGACCCACTGATAGAAGATTTCAACCAAAATTGTATACTTTGGTGTAGTGCAGGCGCGGATCCAGCCCTCAAAAAAGGTTATATTCACAGTCACCCGAAAATCGGCGAGTCGGAGTATGAACTCGTTCATGATCGACATAGTGGTATTCCTACAAAGGAGATGTTTACAAAATATATGACGCCCTGACCAAGATTTTGTACGGTGTATAGTTGGTGTATACGTGCCCAGTGTATACGTGGGCAAAGACGTGGGGCGAACATAAGTAAATTAATAAACCTGTTAAATGTTAGTTCGCTCACGAAAATTACAAAAGTAGTTTCCAATACAAGTATTCATGACAACCCATTTTACGCAGTATGTGTACCAGTTTTTTACATTTAATTAAAAATCGACAATTAAGAATCTTCTAAAAAAATTGATATAAATAATTGGATTTGTTTTTCGTATTAAAAAAAAACGATCATTATTGACCGTCTCATTGTTTAGTTATAACGAAGCATTTTATAAATAAATATACGTATCGGCATGCTGAACAGAAAAATGTCACAACACTGTATGCCACCCAGCACTACGTACATCAAGCACTATATGTAAACAAACCAGCCAAGTAGCCGCGCTTGTAAAGGCGTTGTGTGTACTTAGAACTGGGAGGTTTTGGGTTCGAATCCCGACATTGGCAGTTTGTCAATTATTAAAAAAAAGGGGCGGTTAATTGACTAAACAGTCGGCGTATAGACTAGATAGAAGTAATCGGATATGCTTGTGAAGGTTTTCTGCAGTTTCCTTCACGAACTCCAGGTCAGTATCGGCATAGTTCCTATCAAAGTCGGCTGCAGCCGCACATCCTACCAATTCCCAGTCAATACACAAAACTCCTTGTCCTCCCCTCACATCCTCACATCCTTAGGCATCACAATGGACGTTATGGTCGTAGTGTAGCCCGTCCAGGGCAGCCTCTACAATCTATCTATCTATGTAAACAAACTGTATATCAACTGGCGGAATATAAACGACGTTACCGGATTCCAATTTATATAAATGTTAGGTTGTATTTGTATACACGTATAGACAAGTATCGTATGTGTAACGTGTCTACCGAAACAGTCTTGGACAAAAGTTATGGCTTATTATGCTATCCTTTTCTCTTACTATACGCATGCGCTCCACAACTTTTTGACAATATTGTATCAAGCCCCAACTCTACCTTAACATGACGATTTTCCGTATTCCTTATAAAACAACATTCTGCAACGTAGTAAATTAATAATTATACCGCACAATAAAGAATTGAAAAAAGTTCTTTCTTTTTCTTTAAAAAATATAATAATGCAATTACCAAATGAATTAACATTTATGCTACTGTGTATATTATGATTACATATGTTTTATAATTCCCGACTTATAAATAATAAAATGAGAAGAATAAAAGATAAGTTTAACTTCTTTTTTTTTTTCTTTTCTAAAACTATATGCATGTTTATAATTTTATTTAATTAATGTGGTTTTTGTTTATATAATTTTATTGCTAACATAATCAAGTTATATTATATTATATGGTTTATATTATAGAAAAACAAATCTAAATTGTATAGTAAAAAAACAAATGGTTACTTACTGTTCAAGATTACAATGATTTAGAGTATTTCTAATAATCATTAATTTCCTGTTAATTTTTATGGCGGATTATATCAGTCCATGCATATCATAAATTTGTAGGGGTCAATAATTCTCTGTACATTGAATTTTTTTAGAAAGAATTGGTGCAAATTAGTGAGTTTAATGATAAAAGATACTGAATAAACGTTTTTCATAATTGTCTAACCTTCCATGTATCCGTGTAGCAGTTGTGTTTGATAAGTTAAGTTCCAAGTTTTCCAAGTTTGTGAATGAGTAAATTTGGTTCATCACACTACAATAATCTCTGCAGGTCCAATTACAAAAACTGATCCTTATTTATATATATATATATATATATATATATATATATATATATATATATATATATATATATATATATATATATATATATATATATATATATATATACATATATAGTAGGAAAAATAATGTTCACGCATCGAATAATCACTCAGTATACACTGGGTTTTTCATCAAATAACTCATTTAGTTGTGAAATGTAGCAAAAGCGGATAAAAAATAATTTTTTTTTTAGTTTTAATTCAACCGTTTACGATTTTAAAGAGAGATATTTCATCCCCTAAGCGGGGAATTAGAATAAGTTCAGAGAAATTTCAGTTCATTATCTCTCTTTGGACAAACAAGCATTCTACCAAAAATCGAGTCTCTGTACATTTTAATTATAGAACATTTATCCACATTTGCATAATACCCACGATTAACCCCATGCCTAAGCCCAAATATCCAGTCATACAAGTTGTCACAATTTAGATCATCCACCATATTGAAAATGATAAAGGGTTTTAAAATAATCGATCATAGTCGTAAATTTATTATTCCTTCCATAAATATTAAACGTTTTTACAATCTCCACAGAAATTTATCAGGGGTAAAAACAAAGGATAATTTTTTCATAATAAAAAATAGATTTTATATTCCATTTAAAAAATGAGTTTTCAGCATTTTAAAAATAAAAGAAAAACTTTCCTATAACACCGTTACACATATAATGGTTAATTCACTATATAAAATATACGATAATATTGAGAAGTGTACATGTAAAGGATGTCCCACCAAAAGCGAAACGGATAAAATCACGGCACTACCATCAAATTTCTATTTCAAAGAGATAAATATTATTTTCAAATTTTGGAAGTTTGTAAAAAACTTGTTTAAAAACGAATTATCTTGAAATAGTTCGGGGTTTATTTTATATACTATATATATTTTGTATAATGTATATATGAAATATATATACTATACATTGTAAAAGTTTAAAATAGTGTTTTCTTTAATATTGTTCGCTGAAATATTATGTATAGATATTGATATAAATATTGTCAGTCTATTTAACAAAAAAGTATAAATTTACTATCATATAATTTTAAAGCCTTGTTTCTTTTTTACTCCATTAGTAATTTATTCTAACTAATAGATAGTAATTATAAATTGTTGTAATTTATGTTTAACTTACAAATATTTAAACCGCACATTATTATTTATCAACTAAAATATGCTGTCCGTCAGTCCGTGGGCGACCACTGGTATCTGAAAATTGCACGCGTCTACTTTAGTGTTCTTGGCCGCAACCCAATACTGGATTGATGTATTTTTGTAACACCCAATGGAACCTTGCTAAACAAATTTCAGCAAAACCAATGGTATAATTTTTTGGTAGAACATTCTGTATAAAGTATGAAGTACTCGAAAGTAATAAAAACAAACCAGCAGTTATAAATATTTTACAGCTAATTCACACAATTTTTATATTTCCTCATATAAAAGTAGATCGTGATAGAAAAATAATCTATAAATAGACTACCGACTTTACTATAATAGTAAAAATGGTCTATTCTTCATATAAATATATATAAAAAATAAACGTATACACACATATTTATTATTATATATTCATAGTCATAAAAATGAAATGTAAATATTATTAAAAAAAAAACAACATATATATATATATATATATATATATATATATATATATATATATATATATATATATATATATATATATACGTAAAGAATCGTATTTTTATTGTCCATTAAAGTTTGAATTAAGTTTCCAGTTATAAAAATAAATGATAATTCTTCGCTTATATTATATGTTTTGATATTAAATTATAATATTAAAAATAAAAAAAAGTTTGTTTTTATAAATAAAATGTAGATATATATAGATATACAAAATATGTATATGTTATATATATATATATGTATATTATATATGTATATATATATATATATATATATATATATATATATATATATATATATATATATATATATTGTTGGTTTAGATTAGGTTTTATTGTACATCATAGACGGTATTTGTAACCTTGATCTTGATATCTATTCAAGTTATATTAATTATGAAAAAAAAAATTATTATTAACTTTATCTGATAGCGAGAGATGAAAAAATGCTTAATAAGGATATATAGCGACCTTAGGACAATTTTTGGCAGAAAACCTCGGAACTTTTTTTGGTTTTGTGCCTATAACTTCTATATGGTGCATCCTAACAAAAAAATAAGTATGCTCAATTTACGAACATTGAATTTAGCGTCGAATGATTACCATAACTTATCAATTCAGTTAAGTTAGTATAGTTGTAAACTACGGTTAAAAAATGACGATTTTTGTCCAACTTTGTCCAAAACTGAGAATAGTGCTTTATATGAGTCAGCAACTTGGAAATCTAGTACTCTAAGAGAATTATAGAAGTGGTATAAAGACTATTAAAATAATCAAAGAGAACTCTAGGTTTTTTGAATTTAAATTAAATTCCTAGAACAATTATTTATATTTTATAAATAGGTATTTCGACTACAAAGTAATCATCTTCAGTATAAATTAGCTAATCGTTACTATCTCCGGGGGATATGGAGTCAAAGATATATTACTCGTTGCTAATTTGGTGCATATCTCACAATGATTTTAAAAAAGTTTTGTCTTTTATTTGATCGGACTGAGGTATTATCTAAAGGATTACTTAAATCAAGTCAATTTTGTTACAGGTATTGTTCGTCCGTCCATCCGTTAACATGCTAATTCAAGGACGAAATGAGATAGCCAGCGAAATGAATGGGCAAAATCGGACCGTACGTTTCGGCAAAATGGGCAAAAATGCCTATCTTTGAAACTGTAAGAGATAGAACAAAAATTTAGGGACGAAAAATGTTCCTTTTTGAAAAACAAACAACTTTTGTAAGAAATTTTTTTTCATAAATTAAGTATACACCGGGTTTTTAAGCAATCAAGTCAGTTAGTTGTTAGTTTAGTTTTAAAGGGTTTTTCACTCTGCATCACTCTTTTAAATAATTAACATTTTATAAGTCTATATAACTTCTAGATACTATTTTGTTTGATTTTCTTATTTTTGTTTCTTTTATTCGATGTTTTTTTTCGTATAAATAAATATATTTTTGTATGTATGTGTTCATTTGTCTAAGATGCAGAATTTGGGGAATTAATGTTTAATGTACCATTAGATTAGGGAACAATTTAAATAAATAAAAAAATATATGTAGGGTAAAAATTTATACAATTTTTGTTAGCATTTAGAGTAATAATAGTATGGATATACTAAATATACACTACTAGAGACTATATAGTATGGTATATAGTATTATATTGTTTACTTAAAACTGTAATAATAATGTCAAAACCTTATACAACGATTAAATTGAAACCACCGAAGCTTTTGTATATTATAAATTTATAACATACAGAAGAAGAAAAAACATTTTTTTTTTAAATAAATAATGGAGATATTTGAGTTTAGTTTTTTTTTTCCCATTATATTCATGTTTTTCTTTTTTGAACAAAACTTTTTTTTTTATCAGGAAGTAAAATAAAAAGTATAAACTTTATAAAGAAAAAAATAACATAATTTTTGAGACAAACTATGTAATATATATATATATATATATTTATATATATATATATATATATATATATATATATATATATATATATATATATATATATATATATATATATTATATAGTTTATTCGGCTATTTATTATCGATTTTATGTAAATGAAAAATTATCATAAATATTTGTTTTATTTACAACTAATTTGTTGATAAAATGTGTAATTAAAAACTTTTTTTTAATCAATTTTTTTTTATAAAGTGTTTCAACAAACAACCTACAACAATTTTTTCTGATAATTTAAAAATAACCATCAATAAAATTGATGCAGAAATATAGTCCAATTCATAATAGCCTTTTAACTGAGTATTATGACGTGCTTTCTGTATTTGAAAATCCAAGTTCGCGAAAGATAAGCTTTGATGTATTCTTTATTTTGTTAATGTTTTTATGGGGATTTTATGGTAAATGAGATCTATAAACTAACAGTTCTATTTTAACCTTACTTTATTCAAAAATCATTCAATATTACTTAGACGTTTCGCGTCCAATGTCCGATTTGCGTCATCAGAAAATATAAACTAAAACCAAATAAGAATGCGCTTTAAGAGATCTTTATGAACTTAGCGGCGCAATTTTCACGGTCTCCTCCCAAACCCATCAAAATAATCGTTTGTTGGTCCCTCTTGGAACATTTTTATAGTTTGTTTCCCTGTATTTCAAAAGTTATAAACATTTTTTTCCAAAAACGCCTCCAAGTTCATGCCAATGCCGACATTTTATAAAATGAATAAAAAAATTTCCAACAATATTATCCTTTATACAAAACATTTATATGTATATTATATCAGAATATTGATTTGAGAAAATTTTCTTGTTTATTTATTTAACAACAGTAGTAAGTAGTATGGTGTGGAATAGGACCTTAGGGCGCCATTTTAACAACAATATGAATAATAAGGAACGCATTGAAGAAAATGTATACATATTCAAAAGTGTTTGTGATATGTATTATAAATTGTTAGAATGTTACATATTGTTATAAAGGGATAATGGTATATAATGAAGGTGGACATTGATAAACTTAATTAAACAGGAATAAAAAGAGAAATACTCTAATCAATTTTTCTAATTAAATAACAGGCATTTTGATTAAATGACCTTGCTGAGAATATACAATATAGATCTAAGGGCACTCTTTAATGCATCAAATGTAGGTAAAGGATTTAAAGAAGTAATCTTTTCTGGCTTCTCTTTTTTAACCAAATCTGTAGTAAATTTATCGATTACTATTACAATTTTTGACTCAAATTTTTCTCTGACATGCTCGTGCATATAGTTCTTCAGTTAACGCTATTAGTCTGATTGTTACCTCCAAAAAGAACGTAAAGTTTTTATGGGAATGTTTATATACAAAATAATTTTCCGGGTAGTTGTGTAGGTCTCTCAGAAATATGATGACAGAAATATGAAAATGGAACATATAGGAGATACGAAGAAGCAATGGGAGACAAGGATTAGAAACAAAGAATTAAAAACAGAATTTTAGGACTACTGTTTCAATAATTGGGTATTGGGTATTTACCAGTCCAAGTGGCCGAGCGATTTAAGGCGTTATGTCTGCTCAGTATGGCTACTTTGGAAACTGAGAGGTTATGGGTTCGACTCCCGACATCGGCAGTTTGTCAATTATTAAAGAAAAAAAAGGGGGGGCGGTTAATTGACTATACTGTCGGCGTATGGACAAGAACGAAGTAACCGGCTATGGTTGAGAAGGTTTCTTCAGTTTACTTCACGAACTCCACATGAATATCGGCATAGTTCCTATCATAGTCGGAATATCCTACCAATTCCTAGTCTATTCACAAAAATTCCTTTCACTCCACTCACATCCTCACATCCTTAGGCATCATATCCTCACATCCTTAGGCCTCTACAATCTATCTATCTATCTGGGTCACTATGGTGAACAAAGTTCACCTAAAGTAATTGAGACTTATCTGTCAAATGCTCGAGACGCAGAGTGATCAAACGGCATTTTCTCACTCATACAGAAGACAAAACAGAGGAAAGTTGAAAATAAAGTTTGCCACAGGACGTAAAGGATGATTTTTGAAGGATGAGAAGACACAGATGCAGATGAACAGCGTATATCCGAAACGATTGGAAACCTACCCTAGACAGGGACACGGTTCTTAAAGGATTGTAGCGCTGAGTAGTAGTAATTGAGCTAAATATTTGTTATAACCGTTTATCCATGTGTTTCCCATATATGTTCCTATATTACATGAAAACTGTATGCAATGGAAAATTCATTCTTACTTTGTGTAAGACTGTACTTTTAGCTAAGAAATCAAAACTTTTACAGGACACTTTAAGAAAATTTTAACCTTCTGTAGCTACCACTCACAGAATCCATTCTTATGTCGTTCATTTATTTGACAAAACCCTCAAACCAATACAAAATAACAACTGTATGTGTGTATCATCACCAACCATCATATAGAATATATATATATATATATATATATATATATATATATATATATATATATATATATATATATATATATACACCTACTTAAAACCAACACCTCTAGCACCACTATCAACCACCACCATTCTCTCTATACGCTTTGACGACTGTTTTGCACCATTCGCACCGTTATCTATTATTATTGCCGTCTACGATGTTATTACCATTGCTAAACCGCGTCTTTTACGTTAATGTGAAGAGTACAGAATACACTCATACATGTATACATATACATACATACATACATCTATGTATTTGTACATAACACCATCCATTTATATATATCTACATAATATAATATGTGTACTTCAAGCCATAGGATGGCCTACCTACGATTCTACTAAATTTTTAAGAAAACACTAAAAAGTTATAACATTAAATTTTATTATTTACCAGGTACACACAAGTTCATATATGCTGCTAAGTTCTATATTGAATGTATTCTACCTGATATGTAAGTGCGTTGATGAAAAATGTATTTCTACATTAAGGATGTTCCAGCATACTACCACTTTTCGACAGATTTCGGTCATTTTTTCTTTCACAGGCTAAAAATAATGTTTTCTAATAAATCCCGAAGTTTCAGAATTTTTGACCGTTTAGAACGCAAGATAATTAATATCAAAGTTATCATTCTCTCTCACTCTTTCTCATTAGAAGCATCTGTTGTATTAGAAAAAATACTCGTCAGAATTAAAAAAAAAAAACTAGGAGAGTAAAGATAAATATTTACTATATAAATTTATTTAAAAAAATCTTGTGTTACTGTTTTGTTTTCGAAATAATAAAAGTTTAAATTTATTTATTTTCTTCAACATAACATTATTTTGTTTATGTGAACAGTGTTTTTGTCTATGTGTTGTATATGTGTGTTTATGTATTGGTGCTATAATAAAATCAAGCCGGTTTGTTGTACTGATTGCATACCACAGTGCTGGATTGTCCTTAAGATAGAGGTTGTCGATTGTCAAAAAGTTGTGAAGCGTATGCGTATAGTAAGAGTAAAAGAACGTTTAGCATAATAAGTCATAATTTTAGTCCAATACTGTACCGGTAGACATGATACACATACGCTACTTGTCTATACGTAGATGCAAATACTATCTAACATTTTTACAAGTGACAATCCGGCAACGCCGCTTATATTCCGCCAGTTGATATTTTGTTTGTTTATATACATATACTTGAATAGTTCAACGTATAGTGACGTATTTATAAAATGCTTCACTTTACGTTGTTATAACTAAACAATGAGACGGTCAATAATTCTGTTTTTTTTAAATACGCAGAACAAATCATGTCATTTATAGCTATTTAAAAAAAAGTATCGCTTTTTATTAAAAATGAAAAGTTGGTAGATACTGCTTAAATTGGGTGGTCTCCATGGCTTCCCATGTTAATTCTCTAAACTTCAATTAAGTTTTTGTTGATTTCGAGACAGTCAATCGATTTCAAATTTTATGTGTGAGGGTATAATAATACCCATAATTATTATTACGACCTCATTCTATAATTATTACGACCTTAATTAGGGACATGTTTCAATTGCTAAGGACATTTCTCAAATAAAATTTTGATATATGCAATACAAAACAACGGAATGAGTTAGCGGACTTATTTTAATTATTTTAAATCGCATTATTTTAAACAGTTTTGGAATGAATATCGTTCCGTATGAGTAAGAAGCAGCGGGCATTTTGAATAGTTTGGCCGGGAAAGCCCAGTAATTACGCGAAAAGAATGCAGGTGCAATATGAAGAAGATTTGCATGGAAACTCAGTATTAACACAATAATAATAATAATAATACCAGCACTCCCTATAAGCATTTCATTTGATATTATGTACCATGTTGAGTACATGTGTATTATGCTAAACTCCAACAACATATTATATGTGAACGTTAGATGCCTGCGTACTCCATATACATAAATGCAGCAGCATAGAGGATAAACATACATAGATACATACATGTATACATACGTGAGTGTCAGTAGTATTTAAGAGTATTGTATTATGTTCTGTTGAGGATTGAATATATATATATATATATATATATATAGTGTTATGACAGACATTTCACAATACATCCATTAAAACTAATTACACACGTCGATTGAATGAATTAGTCATATATATATATATATATATATATATATATATATATATATATACCAATAAGAGGTAATTGTATTGAAAAAACAAGTGAAAATAACAACAAACTGAGTTAATAGTTGAAACACCCGATATATACTGAATTGTTGAAAAAAAGTTTCAAACAAAAGTTGCTTGTTTTGAAAAAAGGAACATTTTTGCTTTTAAATTTTAGTTCTATCTCTTACGGTTTCAAAGATAGGCAGTTTTGTCCATTTTACCCAAAAATGGTCCGATTTTGCTAATTCACAATCTCGACCTTACTTTTCAGCTCTAAACTACTCATACAAAATTTCAGCTCGCTGTTCCTTTTCGTTTTCGAGTTATCGTGTTGACAGCCATTACAAAGTCGGAACTAAACTTAATATACCTATAACATTATATTATCGAATGATAATTAGTGAGAAGGTTTTTGAAATAAACCTAGAGTTCTCACTGAAACTGTCACCAAATTAGTAACAAGTAACATATCCTGCGACAATATAAGAGTAATTTTAATAAGAGTAAAATTAACAGGAACAAATGTGAATGAAGGAAATTTTAACAAGAGCAATTTCAATATAATTTAAAATTTATTATATTTTAAATCTAGTATATTTTAATCTAGTTAATTTTCTATTTATTTTTATTTTGTCTGTTGATCTCGACTTTATAACTATCTCTAATTGTCAAAGAGTAAAGTACGACTAGATTATTTATACTGATGATGACTACCTTGTAGTCGAAATACGTATTTATAATACAAAAAACTGATCTAGGTAAAGGGGACAAATTTGAAATTTTATTAATATACCCATACCAAACACCCATTTCAAACCCATACTAAACACCCATGTCATTTAAGAACACCCATACCAAAAATTGTTTTCTGCGATTAAAATTTTCAACCTATCAAAGCCGGGACTAAAGCTATTAGGGTTCAAAATCGGTTACTAAGATATATTCTTATTTAGCACCCGGATAATTATTTATGTACGACATTCTTGGAAGGTGATTTAAAATAACAAATATTTTATGATATGATCTAATATTGTGAAAAAATTTTGTAAAACCAGGTTCGAACCATCTGTATGCACTTTTTATTTGTCTATTCATTCTAACATTTTAAATTACAGTGCCATTAAATACTTTCTTTTGTAATCCTTTGAAGATGAGATATCTTTTGAAAACAGATAGATAGGTGCATAGTAGATGTATACTTAATTGCAATTAGTGATTCACTCTAATTGAAGGTATTTAAAAAGTTTTAATCGCAATTAAAATACTGAAACAAAAACAAAAATAATTTATATATATAAATCCACACTTAAAATTTAGGGATTAACAATTCATTGCACAACTATTATTATTAATTACTTTTATTTTCTTTAAAATTTTTAACCTCCATATACAGACTTCAATGTTTAAATAGAAGCCTTGTATCCGATATCGAAAATAGTTTTCAATGGTTCGTTATATTTTAAGCTCATCACGTATACCTTAAATACAATTTTGATAATAGTGTAGCATTTATTTGAACAGGTTGTTTTGGTAACAATAACCTGCTAGAATATTCGAACATTATACTTAGTTTTATATCAATAGACCCTGCAATGTTTTTGGGACAAAATAGTCAACAAAAACTAAGTGTATTTTTGAAATTTTTTTTCGCCGATTATGAGAGAAGCGAACTACGAAGTAGAAAAGGTAGCACAATGTGCCATAAGGTCGAAGTACAATACTTTTCACACCCCAAGATTTATCTATCTTATTATATTAATTTAAATAAATTTTTTATATTGAATGCGTCGTTACTTAACGAAATTCATTATAATTATTAAATAAAACAAATATTTGAAATTTTCGTAAAATCGTTTTATTTGACTAATTTCGGACACAGTTCCTTCTTCAGGAATAAAAATGAAAAAAAAAAAAGAAAAGTTTTTCATTTCATTTTTAAACTGTGTTCCGAAACTACAGTCAAATCAAATGATTTTTCGAAATTTTCAAATATCTAGAGCACGGCAGTGCGACTGACCGAGTTTAAGGGATTTTTGCCTGTTAACGTTTTATTTACCGACTATCGTATGTATATAGAGGTTGCGACGATGCTCTACCAGGTTTTTTTATATTATTTATCCACTTATTTTTTGTTTAAAAATAAATGGACTTTCATATCAATGATAAATAAATGTCATTGAATTTGATTATGTGTTAGACATTGCGTCGTCAAATAAATACATTAAAAATATATTTATGATTAAATACTTACAAACAGTATCTTAATATTAATCATCGACTTAATACTAATTAATACTCTATCTAACACTTTAACTATACCTGATAATAAATTGGAATTGTTAATAATTAAATACTCTGATGAATGAAAACAAAAGATAGTGAAGTGGTGGAGTACACTAAACTCATTAAAATCTATCCATCGTTGTTAAACCACATTAAATAACTGAAAATCATGAAGCAATAGGGAATATGCATGAAAATGTTTTTTCACATTTATTTTCAGAATATGAAAATACTGTTAATACTGTAATAATATTTAAAAACGAAATAAAAATTCTTTTATGTAAAATTTGAAATATTTCGTCCCAATACCTAGATCAGTTTTTGTTGTATAAATACGTATTTCAACTACAAAGTAGTCTTCATCTGTATAAAGTAGCTAGGCGTAATTTGACAATTCGAAATAGATAGAAAATCTAAATCAATAGACAAAAATAAAAATAAATAAAAAATTAAACAAAATAAATTAAAATATTATAAATTTTATTGAAATTACTCTTGTAAAAATTGCTTTCATTCAAATTTACTCTTGATAACATCACTCTTATTAAAATTAAAACTCTTATATTGTCTCAGGATATGTTATTCGTTGCTAATTTGGTGACAGTTTCACCAAACTATAATTATTATATTTTAATTTATTTAATTTAATTTGTTATTTATTTTTATTTTTGTCTATTGATTTCGATTTTCTATCTATTTCTAATTGTCAAAGAGTAAATTACGACTAGCTAATTTACGCTGATGAAAAAAACCTAGAGTTCTCTTAATATTGAAATTATTTATGGTTCAGTAACATTTAAATCGATAACATGAAAGTTACCACATAGAAGTTAGTAGGTAAAATTTGTTATGAGTTGATCGTAAATCACGTTGCTTGGATCGTATGTTTTTGGGTCTGCTTCAGAGTTTCTGCTTGCACAAGAACGGGCCGATTCCACTTTGAATGAACTTAAATTAAAAGGATATTTTTATTGAACATTTACTTACTAATCTTTTTTTTTTTAAATTTTAACATCTTTTTCTAACGAGTAAGTGTATTTATTGTAATCCATCCAAGGTTACCTTTTTGTATTTTATCAATGATATATTCTTTTTTTAATTAAGTAAACAAAATTAATACTTAAAGCTGTATATTCAAACTTTGTAGGGGGGCTTAATTAATGATTACTGTTATCAAAATAAATGATGTAATATAAATTTAAAATATTTGCATGAATCTAGAAAGAAATATCACTTGAAAGAAATTAGTAATTATATTCTTAGAATATTAATTATATTTCTTAAAGTTTTTTTTTTTTTTTAATTTTCTTGAAAAATTAATTTGTTTAAGTTATTATACTCTCGAATGTTTACATAGAAATGAAATAACTTTGTACTACGTGTTTATATAGATAATAGTTCATGTGCCCGATGGGATTTCTCAAATGTAAAAAGCATAAATACCACGTTTCTAACATCACAAATGACGCATTACCCATGCAAACTTTCGTATCTTATTTCACGCCCATAAGGGATGAATTTCCTTGAACGTTTATACAACTGACGGCTATTTATAAACAAAAGCCTTAACACCAAGTTCCACGTTTCTAACTTCAAAACTGACGCACTTCGCGTTCAAACTTTCGTCCCGTGTTTTACCCTCTTCGGGAATGATATTCCAAAATCGCTGATACAACTTACTTTTATTTGTAAACAGAAGTCGTAATTCAATGGCAAATTAAACATCAGAATGTCCCTCTCGTGTAATCTCTAAAGACCTTTAAACCATTGTCCGAAAAGAAGATTAAGAAAATTATGTCGAAGTGTTGAGAAAATTTTCGAGTTAATCGCCTTTTCGACTTTGATGAAAGTGATAAAAACTTATTTTGTCACATATGAGATATGGTTCAATTGAAAATAACGATTCGCAGGTGGTATTTCCTCTTTCAAGTCAAACAGACAAGGAACCGATTCGATAGTTAACGTTCTGTGGGTCAAAATACGATACGCACCGTGGCGGTTTCTTAACGAAATGTATATCAACAACTACCAGTCCAAGTAATCGGCTATGCTTGAGAAGGTTTTCTACAGTTTCCTTCACGAACTCCAAATGAATATCGGCATAGTTCCTATCATACGCTGCTATCTTCGCATATTAATGGTACATTATCTGGCGCAAAAATTTGACCATACGCTTTCCAGAAAGTTTGTGCCCATATACAGGCCATGTATAAAAGGAATAAGGAATATTTCATTAAAATTATTTTTTACTTTTATAATTCCTGTACTTGTATAATGTTTCATTAAAACTATCTTTTTTTTCATTAAAACTCAGTGCTTTTTGGCATAGTCGGGTTTTAGTTTATAACTTTCTGTGTTTTGACAACCTTCTTGTTATGTTTCAACGACCTATCACTTTATCCATTCCCATTCACTTTTGTTCGTTGCACATTACATAATACGTTGTAATTTTTATTACATAGAGGTAAAAATAAAAATTTAAGTGCACATTAAAAATTAAATCCGTTTACTTCCATAAAATGGTTTAGGTACTTTGACTCATTGTTTAAAATAAAAGGCTGCTGCATTATTAAAAAATAAAAAATGTTGTGCAATATCTACCTGATGCAATAATATCATATAATAAACACACCAAAGTAGTGTTGTATTCCTTCATCAGGTTTCAAAGTCTGATTTACTGATGAAATAGTCAATACTAAAAACGAAATTATGTACAGTCAATAGCAAACAAAATTGAACCAACTTGAAAATATTAGATTATCAAATGATAATTAATGAGAACTCTAGGTTTTTGAAATAAAATTTCAAATTCGCCCCATTACCTAGATCAGTTTTCTTGTATTATAAATACTTATTTCGACTATAAAGTAGTCATCATCCGTATAAATTAGCTAGTCGTAATTTATTTACTCTTCTAAAATTAGAAATACATAGAAAATCGAGATCAATAGAGAAATATAAAAATAAATAAAAAATTAACCAAAATAGATTAAAATTAAAATATATTAAATTTTATTGAAATTATTCTGGTTAACCTCACTCTTATTAAAATTGCTCTTATATTGTCTCAGGATGTGTTACTCTTTGCTAATTTGGTGGCAGTTTCACGTTAATTTATTTTGGTTAATTTTTTTTTAAATTTATTTATTTTTGTCTATAGATCTCGATTTTCTATCTATTTCTAATTGTCAACGAGTAAATTACGACTAGCTAATTTATACTGACTACTTTGTAGTCGAAATACGTATTTAAAATACAAAAAAACTGATCTAGGTAAAGGAGCGAATTTGAAATTTTATCAACTTGAAAATGTTAAAAACTTACGGTAGTTGACTCTTAATTTAGAAGAATAATTGTAATTGTAATATAAACAAGTAATGTAACAACTAACTGCGTTAATTGCTGGATACCCAGTATATACTGAGTTGTATATCATTGTTTGAATTGTTAACAATTTTTGAATTGTCCCACAATTAAAAAAAATCTTTTATGAATTTTACAATGTCAGGACTAATCTTCATATATATACCGGATATAAAATGAAGTTGATGTTTGTCATTGAAAACGTTTGTCATTGAAAAGAACTCTTTTTAACAAATTTTGATTAAATCGTAACTCTGATATTTGCAGATTTAATATTTAAACACTAGATAATAGTTAATAGTATAACCGACACATTGTCACCTTTATATCATTATAGTTCCTTCAAAAAATCTCAAAAAATTAAAAAAATTAGATCACTAAGTCTACAAATGTATGTAATTCTGGCAAAAACCCCATTGATAGAACTCCAAAATATGCAATAAAATATTAATTAAAAATTTGGTAGAAGCGTTGGTAAAGTATGAGCAAAACTAAAAGCGCTTTTGTGCCAAACACAAAGGCGTGCGAAAGTTTCTTCAAAATAAAAAAATTTTTAAAATATTGACTCTACATGGATCCAAGATAATTACATTTGGCTGAATTTTATTGATCTGGATTCAAATTTATGGTTACAGACTGTGCATTAAAGCATAAATAAAATGTTTATTAAAGTATACAAACACGTACCATAATATTTTGTTGGAAAATTTTTAACTTATAATAACTAAAGTTATTCATATATATATATATATATTCGTACATACATACAACCATACATAAATGTCCATATTAAATTGGGCTTTAGGCAATTGTTTAATATATCTGAAATCTGTTTCGTATTTGATAGTATATTCTAATTTTTCCTTTAGGTCATCATTAAAATTATAGCAATATTCAATATTAAATGTGTAATATAAAATACTAACGATTAATTGTAAAATATTTTACAATTCCCTTTATACCCTCTATTGACGTTCTGTTGGAAATATATTGAATAATAATTCAATGACGTACCCAGCCAGAGGAGTCAAAAGCAGAAGTTGTCCTTCTCCAGAAGAAAAAATAAGTATATGTTATTTTGAGACACTGCTATTCAATATCCCATCTGGCCACACATTTTGTCGTTACTCTCGTTGCTAGATAAGTTAAGATTTTTAAAAAAATCCTAGTATAGATTAGAAGGTTAGTATCTTAGTATTACTATTAAAAAATTTGTATTCCAAATCGCATTTTTGCTTCGGAGTTATAAGTAATGCTTCTTTAGCAGTTATACCATACCCAGTATATAATATACTCCAGGGTATATTAAGTTTAGTTCTGACTTTGTGACGGCTGCCTGTCTGCCAACAGGATAACTCAAAAACGAAAAAAGATAGCAAGCTGAAATTGCGAACGTGTATTCTAAAGTTTAAAAGTAAGGTCAAGTTCATAAAGGGGCAAAATGGGCAAAACTGCTTATCTTTGCAATCATAAAAGATAAAACAAACATTTAAGGACGAAAATTGTTCCTTTTTTAAAAATAAACAACTTTTTTAATAAAATTTTTTTCATAAATTTAGTATTTACCGGATATTTATGCAATTAACTCAGTTAGTTGCTAATTTAACTTATTTTATAAGAAATATTCGATTTTCAAATAACCACCAATCTTGCTCTACTTCGAAGCTAATATAAGGATATTATTATTTTCTTTAGATAAGTTTATTTGAATTTGTATTATTTATATCGGAAGTTTCTAAAACACGAAGGTCCGTGAATGCTTCATCTGTTTGGGATATCAAATACATAACCACCATTTATATATTACGTAGAAGTCCGTTATTGTGGTAACAAGTTAAATATGCTACTGCTTGATATATTTAACAAAACGTATCATTTGCATTTCTGAAGTTCTGAAAACAGTGTTCCCACGCAGGCATACTAATGTCTCGTTTACACTGTGTCAGGTTCCGGATGACTTTTCTGTGGTCATTTACTGTAGTGTAGTTACTATCTTCTTGCTTGTAAATCACCTCGTATATTTTGTTGTCACATTATCTCCTTGCCTTCCCTTCAGCTAACAATAGGTACTCACGCAATGCTAGTCTCATATTGTACACAAAAAAGTCATAAAAGAGGGCTAATTGGGGTACACGTGCCAATGTTTTTACTCGAAATTCACTTTGTTCTAAATAATTATTTCCAAATATTTCCTTCACACATTAAATATGTCTACTTAATGTTTAGTGCTTTCCTACTAAATATAAAAATTTCCTGGCAATAGATGCCAAAATTTTTCATAAAGTAAAATTGTTTTCGTTTTTGTTTGAGATATTTGTAAAATATTCAGAAATAAATTTAGTTAATTTTGAAGAAATTGTAGGAACATACTACCAGAGAATTCGGGAAAACATCTACTGTTCTCATTGGTATCCAAATTTTAAATTAATCTAAGATTTAGAAACGAGTACATTACAAAATCTATTAAAAATCTAATAGATTTTGAAGAAATCTACTTATAACTGTTTGAAGAGTAGCTGACCATTTTTTTTAGTAAAAAAAAAACAGGTCAGCAACTGTATACTAGCAGGTGAGCTAGGACTGTGCTATGTGTAAACCAGCCTTAATATATTCAATATCCAGTAAATATATAGATTTAATAGCAAATGTATAAAAGTAATTGTTTTATTAAATATTTTATTAGTATCATAAATATTTGTGTTTCATGAATGTATATTTAAAAATAATATACTTTAAACGTTCCATCAAAATAATGATCTTTATAAACACATCTTTTAAAATTGCACAGACAATATCGAATATTCTACTGATATATCTACATATTCCAATATTGAACACTGAATACTATAATTATTATTTTCGAAATATATAGCAAAACATATATTCTATCCACCATACTTAGGATAGGTATATGATAACTTCGTCCCATGCATGTCAGTAGTCTGTACTTTTGTCATCAGATGATTTGACTGACATTATCAATCAAATGGACCTTGTGGTTGATCAGTTTAGTGATTGGTGTAGAGTAAATCATTTAATTATAAATATGAGCAAAACTACTTATTTACTGTTTAATAATAAGCACATCGACAATACCAAGTTATTAAATAGCAGGAATCCGATCAGTCGAGTAACTGAAATGAAATTCCTAGGAGTCATGCTAGATGAAGACATGGGTTGGCATCTTCAAGTTGATGTAGTTTGTAAAAAATTGAGTACAGTATGCTACTATATAAGAAAATTGAGGCAAACGCATGATACAGACGCACTTTTGGCTCTGTATTACGGGCTTGCTTATAGTTGCATGCAATATTGTGTTATTCTTTGGGGACAATGTTCGGACTGCTCTCGAATATTTGTGTTACAAAAGAGAATTATTCGACTTATTTTCAATCTGAACTATAGAGAAACATGTAAAGATCATTTTATAAAGCACAATATTTTAACTTTTTATGGCATATACCTGTATGAGTTGTTAGTATACACCAAGAAAAACTACCAAAATTTTAAACTGAGAAAAGAAATTCATCCTTATAATACTCGACAATGTACTGATCTTCATGTTCAAAATTATCGAATTGATAAATATAGAAAAGCTCCTCAAATTGTTGGGACTGAATTATATAACAACTTACCAGTAGAAATTAAGCATATTGAAAATATAAATAAATTTAAAACTGTATTAAGAAATTATATAGTAAAACAATGTCCATATAATTTGTGAATTTGACAAAACCTATGTACTATTTGTATCTTTGGTAAATAAATTATTATTATTATTATTATTATTATTATTATTATTATTATTATAGAAAGGCCTAATAAATTAGATAAATTCCGTCCTATTTTACAAGCTGTAATTTTAACTTTTATCGTTTGAGTGTATATTCGGGTTCGAAATTGGGACTCGACATGAAACGTGTCTACATTATTCTCAGGTCGAATTGAAATTTGACCAAAATGGTACCATCTAGATGAACTGATTGGCACAATAAATGGCGATACAAGGGTAGAAATAAAGTGACAAAACTAACTGAAAGTAATTATTAATGCAAATTACTTTTAGTTAGTTTTGTCACTTTATTTCTACCCTTGTATCGCCATTTATTGTGCCAATCAGTTCATCTAGATGGTACCATTTTGGTAAACAAGCAAACAAGCATTAATTATTGGATGGATTTGAACACAAATTGCACATTTATCATGAAATTAAATTACAACTACTCCAGAAAAAAAAGAATCCTACAAAAATCTTCTAGGAAAAACTTTCGGTGTCTTCGAATCTAGCTCCGGTAAATCGATAGTTAATAAGGTGGTGATCAAATGTCTCTATAACCAGGTCCGTATGTGCTTTTCGGTCAAAAATCAGGGGTCAAAGTTCATTCAAATATACGCTTTGGTTACATGAAGCACTTTGGAGTGTTTGACCTTTTTGTATGTAATATAGGTTTTAAGGGTAGCTTTCACGCGGCACGCATGCATAAAAGAAAAACTTGTTACAGCCTGTGTCACTCGAAAACTTTGTTGCTTGTATCTCAGAGACTATTTCATGTAAATAATTAAAACTCACATACGGATTTGTGGTTTCAAATTCGGATTTTTTAGTTAAGTTGAAACGGGAAATTATTTTCACGATTGGTTTGTCAATTAAAAGCTTTTTGAAGCATCATTTCAAAAGTTTTGCTTGTTGCTTGTTTGAACAGAAGGTACAAAGATCATGCTTTATTGAATATTAATAAAGTTCAGTATAGCTCTGCCCTTATAACCAAGCAAAGCTGTTTTTTTCCCCAAAAGTTACATATTTTAGTTTAAAAAAAGATAATTTATATGGTTTTAAATATAATTCTCATTAAAAATTGTTTAATTTAATTTGATTTACTGTTCTCGCCAACGTTATACTTTCCACGATGGTTTCTCTTATGGTATATCAATAGGGAATATGCATGAAAATTTTTTTTCACTTGAATTGAAGCATGTTTACTAGTAAAATATCAAGGTAAAATTACTTTTTAAATAACTTTAAAAATAAGCGAGATATGAATGATTGAAATTCCCGATTAGACAAAGAGCGTGATAGACCTCTTGATATGTTATGTGACGTCATATTACACTTTCACCATTTAAAATACACGTACAACTCCGTTTTTAGTATTTTTGCAAGAAAGAGACAGATAATAATCTTTAAAAGCTTATAGCTTCCTTGATATTTGTCGGATTTTAATTTCGTTTTTAAATATTATTACAGTATTAACAGTATTTTCATATTCTGAAAATAAATGTGAAAAAAAATTTTCATGCATATTCCCTATTATGTGCCTAATAACCTGAATCGATCAAATCACATAGGCATAAAAGAATAAAATCCATTCATTCATTCGATAAGTTTGGGACGGAACTCACATAGCTTGTGTAATGCCAAATATAAAATTATTCTTGGTAAATAAAACACTAGGTATCATGTTTTTATAATAATATTTATATGTATGTGCTGCTCTCTGTTATGGCTAACTTTACAAATACACACATACACAGTTTATACTGTAATTTTACTTATTTATTTATTTTATTTTTTGTTAAAATTGTAATTGTTATTTATATTACAATATCTACCGTTGGTTACCTACTATATACATTATACATACATAGGTACATGTTCGATATATTTTCAATACCAAAACTATATATTTGTGAAATAAGTATCTATCTATAACAATAATTGGATAATTAGAATGAACATGCATTGGTATTAGAACTGACTGAAATATATTGAGGAACGGGGGGGGGGGGGGGGCAACAAGGATACAAGGCAAGTCTCAGTGAAAATCAATTCTATTCAAATACTATAGAAAAGTGTTTTTTTTTATAGAAATCGAGAAGTTTGTGTTTTTTTTTTTAAATAATTTTTAGTTTTATTCACGAATTTGATGAATTTTGTGTACTTGACCTTCAAAAGGTGAGAAAAGTCATTGTGTTCGTAAAATTTCCAAAAGAATATAAATAAAGAGGCTAGCTGGGTCTGACTGGTCTATGATCTACTTACACTGCCCACTTCCGATTTGATGCCCTTGAAAGCTGGAGACCAGTCTACTGAAGACGGCTTGACAATTCGAATGCAGTTCATATTCCATTGATTTCAATTATTCATTAATTAATTGAAGTACAATTATTGTGCTATTGTTGATGTGAATGTATTATTGTATATATATATATATATATATATATATATATATATATATATGTATATATATATATATATGCTTTTCTGGACCGAAAAAACATTAAATCAAAATGGCATGGAAATTTGTTTTTAAACATAGAGGATTTTACGTTAGATACATAAAAATTGGTTCTAAGCCTATAAAATTAAGAACTACGTGATTTTAGAGAAAATCAGTCTTTGACGATGATAAATATCATGTTATTCAGTATATTTACTTGTAAAAAAAGTAACAAAATGTCTTGACAATTACATTTTTCAAGAGTGAAGCTGCGTCAATCAAGCTGCTATATAGAAATGAAAATGATAAACATTTACATAATTTTGAAAATAAATGTAAAAAATTTAAAAAAAATTGTCTTTTGAAATTATTCACTTATTTCATCCTTTTAGGAGGGGATTTTCTAACAATCCTTTCTTAGTGCACCTCTAGAATGTGTAAGGAATGTATCATCCAAATTTCATGTTTCTAATTTCAATAGTTTTCGCTTGGCGATGATATGTTAGTGAGTGAGTGATATTTCGCTTATAGCCCGAATATTAAAATACACCCAATCTGAAAACAAGTATGTACAGTTTATCTATCGCTGTCTATATGTAGTGTACTATGATATGGTTTACTTTGTCACACTTAAACTGTATTAAAATCAGTATTGTATAACATATAACTATTATACTTATCATTCTTTAACCACATTCATTTATATATAGTTGCATCTTACTCGTGCATGTATACATCGTCGTTATTATCTATCGTCCGTCGTGTGAGTGTGTATGTAACAAAGACAGCACATATTATAGTCACTACATATAGACGGCGATAGATACACCTACAAAGTTATTACTATGGTAAATTTCGCTATATATATGAATTTGGCGACGTGTGTAAATAGAGAATATGAAATTTAAAAATTAGAACTCAGTTGTAGAGCGAGATTAGTTTTCAAAACTCCAGAGCTAAGTAATAACAATACATAAAAAAAAAATTTTTTTAACACAATACATATTTATTCAACATAATATTATGAAAACTTCATAATTACAACCGTTCGTTCGTTCGTACATGTATATCTCGGTTGGAAAACAATGAAATAATTTTCCGCTTCTACTAAATAAGCTTTAGCAGTATAAATCATAATAAAAGGTAATGATATTATGATAATAATGAAAGTAATATGTATATACACACACACACACAATATTATATACAACAAGAACTAATTAGTATTAAAACAAACATATTATAAAGGAAAACAGGTAGGTAGGTAGGGAGGCGGGAGGGCGAGCGGGCGAAGTTGGTAGGCAACAAATACTTCCCTTCTATATCGTATAGATAGGCTCACTCACATGTGTGTACTTGGTTAATATGATATAGCGAGTTATAGTTGTAGTAAAAAAGGAATAATAGCCGGTAAGAGTAACCAGGACGCGTCGTGATACACGCAAAAATAATAATCATAATACTAATAATACTAATAATAAGGCATCTAAACAATTTCATATATGAAAAGATGTCGCTAAATAATAATACGAGTATATTATATAGAGTGTTTCAAAATTCAATTAACATACAAATTATGTGCAACCAGATAGATTGATAGATTGTAGAGGCTGCCCTGGACGGGGTACACATCGACCATAAGGTACATTGTGATGCCTAAGGATGTGAGGATGTATGTGGAGTGGAAGGCATTTATGTATGATAGGAACTATGCCGATATTCATCTGGAGTTCGTGAAGGAAACTGCAGAAAACATTCTGAAGCATCGCCGGTTACTTCGTTCTTGCCCAAACGCCGACAGTTTAGTCAATTAACCGCCCTTTTTTTTTCTTAATAATTGACAAACTGCAGATGTTGGGATGCGAACCCATAACCTCCCAGTTTCCAAGTACTGGTTGGACTGGTTGTGCAACCAGATGTATGATCTTCAATGATTTATCTACGAAAGCATTGTTGCACACAATAGGACACCATAACGGCCCCATTATGTGCAACCTGTGTGGCGTGGAGGGGTAAATTTTCTACCACATTCTTTTACTGCGAATCTTTCAGCAGACACAAGTTTTTCGGTGCATCTCACCGCGAATATGTGAACCTTTAGAAAAACCTGACATACAAGTTCCTGGCTTTTACCAAACTATGAGAGAAGCTAATCTCGCCAGACTTAGAAGGGGAAGCCCAATGACCCATATGGTAAAAGTGTAATACCTTTGTATACCCCCAGATAAATATCTGGTGGCTAGGGACTAAATAAAAATATGCATTTGCCTATTTTTTTTCAGTGCATATTTTTTCGAATTTGAAAAATTACTGCAGCTTACCTATTTCTTGTGTTGTAAGGAATGTTTACAGCATTTTTATGAATGTATACAGTACTTCCTTATAATTCCCAGACCGTCCACTTATTAAAGATCCCCACATAAAATAGGAATTATCTTTAAACGGCTGAGCAGTTTTTCGTCAAACACGAACTGTCCTGATTCAAACAGCCTTCAAATAAGAAAAAAACTTATTGAAAT
Source organism: Nineta flava (assembly GCA_963920215.1). NCBI lineage: Eukaryota > Metazoa > Arthropoda > Insecta > Neuroptera > Chrysopidae > Nineta > Nineta flava. Next base: position 7,930,643 of record OY986042.1, read on the forward strand.
TGGCCCATCTTCTTCGAAGGTACGACGACCCAGACAGATTTACATACAGGCAAAAATAGCCTTAAACCTATAACACCTCCTTTTTGCGTGGGGGTTTAATAAATGAATCAAATTTTAAAAAAAATGAGTATATCTAGTTATTATACTCTTCTTATTCTAAATTATACTTTGGTTATCAATTAATGTAACGGATTCGGAGGTAATTTTAAGCCACCCAGTATATATATTCTGTATACCCTTGTTATTATCGCGCCCAAGGGACATTAATAATGCACATTTATATTATACATTAGTTATTAGTTTTTTAATGGTAATATTTAATTCGTATATGATGTTCCCAAATTATTCTAACAAAATTACGCACATTATTTTTTGTGTGCTGTACATTCTATATGGGCCACAAAAGTAGCGCTCATTTTTCCAACTATTTTTTGTAGATTTGTGCCTTATTTATTCGGTTTATGGGGAAAAATTTCGAATAAAAGTTGTTAGTATATTTATAATGAACAACTTTTATTCGAAGCATAATTTTCGAAAACCAAATGAATTAGGGTTTAAATCACTTATGAAATTTTGAAAAATGAGCTCCAATTTTGTGGCCGTGTGTATACACGTACTATATACTGTCTTAATATTATTAGTGATGCAATTTTATGTTCAGTATCGTATGAGGACCTATCAAAATAATGTTCACATTTGGTTTGTTTTACTTAAGTACATGGTTATTAAAAATAATGGTAAAATATGGTGAATTGCCTTGTTTCATGTGTCAACATTACTTACTCGAACAATGTGGGAAGTACTAGAAAATAAGTATACTTTAGAGATACTTAACTAATTCTTGACCCTATAGTTGTGAAACAAAGGATTCAAATAAATCATTAACATTCTTTCCCTTTTAGCGAATTTCCTGAAAGGAAATAGAGCTATTGGTCCCGTACCGAAGTCAAAATTTCGCAAAAATTTCTTCAAATGTCCATCGATCCTACCTAGTAGATGTCAAAAATCACCATCTGTAAAATTAATATATATATATCTATGGACATATATATATATATATATATATATATATATATATATATATATATATATATATATATATATATATATATATATATATATATATATATATATATATATATATATATATATATAAATATATATATATATATATATATATATATATATATATATATATATATATGTGTCAGTAATCACTCTAGCGGTCACAGTTTTCATTTTATCGGAATGAAATTTGGTATTCGAGGCGCTTTTGTTATTCAAAAGGTAAAGTTCGTTAATGGGTAAAATCGAACAAGGGGAAAGGGGAGTTTAGAGGGAGGGGGAAACACAAAATTTGTCATATCTCCCTTAATATTCGAAAAATCGAAAAAATTATAAGAAATAAAGTTGTAGGTATTAAGTTTTACTGTAATTTTGTTTCTTATCATTTTTTTTGTTACCCTAATATTTACAGAAATATTGACGGTTTAAGATTGAAAATTAAATTCCTCACTATCTCTGTACACATTAAGAGTTTAAGGAAAAATGATAAGGTGATGAATTGTAGCAAACATGATTTTCTCCAACTTTATTCCTAACGTATTTTTTTATTTTTCTAATATTAAGAGAGATATTTTATATTTTGTGTTTTCTTCTATCTTTATGCCCCCCTTTCCCCTTGACGTATGTTATTTATCAATAAAATTGGCCATGCAAATACTAAAATCAGATACGACATTTCATTTTGATCAGACTAACATTGTGACCGCTAGAGAGTAGTTTATTTATTCCAAGGAAATTCGCTAAGTTGAAGCAGCTCCTGCGTAACGAATTTTTTTAATTTTCGTTTCTGCAGGACACTAAGATCTTCCACTAGCCGATGAGTGAAGAAGTTATCGATGCTTGTTGCAATAAAATCAAGATAAATTGTGGTCATTGGTCAGATCAAAACGTCATCCAAAGAATATGGACAAAAATTCGAATAATTTTTGAAGTGAAACTTCTTAGGCGGCGTTTCGATAGTCAATAAGTGGACTGAGAGAATTGAGAGTGAAATTTAAAAAACGCGTTAAATTTAGACATATTTCATTACACGAGAGAGAAAAAAGATATAAAGTAGAGAGAAAGAGAAGTATATATTTTGTTTTATTAAAATTTTGTTGATTGTCATTTCCACAGAAACGGTACTTCTAAAAAATAACTGTAATTATTTTATTAAAATTTTGTTTCAATTTTGAGATGTTAATTTTGATTGTCTTTTCCATAGGAACTATAAACCATACTAGCACACTATATATCGTTGTATTCTGGCTATTAATAAACTTAAATTTAAATTTTTTATAAACGAACTAATGTAAGCGCCATCTAAGCAGAATATTTCAAAATTAAATAACTTTTCGTAACACAGTAAAATATATTTGTAAAATAGTAAATAACTTTTCTAAGAAGTTTCACTTCTATCACGTGTACGGTGCTGCACGCACATTTTTTTTTTGCACTGAATCAGTCGTTACTTGATGAAAATCTATTATAACTATTATATTAAGCTAATATTTTTGAGATTTTCCTTACTTTTCCATGTATGTGTGCAGTGGACAGTGCATGGATATAATCACGTGATTAGGTATTATGTATATACAGTTTTCTAGCGATCATAGACGAAGAAAATTTTGTGTGGGCTTAATAAAACAATAATTATTACATTTATAATTATATATCGAATATAACATGCATGAGAATGGCCGATTGAAATAGATAAAACAGTGCTTTCAAAAAATAGATGTACATAACGAAAAATATTAGAATGATCCGAAATACAAATGTTTATGCGACAATAGGGAATATGCATGAAAATTGTTTTTCACTTGAAATGAAGCATGTTTACTTGACAAATATCAAGGTAAAATTACTTTTTAAATAACTTTAAAAATAAGCGAGATATGAATGATTGAAATTCCCGATTAGACAAAGAGGGTGATAGCCCTCTTGATATGTTATGTGACGTCATATAACACTTTCACCATTTAAAATACACGTAAAACTCCGTTTTTAGTATTTTTGCAAGAAAGAGACAGATAATAATCTTTAAAAGCTTATAGCTTCTTTGATATTTGTCGGATTTTAATTTCGTTTTTAAATATTATTACAGTATTAACAGTATTTTCATATTCTGAAAATAAATGTGAAAAAAATTGTTCATGCATATTCCCTATTTAGTACAATGAAACCTCATCAAGTGGTAAATAACCTTATAAAATTAACAGGTTTCGCTAACAAAATACTTTTTTATTTGAAACTAACAATCATAATTACCTATAGAAGGTGATTGACCTCGCAGACATAAGAATTTTCCCATTCGATTCTTGTACATATTCACGTTTGGAACATTAATAAAAATATAGATTTTGCACTACGAAAATCTGGTCCAAATTTAAACAAAGTTTTTTTGCCAACCCGAATGACCAAAAATTCCAATATTAATAGGCTATTTTAATCAAATAAAAGTATCTTGTAATTTTTTATGAAAACTTGACCGTTTCCGAGCTATACACAATTTTTATGTTAGAAAAAAATCCAAAAACGGACGATTTCACGGCTAAAAAAAACCATATTAACCAAAATTCTTAAATAATCTCTAACATCCCTTTGCAAATTCCTAAAAAGTAATTACAGATTGCTTGATTGTAAAACATTGTTTTCATTGGCTATTTGGCTATAGGGAATATGCATGAAAATTTTTTTTCACATTTATTTTCAAAATATGAAAATACTGTTAATGCTGTAATAATATTTAAAAACGAAATTAAAATCCGACAAATATCAAGAAAGCTATAAGATTGTTTTGATTTTAAAGATTGTTATCTGTCTCTTTCTTGCAATAATACTAAAAACGGAGTTTTACGTGTATTTTAAATGGTGATAGTGTAATATGACGTCATATAACATATCAAGAGCGCTATTACCCTCTTTGTCTAATCGAGAATTTCAATTATTCATATCTCGCTTATTTTTAAAGTTATTTAAAAAGTAATTTTACCTTGATATTTATCGAGTAAACATGCTTCCAGTGAAAAAAAATTTTCACGCATATTCCCTATTGCCAAGGCTCGATTTCGATAATTTTTTTTGAGGATATTGTACTTAGAAATAACATTCTTGAATTTGCATTCATTAATGTGAATTTATAATAAAATAATCGAATTAAATATTCTATAATAGCTTGTTTTTTTTTCAAATATCAACCTTATTCATATAGCATAGGTATAAAGGTTATATACCCACTTCATGCTTACATACAGTTCCTTTAATTTGTTGAAGAAACCTACAAATAGGAGGCATTTTTTTAATATGAACAAAAAAAATTATAAAAGTAAAATAATTATAATTTACGTCGGTTTGTCTATTAAATTTTTTTTCTATAAAATAAAACTTAACTATTTGACTATAGCATGTATTATGGAAAGTTAGTAGTTTTTTTCCTTTTTAACTGCATTCAATATAATATCGAACATCGTGATATATAATTTGACTCAAACATTGGATGTATTGAATTATTCAGTGTCAATTATGGTAATGACTGTCGACAACCAAAGAGAACTCTGGTTGGTTAGTGATTATTGAAGAAAAACAAATATATATAAATATATATATATATATATATATATATATATATATATATATATATATATATATATATATATATATATATATAAATATATATACTTATATATACATATATTTATACATATACGTCTTTATATAGAAGATATATGTAAATTAGTACCAACAGGATGTTTGGTTTGTCGATTGAGTTTCATGAAAAAGGCAATATTTTAGCTATATTTCTCAACAAATTCTATTCTATAAACCATGAGTTACAATTAAATAGTTCGAATTTTTTTCAAATAAAATTCGAGCCAAAGTTTGAATGAAATTATTTTTAAAAATACATAAAAATCAGAAAGAAAATTTAAAATTTTTACATAGGCAGTATAAAACAAACTCGCAATATTCACGCAAATTTGAGTGCGTGGTAGGAATGAAGAATGATCGAAATTGCAAGCTATCAATTTTTAAGGAAAGAATATTTTACATATTTTCCTACTTCTGGGATGGTGGGGGGTTTATTGGTACACTGAGCAAATTGTGCATTCTTGAAGAATCGACATTTTTGTCTGTGAATTTTCTTCTATCACTATCACGGTTTAAAGTTAGGCTAAAGTGAGTTTAATCCCCTGGCAGGGATCGGTGGTATAAATCAGCGACTTGCCTATAACTAACCAAAATATGTAGCTGATCAGGCAAGTATCTCTATCTTAATACTTTTAATGAGAAATATTTATTGCGGTAGGTTAGACCGTTTATTACCTGGCAACGGTCTGGCGACATTTTCTCGCTACGCGATTAACAAGTTGTTCAAAGGTGATATTACATAAAACAAATCAGTTTTAAATAGATTCTCATAGATGGTGGTGCATATACAGGTTCAAAAACTCATTCATAGGTGGCAATTGAATAAGTTTGGGATTTGTTATAACAAATATATTAGATATATGTTTACAGTACATAAAATACTTCTCATCGTGTATGTACACATAGAAAAAAAGTAACATAACACTTTGGGTTTGAGAACACACTGAAAAAAACAGGCTAATTCAAGTTAACTTTGAGATAGTCATATACACTTACCCACCAGGTTCATATATATTACCCACATATATACCAGGGTATGTATGTGCCTTGATTATGCCATATTTTTTGATTATGCCACTAAAATTTTAATATCGTTTTCCATTGAACACTAATTCAGCCATTGATTTAAAAATGTGTTGTTTTTCAGAGATTTGGCCCTTGTAACCACCGACCGTGTGATTTATAACTTTACTCAATACAGACCTACAAGATTTCTATGGTTCTTAGACTATACCATCCATTGATTATTCCATTTCTCTAACTATTCATTAAGTTCATATTTATTATGTTCACATCTTCTTTAGTTTCTTGCTGCTGTTGTTGTTGTTGTTGTTGTTGAATTTTGCAGCGCGATGCTTATGCTTCCATGTTTTCCTGTTATTTACAATAAACAATATTGTTGTATGCAGGCAGCAACGAACGAGAACGAACGGTTTTGTCATGTATATGTTTTTGTTGTGAGTAGTTGTTAGTTTTCTTTACAAGAATCCTATAACTATATAATAAATATGATTGTGTCTTTTTGTCAGAAAGTTGTTATATTCATTATAATACGTTCGTTCTATGTTATTTTATTCGACTACTGTTCTGTTTGTGAAGTATGTTCTTGGTAGTTGGTTGGTAATCGGCATGGAACAACGCATAAAGAATTCCAAAGATTCTTACAACAAAGCCAATACCCAAACAAATACCCAAAATAGCAAAAAATGTTTCATAGAAAAATGCTTAATTAAACATTGAAAAGTAATACAGTTACGTAAATGGATGGATAAGGCGAGAAAGGGGAAAGGAAACATAATTTCCATTTACTTTTTGGGAAGATCTACAAAATCAATGTTGTTTTTCTAATTTGTAGTCAACGTAAAATTAAATATATATATATATATATATATATATATATATATATATATATATATATATATATATATGTTTGTAGATCTTCCCAAAAAATAAATGGAAATTATGTTTCCTTTCCCCTTTCTCGCGTTATGTGTAGCATATACATAATAACCCGCATGTAAAAATTTAGTGTAAAGTCCAAGTTTTCGTTTTTTCTTATAAAGCGACAAAAAAAAGTTATATCTATGTATCTAATAAAATATTCTGGGCTTTTGTACACCTGGCCACAAATCTAGTAATTGATCCTGGCAATCATTTTTAAAAATCTAGTAATTGATTTGTGCCTTATTCATTCGGTTTTTGGGAAAACGTTTCCCATTTCTCCAAATTGTTGTTATTGAAAACCGAATGGGGCACAAATTAATAAATAAATGATTTGTGGTCCATAGTACAGTACAAATATTGGCTAATACCGTTTCGTATCTATCAAATGTATCTATCAATAATAGATCAGGAAAAACATAATAAACATTATATTGAGGATTTATTGGTAGATTCCAGCACCGTCAATAGACAGTCCTTTTTGTTTTGGTTGAAGCATTTTGAAACAGACATAAGATTGGTTCTTTTTCTGGTATATTTTGAAAGGAAAGAGAGATATTACATCTTCAAGAGAGTTTTTGATAGGATAAAATCGAATAGAACATACTTAGTTTTATGACTGACTTCTTACTATCATTTGTGACTTTATATCCATCGTCTTAATATGCTTTGTTAAATTTAATAAATGAAGGAAGAATGAATTGTTTTTAGAAAGAATAGAATATGATTGTTTTATGTAAAATATTTACTTTAATGTTTGTCATATTAAGTTTTTAATGAGTTTTGGTTTCATTAGAAACAATTTATATTATAATGATTTATTTCATATCCCATATCATATCACATCATATCTTATTATATAGTTTTTCTAACAAGTATCACAATTTTAAATTTTTAGAATAGTACTTCTATTTACAATATTGCAATTTGCAAATAAATATTACATAAACAAAAGTTGTAGACGATATGAACTTAATAAGTAAGTAAAACAGACCAAGTTGTTTCGCACACAAAATGTATTAATATCCCAGCAAACACCTAATATTGCCTTTGTAGTATAGTAGTCAGTATCCCCGCCTGTCAAGCGGGAGACCGGGGTTCGATTCCCCGCCGGAGAGCCAAAAATGTAAATATGATACAAATTATATTTGAATCATTAATAATTATAATACATTTAATATATTAGAAAACAACTTGAAAGTATTGAAAATGTTAAATGAATGTCAAATTGTATTCGTTATTGGTTACCAAGGTAAGGAACATAAACAATACCGTGGTATTAAAGGGTGTATGTAGTTGAAAGATGTCTAATAAATTAAGATATATTTTTGTTGTGACTCCGCTATAGCTTCAAAAGTATTGAATTCTAAGTAAAGACCAAGTTTTGTAGCAAAAATGTAAAAATGATTGGTATATATTTATTGTTTAATTCAGGTACGCAGGGTTTTCATATTTGACTTGGCAAGTGGTCAGATAATTTTTTTTTTGTATATTAAGTGTTAAGTGGTGTAAAATCTGACCACTTGCCGAGTAAAATATGAAAACCCAGCACCTAAGAAACTTACACAATATATATATACCAATCATTTTCATATTTTTGTTAAAAATCTTGATCCTTACATAGATTCCGCCACTTTAGAAGGCAAACATATTTGTTTCTGCTGGGATATCAATACTTTTTGTATGCGACTACATACACTGCTAAATTCATAATCCTCCGTAATTGGGTAAAAAACTAATTCGTAAAATGCTTTTACGAATATTCTTGTTAAATTTTCTCGTTGTTTATATAAAAATATTTCCAAAGTTTTTTGATGAAATTCTTCAGAATGGTTTGTTTTAATAATAATAAAAATATTTCACTTCCTGCAATGTATAACAGGCTCAAAAACGGAAATTTTGGAATATCCCTGATGCTGTACAATTCTTTTGTCATTATGTCAAAGTATAAAAATTAAAAGAAAGTGCTTTTTAGGGAAGTTCTACATACTATATAAAGTTGGACATCGATCTACTACACAGCCTGTAGTCTGTAAAGCAAATATTATATATAAACTTACGATTTATGACAATATGACAATAAATACAATACAAAAATATTTCATATAATTATTTATACAACACATAAAGATATTTATACATATGTAAATATTACTATATATATATATATAATTTGTATAATGTTTATTATCTATGTTTCTTCTATAATATATCCTTCTACAATAATATTCCCTTAAACAAAACATATTAAACCTAAATAATAATAATTTACGAAACGATATACAAACAATATCTATATGATATACTATAATACCGTTGCGCTGCGCCACACCGTGCGTCGTCTTCGACTAAAACTCTTCCGCCATGAATAACAAATAACTATATATAAACTATTGCCTATGTACAGAGTGTATAATGGGATGATTAGGAAACGATTCTGGATCGTTTTATGTTAGTGTTTTTGTTGAGATTTTATTTTTATTTTTTTTTATTTTAAGTGCATCAAGAATCGTTGGACTTATATGGACAAACACTGGAAAAGTACAAAACCGTACGATGATGTACCTCAAATAGGGTCTATAAATCTAAATCTGGTCAAACAGTATATACAATCTTTAAACGAATTGCTAGAGGTCGTAGATGTTCACTTGCCAAAGTTTCCTTTTATTTTGCAGCGTAAAAGTTTTGGTTCCCTGCAAATAACCTTGGTTTTTCAGCGAATATTCGAAGAGATAAAAAAAAAGAAGCTATTAGATTTGTACCGATATGTGTCTGTAAGTGCTCTGGGGGGTACAATTTTTGGTTTCTCGAAATGAAATTTTGTATGTGGCATGCTTTTTGTTTATTTAAAAGTTCGTTAATAGGTAAAATCAGACAAGAGGGGAAGTGGGGCTTAACGGGAGGGGGAAAGATAAAATCTTTAATTTCTCTCTTAATATTAGTAAAATGGAAAAGTTTGTAATGAGGAAAGTTGTAGTAGATAATTAAAATTTAAATTATGTATTTGATAGTTAAAGTATTGCTCCAGCATCTTTTGTAAAATAAACTCTCTCTTTTACCGATTCCCCCCTCGAACTGAATTAAATAACATTCAAGTTTTCTGGACTTCTTTCACCTACATAATATGCCAAAGTATGGGTATATTTCGATATATCACTCGGTATATTTTTGATAGGTAAATAGATTTGGTAGGTATACTGGTATATATATATATAACGAAGACGAAAACGTTTTTGTGATATGTTTGTTTACAAGATGCGTGCATAGAAAATGTCAACATGAATAGAGTAATATTATATGTAAATGATAAACAGATAAATACACCTATTTTATTGTTGATATACTTATGTTAAATATTTCAAATTGTAGCGTCTACCTACTACCAGGCTACGTTCTACGTAGGCGACCCATCTACGTAGCTATATATATTGGTATTTATTTTACTGTGTATTTCACAAAGAAACCAAAAAATATATGTATATATATAAGATAAAAATTTTACAAACTAAAATACTCACATGACCAGAATATCTATCCAGACATTATTTTTATGAAACTTTTTGTAAATATATTAATGTGACACTTTTTGGGACAGAAAGAGTTGAAACAACCAATTGTTTTAAGGTTCGTTTAGACTACGACACCGTACACTCAGTGTATACACCAAGTGTCTATGTGTGCACACGGGTGTCTCTAATTGTGTCATTTATTGCGACACTATAATTAGTGTCGAAACAGTGGCTGTGTAATCACCTTGTGTCCAAGTGTCCATGTGTCTCTTCAGGTTTACCGGATCGACATTGTTTCATACACTCTATACATTCCATATACATATTATACAGTTTGTTTTCAAAAGCATTTTTAATAGTAAATAAATAAAATATTTACTATAAAACCATACATACATACATACACATACGTACAAACATCTGACTGCTTGTGGATGATGTAAATTGATTTTTGTTTGATGCCATTTAAGAGTGGAGATTTAGTGATGCCCACTTAATTTATAATATTATTATTCATTACGTAAACACACACACACACTACAGACTACAGAGTACCCCCACTATTCTTATTTCTTTATGAAGCATTGTGTAATTATTATAGTAAATAATATTTAACATTGATTCTCTATTAACAAAGCTGTCCAAAACAGACGGTATAGTAATAAATATAGCGTTTACGTCGTTGTTTAATTACAATTTAAGAAGCAATAAGCTCTTTTGTGTATGAACAACTCAAGCACAAGTTCAAGACTAAAAAACATAAAAATAATATTATGTAAAAAAAAGAATATGGGGTGCTCTCTACCACTACTCTTGTAAAAATGGAGGACCCATTATGAAGATGTACCTAAGTAGAGAGCACCCCATGCTTTTGTTTACATAAAATTTAATTTTGTTGTCAATCTTTTTATTCTATTTGAAATTATTTTTCATTTTTTAGTTCATATTCCATTAAAAACATGATTTTTTTAAAACTCTATAAAAATCTATCATGTAGGTCCTATTGCCGATATCTTCACATATAATAATACGATGATAGTGTTTCCAAGCATTCATTCACTGAGTACGATTAGTGCCATTAATAATTCTATTTTCAACAATTCTTTAATTGTTCAAATCCACGAAAATGTTATATATAACGATTTTTTTTCTCTGTGTTTTAAAGAATTATATATTTTTAAAACAGTAGGAAATAAAGTAAAACTGAAATACATTATTTTTAATGGATCTAATAATTTTTGATATCAAGACTATAACAACCATAGAGACTATATATTTTTCTTTTTAGTTGTTTAAACTCATGCCATATTTGTTTTTTTTATATTTTGTATATACGAATAGTTTTTTGTCATTTTGAATTGATATCAAGTTACTAAATATAGAAGTTAACCTTCTGTCTGTCTCTCTCTCTCTCCAAACGGATAAATTTGGTGGTTCTTGATAAATTTTTACATATTTGTGTGATGTTTGTATATCGGTATTAGATCTTATGATACTTTTTTTTCCGACGTAATGTCATTGAGGTCATTAAGTTTTACAGTTTTTTCCAGTTATAACTATTTAAGTTATACATAATTTTTAAGACAATATAATTTTTAACGATATACTTAGATTTAATCACATACGGCCGGAATAAATGTGTATTTCCTCTCTGAACTATGAGGACCAAATTTATAAACTATAGTATTCAAAATCATTTATAAAAATTGTATACAGATCGTTTTCAAAAGCATTCATAGAGAATCAATGTTTAATAAATCGATAAAATATTAACTATAAAACTATACAGTACACCTATACAATACATACAAACATTTGGATAGTGTATAGGTAAACTGTATGCGTATGGTTGTTTGTTTGTCATTTAAGAGTGGGATTTTGTGATGTACATACTAAAGTTGAGAATTCAATCAACATATTTAACCCACCCTCATTACATGTGTACTGACTGACTTCACACAGTAACCACACGGCCAGCCAGTAATAAATAGTATTAAACATTGATTCTCTATTGGAAAAGCATTCCAACACACACGGTATAATGGATTCGTAGGTCTTCAGCCTTGTCAAAGTATTTTACGCCGATTGTAAGGTATAGAAGTAAAGAAGGTATTTTGGATGATTTTTCCCATTTTTGGGAGGTTTGCGTTGGGAAAATGAAAATTTTTTATGTTTATCAATTGCCTATGTCTCAGGTTTTAATCCAGAATATTAAATTGACTGAGTATTGTCTTTTAATTGATTGTTCGTAATGATTCTCTCAATAATGCTTTTTATTTTGTGTTTAATCAAAATACTAGATAAAAACAAAGGAACAAAGTTAAAAACAAAGTAAAAATTACAACGAAAAATAAAATCATAATTTAATTTCTCTTATATTTCAGTAAATTTTGTATCCTATTATACTCGTCGTATGTAACGAGCAATAGCCACAAAGCTTTTATACAAAATGCCATCATATACTTTTGTGTATATTTGAAATCTATTATTTATATAAAAAAACACCACACTCTTGTAGGGTTTCTGATCCATTTGATGGACATTACCCCATACGCTGATTGAAGGAATTTCTTTCCTCATCTTGGAATTTTAGCATCTTGATCCAAAAAAATCATCATTTCAGTTTCAGAATTTCGAAATTCTTGAATCAACATATTGAATATACTAATAGACAAGACTAGGATACGATTGGTTTACATTGGAACAGGCGCCTATGTCCAACTAGTGGGCATAGAAACCAACACTCAGGATAATGTTAACAATGTCTCTAATCATAAAATTAGCTTAGAAATAGTCGGTCAAAATTTTTCGCTTAACCAGTCAGCAACCGTCATAATTATTACGTCTAACAAAGTTTCAAAATTTTGCTTAAGGTAGTTCCAGTATCAAATCACTTTTCGACAGATTTTGCTCATTTTTTCACAGGCTAAAAATAACGTTTTCTAATAAATCCCGAAGTTTCAGAATTTGTGACCGTTTAGAACGCCAGATAATTAAAAGCATGTAAGACTTTATGCCCACCCAACTATTATCTGGCATGTTTAAAAAAATCGACAGAATTTAACAAATAACTAGGACAGTAAAGATTAATATTTCTTAAATACTTTTTTTTATTTAAAAAATAAAGTAACTTCTTGTTTTTGGAATAGGGTGATTTAAAATTTTTCTTTCAAAATTACATTAATTTGTACATAAATATATGTATGTTTGTATATATGTGTATTTATATTTGTTCCATAATAAAGCAAACCATTTTATTGTCCTGATTATACAAGTCAATGCTGGGGAACTATCTTAAGAGATGTCCATCTAATGGGTTTACAATCCTATATGGAATGATATTCATCCAACTATATATATGGAATAAATGTGGATAGCGAAATGTATTATAATAGTGTATAGAACCTACCTAAATATGTATATATATATAGTTAGTTAAAAAACGTGAACAGTGTAAGCGATCTGTGTGCTTGCTTATACAGATCATCAAACAACCCACCTCACTATTTTTGCATTAATTAAAAATTTACGTATCGTTGGAAATCAATGAACAAATACGAATCTATTCAGTTAATGAGATAAACCGTAATGTCTGCAATTTTTTATTTTATCATGTATATTTATTACATCCATATAGCTCCAGCTAACTCTAGCTCCAGATCTAGCTCTCTCTGTCAGTGTTGTTGTGTGTATGGATAATAACAATAATGACGATATTACTATACAGCTTTGGCGATAATTTTATCACACATAGATTGATAGATAGATAGATTGTAGAGGCTGCCCTGGACGGGTTACACTTCGTCCATACGGTCCATTGTGATGCCTAAGGATGTGAGGATGTAAGTGGAGTAAAAGGAATTTGTGAGTAGACTAGGAATAGGGAATATGCATGAACATTTTTTTTCGCTTGAATTGAAGCATGTTTACTTGACAAATATCAAGGTAAAATTACTTTTTAAATAACTTTAAAAATAAGCGAGATATGAATGATTGAAATTCCCGATTAGACAAAGAGGGTGATAGCTCTCTTGATATGTTATGTGACGTCATATTACACTTTCACCATTTAAAATACACGTAGAACTCCGTTTTTAGTATTTTTGCAAGAAAGAGACAGATAATAATCTTTAAAAGCTTATAGCTTCCTTGTTATTTGTTGGATTTTAATTTCGTTTTTAAATATTATTACAGAATTAACAGTATTTTCATATTCTGAAAATAAATGTGAAAAAAAATTTTCATGCATATTCCCTATTGGTAGGATATGCGGTTGCAGCCGACTCTGATAGAAACTATGCCGATATTCATCTGGAGATCGTGAAGGAAACTGCCGAAAACCTTCTCAAGCATAGTCGGTTACTTCGTTCTTGTCCATACGACGACAGTTTAGTCAATTAACCGAGCGGTCCAAATAGCCTTAGACCGCTCGGCTACTTGGACTGGTGGATTATCAAACATAGTCGCGATACCAGTTGATACAGGAGGAATGCATCATTGGCAGGAGAATGCATCATTGATCTGGAAAATAAAGTCTGTAAAATCTGCCTTGGTAAAATCTGTACCAAAGTTTTTTTTTCTACAATATATCAAGTCGTAACAAAGTCAGGATTAAGTTTATAATATCCTTAAGGTTATATGTACACTCCCGTTCAAAAAAATGAACAGAGCTGAACCGAATCAGTCTCTCACAATTTTGATTATTCTTGTAGTAAATGTTTTTGTTTACATAAATTGTTTACATAAATAAAAAATATAAAACTTCCATTTCTTTTTTCACATTTAAAAAATATACTACTTATCTTTGTTTCTAAATAAATAATAAGCAGAGAGTTACAAAAGTGAGGAGTTTTATGAAATGTAAGAAAATTAACATTTCAGGTCTGCTCATTTTTTGTTTAACGGAAGTGTATATACAGGATATCAACATTTTTACATTCTGTTAAAATCATGCGGTAGTTTATTCTCGAAAGAAAAAACCACAGAGTTAGAAGGTTTGAGAGAGAATAGACGTGACTATAAGACATATCTATTTTTGAATAACCTATATATACAAATTTTTTTAAAATAATAATTACACGAATACACATAAATATTATTTATCCAGGGATTGGTACGCTTTAGTTCCTATTGATCGAATATGAACGTGAACAAGTTAGATTAACGTATACATTGTGAATTGTCATTTGTGTGTTAGTTATATTATGTACGAGTATATATTGTTGACGTGACAGTAACACATTGAAAATAGTAGTAGTAGAAATAATATCAATTATCATATATTTGTAACCCGACTTCAAAAAGGAGGATGGTTCTCAATTCGTCTGTATTTTATTTATTTTTTTTAATGTTTGTTACCTCAGAACTCCGTCATTTATGAACCGATTTTGAATTTTTTAAAGAGTTTGGTTTCCCATTGGTCCCATTGGCACCAAATCGCATTCTGATGAAGGGATCCCCGGGAAATCGAGGAAAATCCTCATGTTATATGTGATAACCGATCTCTGCGAAATTTTTTTTTAAAGGATATACTCATTCATAATGGGAAAATAAGAAAATTTTTTTAAAAACCGAAATTTTTTACAAAAAGACCGACCCCAAAAAAAAAATTTTTACAATAAAAAAACAAAAAGCTTGTAAAAAAAATTGAAAATCTGTTATAAAAAAATGCACTAAAAATTAAAAAAAAAAAAAACGGATAAAACAAAATGTGTTATAAAATAATGCACTAAAAATTAGTTGGTCGTTTAGTAGGTCTACCCATATTTAGACAAATAAAATCAGTTAGAACTTCAAAGATACTAAAATAGAACTTCAAAGTCACTAAAAAGCGAGAAATAAAACCTATTTTGACAAAATGGAAACCCGACTTCAAAAATCAAATATTCTATAACCAAAAATGCACTTAAAAGTAAAAAAATAATTGCATATTCTTGTGTCAATTTTAGTTCACCTAAGCAAAAATTTTTAAATATATATGTACAATTATTGTTATTTTTGGAGGCGGTGTCCAAAAGTTATGCGAATTTCTCTATGCTGACACCGCCTCTAAAAATAACAATAATTGTACATATATATTTAAAAATTTTTGCTTTGGTGACCTAAAATTGACACAGAATATGCAGAATATGCAATTATTTTTTTACTTTTTAGTGCATTTTTTGTTATAGAATATTTGATTTTTGAAGTCGGGTTTCCATTTTGTCAAAATAGGTTTTATTTAAATTAAATTTCAAATATGAAACCACACAATCGTTATGTGTTATTTATATATTATATATGGAGAGAAATAAACAAAACAAACATTGATTCTGTTTGTAAAAGAATTGAATTTGTCAATTGAAATATTTATAGAAAAAAAATTATGTCTATTGCAGGATAATCAATTGTGTGTGATTGTACGAAACGATATGATATATACAGAATGTCGCATGAAAAACCATTTAAGGATGTACCAGCCTACTATCACTTTCTGACATGTTTTGCTCATTTTTTTACAGGCTAAAAATAACGTTTTCTAATAGATCCCGGAGTTTCTGAATTTTTGACCGTTAAGAACGCTTTTTAAACTGTTTTAAACTTTGATAATTAATATCAAAGTTATCATTCTCTCTCACTCTCTCTCTCTCATTAGAAGCATGTAAAACTTCATGCCCGCCCAACTATTATCTGTTGTATTAGAAAAAATAATCGACAGAATTAAAAAAAAAAACTAGGAGAGGATTTCTTAATATTTCTTATATAATTTTTTTTTTCGAAATATAATAATTTAAAATATTATTTTTGTCCAATTATAACACATTCCGTTTATGGTAAATAGTGGTCTGACAACGTTGTGCGCCAATCTCTCTCAAGTTCACTCACATCCTCACATCTTTAGGCAACACAATGGACCGACCTTATGGTCAAAGTGTGTCCCGTCCAGGATAGCCGCTACAATCTATCTATCTATGATAGCTCGAATTTATGATATCTAACGATATCATAAATTATAAATCCTAAAAGACTTTTGATCATTTTCACTTCAGCAGGTAACGTAACGTCCTTAATAATGTTTGACTAAATTCATATCACTAAAATTATTAAACTGATTTTCGCAACTGTAATTCTGATTATAGGACATGAATAAACGACCCAAAAAAAAAAACGACCCTACCTTTATGGCTTAAAGTACATATTATTTTAATGCTTATATGCAAACGTAGGTATATGTTTACACTTAACTTTGAAAACAGATAAATTTATTGGTAAATATAAGCATAACCCCGTTTGAATAATATTATTCATAACATGAAAAGATGTCATGAAATATGAATTATTATCTATAAAATGTAATAAGGCTATCATTTATTATTTACACATATAAGGACAAATTATACACATGCATGTCTTGTTATAAGGTGTAACAAAAATCGAAAATACACAGTAAAAAACAAATCACTCGCATGATAATAGATGGCATACTATTGGTGACGTTATAAAATACATTCAATATGGGACTACAAGTCGTTATTTTATTTGCAATATCCATTGCATAACTAATTTATGGAGTGGGGACAGTGATTTATTACATTTCAATACATGAGACTATCTTTGAAAATCATATTGTGATATTAAAGAAGCGTGAAAAAAGACGGTTTTGGTATGAGTATACTTTCGCCATTTCTCCACGACCTTGACGTTTACTAAAAATGTATTACAACATTGAAATTGCATATATTTCTGTAAAAGCACAGAAAATAAAAATAAAGTATTAAATATTTATTTAGTCAATATTAAATATTTATTTTGTATTGAATGGATCATTTGGGTCATTTGAATGGGTCAAGTAATGGGTCGTTAATTGACGAAAATCCATTATAATTATTAAATAAAACAAATATTTCATTTTTTATTTTTGAAGAAGCAACTGTGTTCCGACTTAGTCAAATAAACTGATATTAATGGGCGACGAAAGAAGGAGGTTCTCAATTCAACCTGTATATTTTTTTTTATTAGCAATTAACCAATATAAAAATTCTATATGCATTGACTGAGCTCCAAATAGCAGCTCACGTTTTTACTATATATTAATTTTTTGAATTTTAGTGCGATATCTTGTAACAAAATTTAGTGTGTTGGTTTTATTGAAATGGTATTGAAATAAAGCCAGTATATAAATGCCTGAAAGCTATGATTTATAAGCCATTCATTTTGTTATACAACCTTCTTATGACAAATAGAATTAAAATGACTGTTAAAGGGTTAATATTAATACGAATGATGTGGTAAGTTGCATAGGTACATATCTATATATGTATGTATATATATATATATATATATATATATATATATATATATATATATATATATATATATATATATTCGCAGACATACGACCATACGACATACATTCATTTATTCACAATCCCAATTCACATTACGATAGAGAATTATAATAGTGGTTTATATATTAGAATGGTTAACAACATTAACAATATATCACACACATTGGAGTTGTTTGTAACTTGCAACACTAATCCACCGACCCCGGGCATCGAACTCATGAACCCTACATTTAAGTGGTAGGTAGCATAATATAGCGAGAGAGGTATAGACTATGCAATACAATACTACACATTGTGTATATAATGTATATATATATATATATATATATATATATATATATATATATGGTTGAGTCAATTGTATTTGCAATATAAAAGTTCGTTCAAACGCTATTCGAATGAGTATCGATCTATTGCAGTTTTATTAAAACTTGATCCTTAAAATTCCAACACTGATAGAAGGAATTTCTTGAACCAAGTAAATATGTTTTATTCAAAATATGATACTTTAAGAAATAAATCCTTGTTTTCATTACTTGAATAAGTATCGTCAAGTAAACAAAATCTTTAATGAAAACAAGGATTTCTTTCTCAGAGTATCATATTTTGAAGAAAACATATTTACTTTTTTCAAGAAATTCCTTCTATCAGTGAAGGTTAGAGTGAATCATGCATACCCTTCTTGAATATCCTGTATTCTGGTAACTAATATCTCTACGTTTCAACTTTAAAAGACCTAGAAAGTTGAAAGTTTGCATGTAGATAAAATCTTGTCGCGAAGGTGAATATGTCGTCTTAAAATTCGGATGTTCTCCTACGAGATTTACATTCGTGTAAACTTTTCAACGTTTAAGGTTTTTTCTAAAGTTGAAAAGAAGTTAAAGCCTGTAAATTCCGTAACTTTGCCTTTAGAAGGATTACCATTCGATGAAATTGGTATACATTAAATATATGAATATGCATTTATACATACGTAGCATTACAGGCTTGTGACAGAGATAGAAACGCATGCGATCAGATTAAATGCACGTTTAATACACACTCACACACACATTAACACACTCTCCCACACACACACACACTTATATACACACAAACATACACACATAGACATACATAGCCATATATACATAATAAATTCGTTTAAACAGTTATTGCGTGGCGTAGATTTGTAAAAATTAATTAATCGAATAGCAAGGCTGAAGCTCTGAAGCTAGTGAGTGCTAGCTAGCTGCCCGCCATTTACATACATATGTATATCGTGTATTTTATAAACTAGTGTTGGTAGTTGGTTGGCATTATGGATGTTTTAATGTATGCTTTTTCCACTTCCAGAAAATACTATATGTGTTAATTATTATATTGTTAAACTAATTAATTTTTTTGTCTCAATTTCAATATCTGAATACAAAATATACTGACAGTCATTATTGGCCTTAATAAGATAATATTGTTCAACGTTCACTTTTGATTTATCAATATTAATTAGTATTTTTCACATTTAATATATAGATGAAAAGAATTAACTTATTTGGTTACATATTTCATTTATTTATTCATACTTACCAGTTCAACTAACCAGGCTTAGGTTACTAAGGCGTTCTGCTCAGAACTGGGAGGTTGTTAGTTCAATTCCCAACAGCGGCAATGTGTCAAATAAATTAAATCAAAAATTAATGGGGCGCATAATTGACTAAACTGTCAGAGTATGGACAAGATACAAAATAACCTACTATGCTTTTGAAGGTTGAATACTTCAGATGAATATCGACTTAGTTACATCAAAGTCGGCTGCAGTCGCACAATCTACCAATTTCGATTCCACATAAAAATTCCTGGTCCTTTAGGGGTCGGTACAAAGGCCTAGAAAGACCTTCTTGCCAGGCTTCGACTACCGCCGGTAAATGATAATGAAAAAATTCGTAAATTTTATGAACACCAATATTTTGTATTCGATTACTATTTCCAATCCTAACAAACTGGAGACATATTTATAAGAATACCTTCAAAAATATTACACGTAGCTGTCGCAAAAATGTTTCAAATAAAGTTGTTAGTATACTTACGATTTTTGATGCCAAGTAGCCAAGTATACATTGGGTTCAAAGATAAGAAGATGAAAATGCTTATTAGTTTTCAAATAATACATAATAACATTTATACTACTCTTATATACACATGGGGTATAAAAATTCATTTACATTAAAATGCATATTGAAATAATAATTAATAAAATTATAATAATATATATACATATTAAATACTATTTAAATTATTAATTTAGAAATTACCATAAAATAATATTCTAAGCTTATTAATAATAAATTACAATTCAATAAAATAATTCATTAATTTATTGTATTCAGCAGCAGCCTGTATTCTCACTACAATGGGCTGGTTAAAATTAATAGGTGCCTTTCCAATGTTTAACAAAGTCCATTACAGTATTACATGCAACATTGTAATAGAAATGAGATGCAAAGGCCTTTTCGTTTTGATTGAAATTTTCAACTTTGAACAAGACCAAGAAATTCTTTCAGTTCTCTTTCATTTCCATTTCTAAATTATTTATATTTTATTCGAAAATTTCCATCCCTTGCCCTAAAAAATAAAGGATTATTTATAAAAGTTACTCGATTACAGTACATACCTCACTTCTTCTGGAGAGGTCGAGATTGGTTTGAAATGAACATGAAATTTTACCTAATTTTTTTTTTGATATGGGACGCCCAATGACTAAAAATATAGGTATTCCTAGTATCAAAAGGTAAAAATCTACACTACACTCTGCCTGCATAAAGTTGTTACAAAAAACTTGGTTTGACGTTTTCTAAGGGCCAGAAAAGTGTGGCATATTTTTCATTTGTACCTTATGCATTCGGTTTTTGGGAAAATATGTCAAACAAAAGTTGTATATTTATATTAATAACTTTTATCCGAAGTATTTTTTCAAAACTGAATGAATACGCCACAAATCAACTAGAAAAATTATAAAAAAAATTAGCGATTACTTTGTGTCCTATCAACTTCATCAGTGAGTGGCATTTGATTTTGAAGTTGCATTGTTTGCCATAAAAATATTGACAACATTTAGTCGAATCCTTTTTAGTCGACAACAGTATCGATTCGACATAAATCAACAGTAAAAGAAATACCATTTAGCATTCGATAGTACTATGAATTCCATAAGTCGCGTTCTTATTTCAATTATACAGCTGATTAGTGCCCAATTCCATAAATTTCCCAAAGAAAAATTGCGAATAAAATTTGTTCGTTATAAACGCACTTCCTTATCTTTAAAACATTTTTGTTCAAAGATGGTTTGGATTAAGCTCAAATCAACTGTAAAATTTAATAAAAAATTAACATCACTTATGCGGCTGATAGTACTATGGACCACAAAAGTTGACGTCATTTTTGAAATTTAAAAAGTTGATACTATATTTATAATGAACAACTTTTATTCGAAGCATTTTTTGAAAACCGAATAAAAAACGTACAAATGAATTTAAAAAAATTTCTAAAATGATATCAACTTCTGTGGTTCATAATATTAACATATATACCGTCTGTTTTGGACAGGTTTGCTAATAGAGCATCAATGTTAAATATTATTTACTATAATAATGACACAATGTTTCATAAAGAAATAAAAATAGTGGGGGTACTCTGTAGTCTGTAGTGTGTGTGTGCATACATAATGAATAATAATATTATAAATTAAGTGGGCATCACTAAATCTCCACTCTTAAATGGCATCAAACAAAAATCAATTTACATCATACCACAAGCAGTCAGATGTTTGTAAGTATGTGTATGTATGTATGTATGGTTTTATAGTAAATATTTTAATCATTTATTTACTATTAGAAATGCTTTTGAAAACAGACTGTATACGCATTGAAATAAATTCTCTCCATAGTTTTTTTTTTTTTCCTGTTTTGTGTGAAATGTCTATTATTTATGAAAACCGTTTCTCTCAAGTACACACATACTTTACCTACTTTGTTTTCTTTTTAAACTCGTGAAATATCTACAAAACTTATTAATTTTTCATATTAATGTCGTACTAACATGTGAAGAAAACATAATAAATAGTTTAAATACTTTTTACTATATATATATATATATATATATATATATATATATATATATATATATATATATATATATATATATATATATATATATATATATATATATATATATATATATATATATATATAACTAACTAACTATATACTATATATTATTGCAGTAGTATATTATTGTATTACTACTTACTATCCGATAAAATTTATATAACATTTTTAGTAATAAAATATAGCTAAACAAAAAAGGCAAATTAATTGTAATAGTGTAGTAAATCTTCTCTCTATAATAGTAATATTAGTTAGCTATAGTCTAGTCAGCCGAGTTCACAACTATATAGACAACAGTCGAGGTGAAAGATATTGTATAGACTCAACCTGTACATTATTATAAAACTAATAATAACCAGCAGATACTGAATGGCACAAATTACTACTGCTGCTAGAGATCAGATTGTTTGCAACAGAGATAATGTTAGCTATCTCAAGAATATTCGAATCACAGAAAATTTTTAAATACTTAGAAACTTTCAATAAACAAGTATGAGTAACAAACTGGTTACTAGTCCAAGTGGCCGAGCGGTCTTAGGCTTTATGCCTGCACAGTTTACCTATTTGGAAACTTGGCGACATCGGCAATTATTAGGCAAATAAAAGGGGCGGTTAATTGACTAAACTGTCGGCGTATGGACAAGAACGAAGTAACCGGCTATGCTTTAGAAGGTTTTCTACAGTTTCCTTCACGAACTCCAGATGAATATCGGCATAGTTCCTATCATAGTCGGTTGCAGCCGCATATTCTACCAATTCCTAGTCTATACACCTATAAATTCCTTCCACTCCACTCACATCCTCGCATCCTTAGGCATCACATTTAACCTGATGGTCAAAGTGTAGCCCGTCCAGAGCAGCCTGTACAATCTATCTCTAATTAACAAACTGGTTAAATAGTTAATTGTATAAATAGTCTGTAAAACCGGAGTTTATTTTCGGTGCGTCAAAGGTTTATAATAATTTATAATAGGTTATGTACAGATATATATGACATATGAGAGGCGTTTACTAAAGTACTATGCATGTTAGTAATAGACACATTATTCTGTAATCTACGGTAATAACCACAGATATTTGAGACAAAATCCACGGGCAAAACTGTTGATCGAGAGAAAAATAGATCAATAAAACAAGTTCGATTCTTCTGATTTTCTCTAAAATGCATAGACCACGCACATTATTTGAAAATTTTACTTGTTTACGCTGTTCCTAACTGACAGATTTTCCGTCAGAATTAATATTCTATTTAAGCGAACTTTAATTACCAATTGCTTTGTTGAGTATATTTAATCCAACGATTAAATACAACTTAACTCTTGTAAATGAATAAATTTTTAAGTGATAGCACAGTGGTATTCGTTGGAGTCTTTACTTAACCTAAATCCATTATGAATATTGAAATGATATATAATATAACCTAGGTAATAGTTAAAATGATATTTAACCACTTTGTATAGCTATATAAATTATATTCATGTTATTATGCCACTCTACTTTAAATAAATCGATCCAGTGAAACAACAGGTGTACAAACGTGTATTTGTACTACCTCCAGAGAGATAGTTACTACATACACTATACGATGCATGGTAGGTAGGTAGGGTATATATCTATCTACCTTTACTAACGATAGTTTATATGTGGAAAGAATGATAGCCAAAGAGGTATTATATATATTGTAGTAGTTACTATGATGGTATAGTACTGTACTCTACATAGGTATAGATTGATTCAATTTAAATCGAACCTGTAAGAAATCCTAATTTTACTCGCACAAAAAACGCAAGAAATCACTGTTTTCGTTTCTCTATCCATAGTTTGCAGTGCTCTAATCGGGTTTTCAATCCAGTAGGTAAAAAATCCAACGACTATGAAATACCTACTGGTCTATTTGTGTTACAATTAATATCTATTAGACATGATCGTTTATGATTGGTTCTCTACTTGCTGTACGGTTAAATTTTCTCAAAATCAGTATTATTACGTATTATAATAACGTTAAACTGCTTAAGTGGACGCCCATAAGGCATTTGAAGTACAGTTACGTGCATGAATGGATAAAAGAAAAGTTAAAAGACAAATAGTTTTCCTTTTCTAATTGAAACAACTTTTGTTTTGAACTTTATTTCATAAAATTTATTGATTTGCCAAATCTCAAAACGAAGCGTTACATAACGCGACGCTTTACTTCACACGAAGCGGTTAGCTTTACATATATATATATATATATATATATATATATATATATATATATATATATATATATATACATATATATATATATATATATATATATTTATTAGCTTAGCTTTACATATATATATATATATACATAT
Organism: Nineta flava; assembly: GCA_963920215.1. Classification (NCBI taxonomy): domain Eukaryota; kingdom Metazoa; phylum Arthropoda; class Insecta; order Neuroptera; family Chrysopidae; genus Nineta; species Nineta flava. Next base: position 7,955,596 of record OY986042.1, read on the forward strand.
ATATATATATATATATATATATTTATATATATATTTATATATATATTTATATATATATTTATATATATATATATATATATATATATATATATATATATATATATATATATTTATATATATATATATATATATATATAATGTTTGTGCCTATACCATTCATCCCGTTACAATGAAACTTACGATGAAACTGACCCTTAAAAGACATCACAGTTTTTAGACCAGTCAAAATTTTTCTGCATTTAATATAAAACAGGGGCTCCCATTTGAAAACATATATTGACATTAAATGTACTTGATGATTACGGCCAAGCCCAATAGAATCTGCATATTGCCATTGCAAATGAAAATTATTCTTTACAAAATTAGTAATAATTTTTGTTATAAACATTATTGATGACAACCGACTGGATTTCACAAAAATAATCTGTAAAATTTTGAAAAAGAAACGCCACTTTTGGAACAGATAGTACATAACTGTAAATTAAAGAGATGGACAATCCTGTAACTTTTGTTTTACGAAGCTGAGCTCCCTACTCAGGAAGAGTATAACGATTTAAAAAGTATGTGTTTATAAACGATTCTCAAAAACTTAACGCTTTCGGTTTTAATACATCACGGGTGGAATCAATTGTTTTGAACTTGATTGTATTTCATACTATACATTGTATACAATGTCTATCCTTGCACCGTACCAAATTGAACTGTTTGTGAACATAACGAACCAAACCAGTAAATGTATGTCCATTTTAACTATTCCCAAGATATTTTGACAATTTCATTCATGCTGCTGCATATCTACAACAAATGAGTTTGATCATAGATACCGACATCAATTTATTTATATTGATATAATATTAAAACTAATATCCATATAAAGTTTTATATTTTTACTTTGCATACAACAATAACAATAATGTTTAGGATTGAAGGTAATATGCATTTTTATATATAATAGATGCTAAAAATTATCATATTTAATATTATCCGTTCGAATTTTTCGCCATTTTGAACTCTGGAATCTTAAGTAACTTTTACTTAGTAGGACTTGTTGACAATTGTCTTCACGAGAGATTTCTACAAAATTGCAGATGGTGTAATAAAAATTGATCAAATTCAAACAATAGTAATATTTTATCTATTGATTGATTGATTGATTCATCTTGGGGTCTAAAAAGTGGTGCACTTCGACCTTATCGTCCATTATGCTCCCCTTTCTACCTCAGTCCGGCGAGATTCGCTTCTCCCAATATTTTATCTATAGTAAACTATTTAAAGTATTTATTTTTGCTATTTACAAACTAAAGTCAAACGCATTCTGTTTGCAACGGGAAGGTTGCTGGTTCGATTCGCGGCGATGGCAGTTTTTCAATGAAGATTAATGGATCGATTAATCGATTACACTGTCAGCGTAATGAACAAGAACGTGTTAACCGGCTATGCTTGTGGAGGTTTTTTTACAGTTTTCCATCACAAACTCCAGATGAATATCAGCATAGTTCCTATAAAAGTCGTTGGCACTCGCCGGAAAGTTTGGACACCAAATGTATACGTGCTGGAAAATCTGAAGAATTGATTCTTATCCCAAAATGACTCTTTTTGGCCGGTGGTCTTTGAGTGTATATACTCAAGGAATGAAACGACTGTTGACAGTTTAAAAATGGATTTTGTGGAATATTTGCGGTTGTATTTTTTCAAATTTTGAATTCTTTCAGAATGGTCTTGAAAATGTAAGGAAAAAACTCAACATACTTATTAGGTATAAATATTTAACTAATTGATGTAACAACATGCGTATCTTGAGAGACTCTACCGTCTGCCTTGACTCCGAAATAAACCGGAACAAAACACAATTGGCAACCATCCCACTTTTCTAGACTTTTGTGTTTATTGAATAAATATTAAGAAAATTTGATACAAGGCTTACTGTAAGCAATGTAAAAAGGTTTTGAACAATGCAATTCATCATCTTTATTATCCAAAAACGGTTCTACGGTTTCAGTCTTCTTCTTATTGCCCAGTCACTTACGTCCTACTAACCATATAAACTTTAATGTGTGCAAAGAGGTTATGTGATGCTAAAACCTTATTTTTCCAAAATGATTCCAGTAGAATCGGCTTCAAAACTTTTATGAAATAGTTAATAATAGATCACACTGTTTATCCTTTTACTTAAATTTGAAGTCATACAAGTACAAATAAACCGAAAGAGAATGAAACGACACCTCTAAACTGTAGCGAGAGAATAGACGGAACTAGAAGAGTAGATCAATGTGCTAAGAGTGTAGGGCTCACAGTATGTTGATGCAATATGCACAGAGCATAAAATGTACACCTCGTCGTATTGTTGTTCCAGGTGGTTGTGGCTGAAACTAGGATTCAGATGTCTTAGTTTTGTTGCTTGTTCTCGCTTGCTTGCACCGAACAGTATTTGTTTAACACTTGTAAATAATATACTTTGAACGTTGTATATTAGGCAATATATTAACTATATACAAATATACCGTACGTTTAGTTTACATCTTCGTATAGTAGATCTCCCACGAGTATGAGAGAGTACATATGTATACATTAAGTAATGTGTATGAGAAGGAGGTCTAATAGGTTTGTTTTGTTACTGTTGTGTTGTATGTGCCTGTGTGCCTATGTATGTGTTGTAAGTGTTTTGTTACTGTTGTGTTGTGTTGTATGAGACAATCACCAACCACTCGAACAGTTATGAATATTATTCACTGTTTTGAAAAATATGCTTGTTTATCAAACCTATTAGACCTCCTTCTCATACACATTGCTTAATGTATACATATGTACTCTCTCATACTCGTGGGAGATCTACTATGCGAAGATGTAAACTAAACGTACGGTATATGAGATTGTAGTGTGTATAGAATAAACAAGGTGAAACCCTCGCATTCGTAGAAAAGATTTTCCCATTTTTTTGGGATATTCACGTTTAGGGTATATACCCCTGAAAATATGGTTGTAATATTTTTTAATTACTTTTTACCAACCGAAATAACCGAATATTTTGACCCGAATGTAGTTTTTTTGTTATTTTGGGACATTTTAAACAATTCTCCTGTCATTTTATCGTAAAATTGACCGTTTCCTAATTATAAACAATTTGACGTTTGTAAAAATGCAGAAACGATTGTTTTCAAGACCTGGCCATTGGGTCAGAGATTGTGACTCAGCATATTTTTGTAGTTTTCGAGATATTTGAGAAGAGACTTCCATTGGAAAATTTCCACTTTTAAGTTTTAAGGGTGTAAAGTACTATTTGACTGGGTCAAAATCTAACGTGGTGTTATAAAAAACAGAATTAATAATACTACCGAAATAAAAAAAATGTTGGCCTTCCCTCCTTAAATTCATCGAACCCAATACTGGCCCACTCGAATAAGTAAGGCTCGCGACTCCACTGAAAATTACACACAGGTACTGTTCGAATCAAATACCAAAACAACATATAGATGACAATTTAAATTCAATTTGATTAATTATATATACAATAAAAATACATTGGAAAAAAACAACATATTTAGTTGTATATTTTAATACGGTATTTGGTTGATTTAATAGGATATTATAAAAAACATTGATAATGATTCCATTCATCCGAAAATAAAAACCATAAGTCAATGAATGCACATCATTAGAATCTATAATAGCAGTATAGTAGTAGTTAGTGGAGATAGCAGCTACTTACTACCTACGTTTGGTATGTTTGTGTCTGGGATCTTTTACTTCTGTTTTTTTTTTTTTTTTAAATATATTTTTAATACAAATATTTTACATGGAATTAAATGAATTACGTGGAATATAATCATTAATCATAAAAAATAATTTTGCAGTTCAATTTGTACTCTTGGCTACTATAACTGTGTATCTAATTGTGTATGAATATATATGTATTATATATATATATATATATATATATATATATATATATATATATATATATATATATATATATATATATATATATATATATATATATATATATGTATGCATATACAAATATATATATATATATATATATAATATATACATCGAATATTATAATATGAATTAAATTCATGTATATCAAACTTATGCAATTTGCATTGCGACCTATTAGATTTATTGTGCTTCCCCATCTGGTGCCTAACAACGAGACTTAGTGTCGTCTTAGAGACCATTCGTCAGGTGGGATTGTAGCCCCCCTGTACGATTCTGTTATAGTCCCAGGCAATTTATTATTTTGTGTATGAGGAGTCTATTCCGAAGTTCCAGACTCTAATCCATTTCTCCACAAAAACTGCAGTTGCCCTCATTTCTCAAGCCTAGATTCCTAAGGTGTCCCCTGAGTCTATAGTGCCCCGTAAGAAACCTTGTTGGAAGTCGTAGTATATTTTTGCTTTAGACAATGTAGGTTTTGAATCTTTTGCAGTTAAAATTCCCGATAACACTCTTGGCCTGCCTGAGCACCGAAAGGTTCCTCTAGAGTGTGGCTCTCTTGGGGTCTTCTTCCTTTCAGATCTCCTCTCGGTAGAAGTTTTCCTTTTCCCTATTTGGGACGAGAGTTGAGTCTAAACTTGCCGGTTTTGTCCTAATTCTTAAAAACTTGCACAACAGGTATACCTTAATACAGTGATTCTTAACCACTGTGCCGCGGCACTTTTGTGTGCCGCCGAATTCTTAAAGTGTGCCGGCAAATTTTAGAAATTTATATAGTAACGTATTAACCAACATAAAAACGAAAAAAAAGATCGATTCTGTTAAATGTAGAAGACGATATAAGAGTAGCATTGTCATTTTTACGACCAAATATAAATGAAATTATCAAAAAACATTCAACTCAAATTTGTCATTAAAAGTATTCTTATTATTAACTTGTAATGAATCCCTTAATAAACGTACTGTTGTTTTTGTAGTACATATTATTTTATTTTACATTCAAAACTATTATCATAAACTATTTTACACAGTATATTATAGGAAGTCAACAACTGTTAAACTTATCTTTTTCTTTGTGTGCCGTCAAATTTTGAAATCGTTAAAAGTGTGCCGCGACAAAAAAAAAGGTAGAGAATCACTGCCTTAATAGTTTAAAAGACCCAAAAGGTTAAAAATTGACAAAGTGAAAAAAGTGAGAAATTTTCTGGACAGGGACAAAAACGAATACAAAAACGAATTTGAACAGTAAAAATAATTAAGTAATTGGAATAGATTTAAAAAAAGAGTATTATATCCAAGTTAAAATGTAAGATCTGTACATGTAAGTACAATGTACGTCATTGAAATATTGAAATTAGAAATTCAATGTGAAACATATAAAACTTTAGGTACATGCAATTTTCCAAGAAAACAATTTTTTTTTGGTTAATCACATTTTAATAGAACTAAAATTTCCATTAATTATTTGACAATGGTATAGGTACTATTTATTATTGTGTGTGGTATTTTGTGCACTTTTCCAATGATATTCAAATGAATAATAAATCATTACATCTATTACGTTTTAATAAAATGTTGTCCATTCAACCTGTCTGTCTGTTGTGTCGACAAGCCGAACATCGCATATATATTCATGCCAAAAAGGATACAGTCATTTTAATTATAATGTTAAGTTATTAAAAATTGTATTGTAGATCATGATGAATTGAGAGACAACAACAATGTGTGTGTTTATATATTTTCATCATTAACTCAGAATTAGTCACTCAAGTTTTGTTATGTTTATGCTATCTTCGATTTCTTGGAATATTCGGAACGTTCGTAAGTCATTGAGGTCATTTTTTCAAAATCAATACACATTTCAATTGAAGAATAGTTTATTTGTATGTCATCCACGTTTTAAGAATGTACTATTGGCTCCCCATGACGTCATAAGTTACTCATGGCGTCATATTCCAAAATGGTGGCTTTAGTCAGGCTACATTTCAACAATTACTTATAGTTTAAAGATTTATCACTTCAGTATTTGAATTCCGTTTAAAACGGCGATTTCATACATGTCTGAACTGCGAAAATGAACTGCCAAATTTTTGAATAATTTATTAAATAGCACGAGTGGGAATCATCTACGTGACCATAATGATTGAGCTATAGAATAAACATGCAAAGACTATGCAGTCAAGTTGCATAAATATTTCTTTTGATTTTTTAACTGTTCAGCTCTGCCTTAAATGGTTTTCGGGTAGTACACTCCCGTTCAACATTTCATAAAACTCCTCAATTTTGTAACTCTCTGTATATTATTTATTTACCAACAAAGATAAGTAGTATATTTTTTACATGTGAAAAAAGAAGTGGAAGCCAGTGATAGAGTAAGAATATGTAATGTAAACACATGTTAAGTGTTATATCTCCCTTTTACGTATAAAAATTAAATTAAATGTTGTATCTGTCAAAAACATTTACTACAAGAAAATCAAAATTGTGAGAGAGTGATTCGGTTCAGGTCGGTTCAATTTTATTGAATGGGAATGTTAAGTGCAGAGATTCTTCAGGCCGATTAAAAAGATTCCTTGATGAGTAAATTATTAAACAATCCGACTGTTTCCATATAGAACTACAAGTGTATAAAGGCGCTTCTGTACAGATTATTCTAATTTTAGAGTTTTAGTTTAGTTCATACAATTTTAGATGTACACTTGGCCATAAAAGTTGATGTCATTTTTTTAAATTTTATAGTTGATTTGTGCCTTATTCATTCGATATTCGAAAAAAATTTCGAATAAAAGTTTCTACTATATTTCTAATGAACCGAATTAATAATAAAACAAATTCGTGATAAAATTTAAAAAACTGTCATCAACTTTTGTGGTCCATAGTACAGTTAATTTTACTCAGTTCATAACTAAAGTTGCCAAAAACAGAAATTCATACGAATCGAGAACAATTTGGTCAATTAAAATACCTACTAATTATTGCTTCATTTTATATTCCATATGAATAATCTGTTCAACAAATTAGCACACACTCTGCACACGAGAATAAATAATATTCTCCTATAAATATGAATATTACGTCGTCTCTCAATTTGGGAATAAAAGTTTATATATTCTAACAAATTTAAAGTTTTGATACATATTTATTAATATTAATAGTAATATTCGGACTTAACACATATAAAATATAGTTAAACATAACAATAAATTATGTATGCAAATATCATCATACTGTATAAAATAATCTTTATATGTTGACTTTTCACACGCTAGCAATATTAATCATTCTTTATGAAGTTTATCTCACGCGAGTGACGTGTGATATAATAACATGATTTATGAATAAATTAAACAAAAAAAATATTCCAATTTCCAATATCAATTATTTGTATTCTATAAAATATAGTTTACTAATAATAATCACGCGCTCTATGATATTTGTATACAATATACAACGATATATAACGATTTATAGTGTGCTTTTAGAAGTATTGTTTCTGTGGAAATGATAAAATCAACAAAAATTTTAACCCACTCCAAAAAAGAGAAGGAGATTCTTTGTTCGAGTGTATGTATTTTTTTTAAATGTTCACCCCTTCAAGATTATTTTTGAGATGAAAGATAATGCTTATGGCCTTCCCCAGGATATAATCAATCTCCTTGCCCAATTTCATTACGATCCGTTTAGCCGTTTAGTCGTGAAGAGGTTGCAAACAAACAGAGTTTACTTTCTCATTTATATAGTAGTATCATGAGATGAGATGTGTTACGCATTGCGAGTTTCGTCACTGTTTCGCGGCAACAATGAGCAGTTCTTGATGAAACTATCAACTTCGCCAGCAAAAAGTAGCTCCTGAAGTTCGATTTAAAGACGATCGTTTCATAGATAATCCTGCTCAATCAACATCGAACATCAATTTTGAATAACAAGTAGTTCCGAAACCGACATGTCGCAAAAAGGTCTGCACTTCTAAAATTTATAACAGAAAACCATCGCTTAGATCCTTGCGATCCTTGAGTCCCAGTTTTAAATTCTTGGAAGAAGAAGATTCTAATAAGGAAGAAACCAATAGACATACCAATTAAATTCTTGTGCGTTCTCCATCATTGAAAGAACGTGTTTTTTAGTTTTTATAAAAAAATCAATTTAATTTCCCTACGCTTTCACGACTTCTAAGCATTTCCTAACACCTCCACAACAAATTTTTCTTTCGGGGTATATTTTCAAATTGTAGGGTCATTAGAATTACATTTGGAAAATTTCAGCTCGATAGTATAATACAAACTGAATTGTTGCAGGGTTTGCTTGGACCAGTTACATATAAAGGTAATAAAATCGTGTTAAAAAATGTGTCAATGTTTATCGTGTGACTCAACACAGCGTAAAATAATATTCAAAATTACTATTTTGCTATATACAGAGTTGTAACGAAACGTTGTAATTTATAAAATTCAATTACGAATTATAGGAATGATGACCTACATGTATATATCGTATGTGTATGTTTGTATGTTTGTATGGATGTATGTGTGTATGTTTATATATGTATGTATGTTTGTATGTATGGTATGAATTATATATTATGTAAGTTTTTCATTTTATTTGTAACTTAATTAAAAGATTCCCAGAATGCTAATCAACTCAATTTTGTTCAAACCATTTAATAATAATAATGTGAATGACAATTCCAAGGCTGACAGAATAATACAAGACAAATAATGTCCACACCACCCGTAGGGTTCTTCTCTATGTATATATATATATATATATAAATATATATATATATATATATATATATATATATATATATATATATATATATATATATATGTATGTACATAGGGTGTTGGCGTTTTACATAAAAGTGTCTTATTTACCATAGAGTATTGATTTACAAATGTAGATGTAACGAATTTGAAATGGACACTTCATTCATTTAGTTTTGAATCGATGAAGGAATTTCGAAATAAATTTCTTCAAATGTCCATCGAACCTACCTATTAGATGTCGAAAATACCAACCACTTAAATGGATGTAAGGGCATCACGCTATTTAAATCGGCTAGGAATCAAAAATAGTATGTGACTTGCTTTTAGTATTTGAAAGACTTTTAGAATTTGAAAGCACTTCATCTACCCGACACCGATACATTCATACACTAGTCTGCATTTTGCCTTCTCCCAGTGCAACATTTGTTTAGGTACATTCCCTGAATGATGTGTTCTGATGTTGACGAGTGCTTTCGATCCGTGCGAAAACTTGCAACACTGATACGAAAATCTCTGCATCTCTGCTTAGATCCATCTAAAGACTTCAACCAACTTCCACGGAAGATACTAATTTCCTCGTCTCTGACTTCAAAAATGATACACTTCCCACAAAAACTTTCGGCTGCAGCCGACTATGATAGGAACTATGCCGATATTCATCTGGAGTACGTGAAGGAAACTGCAGAAAATCTTGTCAAGCATAGCCGGTTACTTCGTTCTTGCCCATACGCCGACAGTTTGGTTCAATTAAACGCTACTTTTTTTCCCCTAATAATTGACAAACTGCCGATGTCGGAATTTAAACCTATAACCTCCCAGTTATGGGTTAGTAGGCAACTCGCGCAGACATAACGCCTTAGACCGCTCGGCCACTTGGACTGGTTAATTAAGATAAGATTAACCAGAGGATCTCAGCATGAATTCAAAATTTGAATTGAATTTAAATAGGCCTAAGACTATGTCTAACGCAATTCTATATAAATTATTAAATATTTACCACAATTCACCTTTTCTTTCTGTCAATGAACTGGTCTCTAATCTCGTAATAGAAGCAGTTGTAAACCATACAATGACACGTTTTTCGTTGGTTTTCGGTATATATTCAATGTGTTCGTATATATATATATATATATATATATATATATATATATATATATATATATATTCGTATATATATATTCGTATATATATATATATATATATATATATATATATATATATATATTAAAGGTATTCTGTAAGTTTCTTCATCTGCATTTATTTCATTGTGTAACGTTGGCGCACAATTTTCATTATATCACATCAACTTGACTGAAGAATAGCGTACAATTTTCACATTTCTCTACGTAAAATACCATTTTCTTTAATCAGGATTGTGTTAAATTAAATCTTTTACGATTGTCATTTCTACACGAATATTTATACATTAGAGTGTCATTAGGTCTTTCCAATTTAGGTAAAATTGACTGACTGGTATATTTTTCACTTTTACATATTATATAAAAGTTATCACAAAAAAAAAAAGAAGAAAATTTGCTGCGACATGTTATTTGTAATCAGCATTTTATTTTCATCATGCATTAAATATTTATAGACGATAGGAAAATTCAAATCTTAATTAATAACGATAATAAAGCTTGGTTATTTTCAGTTATAAAAGTCAAGTGGTAGGTACATACAATTTTGTTAATTTGACATTGTTGTATTCGGTTTGGTTTATTGATTCTATCACTAATTATTCCCAAATATATTACTGTTTTTTAAATAGTAATCATGTTCATTAATATTTATAGCTTGTTCATATTATAACTAACAAATCACAGAATGTAAACAACAGCTCTGAAAATAAAGCTGTATTTATGGTTTGTGATATCGTAGATGGCAAGCAAAAGCTCTTTGGTTTTTCAATGGGAAACAAAATTTTGAACTTGAATATTACTTGGTTATTACTTTAGGCAGTTTGATTAAAAATTTTTTTATTTCGGTCATAGATTTTGTAACGCCGCGCTTTTAGTAGGAAAATGCCAATAGAAAGTTACAGTTTTTCATAAAACCCAACTTTTTTTACGAAAAACTAAAACAAGCAGTAGAAAAAATCTTCTAACCGTTATAATCGTATTTTATATTATTAATTAATTAAACGTATTTTATCTAGTAGAAACTTTGAATAGATGCGGACCTTACATGAATAAACAAACATTTAAAAATTTCGAAAGTAACGTTTGTGGTTCTAATTATAGTAAACTAGCTGTTTCCCGCGATTTCGTCTGCATTTATATAAAACCTAAATATATTTGTATTGAAAATAATAATAAAAATAATAATCACGCTATATTATATGATATATGTATACAATATACAACGATATATAACGATTTATAGTGTGCTATTATAGTTTATAGTTACTATGGAAACGACAATCAGTTGACATTTCAAAATTGAAACAAAATTTTAATAAAATAAATTTATAGTTATTTTTTAGAAGTATAGTTTCTGTGGAAATGATAAAATCAACAAAAATTTTAACCCACTCCAAAAAAAAGAAGGAGATTCTATGTTTGACTGTATGTATTTTTTTTAATGTTCACCCCCCTCCCCCTTCAAGATTATTTTTTGAGACAAAAGATAGCCTATGTCCTTTCCCAGAATATAATCTATCGCCTTGCCAAATTTCATTACGATCCGTTTAGCCGTTTAGTCGCGAAGAGGTATCAAACAAACAGAGTTACTTTCATATTTATATAGTAGTATGGATAGTTATTATTTTCCGAAAGTATTTACGCTTAACAGACATTACGGCATACAAACTTTTCAAAAATATACGAGCAGATTTCCCTACTTTAGCTGAGAGTGAAGTTCTGATACTTTTAATTCACCGAAGATTACTTTTTATATAATAAATGTGAAGCCACCTGATCTGATTCTGATTGACAATGAATTATTCATCATCACTGATGCAGTATTTTGGATTTCCCTCAATTTCTTATTCTATTTAATAAATAATATATTCCTACCTATAATTAATTATAATTATCTAAACTAAAAAATATAAACATTTAATTTCTGGGAAACTTAGCATCCAATTATCTTTTTTTGCAAATAATGAAAAATGTTTCATTATATTTTTAAGTGGAATTTCCTACACTACATGACGTGATTTAATTATAGAAAGTTATATTTTAACGTTATAAAATTTGTTGACGTAAACGTTTTATCACATGATGCGTATTTCATTCGAGTTGAAAAACATTGTCATTTACAATGAATGTTGTTTATTGAAGCGAAACATTTGACGCAGTTAATTATTCTCAGAATTGCAAGTTTTTAAAAGCTGCAATTCCCCGTTTATTATTTTATCGTTTAATAATTCCAAATAAAACGTTGAAATGTGTATATAATAATCTCGAATAAAAAACTTCTGGTTCTACTTTAGGAACAACAGATCCAAAATTATTACATTCTTAAAAATACTTCAAATTAAAGAACTCAGTCAATGTAAAATAAAGCTTATTCAAGAATTTACATTTTCTGGGTAGCTTTCTACTTTTGGAACAACAGATCCAAAATTATTACATTCTTAAAAATACTTCAAATCAAAGAACTCAGTCAATGTAAAATAAAGCTTATTCAAGAATTTACATTTTCTGGGTAGCTTTCTACTTTTAGAACAACAAATCCAAAATTTTTACATTCTTAAAAATACTTCAAATCAAAGAACTCAGTCAATGTAAAATAAAGCTTATTCAAGAATTTACATTTTCTGGGTAGCTTTCTACTTTTAAAACTACAGATCCAAAATTATTACATTCTTAAAAATACTTAACAGTATTCAAATCAAATAACTTCAAAACTCGAGTCAAAATAATATTGTCAAGACTCGAGATGGGAATTGCGATTTTTCGATCTCGAATAAAGTTGACATTAGATAAGAGAGAACACATTGTCGAGAGTCAAGAAACTCATGGTATGGATCAAGGCGCGATTCAAGATCGATATTCATCAAATATGTGAAAACAAGTACACATGAATCATAGTTTACGAGTGAGGATTTGGAACGTTACAAAAGAAATTATAAATTTCTTGTTCCTGAAAAACCTGTTTGTTAAATAACGATCTTAGACTTGGTAAGCCACTTACGTCATATACATGATAATAATAATAATAATAAAACCCTATGGCACTCTTTATAGAGCAGGGGCCTCCTTGTGTGAAGAGGGGTATTGGTTTGGATCATCTAAGTTTGGTCCTTTTTCCTTCGGCTTGTTTCCCCATATTTTCATGAAATATTCCATTCCTAGATCTTTTCCACCATTTCTCTTCATTTGGACCTGTTCTTTGCATCTCTTGTCCAAAGACTACCACATATCTTCCTTATTTCGTCTGCCCACCTTTTCTTTTGCCTTCTCCGGTTTCTTTTCCTGTCTAAGGGTGTCCACTCTGTAAGTTTTTTACTCCACTTATTTTCATCTGTTCTTATAACATGGCCAGCCCGTTTGAACTTTAACTTCTTTATTACCTTCTCAACCCGTTTTGTTTTTAATTTGCAAGTTATATCTATATTTCAAATTCTTTGTTCTTTTCGTATATTCAACATGGATCCTTGCATTTTATTTTGGGTGCTAGATATTTTATTTTCGTTGGCTTGAGTTAAAGCCCGTCATATACATGATAACGTCCAAATTGCAAATGGATCACAATCCGATTTTTTAAATTTTGGATAAGCATCAAACATACTAGGCAATCATTTCAACGAATACGTAAAACCAATTTACTAAACCCGGTATTTTGAAGGTTTCATAGGGCGATCAGAAAATATTCAACAAATAATACTTCTGTACACTAAATATCGATTATATTTAGAATGATTACTTCCTCCAAAATATAATAACTAGATTCGAAGTGCGCGAAGAAATGGAGAAGGAATGCTTTTATACCCTATTATACATATTATATATATAGTGTGTGAAGTTTATTAGCTTCCCAGCATAAAGCAGTTAAAGTAAGCGATCCGAAAATCGAATTCAAATTCAATTCAATTAAAAAAACCGAATCCAATGTACACAACACGACTATGACAATAAAACAACGAATGTGTCATACATCACCTGATTGTTGGTATTTATTAATCATTTTAAATGAATACATTCACAGTGTTAATGGTGTTTACGATGTTTATTATCTAATATGGAAAATTTCCGAATACTGGTTATTTCCTTGTACAATGATCTTGATATGAATCTATAGGTCAGTCTCTCAATATTTATAACAATGCAATATATTTCCTTGAAAAATGATATATTGTTGGTAATGATTTGATGACTTGAAACAAAAAATAAACACAAAACATTTCAATGTGTATTTTATTATTAATTATTTCACATAAATTGAATATATTTATATTTAATTCTTATATGGGTGTATTAGGTATTGTCTGAAGTTTGTAATGGTTACAAATATTGATTGAAAATATAAGTTTTGTTGCAGTTGTTCATGAAATGTGCTAATTATTCATTCCATTTGTTTGTCTGTCATTTGTTTGCTTGTTTTTCCAAGATGTTTGTCTGTCAATTCGTTAATACCACAAGTCAATGATTTGTTATTGTTAAAGATTTTCCACTGTTAAAGGATAGGTTATTCGAAAAGTTATCCACTATCTGGTGAAAAGTCAATTCACTCTTTATAATGTGATGGAAAACCCCGGTAACTGTCACTTTCATATTTATAATATTAGTAGGACAATAATAATAATCTACGCGACATGTAAGTCCTAGAACAGATGTGTGTGTTATACATTAGCCTAGCGAAGTACTCCTGCGGCCAACTTCGTCAGACAACATAAATATAAGTGGATTAAATTATTATATTGTGTGTGTCAAGTATAACCTCAAATATTTTATTATTTGTATATGAAAGATGCGGTTTGCTCCAAACGGTTCAAATTTCATCGGGTGTAAAAGAGATAGATTGTAAAGGCTGTCCTGGATGGGACACATTTCGACCATAAGGCCCATTGTGATGTCTAAGAATGTGAGGATGAGAGTGGAGGACAAGGAATTTTGTGTGTAGATTAAGAATTGGTAGGATGTGCGACTTTTGATAGGAACTATGCCGATACTCGCCTGGAGTTCGTGAAGGACACTGTAGAAAACCTTCACAAGCCTAGCTGGTTACTTCGTTCTTGTCCATACGAGAGTTTAGTCAATTAACCGCTCCCTTTTTTTTAATAATTGACAAACTGCCGATGTCGGGATTCCAATCCATAACCTCCCAGTTCCAAGTACACACAACAACACGCGGTCACCGGGTGTAAAATAGGCTATAAAAATGTTGGTTCCATGCACTCGTATATGTAAGAAACAAAGTGTAATAAATATTTCGTGAATTAAAAATTTTCTCGATCTCGGGTCGGTTAGAGGAAGAAGGTTATATACCATGCGGACACGAATACATGGAACAAAAAAATTAATGAGCCTATATGTTATTCTGTAAAATTCGTTACCGTTTGGTGAAAACCGCATTAAAATTGGTTGAGTTGTTTTAACGTGATCGTAAAGTCTTCGACTTTATCTTTCTACATGAAATTTTATAATAACATTTTTTAACAACGAAACAAACTAGGATTGTATAGAAAAAAAGCCAAAGTTTTTATTTTTGGTCTAGAATCATTTTTTTGGCATGATGACAAATAATTTCTTCGAAATTCACATAAATAATATTCAGTTTATATGAAATACGCAATTATTGAAATTATTTTCAACAAAATAATGGATAATTGTAGGGTAATTTAAATTGAAACTATACAATGATGATATCTTTATAATTATAGACATTTTAAATTGTACCATGTGATATATACTTAATTTGCCTATCAATATAAATACACATTTTATACACATTGTTTTACGTACGTGGAAATATACACGTTTCTTTCAAAAACTATTCAAGTTCATTGAAAAATATCATTTCAATATCGTTTAAATGATAATTAAGTTTATTATTTCTACTTATTTTCTAGGTAAAACGTTAATTAAGTAAAACAATTTTAAAATTGTTCATTTAAAAATACTTAAAAAGTATAAATGTTCCCAATTTACAGAATATTTACCGCGTCTGTAGGTTCACCCCCGCATGGACCCGTCGTCACTATAGCCAGAGAAAACATATGTATACAGTTTTTAAAAAAATCATATGAATCACACTAGATAGAGAGATATAGATAGATTGTAGAGGCTGCCCAGGACGGGCTATATTTCGGACATAAGGTCCCTTGTGATGCCTAAGGATGTGAGTGGAGTGGAAGGAATTTTTATGTATAGAAATTGGTAGGATATGCGGCAGCAGCCGACTATGTTAGGAACTATGCCGATATTCATCTGGAGTTCGTGAAGAAAACTGCAGAAAACCTTCTCAAGCAGAGCCGGTTACTTCGATCTTGTCCATACGCCGACAGTTTAGTCAATTAACCGCCCCTTTTTTTTTTTAATAACGTACAAACTGCCGATGTCGGGATTCATCGAACTCATAAGCTCCCAGTTTCCAAGTATGCATACTGCGCAGACATAACGCCTTAGACCGCTTGGCTACTTGGACTGGTATCACAATAACTGGCAAATGCAAAATAATATAAAATAGAATAGAATAAACAGATTGACCACAAAATTAACTTTAATGTAAATAAAAGCATAAGGTGCTCGGCTGTACTTTTGTAAGAGAATAGCCATTATCAAAACGTAAGTAGAGAGCACCCCATGTTTTTGTTTACGTTAAAGTAAGTTTTGTTTTCAATGGGAACGTAAAGCTGCACATTTCCTATAATTTCGTAGAAATTAACAAAATATCTAAGTCGGCATTTATATGTTTGAAAAAAAAAATTCGCACTCAATTGTTGTAAACTACAAACTTTTACAATCTTCAATTATCAAAGAGCAAAACCAAGTACTTTGTATTTTTCATATTACTCGATCGATATATCCCTATAACTGTTTTGATTAACTAAATAACTGATTTTTCATAATTCCCGTGCGTCAGAAATGCGGGCTAACCAGTATAAAATACACTTGTACGTATACTATATCATACGTGGGTATAAAACACATTAAATATATATATATACATATTTCTAGAAGCGTATGACATTTTTCAATGCTAATTACATTGGCATTGTTAATATAATTTCCTTCAACTGTAAAAATAATAATAATTTTTACTGAAAACAGTATCTTTCATGGAAATTAAAAAAATTATAATAATATGTGTAGATAATGACCTACGTACAATAATTATATCTGACTCATTTTTAGAGAATGTAGCTAGCTATTGGTTTTGTACCAATGAAGAAATTTTGGAACAATTTCTTCAAATTACATTTCAAATTTTGCCCCTATTCCTAGAACATTTGTTTGTATTTTATAAATACTTATTGCGACTACAATGTAGTCATCATCAGTCTGAATTAGCTAATCGTAACTATCTCTGGAATATGGATTCAGAGATATGTTGCTTGTTGCTAATTTGGTGCGTGTCTCACAATGATATTGAAAAAGCTTTTTCTCTTATACGATTTGACGGAGAGTATAATCTGACCTGAGGATTATTTCAGTTGACTGACTAACGGATTAGGTCTGTGAAGAGCTCCACCTATTTATTGACGGTATTCTTTTGTGACCATATACAGTGAGGGTATCGAAGCTGACCTTGATATTCAGGTATTCGATTTTTTTTAAACGGTTTAATTTTATTAAATTTGGAATTGGGCCATTGTCTAAATTCATTATCTGTTTTTACAATTTATATATGTAGATACTGTCGTACGCATCTAATTCTGTGGGGTTTTGTACCGATTTCAGTAATTTTAGATTCGATTCGAAACTCGTCGGACTGAATAGAAGGGGAAGTACAATGGACAATAAAGTCGAAGTGCTATACTTTTTAGACCCCAAGACGTGTCTAACTATCTAAGATCTATTTCCAAAAGTGATGCATTTATTCTGGGAAAATTCGCTAAGTTAACGAATAACTCCTGCGTAACGAATTTTAAAAATAATGGATATAAAACAGATAAAATATATATTTTTAGAAGCATAATATGACATTTTTCAATGCTAATTACATTGACATTGTTAATATAATTTCCTTCAACTGTAAAAATTTTAATGATTTTTACTGAAAACAGTATCTTTCATGGAAATTACAAAAAAAAGAAATATAAAAATAATATGTGTATAATAATGATTTTGATATATACCTACATGCAATCATTATATCTGACTCATTTTTTTTCCGTATAATAACTATATATATATATATATATATATATATATATATATATATATATATATATATATATATATATATATATTTATATATATATATATATATATATATATATATATATATATATATATATATATATATATATGTATCTTCATTATCTATTATTTGGATATCAACGGCATACAGAAAAGGGCAAAGCACTATAGCGAGGTATATAAAAGTATTTATTCATAAAATATAAAATAAAATTATACGTTTTGATGATGGTTTCATACAGTTCGATAACACACTGTGTAAATGTTCGTGAATTTGATCACAGTTGTTTGTGTGGAAGAAATTATACTATTTTCTTTATAAATGTATACAAAAATTTTGACCTGAACAATTTGTAGAGTTCACGGTGATTAATATTTTCAAAGTGGTTTTTCAAGTTTGTTCTTTTTAAGGGTATTATACATGCTCGGCATAAAGTTTGTAAAGATTTAAATTTGTATTCTTCAGTGGTTTCCAAATCAATCGACAGATTATAAAATCGCTGTTTCAACACACGGACAAAGGGGAATAAACAAGCTGTAGTCTAAATGATCCGATTGTGGGAGTGTATGAAATAATAAAGGGAAAACTAAATACAACAAATTAGATTTAATTAATAGACATGAAATAGATGAATGAATGATAATGGGGCGAATTTGGTTCACTGCAACCTAAATCTTATTATCAGGGAATAGTTCTTAGATCTATTGTGGTGCCTAAAGTGAAGTGATCTCGTCTTAGATTGATTGGGTCTAAGGAATGTAGCTCTCTTGAACGTATCTGGTAGACTCTAAAACATTTTATTATTTTGTGTATGAGAGCATCTGAGTCTATTCCGAGGTGGTCCGGAGTTTCATCCATTTCTTCACAAAACCTCCAGTTTCCACCAATTCCCAAGCCTAACATCCTAAAGTTTCACCCAAATCTGTAATCTCTCGTCAGGCGCCGCAGTTTATCTTTTCTTAGGTCATTGCAGGAACTATGCCGATGTCGTGATCACTGGGGAAATGTACCGCAGCAAAAGCTTGGGAAAATACTGCTTCGGAATGCAACCAAAAGGCTATCTCTCGATGCACTGAAGCTGAACAAGATGCAACTGCGAAAGGTTACCAGATTCATTACCAGGCATTATCACCTGCGGAAACATTTACACACAATGGGACACCATAACGACTCCCTTGTGTGTAGATTGTGTGGCGAAGAGGAGGAATCCTTCAGCCACATTATCTTTGACTGCGAACTCTGGGGCTTACAGCAGATACAAGATAAGGAAGACCTGATAAGCAAGATCTTGGTCAATGCCAACATAAGAAGAAACGAATCTCGTCAGACTTAAGTAGAAAGGGTAGCACAATGGACCATAAGGTCGAAGAATACTTTTTAGACCCCATGATATATCTATCTATCTATCTATGCCGATATTCATATGGAGTTTGTGGAAGGAAACTACAGAAAACCTTCACACGCATAGCTGGTTACTTTCGTTCTTGTCTATACGCTGACAGTTAATTAACCACCCCATTGACAAACTGTCACCATTGGGAACCAAACCAGCAACCTGTCCATACGCTGCAGTTAATTAACCACCCCATTGACAAACTGTCACCATTGGGAACCAAACCAGCAACCTTCCAGTTCGGAATAAATTGGTGTCTTAACAAACCTAACCACTTGGACTGATCGTCCTTATAAAATTTCTATTTCAAAATAAAATTTCGTATGCAACGTGTTTTTATGTTTTCTATTTATAGAACATTTATATCATGTTTCAAATATCATGATTTAATTGATTCAATATTGATTGACACAAAAATAGAACAAACTCCAATGAAAACGGCTATATTTTAAGACTTAGATTATGATGTTGTTATCAGCAGTTTAGAATAAGTATAATCATTTATATAGGTTAAACATATATATATATATATATATATATATATATATATACAGACAGAGCAAATATGATGTGTGTGTATAAAAAAAAACAAAACGAATTTTTAATATTATTAATAATAATTTAAATGATAATCAGTTTCAAAATACCAATAATATCTACCTACCTACTACTATGATTTTATTTACATAACCTACAATTGTGTGTGTCTATTCTATAGGCCAAGAAATGGGTAGCTTTGCATGACACTTATTTGCGAATTGCATATTCTTGTAGAGTTGATAGCTCAGATGAAGACCTTCTAATGTCCAACCACCGATTCACCGCCAATTTTTTTGCGACGCGTTCAAAGTTGGCGAAATTGATTCAGAAGAGGTTTTTGAGCGATAGCGATGAAACTGTGAATTTGACGGATAAAAAGTAATGGAATCATTTTTTGGTATTAAAAAGATATTCCCTATTGCATTAATAATTAGTTATTTCAGAAATGACCAGTTCAGCTAGTTTTTATTACTTTGCGAGAGAACTAATTAATCGATTTTAATTTCCAACGCGTCAAATTGTTTGTCTTGTTAATACCCAAAAATGGTTCCTTTACTTTTTTTCTGTCAAATTCACAGTTTCGTCGCTATCGCTTAAAAAACTCTTTTTTTTCCGTTTCGCCAACTTTGAAGGCGTGGCAAAAAAAAGATGGGTGGTGAATCAGTGGTTGGACAATAGTAAGTGTTCATCTGGCCTGTTAGCCCTACAAGAATATGTAATTCGCAAAGATTACGGAGAAGTGTCATAGAAATGCCTCTTTTTGAATCCTGTATTTCCTGTACTATCCATATGATGTTGTAATAACGAGATATAACCACATCGATAATAATAATTTATTATATAGTATAGTTTCATTCAATATTGACCTTTCGAAAGTCTGTTCAATTGTAGTATTTGTTTGTTGAAATGGGGTAATAAATTTAGGTGGGGAGAGGGAAGGGGACAATTCAAATTAAATTGGGGTTTTCTCTGTTATTATTTACTCCAAACATATTTATGGAAAGAGCATATGGATTTTTATGATCAGTTAGCAAGTTAGCAGAGAGTAATGAAATGCACCCTTAATATTATTAGAGGTAGATATGTCTAAAAGTAATGAAAACATGTAAAAGTATCTAACTGAGTTAATTGTTTAAATACCCGGTATATCCTTAGTTTAAGTAAAAAAATGTATAGCAAAAGTTGTTTATCTTTAAAAAAGGGACATATTTTGTCTTTATAGTTTTGTTCTATCTCTTACGGATTCAAAGATGGGCAGTTCTATAACCACACTTTTTAGCTCTAGAATACATACCACACTTTTTAGCTCTAGAATACATACACAAATTTTCAGCTCGTTTTTCGTTTTTCGTTTTTTAGTTATTGTGTTCACAGATGGGCGAACATGCGGAAATGGACGGACATACATGCCGAATTAGGCAATTTTTTGAACACCTATTTCAACATTTATATCTACGATCAATATTTGCAAGCGTTACAAAGGACTAAACTTAATATACCCTTGTATATTTACATATACCGGGTATAATCGAAAATATTGAAAATCTACATGTAATTTATCAGATTTGTAAATGATTCGTGGTAAGCAACAGCTGCTACCATTTTCGAGATATAAGCGTAAAACCAAAAACCACGGGATTCTTTCACATCCTCTATTCCCTGACTATATTACTTTCACTATGTTTACCTGGTCAAACTAATCGAAACAGAGCCTTAAAGTTAATGCTTGCCGTTCCGATGTTTCTCAAAAAGACTCAAGAAAATAATACATCAAAAAACAGAAGTTATTAGTATTTATATAACGAGCAACTATTATTCAAAACAGTTTTTTCCCGAAACCAAAATTAATAGAGCATAATTCGATTTAAAAAAAAGTTACTTTAGGAGTTGGCAGTACTTTTCATATCTACAGACCAGCTTCAATTTGTCCGCGAGACGTCAATGCCATGAACAAATCTTGCCCGAGGATCAATATTTATTGAAAGTACTTAATAATCATACATTGATAATAATATACAACGTTTTATATCTGAATGAGTGTGTATATACACTAATATATATATATATATATATATATATATATATATATATATATAGTGTGTTTTCAAATGCATTTCTAATAGAGCTTCAATGTTAAACAAATAAATAAAATATTTACTATAAAACCATACACATACTTACAAACATCTGGGGGCTTGTGTTATGATGTTGGTTTGATGTCACTTAAGAGTGGGGTATTTAGTGATGCCCACTTAATTTATAATATTATTATTCATTACATATGCACACACACTACTGCAGAGTACCCCCACTATTTTTTTGTTTCTTTATGAAGCATTGTGTAGTTATATAGTAAATAATATTTAACATTGATTCTCTATTGGCAAAGCTCTACAAAACAGACGGTATATATATATACGGACATTTCCGTAACACTTCGTATATTATTTTGTAATATTAGTACAACTGGCGTCAAAAGTTTATATTATCTAAAAAAATTTGATAATTGATTTGTGCCTTATTGATTCGATTTTCAGAAAAAATTATTGAATAAAAATTGTTACTATATTCATAACGATGAACTTTTTACCGAAGCATTTTTTTGAAACCGCAAAATCAATAAGGCATAAATCAATGATAAAATATTTAACATCAAGTTTTGACGCCTACTTGTACATACATACACATACCTACCTATGTACTATATATGTATATATAGTAAATATATGGTGATGAGGTGAAACTTAATAACCAAAGGGTTGAATCAGTGGTTGGATCAGAATATATACCGTATACATATATATATATATATATATATATATATATATATATATATATATATATATATATATATATTTGTTGAAAGGGTGTGAACATGATGTATAATGACATATCTCGATAGCAATAAATCATTTCATGAATAACACATTTGCATTCGTATTATATATTATATATGTTGTGTAGTGTAATCAGATTCACAACGGATCAATCATCTTATGTGAGAAGTCACCATACTACGTACATAGTATATATATATATATATATAAATATATATATATATATATATATATATACTATATGGGTATACTATACACTGTAATCTGTATGAGTTCTCGAGTATGAGACTTGTTTGTTTACTCAATCAATTCACACACATAAATTTATAGAGAACAACACTCATACCAACCCGCAACTACCGATTTGCGCCAACATACCAAACACCATCATCATCATCATCATCATGACGTCCTGTGTGAACGAGAGAATTCTACTGACTCTCGAATCAACTCGATCAACGTATAATAATTATTCCTTTAGGCCAGTCATTAGAAGATATTTCAGTCAGATACTGATATATTTACCAGTTCAAGTAGCCCAGCGGTCTAAAGCGTTATGTCTGCGCAGGATACCTACTTGGAAACTGGGAGGTTATGGGTTCGAATCCCGACATCGGCAGTTTGTTTAATTATTAAGAAAAAAGGGACGGTTAATTGACTAAACTGTCGGCGTATGGACAAGAACGAAGTAGCCGGCTATGCTTGTGAAGGTTTTCTGCAGTTTGCATCACGAACTCCAGATGAGTATCGTCATAGTTCCTAACATAGTCGGCTACAGCCGCATATCCTACCAATTTTAAGTCTATACACAAAAATTGCTTCCACTCCACTCACATCCTCACATTCTTAGGCATCACAATAGAACCATATGGTTGAAGTGTAACCCGTCCAGGGCAGCCTCTACAAGCTATCTATCTACTGATATATTTTATTTCAGTTTCTCTTGTTTTAACTTTACATAAAATTTCAAAAAAACTTTAAAATTTCCTCAACAAATTTCTATATAAACTATTTGTATTATATCGCAAGTATGATAGTTGTCCGTTAGGACCATGTTGTTTAACAAAAGTATGAAAACGATTAGTATAAATTTATTGTGAAAGATTTTCCTTCCCATTAATTTAATGAAGATAAAGGTATTTATCCAAAGTTTGCAAATCATTGGTATTCATTTATTGTGTAAGTTTCTGTGGTGCAGGGTATTTCATGTTTTCTTCGCATTTAGTCTTTCAAATACCAAAATTCAAGTAACGAAATATAGATTGAAGGAAAATTATCAGAAATGAAAGATTCAAAGATTTATTTGCCATAAAGTGCGAAAAACTGTTCTAAACAATTTATTCGTTTTAGCGAATTTCCTGAAAGGAAATAGAGCTATTGGTCCCGTACCGAAGTCAAAATTTCGCAAAAATTTCTTCAAATGTCCATCGATCCTACCTAGTAGATGTCAAAAATCACCATCTGTAAAATTTATATATATATATCTATGGACATATATATATATATATATATATATATATACATATATATATATATATATATATATATATATATATATATATATATATATATATATATATATATATGTGTGTCTGTAATCACTCTAGCGGTCACAGTTTTCATTTTATCGGAATGAAATTTGGTATTTGAGGTGGTTTTGTTATTCAAAAGGTCAAGTTCGTTAATGGGTAAAATCGAACGAGGGAAAAGGGGGGTTTAGATGGAGGGAGAAACACAAAATTTGTCATATGTCCCTTAATATTCGAAAAATCGAAAAAATTATAAGAAATAAAGTTGTAGGTATTAAGTTTTACTGTAATTTTGTTTCTTATCATTTTTTCTGTTACCCTAATATTTACAGAAATATTGACGGTTTAAGATTGAAAATTAAATTCCTCACTATCTCTGTACACATTAGAGTTTAAGGAAAAATGATAAGGTGATGAATTGTAGCAAACATGATTTTCTCCAACTTTATTCCTTACGTATTTTTTGATTTTTCTAATATTAAGAGAGATATTTTATATTTTGTGTTTTCTTCTTTCTTTAGGCCCCCATTTCCCCTTGACGTATGTTATTTATTAATACAATTGGCTTTGCAAATCATATTCAACATTTTGATCAGACTAAAATTGCGACCGCTAGAAAGTGATTTATGTATTTTAAGGAAATTCGCTAAGTTGAAGCAGCTCCTGCGTAACGAATTTTTTTAATTTAGTGTAATGCAGGATGCCTGTTTGTACAACAGGTTAAAAAATCAAGCTAGCTTTTAGCCCAATTATATTTAATTTGCTTCTGGAGTTAATTTTCCACCAAAATTCACTAGAATACGACTTATCAGTTATAATTTATCCATCATGTAATATAACTTGTCATTTTTTCTCGAATGACTGGTCTAGTTCTCTCGTGTATTTTGTTATATACGAAACTGTAGAAGACAAATAAATACGTGCAGAAAAAAATTCGATTAAAAGTGAAACGAGTTTGAGTAATTAAATGTTCTGTGTTAGTCATAGTAATGGACAACTTTGATTGAGAAAAAATTGTTCTATCCGATGTCAATAAGAACTACTTTTTAAGCTATTTTGTACCTAACGAAAACGATAGCGTGGATTTACATACGATGCGATTAATGGTTGTCATGATATCAGATCCCCAGAGTGCTAAAATTCAAAAGTATATGATTTGAAAAGCGAAAATTTTGAAATGTGTTGGTCGCACGTTCAAATGAACCTGATTTTCATACTGTTTGGGTCAAAACTACCCTAGAAAATGATTATTATTAAAATCGAAGACACAATTTTTTTTTCGTCTATTTCGAATTTTTACTAAGGGGTACCCAATATACTTAAAAAATCGTCAAAAATAGAGATAAATTTTTTATCTTCGATTTCGATAAAAACTTGCTTTTAAGCTAACTTGGACCTAGCGAAAATGATGGTGTTTACTAAAAAACGATATGACTAACGGTTATCGAAATATCATACCCATAGTGCAAAAATTCAAAAGTAAATGATTTGAAAACCGAATATTTAGAAATATGTTGGTCGTATGTAACATTGAACCTGATTTTCGTAGTGTTTGGGTATAAATTACCCTAGAAAACGATTATAATTAAAATCGAGGACACAAACTTTTATCACTTATTTTGCGTTTTTACTAAGGGGTACCCCTTAAAAAAATCGTAAAAATTAGAAAAAAATTTTTATCTCCGATTTCGACAAAAACTTTGTTTTAAGCTAACTTGAACCTAGCGAAAATGATGGTGTATACTAAAAAACGATAGGAACAACGGTTGCCGAGATATCACACCTATAGTGCAAAAATTCAAAAGTAAATGATTTGAAAAGCGAATATTTTGAAATGTGTTGGTCGTATGTTAAAATGAACTTGATTTTCGTAGTGTTTTGGTCTAAATTACCCTAGAAAACGATTATAATTAAAATCGAGGACACAAATTTACATATACCGGGTTTTATTAATATACCCTTGTATATTTACATATACCGGGTATAAAAAAGGATATATTTTCTGATAAAATCAGATGTTTCACTTATATCAAAACTAATAAGCAGTGAACTGGTACGAGAAGAACAAATAATATCCAGTGTCTCCTTTATACAGAAAACTTAAAGGATAAAAACTAAAAGTCAATAAAAGTTGAGATTTGATAACCACAATGATCAAAAATAAAACTCAGCGATGCAATCAATATCATCAATATGTTTAAACAAATTGAAAGAAAGCAAAACAAAATCGATGAACACAATTTTGTGAATTTGAAAGGATAACAACACAACATACTTTCTCATGTTCCTAAGGGAACACAAAACATACACGCAAATAAATAAGTACCTACCTCCTATATCAATAACGAAATTTTTGCATATATAGAAATGTAAACTTAACCAGAGCACAAAAAAATATATAAAATATTTGTCAAACAAAAATGTCAAAGCTGAAAAACATTATTGACAAACATATAAACATACCAACCGCTTATTTAAATTGTTCCAAGGGACTCTGTAATGCTGTTTAAGCTTTTTTTTAAACATATGTGTATATTATACAGGGTGTTACGTAAGTAGTCGAATTCCGTAAGAGGGTAGGTAGAGGGTACGATTTTGGAACAAAAAGTCCTGATAATTTTTTTTATTAGACGTACCGTTAATTAATTATTAATTAATTAAGGAAACTAGGTTGAAACCAGATTTGCAAAAAGTGCATTTTTTTGATAATTCATTTTTATGATAATTCATTATTTTACTCAAAAAACAAAGATCCCACCCCTTAAATTTTACTTTCCCACTCCTTAAATTTTACGTTAACCATGTGTAACTGATGTACTATATTACCGATGAGAGAATCGATAGAATATGAAATAAAACAACCTCAAGATAATAAGAAATTCCTAAATATGTATTCTCCTATTTTTTTACGAATACGAGGAGTACACCCAATATATTATGTGTTCGTTCACATCAGATTCACATAAGGGGAATTGAAAAAATAATAATATATCTAATGGATTTTATATCTCCAAAATGCATACATATACTTCAAAATATCATACGCCACCTATAAACGTATTTAACGTTGAGAGGTCTCATTCAAGTACCCATTTCTAGCTAGAACGTTTTATGTTTATATATGTATATATGAGTATATATGTATATATATACATATATATATATACGAGTATATTTTTTTTAAATGTACAAAAATCAAATCTAAAGTATTCATTATCGTAACACATACATATTTTTATTTATAAATTGTTTTCGACCCCAAATATTCTATCACTTTACTAGCGAGTACATTTTTTTTTATGCTATAGCAATTTATAGGAAATTTCTAACACTCACTTCATGTACTGCTGCTTGTGCAAAATAAACATGTTTAAAATATTCATTGGGAATAAATAGAAAAATATGTATCACAGAAGAGAATTATGTTGCCATTAAGTTTTATCGAGTCTCGTTGTCAAATATGATTTATAAAAAATTTTATTTGCTATTTATCGTTGCCAATTTAACTTCAAATAATCGAGTTTTACGTCGAATAATCAAGTAGTTTTGTACCGTGGAGATTATAACCGTAATTTTTCATTTACTTAATACATTATTATTTACGATTTTATTTTGAAAGAACCCCGCACAAATCTTATGGATCAAATTGGATCTCGGTCAAATTAGGTAAAAATGTAATATGATATCTATAAGTCATTCTGATAAAAAGTCCTCATGGACACAATGCCCAGAAACGCATAGCTTTCGAGTATAGAGCTGTATTTATATACAGCTTCATCGAATTGATCAAAAAAAGACAGAATGTTTGTTTAACCAAAGACTATATATGTTCATCTCATATAGCCATATTCTGAATGCGAAATCTGAGTTTTATCCCTGTTATTATGTTACTATGGACCCCGCGTGGCTCCTTTTTTGTGCCACATTCATTCGGTTTTCGAAAATACACTTTGGCAATAAGCTTTTCATAACAAATATACTAAGAACTTTTATTCGAAATATTTTCCAAAATACCGAATAAGGTACAAATCAACTAATAAATTTAAGGACGTTCATGCATGAGGCTTGAAAATAGATAAAAAAATTTTCTTTCACTGAATTTATTAGGTCAATTATGTAGTTTTCCTCCCTCAAAAATTTAAAACCTGTCATCGATCATTTCAAAGAATAATTGTCGATTCAAAATCAAACACAATTCTTTTAACACGTTTCTTATGGAGAACAGAATTGTTTTGTACTTAGGTAGGCACCATAATAAATAATGTTCATAAATATTCTTTGAAATGTACAGTTTTTAAAATTGCATTAAAAAAATGGTGTTGACGAACGTTTGAATTAATTAATTAATAAAATGAAAACTGTTTTGTTAGGTTTGTTTTTGCCACCATATTTTGAAAACTGGCGACAGCGCACATTAAAAAACAATACACATACACACTGTGAACGTCATAACAAAACATAGGATATTGTCAGATCTGTCCACTTAAGTCAAATCAATTTCTAATTTACATTTACTGATATTTTATAATAAATACTTAAAAAGAGGTTATAAATCGCTGTGCTGATTATTCATACAACTTTTTTTAAATCCTAAATAAATTTTCTTCAAGATAGTACTCACTTGACTCAAGCGTAGCGCATGAACGTCTTTAAAAAATTATGCGTTACTATTCTATTCTAACATTGATAATAAATACTTAAATTAAAAAAAAAAAAAATGTTGGTTATTTATTTTGATATAAAAGTGTACTTAAGACCATATAGATAAAATATAAATGAAATCTTATCTTTTTAACTGTGTTTAATATCATTAAAAATAAAAAATGAAAAGAAATCAGTTTTAATAAATTTTTTGGTATATATAGTTGAATGAGTTCATCATACCACCTATATAATAAATACGTACGTGATGTTTTTAAACAAATAAACAAATATAAAATAATATTATCTAAAGAGTAGCAGTTTTAAAATATTAAAAATATAAAAAAAAATTTAATAATCATCATAATATATTCTTATCAATTTCACCATTAGACTACATGTCTCGAAAACATCTGATTAAATTAAATAAATATGTGTTGTATACACTACGTAAATTAAAACAAACCCAATAGCAACATTGTATAGGGCATCCTATCACTGTCTATGCACAGTATGCCATGATATGGTGTTACACTCACACCACGGACAACGGACAATAACGATGCTGTATATATGCACGAGTATGATGCAACTATATATAAATGATTGCAGTTAGAGTGTGATAAGTATAATATAATAGATATTTATGTTATAATACAATACTGATTGTTTAAATGTGATAAAGTAAACCATGTCATAGTACACTGCATATATACAGCGATAGATACACGATACAGTATTCCAGATTGGGTGTATTTTAAAAAACAAACTGTATTTAGAGTCAGTACATTGTTTCCAATTTTTATTTTTATTACTAGTACATAGATGTCGGTAGGAGAGTGTTTATGTACTATGGGAAATACTGAATTGAAGCATTTACTGTATTCCTGATATTTAATGCGGTTAGAACTGCTGTGCAGCACTAATAATTATCTAAAGCCAGATGAAACAAAATTGAAAATATGACCAAAAATTGTCAACAACAAAAATTTTTTCCCAGATCGCTACCAAAATTCACAGGGCTAATCTAATGATTCCTTGATTATTTCATCAAAATCGGTCCATCCGTTTTGGAGTCTATAGGGAACATACATACACAGATCGATTTTTATATACGAGTATATAGATAAATTCTACCACAGCAAATTGGACACAGTGTAAAAAAACACTATTTTACTCATTTTTACGACTTTACATATAGATTTTCTACAATGCATAATGATGTTCTTCGTTCGTGCGACGACGGCTAGACAAAAATTTCATGACAGCAAGTATAATATTTTCACAAATAGGAAAAATTTATATATATATAATAAATTTATGTTTATTTGAATAGCAACATAAATCATAATTACTTTCGTATATTGTAACAATTTTATATTGGTTACTTGCGTCATCAAAACATTAAAACATTTGAATCAATTTTGTTCAGATGTTTCAAGGACGTTAGAGGTGACTTGATCAATGGTATTTCAAACAAATGAAATTTCTGGACTTTTTAGGCTCGTTGAATTCCTTTCGACGCAAGCTTTTCTCTGATATGCATTTTCAATAATTCCGAGTCATATGAGAAATTTTCAATTTTTTTATAATTTTCAATTTAATACCAATTTTCTCACTTTTTATCCTAGCAGTTGTTTGCCAGCTTTTCATAATCACACTATAATCATTATCCTAGCTATTTGCATATCCACGCTGCAAAAATTTATAACTTTACACAAAGCTAATTTATAATTTACTCAACAAGGTAATAATT
The DNA here is from genome assembly GCA_963920215.1 of Nineta flava. NCBI lineage: Eukaryota > Metazoa > Arthropoda > Insecta > Neuroptera > Chrysopidae > Nineta > Nineta flava. The sequence continues at coordinate 7,986,303 of OY986042.1, forward strand.
TTCGTAGATACTGTATTTAATACTGAGCCTATTGCATGTATAAATCGCCGAGAATAGCTAAAAATTCCATATTTTATTATTGTTTATCTTTTCAGCCAATAGGGCAAAAACCGGTTTTTGGTTTTCTTGGTTTCAAATAATTCGTCGTAAATTAATGTTTCAATAAGTTGTTTTTGAAAAAATTTACATAAAGTTGTCGCGATATCTTAGCCCTCTTCTCTTAACCTTCAAAAAGGAGCTGTCGAACCTACAACAGATTCCGGTACTCGATCCGATTCCGATACCGATACTCGTTTTACTAAATATCGTCAATTGGATAACACGCACTTTTAGAGAAAAAAAAAATTAAATAAAACCAAAGCTTTATGAAAATCAAAACTGATGTTTATTTGATTTCAAAGAAAAGAATTTTAATTAATTTTTTTTCAACAATGTGTAATTTCCAACTTTGATTATATTCGAACAAAACTGATTTTTTTCAACTGAGATTATACTCGAACAATAAAAGTCTTTTACAGAACAATGTCAATTTTAAAACTTTAATTTTATCTTTTTAAATATTTTAACTTTTTGTAATTAGAATTGTGTGTTGAGGCCTTAAAAATTATTTCACTAATTTTCAGTACAAAGTTTAATTTTTAATGTAAAATGTGTCACTTTCAGTCAACTGGTACATTTAACCCGTACATTTAAAAAATTTCAAATTTAGCAACTCTCAAGGGGACGGTTATTTTTACCATCTACATTCTACCAAAAATTTTATTACATGCTGCAGAAAAGTGGGATTACAGATATACTACCTTAATCCTAAATTAATATATCATTAGAGATTAGTTTACCTTCAATAATTTTTTTTAAACTATATATTGCGAAAATATTAATTTAAAATAACAATTCTCTGTTTGAAAACCAAATTATAAAATATGTTTAAAATAAGGGCAAAATATTAAAATTTATGAATAAATCACATACACTTACTTATACAAAATACCTACATAGTAATCGCATCGCATCGTATATTCAAAAATAAAATACTATTATCACCCTATTTGTTTCAATATTTAAGGGAAAATGACCTGTGTGATTACTTGTGTAAGGGTGTGCAACCGATATCTAAATCATGTAATAAATTTTCTGCCAGCCTATTTATCATTAAATACAGTGTATTATATCTTTTCGCTAGTGTGTACATACATACATACATACTCTAACGTGATATAAACATATCTAGTCGGAAATTATTTTACACGATAAATACTTTAAAAAAAAAATTTCTCCCTTATCAATTTAAACGAAACATGTATCTTATTTAGGTGCATATGACTCTAAAGTTGCGCTTCTATGCACTATTACTAATGTACTAATAAGAATATTTACACTCCCATTCATAAAAAATGAAGCAGTAAGTCACATTCTAAGGGTATTAAGCGTTCAATACTAAATATATGTATAATATTATATATATCTCAAGTGGTTCAATTTTTATGAACGGAAGTGTATATACGAATACTATATTTCACCAAAACCAGATATGTCCATCTACAAAAGTAGTGAACGAAAATTGCCGGGTTTTCAGAATTTTCTAGGTGGTTTAAGTTTAAAACCTATCTTCCTACCAAAAATCAATTTTCTAGGACAATATTCATCAATATTCTAGGGTACTTCTAGTTGTCCTAGAAAGTTGATTTTTGGCAAGAAAAAAGGTCTTATACTGAAACCACCCAGGAAAATCTGTGGAAACCTGAATCTAACTCGAAAACAGTGAGAATCTAACTCCAAAAAATTGTAAAAATTATAAATGTTTCCTTTCTACAAATTAACAACTTTTGTTAAAAATTTTTTTTTTAAACTTATAGGTTTTTCATAATTTCTAATCAAGGCGGTCACAATTTTATTATGATCAAAACGAAAAGTCATATCTGATATGATTTTAGTAATTGCAAGGCTAATTTCAATAATAAATTGCATAGGCCAAATTCAAGTTTGAACTGAATTGAATTAATTCAAATTTGACAACTTCACTCGTTTAACTCATTAATGAACTTGAGCTTTCGAATAGCAAAAGCACCTAAATATCAAATTTGATTCCAATCGGATAGACGTAGTAACCGCTAGTGAAGGTCAATAGTTCCTTTAGGAGGAAATTCGCTATTAATTATATGGTTCATATTTTATATGGTTAATATCTCGAAACGTTACAAACCTGGGATTAATCGTATAATATATCCTTATATTTATATTACATATATTAAAATTATAAAAATGCAATAAAGTATAGAAAATATGTAGAAAAAAAACAAAATTACTAAAACCAATGTAAATAAATAATAATTATTGAATATATAATTAATAATTTAATAATATAATAATATAATAATAATATTATAACTACATTATATATATTTATATATTTATATATATTTATATATATATATATATATATATATATATATATATATATATATATATATATATATATATATATATATAACCATAAAACCAAATTATACATTTAATCCATTAAGCAATAATAGTTAATAATATGTATTCTAGTAGATAGATATGCTATAAATTTAGTACTAGGCATTAATCAATTTCCGCTATCTTGACCACTTATCAGTTAAACATACAAAAAACGTATATTGAACATATAGATACACATACATGTATGTATGTATGCAGGCATGTGTGTATGTTAGTGTTGTATATATTTTAATACGTACATTATAATATTTTTATTTTTTATACAGACATTAAAAGTGGAAATTAAATAAATGGATCATGTTTATTACAGATTATTATTTAGTATATTATTTTTTGCAATTTTTTTTTTATTATTATTATAAATTGTAATTAAAATAGATAAGTTTACTTACGTTATAGCACGTTTATAGACGATCGGTATATTATGCAGTGATTGAGTTGTAGGATGTTTGTTTAATGTTTTATTTTTAAAAGAATATTTTTTCGTTTTTTTTTTCTGTTTTTTGATAAACTGTAGTTTTTATTATGATTGATATATAAACAAAATTTCGATTACAATGTGTACAACATAAATATAAATCATGTATTAGTGAACCCGTATATAGTACCAAACCTTTTTTTGGTACAACCAACTCTTTGGAAAGGTCTATAAGGTCCTCATCAATGACAAATCAAAAACAAATTTGACTAATTCAGATTGAATGTCCGAAATTTGAAAATATTGCCATTGGAGTAAAATTTTGATCCAAATTATTATAAAATGTTTTGATGTTTCATTTTTGGATGTCCGTATATCTTTTCGTTTTCCCATTAACACGGTTAATCAAATACCTTAAATAATAACGAACTGAACTTCCTTGAATATCTCTCTAGATCTAAAAAGTCGTACCTACTTCATGTACATAAAACGCCAAAAGTGAAGCTAAAAATTAGACATTTTATAATTGATTTTGTGTTTTATTTTTTCGAAAACCGAATAACGCGAAGGGCAAAAAAAACCTTAAACTCGGCCTGTCGCCCTACCGTGCTCCAGATTAAGGCACAAATCAATTATAATTTTTATATTTTAACTCGACTTTTGGCGTTGACTGTACTTAATATGTACTTAATACAAAGTTAAAATTAAAAAAATATTCCTTTTATATAAACAAACGACTTTCGTCTGAAACTTTTCATCATAAAATCAGTTTAGTCACAATTTCAACTCAATTTTTTAAAAGCACTTCAGATTACAGACTATAAATCCATTTGTATATAATACCTTGGTATATACCAACACCACAAGTCATATTTCTATATATCTGTGTGTATAGAAGTAAAATAAACAGTCCGCGCACTGCAATCTATAAAGGTTACTTAAACTAAGTTAATGATCACCTTTCTTGTGTGATATTTAATTATTTTTATTCTCAGTAATCCAAATGAAAAGTTTTAGTTGTTTTGGAGATGTTATTTTGGAATGAATTATTTTGGCCAATAAAAGAATTCAAAGAGTATGGGAAAAAAATTTTCTGCTACAACCAATTGAACCTACTACAGAGTAAAATAAAAATAAAATTATTTATACACTGTTTATAAAAATTGTATGAATATAAACGAGGTAGATATGTGTGAGTGCAATGAATCAATAAATACCGGCTTCAATGTCATTTGATACGGCCGATGATGATAGTATTTTTATACAACTGTTCAATGTCGATATTATGTACACAATTCGTATTTTTAATACTTGGGCTCAGAGTCAAATTTCGTGAACCATTATAAATGCGTATAAACTTCTCGGTTGACCTGTCTAGGAACAATACTCTCTCTTACCGAAACTTTCTTTTCGTTTTGAATGTAGATTTTGGATTCGTTTCATGAATCAGTATATCAAATCTTTTACAGATCACAGTTTCAGATGGTCCAACACTGATCTTAAATTTTACTTCGATTGGTTTTGATTCTTGTCGCGAACAAGAACGAACTGTTTTTTTTTTGGTGCTTGATCTGAAGTGGATCTACGGAACTAAAGTTTCCTAGAGAAGATATACATATAGTAAGTACCCAGGCATTGGATATTCCAGTGGTTCATACGGCTCCAAGTAAAACCTTCCAATCCAAGCTTCCAGAGATGTTCCTTGTTCAAGCTACTTTAGACCAAAGCGAAACTTTATTGATTTATTAATAATTTCTGAGCTCTTTACTGTAGATATTACCTACTATCTCATAGAATTTACAAGATATTCGGTGCATCTCATCCCGAATATGTGAACCTTCGGGAGAACCTGCTAAGCAAGCTATTGCCAGGCTATTGCCAACATATGGGAGAAGCGAATCTCGTCGAACTGAAGTTGAACGGGGAGCACAATGGACCATAAAGTCGAAGTGCAATACTTTTTAGACCCCAAGATGAATGAATCAATCAATCAAGGCCATAGAAGGAATCTGTAGATTCTTGTAAGAAATTCTGATGGTGAATAGAAAGTCAATGCTTTGATGGCTGTTTCACTATCGGAGAGGATCGCCATATCTGGATTTTGATAGTTTCTTTCGAGAGTTAAACTGAGTGTGTCGATCAATTGTTTAGATTTCCGTTTGAAATGGACAATTAAAAATAACGAGCATAATGAATTCAGGCAATATTTTCGACGTTGAAAGCAATGATGAACCGTTACGGGAAAAGAGTTTAGTTAATATTCAATTCTGGTTTAACAATGCGAACATTTGTGCTTAATAACTGCTTTTCCACGTTCTAAATAATGTTGGTCTAGAATTGAAATAAATGTTTTCTACGACTTAATATCTTCATATTATTTCACTTACTTATCAGGATAGAGAACAGAAATATTAATACTTGAAATATTCACACTTGGCACGGAAATTTTATGTTTTCATTTGCCTGTTTTTCAAAACAAGGGTCACGGAAGAGCAAAGAAAATTCTATAATCTTTTTTTACTTTTAAAAAGAGACCTTAACCACAAAAATATACTGTACATTCGTGCATTTATTAAATTATACCTGTGTATACCTTATTTTGTACCTGGCCATAGTAAAACTAGATTGTATTTATAATACCAAAATTGAATCTGAATAATTTCATAAAACATAAACAAGTGCTAGATCAGCTGGTCACCGTATCAAATAAATATTCCATTTCCGATCGTTTTATCATTATTTGGTAAAAAAGATATTCAATTTCGCCCAAGTAGACATAACGTCTTAGACCGCTCGGCTACTTGGCTGGTCGCTATATCTTTGTAAAGTTATGTGCTATAAAAACTTTATACAGAGAGTTTTTTATCGACATCGTTTTTGTACAAGTAACTTTCGACGTGAAATACTTTTTATCGTAATGTGGGTAATTAAAAAGTTAATTAATTAATAAGAATCTACGAACCCTAGGCCTCTGAATTTCTAGTCCATAATGCCACCGATTTTACACCACATGTTTCCATGACATGCTTGTCTACATAGTATACGCTAGTTATTTCATACAATGTCTTCGTAACCATAACGAAAATTGACATTAGTAGAGTATTGTAACGAATGTAAAATCTGATCTTTCTGATCTCATATATTTGAGAAAAATTTGCGCAATTAGCAACCTATCTAATAAAGCGTTCCCAAAATGATGCCTGAATGTGATCCGATGACCTTCTGATTTATATAAATTATGTATTAAAATCAATATGACATACACGCATTAGAATTTACGTTTAATGAATTTTTTTCATTAATTAGCATTTTTGTCACTGATATTAATTTCAAGTACTTGACAGTTGCATAGCTAAATAGAAAATTCTAAATGGGTGACGAATTTTTATATAGGTACATGTAAAAAAAATGATTTATGTAAAATATATTTAAAGACAATGTCAGATAATGTTTCGGTAATCATAAAAGTATGTGACCTGGCATGTTGTAAATATTGGTACAGTTAAAACCAAAAAAAATGAACCAATTCAAGCTTTAAAATGACTACATTTTTTGTATTTTTCTAATACTGTTTTTCTAATGTTTTCTTCTTTCATTGAGCCACTTTCACCTTCATCGATTCTACTCATTAACCTTTCAAATATCAAAAGCGTATCAGATACAAAATTTTATGAGGAAATCGGTTCGAGAAAGTTAAGTTAGCTCCTACGGAATATCCGATTACCTTCCTAAGAATTACTTTAATATTCAAATATTCTAAAATATTTGAAAGTACAAAATTTTTTACAAAAACCTTTTTTGTAAAAAAGTGAGCACAAAATTCTGTACAATTTTTGAAGAAAGGTGGATTTGCTTCATTTGTTCCTCATAAAATGTCCCTAAAGAAAATAAACACATAGATAAGACCACAGTTTTCCAAATTTTGCAAATTTCCCGTATAATGTTCCATTGAACGTCATTAATAAAATGTTCCATAAAAAGCACATCAATAGACTCGTTGAAAGTTGAAATAAATTTAAATTTTCTATGATTTATAATTTTTATAATGATTACAATAAATTGTAATCGGTGGTTTGTAATGTTGAGAATTTGGAAAGCAAATGCAACAATCGTAACTTTAACACTAAAAGTGGTTATTAAATTTTTGAATATCGATTCATAATTTACGAGTATTTTGACGTGACATTGTTCATTCGTAAATGAGTTTCATATGTTTTTAATTAAAAATTTCACAATTTTTATACAACCAATATTGTAATTGAGTAAATCTATTTTGTATTCATAAAAATAATTTTGATGACTAATAAATTATTTTTATACATTTATCTCCTGACATATAGATAGATAATATTTAATACTTACATAAAACATTGATTCTGTGCAAAAATTAGTATTGATAAATCTCTAATATATAAAAATGAATATTTGTTCCATGGATACTACACAAAGATACCGAACTCCATGTAAACAAATAATTGGCAAAAAAAAAGATGTCAGTAGTGTCGCTTCTATACCGGAAACAGTGGTGAGAGTATAAGGTGTATTTTTTCAATAAAATACTTTTTTTAATAAATGATAAGTAATTTCAATTTTTCAATAAGGAATTAGTTGAAACGAATTGCATACTTCAAAATAATCACTTCGAAATAAAACTGGTTACATGCTTACTTCACTCCTATTTATTATACTATATTCACTCCGGTACGGATTGTAGTACGGATGAATAACTAGCGACGCTAGTGGCATAAAAAGTAAATATTACTATTACCATTTCGTTGCCATATTTTGTCAATTCTTCCGTTTGAGTTCGGTATCCTTGTGTAGTATCCATGATTTGTTTGATCGTCTTCTATGCGTGCCAGTACCATTCATCCGATTACGATGCAGCTTTGGTGAGTTGTTATGGACACCCACGAAGGTTTCTGCCCAAAAAAGCGAAAAAGCGAATTGGCACAAAATAATTATAAAATTTAAAAAATTAACATCAACTTTTGAAGCCACTTGTACAAGCATTCGCTTTACATAGATTTTTTTACAAAACTGACAATAGGCAATGTTATTTGCACGAACAACATTGATAATTTGATCTTTGATTCAGTCAAGAAGAATGTGACATCAGAAGATTGACTTACTCCAAGGGACATTTAAATATTTTCATGAAATTTCCTCGTTTTAACATACTTAATCGTTTTGACGTAGGATCTGACATCCAACTTTTGATAAAAGTAAGTATAAGTATAAAACTTTCTTTTTACTTACGTAATTTGCTCTAGGCAATGGAAAATAATAAGAAAACCATTCGAAGGCACAAGGCACCTTTTCTTTTCATAGATTTTTTACTTAAGTTTATTTATTTTTCAAATGGAAAAAATAAAATAAATTTCTAATAAATTAATTTATGTTGCAAAAAAAAAAAAAAAATTAAAACTTAGAAACTTGCGAACATACATTGAATGTGTACGTGTTTTAATAAACAGTAAATTACATATTTTCAAAGGATACCAAAGTGTACAAGAAGTATTATATGTATAAATGCTTACGAAACTTTTAATTACATTTCAGACATAATTTTGTGGCCGAGAGTAAGTACTAGGATTGCCATCTATTGAATATATTCAGCAAACAGACTATATTAACAAGTGAAAACACATAACAAACACATAACTGAGTTAATTGCTTAAAAACACGGTACGTATTGAGTTTATGAAAAAACAAGTAATATAACAACTAACTGAGTTAATTGTTTGAATATCCAGTATATACTAAGTTGTATATCAGTGATTGAATTGTTAACAATTCTGCGTATTCGAATTGTTAACAATTCGTTTTCCGAGGAAAATTTAATCCATAAATTATGAGAAAACTATTGAGTTTATGAAAAATATTTTCAAACAAAAGTTGTTTATTTTAAAGAGAAGACGATTTTTTGTTAACAAATTTTTTTTTATCTCTTACGGTTTCAAAGACGTATATTAACCCCCCGCCCCCCCTCCTAGCGTGTGGAAACACGTTCCGATTTTGCCCATTGACCTTACTTTTTTGCTCTAAAACAGACACAAATATTTTTAGCTCGTTATCACTTTTCGTTTTTGAGTTATCGGGTTCACGGACAGACGGGCGGACATGCGGAAATGACCGAATTAGACCATTTTATGAATACCTTTGTGAAGCATTTTTGTCAAGGATTAATATTTTCCAGCGTTACAAAGTCGGGACTAAACTTACTATACCTTGTATATTTACATATACAGGGTATAAAGGATAGAAAATTTTCTGCCCTGGCGGGGAGAAGCTTGGTTTGATTTAACCCATTCAAGAACTTAATTTTTCCGAAAATCATTCAACAAACAAAATACCTACATTTTCTTCAAAGGTTCAAAATGCATTCTGTACTGAATCTAATTTTTTTTTTCATTGGCAAATATAACTTGACCGATTTTTTTTAATTGTTACGTTAAATTGATATTTGTGGCCAATTTTCTTCAAAGGTTCAAAATGCATTCTGTACTGAATCTAATTTTTTTTTTCATTGGCAAATATAACTTGACCGATTTTTTTTAATTGTTACGTTAAATTGATATTTGTGGCCAATCAAAATCTTAATGATCGTATTATAAGATTTGAAATTGTATTTAGTATTCGAATATTATGAGTTCACAAAAACCATATTTTAAAAGATTAACACACTAACCGGCAACGGAAACAGTGTCCTAATGTTTCTTATTTATGTTGTTTCGAATTGCAACTATGAATATCGTAAAAAAACATTTTATCATTGGAGTTTTGGCGACAAAAAATTGTTGGTTTTTCTCAATATTATAAACTCGTTGATCACCTGTTTATATGCAGTCCTTGGAATTCCTAAAATAGGCCCTGGACCTATGAAGGGCATTTCGACTCTCTTCTTTGCTAAGGTATCTGCTTTTTTGTTTCCTTCGAAACCATTGTGACCCGGTACTCCGATCAATTGGTGGCAACCATAGTAAGCACTCTAATAAGTATGATATCTAATAAGTAATTAGTATTGTATAAGACAGAAATTCTTTTAAAAAATATTTTATAATTGAGATGGGTACCTGGGTGATATCACTTGGAAGTTTACAAAGATAGATGATCATTATTATAACAAGGTTATTAACTTTATATATTAAAAATGTTATGATTTTTTTTTTATATTATAGAATTTCTGTAATACATCAAAGAAGGAAGAAGCTATCACATATTTATTAAATGATAAATAAATTAAAATACGTTGTTCAATATGGAAATGTTCGAACAATTAATAGCACTGAAAATCGTCCAAACAATTGTTGTAAATAAATACACTTTTATTTATAAAATCCCAATGAAAAATAAAATTAATTTCAAAAATCGGTTTCTTCCAAAACTTTTAAAACAATGTAGAGTCAAGGTTTTATTTAATGCGCAACAATTTTTAACGAATTTTCTGTCTTAAGAAAATTAGCCATGGATCAATTTTGTAAAAGATTCTTTACACTATTTGAGTCTTTTACATTTTTATGTGATATGCTTTCGGTACTTTCGAAAAGTCGAGTTTGCTCATGGCAAAATATTGATAAAAAGTAAAAGATAAATATTGGTTTAATCGAAAATTTAACATTTGAAGAAAATACATTTTTTTCGGTAACTTTGATTCATATGCATATGTGCACTAGCTTTGAGAAAATTAACTTACAGGAGATTCTCACTTTTATTGACAGTTTTCATTGTTTTTATCGGATAAAAACTTGTAGACTGCTTAAATATGAAGTTAAGATTATCAAATTTTTTTCGCAATACGAGATTTTTCACATTCCCTTCGGTCTATAAGTGGCTCTCGTCACTGTGAAATAAAAATAACCGCTTCAATAAGGTATACGGTATAACAAACGTGATATTTGAAAACCATTCACCTTGAATATCTTAAGACGTGGAAACGTGATTATATAAGACTTTTGATTGTTTAGAATGTCAAAAGACAGGTCTATGCACATTTTCAGCTTATTACCTTTCATTTCCAATAGTCAGATATTTATTGATCTCGATTTTCTATCTATTTCTAATTGTCAAAGCGTAAATTATGACTAGCTAATTTATACTGATGATGACTACTTTGTAGTCGAAATACATATTTATAATACAAAACTGAAAGGGGTGAATTTGAAATTTTATTTCAAAACCTAGAGTTTTCATTAATTACCATTTGATAATCTAATATTAAATTATAAGATTCTATAGTAAAACAACGGAACGTGTGTTGTGAATATTCGAGGTCAGATATTTATTATCTCTGGATAAATATTGATTTCCCTTTTTCCGAAATAATAAATGAAATAGAGATAGTAACACACATTTATTTTATTTTGATAATGAAGTAATTCCATATAATAAAATTGTCAATATCATAATAATCGTTAATCATGTACGCTTGTCTGAATATACAATAAAACCTATTTTGACAAAAATGGAAACCCGACTTCAAAAATCAAATATTCTATGACAAAAAATGCACTAAAAAGTAAAAAAATAATTGCATATTCTTGTGCCAATTTTAGTTCACCTAAGCAAAAATTTATAAATATATATGTACAATTATTGTTATTTTTGGAGTCGGTGTCAGCATAGAGAAATTCACATAAAATTTGGACACCATTTTTTTTACCAAGCATTTTGTTTTTTTTTTGTAAAAATTTTTTTTTTTGGGGTCGGTTTTATTTTGTAAAAAATTTTTTGAAGTCGATTTAAAAAAAAATTTTCTTATGTTTTTCCTCGATTTCCTGGGGATCCCTTCATCAGAATGCGATTTGGTGACAATGGGACCAATCGGAAATCAAACTCTTTAAAACAAAAAACAAATTCAAAATCGGTTAATCAATGACGGAGTTCTGAGGTAACAAACAAAAAAATTAAAAAAAAATATAAAAAAAATACAGACGAATTGAGAACCATGCTCCTTTTTGAAGTCGGGTTAAAAAAAAAGAGTTGTATACAATGTTTTATATTGTTTTTTATCTCTTTAACATATTATTGTATGAAACAAACGCAATTTAAAAAAAAAATACACACACACACACATGCTATATATGTTAGAATTAATATTATTTAAAAATATATATAATACAACGTAATAAGCGCTGTTCACCGCGATATCGGTCATTCTGATTAAGCTTGAGTTAAGAATTACCACTAGTGAGAATGGTGGTGATAAACATTATATTATTTATTATATGTTTATGAATTGTTTTTTAAATAAAATATAATATAGACGGTGCTACTATATGTATAAGGTGAACCACAAAAAAAGGAACATATTCTATCTTTCTTTATACACGGTATATATGATATATAGAAGGGTATATTAAGTTTAGACTTTAGATAGATAGATTTAAGAGGCTGCCCTAGACGGGCTATACTTCGACCATAAGGTCCATTGTGATGCCTTAGGATGTGAGGATGTGAGTGGAGTGGAAGGAATTTGTGTATAGACTAGGAATTGGTAGGATATGCGGCTGCAGCCGACTTTGATAAGAACTATGCCGATATTCATCTGGAGTTCGTGAAGGAAACTACAGAAAACCTTCTCAAGCATAGCCGGTTACTTTATTCGTGTTCATACGCCGACAGTTTAGTCAATTATGCGCCCATTTTTTTTCCTAATAAGTGAAAAACTGCCGATGTCGGGATTCGAATCCATAACCATCCAGTTTCCAAGTATGTATACTGCGCAGACATAACGCTTTAGACCACTCGGCCACTTGGACTGGTTTATATTAAGTTTAGTCCTAACTTTGATATTCCCGGTATATTTGATTTATATATAATTTTAGTCCGGATTTTGTAACGGTTGAACGTATTAATCGTAGAAATAAATGGTTGCTATAGGTCTTCATAAAATAGCCTAGTTCGTCCATTTCCGCATATCCGACGATCTGTCTGTCTGTGGACACGATAACCAAAAAACACAAAGATATGACGATCTGAAATTTAGGTCAAGTTCGTGAATGGGCATAATCGGACCATGTTTGGGTAAAATGGGCAAAATTTCCCATCTTTGAACCCGTATGATACTTTTATTATAAACTTTTTTACATGTATAAAAATAAATTACTTTCACAAGTTTTATTTTTTATTTACAAATCCACTTTTATTTAATATAATTGTTGACATGTTTCGGGTTGTATCCCATTGTCGAAACTGTAAGTGGTATAGTTACAGGTGGAGTACAGTTACAGGTGGCTCTTATTTATGGTGGTACAGGTGGCTCACGGGCAAAAAATTTTGTTTTTCACTTGAAATTTCCGAAAATGACCCTGAAAATTCATATACGCTAGTTATTTATGAATAGAAGAACTTTATTGAATGTAATTTGTTTAGTAAATTTTCCCATTACAGTTCTATACTGCACGAGCTGAAAAATTTTTTATCGACGAAATTTCCCAAAGTAACCTTGACAAAACATTGTCCAAATACTCGTTTTCTTTGACATTATATCATAAAGGTTAATCTGTTGCACGAGCTCAAAAGTTTTTTTTATGGCGGAAATTTCCAAAAGTTACCTTGACAAATAATTTACGATCCCTATTTAAAAATAATACCTTTACTGAATGGAGTTTCTTTAATAGTTAAGTTTTCTTTTTTAACTCTCCGTATATGATAGTTTGTAAACGTGTTGACAGAAAAAAAAATTAGTATAGGTGTTCATAAAAGATAGCATTTAGTCTATTTTCGAATGTCCGTCCGTCCGTCTGTATACACGATAACTCAAAAATAAAAATAATGAGCTGAAATTTCGTATGTTGGTTCTAGAGCTAAAATGAAAGGTCAAGTTCAATGGGCAAAATCGGACCATGTTTGGGAAAATGACCAAAACAGTTTATATTTGAAACTATAAGAGATAGAACAATAGTTCAAAAACAAAAAATGTTCCTTTTTTAAAAATAAACAACTTTTGTTTGAAACTTTTTTCATTAGTTCAGTATATACCGGGTATTTAAGCAATTAACTCAGATAATTGTAATTTTCACTTGTTTATAATGTATGAATGCCATGATATTCAATGAGTTTTCTGGAAAGCATGACTTAAATTTTTAAATAATGTATCCAAATTGCATAGATCAAAAAACTGCACTTCATACTTAATTGTAATCTGTAAAAATATAATTTTCACCGTAGGTACTCATATAACTAACTGACTAAGCATGTGTAGTAATATGTAATTTGTTTTAGTAATGAACATAATAATAATTATAAGACTATTAACACATTGAAAATTTACAAGATTATAACGCGAGTCGTATGTTTTGTATTTTTTAAATATGTATATTAAAAGTATAATATAAAAGAAGTAAACAACATACATATTCATATATATATATTACATTGTGATATTATTATTATTATTATTATTATTACAAAAAGGTAAATGCATCCTTTATTTACATAGACATTACTTTTACACCTATATTAACAACTTTACAATATTGTCTGTATGCAATGTTGTTTATGCTATTTAGACCAGTCAATTGATACTTGTGTCTGCTTACAATTTTATATTCCAAATATATGTGTGTATGCGAAAAACAGCATTTGTTCAATATCGAACATATATATGTCATGGAATTTTATCGCAGATCCCGGGTATTTCATAAAACGTCGTCGTACTGTGTAAACATCTAAAGTTGCATGTAGTGTCTGGACTCTTCGTGAAAATCGACGTATTTCGACGAATTGTGTCTAACATAATCTGACCTTCGTTAACTCAGCAAAGGAAAGTCTGCAAAATGGATTTACATAGTACCATAATTAGGAGCTATTTAGGTGCTAATTTGGTGCTTTGTTTGTTATTTTGATACTTTTTGAATTTAGCCAGAAACCCAATCTCAAAATTCCTCTGCTGACTTGACGTTGTAAGGTAGATGTTTGTTATATTAAATAATTATTATTTAAATAAATAATAAATATATGTAAAAGATATAATTGATCTTTATTAATTAAAATTGATATTTTTAATTTGATTTATGAAATGTTATTATTTTATATGTAAATTACCAAGGTTGTTAACATTCACAGCAACCGTGATAATAGAGGGAAGTTATAGTTGAAATGCAACAGATAAAAAATGAAGAACAAAATTATAATAATAATTTAATGATGAAGCCGCTACAACGTCAAGCTACCAGAGAATTAGCTAAAAAAGTCCACAAAATGGTTTAAGGTTGTACCATAACGAGATGCTATTTAGGTACTTTTAACGTGCTAAGTTTGAAATTTTGGTGCTCGTTCTCAACAGTCGCCAATCTTGCAGAGAATTACCTAAAAAAATAATATACTTTTATTCGCCCAATCATTTTCTTGAAAACGTAGCATTTCTAAATAATGGAGGTTATAAGTACTGAAAATTTGTTTGTGTAAAGTAGTATAATTTTTGTAATGTAATAGTTCTTATACCCGGTATATATAATATATACCAGGGTATATTAAGAGGGTTCTAGAGCTAAAAAGGGAAAAATGGGCAAAACAGCAAAGACAAAAAATGTTCCTTTTTTACCGGATATTTAAGCACTAACTCAGTTAGTTCACTTGTTTAATTGAATATTCATAAAATCCATTTTGGAAAGTAGTTCATAATTCCTTCAAGTCCTGTACTTCATTTTCCAGTGCGGAACTCACTGGCTATTTTCAAAGTCAACTTGTTTGTTATATCAAAAACTTGAAACAAAATTCAAATAATTCTCAACATATTGATTACAATTATTTTATGAAATGATGCAAAATTTATAAATCAATAACTGTGTTGTTGTTCTTTTGAAAAGATGTCGTCTTTTGCAACGTTCAAAATAAACGAACGACTCATATCCTCGTGTTGGTGGTGATATTGGACTGACCGCGGGATATAACATAAATTTCCATACCTTTATTGCCTTGCCTAATTTAATATTATTACATTTGGAGATAGATAGTAAGGTAATACATATAAAGTAATGAGTAATATGCATATAGATACTTACTTACTTATATGTGATACGAACGGACTACGCCGTACGATGTTTACATTTTTAATAACCACTATTAATAAAACTTTTTTATTACCCCGGAATGCATTTTATTTTCCTTATATATATATGATGCGATTATTGTTTTACAACTTACAACAAGGTACACAAAAGTGGGATGATTTTGTGTGTACCTACATGGCTATTTGTCGTTTTTTTTCTTTTTTTTTTTTTTTTGTTCAAGGTAATTTATGATGTCACGGAAAACTTTATGCCATTAATACATTATTATTTTTATGATTATTATTATGATTGGTAGATTATTTGTAGGAGAAAAAAAACCGAAAGTTTTTCTTCTCATCTATATATATTGTTGAAGATTCCCATAAAATTTCGAATCGTTTAAATTTGTCAAATAAGTAGTTTTAGTTTGGTAATTAAATTTATTTCACAAAAAAAAAAAAATCCCTAAAAGTTTTACACATAAATTTTTCTTGCTTGTAAGCAGCATCGTTTAACGATTTTGTTTGTTCCTTTATCGTCACTTTAATCGGATGAATATCCCAATGCTAGATAAACATATTGTCTACTCGGATTAACATTTGTTTTATTGTCCGGTATTAATTAGCTAATGGGAAAATGCTGAGATATTGTATAGCCAAAAACTGAATTGCAAGATTTATTTACTTGTTAAAGGTTATATAAAAGCGTGGTCAAACACCTAGTGATCTCACTTATACCTCGATAAATATTTATTTTGCTGATAAAATTTCAGCGAATTATTTTACTAAAGCGTTAGTACTTTTTCATAATAGTATAGTCTTGGATATGTTTCGAGGGGTAAGTTATTACTATTGTGCTCCGAGCCTACTACTTCCAAAAACGTCGACTGGGTAGTATTATGGCCCGTAAGTTTTTGAAGATTTTCAAGGCCATCAAATGGAACTCTTCACCACCATCATCAAAATAAAATTAATCCAATCGCTTAATATATCAATCACTTAATGTTCAGTAAATTTTGCTGGAATTTTTAAACTTAATCGTTTATGCTCACTTTCGTTTGTTGATAACGGATTTATTGAAATACGGATAACCTTGAACAATTTATACCAAAGCAAAATACTCTTCAACATAATACCTGTCTTACCACGCTTCTCTCTACGCTGAACTTGGAAAGAAAATAAAAGAAACATCACCAAAAATGCTGGATGAACTCAACCGGCCGTGCGGTCAAGCTGACTCTGTTTGGAACTGAAAGGTTGCGGGTTCGATTCACAACGGGGCAGATTGTCAATTATAATTAATGGGGCGAAGAAACCTGCTCTAAGCTTATACAGATTTGCTGTAGTTTCCCTTCACGAACTACAGCTTAATATCGGCAAAGTTCCTATCAAAAGTCCGCTGCAGGGGGCACAAACTACCAATTCCTAGTCTGCATACAAATTCCTTATCCTTTACCCACATCATTTATAGACTGAGGAGTTTTACAAACGGAGATGAAACCCTATTATTTAAAATGCTGGATTATTGATTCAAACACTCACAGGGGTGAGCTTTGGTGTTTAGATTTATATCAAATTTAACAATTTAAACTTTTTGAACGAAAAAGAAGATTTTAAGGTATACAAAAGAGACACCTTTCCAACGGTAGGTACCTATACAATATTAAATTTGGGTATTCGTTCAAGCTTAGTTGGTAACTGTATATGTATAAATATATATATATATATATATATATTGGTAACTGTATATATATTGCAAATATATTTCATTACAAAATATGTATATTTACAAAAATAGAACATTTAATACTCCGTATATTCCCAAGCAGTATTAAACTATTAAAAGATATACAGGGATTACTTACGATATATGTGTAATACGAATATACATATTATATGATACATAATACGTAAATTATATATATATATATATATCTATATATATATATGTCTTATATATATATATATATATATATATATATTTATCATTTATTATTGATTCAATTTGCTTTGTCAGCACCTAAAAAGTCTAGACTGTTCATAAACTGTAACTTATATTATTTTTTGAATCAATAAACGAGAATATACATTTAATATAATGATTTTAGAATCTACCTTATACTAATAAGGTAGTTTTCTTCCCTAAAAATCACTTTCCTTTAGGAAAACTTTTGACAGATTACGTCTAAAGAAATTTTGAATAGAATGGCAAAGGAATATAAGAAAATCGACTGTATACAAAACCAACAAAATTTAATTTCAAAATTTTAATTTCTTGCATCGAAATTGGAATTTTAATTTGTTGAAATTTGGCATATGAAATACTAGTTAGAAAATTTTCTTGATAAAATAATTAGGTGATATTATTATTATTTTTAATTCCTTTCATTCCTAGGTGTCACAGGACTGGATCTCCATATCATTTAGTCTGGGCCATATGCTTGATGTCGCTCCAGATCTTTCCATTCTCTTTTCTCTCTCTTTAGAGTTCGACGTTGAAAATGACCTGTGCCCAGAATACCTTGAGGATTTTCCTTAAGGTATATTTTCCTTAAGTTTTAGCCGAAACACGTTAAGCTAGAACATTGATTCTAGTGGCAAAGTGATACAATAAATATATTCGCCGTAAGTAAACAACGGTATTATATTGAAAGTATCCGAAAAATTGAATATTTTGTCTTATGTAACTCGTAAATATGCCCAGAAGTATAGAATCAGAGGAAAGGTCACGTCGAAAGGAATTCAACGTGCGTAAAAAGTCCAGTGCCAAACGAATGCGAGAAGTACGTCAGCGTCAAAAAGACAGCGTGAACATATTAACACGGAGTAAGAATTTCAAGTCCATAAAAATATAAACTCCAGAATTAAATACCTTAAATAAAACAAATATCACATTATATTGTAATAATTAGAAAGGACTTGATTTTACTGTTTTTTTTTTTCAACTAGATTCAGCCAATGTTTAGTAATAAATGTGTTTACAATATTTACTATATACATTTTTTAAATATTAATAAAATTGAAAAACTTGGTAATATTTATTAATATCCATAAATTTCACAAAATATCGTTAATCATAATATAAGTGTAGAATATTATTGATTTTTTAAACTATACAAAACCATTAAAAATGACAAATAATGATTTAAAACATGTAAAATACATTTATTATAATTGTTTAATACATTATAAAAACTGACCTAAGTCAATAAAGAAATGATTTTTAAAAAAAAATCAATTAATACCAATCATTTTAAAATAATAATACTGATAATGTGCAAACACCACTCTCTCTAGTGTTTTTTATAATAATTCGTTTGTGTATATTGTATTTGAGTTCGAGTACAGTGTGTTACAAGATCTAACGATCAGTTTTGTGAATTTACTGACACGTATATCAAGCACCTATACTGCTACGACTGATTCAATGACTTACAGATTTAAATGTAACAGAACCACATACGGCAATAGGGAATATGCATGAAAATTTGTTTTCACATTTATTTTCAGAATTTGAAAATACTGTTAATACTGTAATAATATTTAAAAACGAAATTAAAATCCGACAAATATCAAGGAAGCTACAAGCTCTTAAAGATTATTATCTGTCTCCTTCTTGCAAAAATACTAAAAACGGAGTTTTACGTGTATTTTAAATGGTGAAAGTGTAATATGACGTCACATAACATATCAAGAGGGCTATCACCCTCTTTGTCGAATCGGGAATTTCAATCATTCATATCTCGCTTATTTTTAAAGTTATTTAAAAAGTAATTTTACCTTGATATTTGTCAAGTAAACATGCTTCAATTCAAGTGATAAAAAATTTTCATGCATATTCCCTATTGTGGTTTACCCCAGATACAAGAGTTTATCTTATTAAAGTGTAAGACAATTAACATGACGAATAAAGCTGACTCATTTAAGTAGATGCAAATTGAATAATATTTACAAAATATTTCATACATTTGGTTTAGTTTATTGACAAGGATATCTACTTATTGCGCGCTTGATTCAGTGACTTAAAAACTGCTTTATAATTTGCATTTATTTTTTGTGTAAATATTATTAAGTAGATGTTATCTTTTTGAATATGGGGTTCTGTAGAACTGGACTTAATTTTACTAAAAAATTAAATTAAATGATAGTTTGAACGGTTGACGAGAAATTAAAGTTGCTATTTAAATTAAAGTTAAGTTAACGAGGTTAAATTTTTATATTAATTTTAAAAATAATTCATTATAATAGAATAAGAATTCCGGCACTTTACTTTGAATTTCGAATATCCCCCCATTCAAAATCACACCACTTAGATACTCTGATATGCATTCCCTAGAGAGCACTAATAATGATACATAGATAATATCTTTTGACGACATGAATTGTTGCTTTTCTAATCTTTCTAACTTTCCTTCATTTTCCCAATCTTACTACTATCACGTGCTCGGTACAATACGTCAGTCGCAAAAACTGAAAAGGGTAATCGAAGGCTATTCATTTGCTATTATGATAGCACAAAATTAGCTATTTTTGATTTTTGGTCATATCTTACTTTCCTGACTTTAGGGCAAAGAATAGTTGTGGCGAAAAAACGTTATTATAAATTGTTACTGAATAGAATTGATCATGTCTACAAATATATTGTAGGTATGAATTCATCCACAACGGCTTCGTACGTTCAAAGTTCATGTAAACTGTTGGATGTCTAAAATTAACAAATTGTTAGTATTGACTTGTGTCACTTTAATAGGGAATATGTATGAAAATTTTTTTTCACTTTTATTTTCAGAATATGAAAATACTGCTAATACTGTAATAATATTTAAAAACGAAATTAAAATCCGACAAATATCAAGGAAGCTATAAGCTTTTAAAGATTATTATCTGTCTCTTTC
Source organism: Nineta flava (assembly GCA_963920215.1). Taxonomy (NCBI): domain Eukaryota; kingdom Metazoa; phylum Arthropoda; class Insecta; order Neuroptera; family Chrysopidae; genus Nineta; species Nineta flava. The sequence goes on from OY986042.1 coordinate 8,007,094, forward strand.
TTGCAAAAATACTAAAAACAGAGTTTTACGTGTATTTTAAATGGTGAAAGTGTAATATGACGTCACATAACATATCAAGAGGGCTATCACCCTCTTTGTCTAATCGGGAATTTCAGTCATTCATATCTCGCTTATTTTTAAAGTTATTCAAAGCAATTTTACCTTGATATTTGTCAAGTAAACATGGTTCAATTCAAGTGATAAAAAATTTTCATGCATATTCCCTATTCCCAAACCATACAGTAGTGAGTAGGTACACATCCATCTATACACAATGCACATCGCACGATATAATGTGACCTTTTTTCAAGTTTTTTATATTAATAAATATTTTTTATGCCATTATACCATTATAGTTAGGGTGCTTTGCGCAAAGATTGTGTCAGACTGACTCAAATATACAAATTTTTCTTATTCGTCCAAGAACAATCAATTCAAGGAGAAAGTTGTTTGATTTTAAAATTCACCGTCTTCAAATGTGGGTCGCTATATATCGTTTTTTTTTCAAAATATCTCCAAACCATCAAGCAAAGTGAAAAACGATAAATTTTCAATAAAAATGAAGATTTATCCTACTCTGGTTGCAAAACAGCCATTGGTTGCAAAAATACCGAGGGATGAAATACGGTATCTCAATCGAAGAAAAGAACTAATTTAAAACTTGGCAAACCTTTCACTCAGAAATTTTGACGGTGATTCATTTTTTAAAAAATGTAATGAATTTCGATTTCAATGTTACAAAATTAAGCCCGTCGATATCTTCAGTCACTGGCTTTATAAAAAAATCTTTATAAAAAAATCTGACCTTATACTTTTCGATATATTCGGAAAAAACAATATTTTACGACCTGGCCACTTTCCATATTTTGACAAATGGGATGTTACAAATGAGATGTACAAATGGGATGGGATCATATCGATACTTGTCTACATTAGAAAGTGCAAAATCTGAAATGAATCAAGAGACTACAAATTCGAGAAAAAATCCTGGTAATTATGCATACAGCTCTCATCTGGTTCTAATCCCAGACCATCTACTGTCCCTGAAGAAACATTTCAGTAAGCACAGTGTTTATGTTGGCCAAGCTGATGCAATCCAGATTTAACTATTATTCTAAATTTAAATCTTCGATCAGATTTTTGGCTTGCTACAGTTATCAAGAGGAAAGTAAGTTTGTGATTTATACATTGGTCGGTAAATTTTCGAAATAAGCGACCTTACTATAAAATTACTTCATATTATCCACACAATGTATAGTATACGATTATTTATCTTTGCTATATGCTTTTTCATTATCTAAAAAAAAAAAAAAAAATATTTATAAATTCATAAATGCATTTAAAATAATATTTATAAAAAACACTGTAACTGAATTACACAAGAGTTTATTAACGTATGCACGCATCGTACCGTCTTAAGCTGTCAACTAAATTTCCATACAAATCGGACAAATAGGTTTCGTAAATCAATTCAATTATTTTAAACCAGAAAAGGCTACTTATTAAACTAATTGGATGGGGTTGGAAAAAAAATTAGATACAGTTCACCTTCCTTTTCACACCACCATAAAATAGTTTATTCGCCCTGCCAAGAAATTTCAATCATTTAGATTCTAATATTGTTAAATGTTGTCATCCGAATAAAGTTATGGGTCATTTTTAGTGAGCGGATATTTATTTTCTCCCCTTAAGTATTCGAAAAAAATTTCCGTTGATGTACACTCCCGTTCAATAAAATTGAACAGATCTGAACCGAATCAGTATCTCACAATTTTGATTATTCTTGTAGTAAATGTTTTTTACTATACTTCCATTTCTTTTTTCACACTTAAAATTTATACTACTTATCTTTGTTTATAAATGAATGATTATACAGAGAGTTACAAAAGTGAGGAGTTTTATGAAATGTATGAAAATTAACATTTCAGATCTGTTCAATTTTATTGAACGGGAGTGTACTGTAGACAGTCGGAATGGTTTTTGGACTTTTTACGTTTTTTTTGAAATGAAGAATCATGAAATTCGTTGAGAAACTTAAAAATTCGAACCTGTTTACGTCTCCTGTGTGTGTTCGCCCGTACATGATCAGTTTTTCAGAAACGATACACTTTCCCGTAAAGACCTCCTAATTTTGCCACTGTGATATACAAAAAAATTTTCTGAGCTGAAAAGTCCAATGCCATTTTTTAATCCATTGTACTTTAATGAGGAGTTTATTAATGAATTGCCATCAATGCTTGTAAAATAAATTTCATAAACCATGCCTGCTGCCGTATTCGTATGCATATCTCGGAATGATCTGGATACTTGCTTTAGGTTTCTCCATAGTTATCTTTGATTTGAACATAACTATGAAAGATTTCGTGAAAAATAAACTTTGAATAGATGTTTATAATCTGTTCTGAGTAGTATTAAAATAGTAAAAAAGATTTTTGAGCTTTTCGAGAAAAGCCAGTATGGTAATTGACGTGATTATTAATGGAATCTTTGAAATTTGTAATAAAACGATCGGTGTCAACAATTAATTAGTATATGTTTTCTGCTCAGGCTAATTTTCTCTAATACTCTCTGTGTGAAAATTGTGCGCTCGTTATGAAACACCGTGTATATAATAATATTCGTGAGTATGTTATGTAACGCCTTCTTGTTATATTTGCCATGTTCTTTCTTGTTCGGGTGTAAGTTCTTGGTGTGGTTACACCAAGAATTACATTTTATTTTTATCCAATATACAATGTATTTTGTACTCGATTTATGAGTATAATGGTTTATTATTTATTATAGTATAATCGCCAAAAAATAAACCAAAATTAAATTAAACGTAATAAGCTTGCGTTTTTTTTTTTCTCTATACATAAAGTTTACACCACATATTGTTGGTGTTTGTGTGTGTGTGTGTGCTGCTGCTTGTATTTATAATTACTGCATTTAACTATTTTAAAAACTTTTTACCGCATACGTTTTTAAAATGAATTAAAAATTTATTTTCAAATAACGTCCAAAAAAAACAAAAAAAAAACTAAACATTTTTTTTTCTGCATATAATTACTGTTCAAATGAATTTCCGATGTAATAAATAAACTATACCTGCTGCTATTGAAAATAAACAAGTGAAACATAATACAACTAACTGGGTTAGTTGTTTAAATACACTGTATTTACACATTTTTCTTCGTTATTTTTTTGTTATAAAATTTGTTTTCTGTTTCTTACAGTTTTCAAGAGAAGCAGTCCATGTGGTCCAGTTGTTAAAGATACTCGGAACTGGAAGGTGGCTGATTCGAATCCCAACACTGGCAGTTTTTCAATTAAATTAATTTAAGAAAAAAATTAATGGGGCGGTTAATTGACTAAACTGTCGTCGTATGGACAAGAACGAAAGTAACCGGCTATGCTTGTGTAGGTTTCCTAGTCTAAATACAAATTCCTTGTCCTTTAGGGGACGTTAAAAAGGCCTAGAAAGGTCTACTTGCCAGGTCTTGACCTTCCCTCCGCTATTCCTTCTACTTAAGTTTTCAAGATCGATCCCGGCCCCGAGCGGTAGAGAACAATTATTACCCATTCTTCATTACCGAACATGAAATCACTTTTTAGGTGTTGAAAATACACACAAAGTTTCTGCTTGTTATCTCTTTTCGTCCTTGAGTTATTATGTTGTTGCACGGACAAGTCTAAGATTCTAAGATGCACACAGGAATGGGGTATCAAGGAGGGATTACAAATAAGCCCTGGTAAGACTACACTAATTCCATTCACACGAAAAAGGAAGGTGAATAAAATAAAACCACGCATACACTTCGGTGAAAGACTGCAGATCGCAAGGGAAACCAAATTCCTAGGAGTGATGTTAGACTGTAAACTAACATGGAATCCTCATATGGAATACATAACAAATAAGAGGAAATCTTTGCAAGAGAGCATGTGGAAAAATCTTTGGTCTAAAACCCAAAATGATCCACTGGCTGTACACAACAGTCGTTAGCCCAATTATAACCTATGCTGCTCTAGTGTGGTGGCCAATAGTTAATCAAATAACTGCATGCTCAAAGCTATCCAGGATCCAAAGACTGACCTGTTTGTGTATTACTGGATCCATGAGCAGCACACCCACTGCTACCATGGAAATCATACTAAGGCTGACTCCAACAATAGTCTATCTTGCAATAGTCTACAGGTGCTGCCTATAGACTAGGCAGTGCCGATGAAAATGTAATATCGACTGTAATACATTCTAAGCTCTTCAAATATCCTTCAACTGTCCTCTATCTATCCTCATGAAATACACACCCAGGAGAATGTTTCACGATAATTATATACCAATCATTTCTCACTTGGCCTTTACATAAATCTCACTGTTTTTGAAAGTGAACATTTTTGTTTTCACTGAGATATCAATACTCTTTTCGTATGCGAAAACTTGGGCCCTTCTTACATTTTAGTTTCTGGTGGGATTTGATAGTAAAAATCAAATTAGCACATTTGAATATGGTGTAATAATAAGAGGATGTAAAATATCTAGAAAACCATCAACTATACTACCTAGAATATTCGTGAATTTCAAACATGTATACCAGTAGTATATTTTGGTGACTGACTACATGATGATGTTGTCTGCTTATTTTATTCAGAACAAAGTTAAATTAAATACGTGATGGAAACACGTGGATTATGAATTCTAATATCAGTAGAAAGTAGTTAAAAGAGATTTCCCAGTAGAAAATACTCTGTACAACATCCGACAAGTTATTTAGCGTACAATGGGTGAATGAATTACTTACTCATAACATGGCTTTATTAGTCCCTTTTTTTTATTACATGTTACTACCAACATGCCAACTTAAATATATGTTAGTGTTTCGTACGTAAAATATCTACTATATATAGAGTGGTGCCATAATAGGGAATATGCATGAAAATTTTTTTTCACTTGAATTGAAGCATGTTTATTTGACAAATATCATGGTAAAATTACTTTTTAAATAAGTTTAAAAATAAGCGAGATATGAATGATTGAAATTCCCGATTAGACAAAGACGGTGATAGCCCTCTTGATATGTTATGTGACGTCATATTACACTTTCACCATTTAAAATACACGTAAAACTCCGTTTTTAGTATTTTTGCAAGAAAGAGACAGCTAATAATCTTTAAAAGCTTATAGCTTCCTTGATATTTGTCGGATTTTAATTTCATTTTTAAATATTATTACAATATTAGCAGTATTTTCATATTCTGAAAATATATGTGAAAAAAAATTTTCATGCATATTCCCTATTCTTCCCTATTCTCCCTATTAACGTTATGATTTAATTAGTGAATACAATTTTTGTTAATGTATTTTTTTTTCAGAATTAACTTTGAAAAACTTGGGAAATTTATTATGGAAAGACTCAGAACAAAGAACCAAAGTTGTTCAATTTTATTTTGAAAGTCAGCATTCGATTATTCAGACACAAAGATCATATAGAAATGTTCCGACAATTTATCGATGGTTCAGTGTTTTCGGCAACATGGGTCTGTCTGTGATCTTCCGTGTGCTGGAAGACCTCGTGCAGTTCGAAATGATGTGAACATTGCTCGGGTGCAAGTAAGTGTTGAGGAAAAGCCTGAAACTTCCACCAGGTGAAGTTCTCAGCAGTTGGTGATCTCTAGGCGGTCTTTGCAAAGAATTTTACATACGTTATACCTTTTCCCATATAAGATTCAATTGGTTCACGAGTTAAAACCAAATGATGCACAAATACGCTGTCATTAAATAAATATTAATGTTATTTATGCACCACCCTATACATCCTAAAACATGATTCTTTATTTTTAAATTATGAAGAATGATTTGTTTGCTTGTCGTCCAAACGCCTCTAGCTTTACAGCTGAATCTTTACATCCTTATACAGGCGACACAATAACGTAAGGTGTATTCGCTCATGTTTCCAAGTTCAATGTATTGGCGTTCGATTTGGCTTATGAAAATTTACTCTACTCTTGAAAATGCCGTTCGTTTTGGAATTAAAAGTGCGTGTAAGCGTCAGTTAGCATTTCAGCTGTTTGTCAACCAATAGAACGTTTGTTTCAGTGACTTCAAAAGCCCCTAGGATCAATCCAAAACATCCTCAATAGAAAATTTGAAAAAAAAATGTTTCACTAATGTAGGCTTTTTTCGAATAAACAAACGCTTATACAGTGTTCGTTTTGGAAGCTAGTATGATTTAGCACTGACGCTTTAGCACTGATGTTCAAAATTTGGATAAAAGTATTTCAACGAAAGTAAGTCTTTCTCGATGTTATTTAGTTTTATTCGAATTTTCTCGAATAAAACGGCTCTTAATACCAATTTTCTCTAACGTAGCTCATACAATTTATTTTCTTGAAATCAAAATTTTGACATGCCAAACTCCAACTTTTTTGCAACCCCAACGAATTTCTAATCTAATTTAAAAATTTCGACCAAAAATGTTTTATATTTTATTCTAACTGGTACCATTGTACAAAAAAATATTTAATTACTTTTTGTTTTTTAGTGCATTATTCCTACCAAATTAGCAACAAGCAACATATCTCTGAATCCATATCCCAGAGATAGTTACGATTAGCTAATTCATACTGATGATGACTACCTTGTAGACGAAATACGTATTTATAAAATACAAACAAATGTTCTAGGAATAGGGGCAAAATTTGAAATATAATTTCAAAAAACCTAGAGTTCTCTTTGATTATTTTAATAATCTTTATTATACTAATAAATGATTGCGTTTTAGTTTTTTGAAAAAATTATTATTATTTCAAAAAAAAAAAAAAAAAACACGTTTTACTTTACCAAAACTTTCACCCATTACTAATCTCCATCATGAGTTTGTAATATACTCGTGATAGATCTTAGAGTCGCCTTAGATGCAATACATATGTCTCCAGGATACACTACGTAACCATCAACAAACTTCAGATTGAATATACGATGATATATGGTATATTACAAGAGAAATTCAACCAGCTGATCCCAGATCGTGGTATTGACATTAGAAGTCCATGCATTTGCAAAATTTCAGCTCGATTGGATAATAGTTTAATTTACCTAGAAACTTTGATATACTCCAAACAAAATACATATCGACATTAATGAATGTATAAATTAGAATAATCAACAAATAAAATCTTTGGGCATTACTTTAATTTCGATGGATAACTTAAGATACCATTAAACGTTTATGCAGTGCATTGAATATATAAATATAATTTGATCAAGACAAGTGTAATACCTTAAAATAATGGTTCAGTTTGGTTTGTTCTTAAGAATAAAACTGATAAGCAAGTTATAAAAAGTCACTATTAAAAAAACATTTTTTTTAAACAAACTTTTTATAGTAAAACTAATTTTCTTCAACTTTACTTCTTATGTGTTTTTAGATTTTTTCAATATTAAGATAGATATACCAAATTTTGTGTTTCCCCCTCCCTCCAAACCCTTCTTTCGCCTTGTCGATTCTTGTCATGCTTACCATAAAAATGCATTGTCATCGTAACTGAACCAACATGTAAAAAATCAACTCCGTAGGATAAGAGGAAGTGGTTCTAATTCAGCTTGCAAGATTTGACCCGAACATACATACATACATACATTGCAAGTTAAATAAAAGCTTGTAAAAATGTGCCCCTTAAGAGTCGAAATGGAGTCAAATTGGGGAAATGGAGTCAAAAGTCGAGCTATCATTTAAAAATTTGATAATTGATTTATACCCTATTTATTCGCATCTCGGAAAAATGTTTTGAATAAAAGTTGTTAGAATATTTATAATGAACAACTTTTATCCGGAGCACTTTTTCAAAAACCAAATGAATAAGTTAAATCAAATTTGCAAACAAAATTTTAATTTTTTTAATAAGGAACATTTTGATGACATCTATTCTATCAATTTTAAATCTTAGAATATATATGAGACGCTTCTTGGAATTAGGGGTAACATGTCGTTTAAGACATATATTCTAAGTAAGCCGTATAAATATGATTTTGTTTTGAGTTGGATAGGATCCAAAACACTTTACGGAACCCTAAACACATGCTACAAACACAACGAAATGAAACAGATGCATCACAAGATGTTTAAAAGTTCTTGTTATAAAATATAAAGGTATATAAATCAGGGTTGGCAAACACGTCGATCGCGAAGCCAATTTTAGTCAATCGCTATCGATGTCTTGACAAAAAGTAATTGAAGAATTTAAGTTGATTTCATGATAAGAATAAACAAATTGTGGTTTCCTTTTAAAAAAAGTTTAAGTGTGAAATATATTAGACGAAAAATTGCCAGCGTATTTCATATGGAGCAAAAGGCTTTAAAAAATGAAATGATAAAAGATCCCAATATCATCAAATGTAGCGAATATATTCATTCTTGTTTTGGATGTACAAACCAATGTGAATCGTCATTTTTACCCCGACTTCAAAAAGGAGGATGGTTCTCAATTCACCTGTATTTTTTTAAAAAATGTTTGTCACCTCAGAATTCTGTCATTTATGAACCGATTTTGAATTTTTTTGTTTGTTTTAAAGGGTTTGATTTCAGATTGGTCCCATTGGTCCCATATATATTTAAAAAATTTTGCTTAGGAGAACTAAAATTGGCACAAGAATATACAATTATTTATTTACTTTTTAGTGCATTTTTTGTTTTAGAATATTTGATTTTTGAAGTCGGGTTTCCATTTTGTCAAAATAGGTTTTATCATACTTAAAGTTAACGAAGACAAAACAACGTTCTGTCCTGAGTAGTTCCCATACTGAAGACTTATTATTATTATCGTTGTCAGGATAAATACCCAATTTTGATTCCTTGCTTAGAGAAATACAAACTCAGTCTTCCCATTAATGTTAAAGCAATAAAATAAGTTCGAAATCTGTCTTCAGCTGTAGCTAATTTGAATTAATTTTCTACACAGGTGGATATACAGGATGTTTCAGTACAAGGTACACTCTCGCGATCTTTTGATAGATAAGTAAAAAATCAGTCTAAAAGTCTTATATAATTCTTCTATGATAAGTTTCCTGTCCCAAAAGTAATCACGTGAATGATATCTTAAAATCAAATTACGCAGCCATACTGTACATTTTTATAACAACTTTTCCATCAAACAAATAGTACAAGTCGATCACCAGTCCCAGTAGCCGAGCGGTCTAAGGCGTAAGGTCTGCGCAGTATACCCACTTGTAAACTGGGAGGTTATGGGTTCGAAACCCGATATCAGCAGTTTGTGAATTAAAAAAAAAAAGGGACGGTTAATTGACTAAACTGTCGGCGTATGGACAAGAACGAAGTAACCGGCTATGCTTGAGATGGTTTTCTGCAGTTTCCTTCCCGTGCTCCAGATGAATATCGGCAAAGTTCCTATCAGAGTAAGGATGCAGCCGCATATCCTACCAATTTCTAGTCTACTCACAAATTCCTTCCACTCTACTCACATCCTCACATCCTTAGGCATCACAATGGACCATGTGATCGAAGTGTAGCTCTTCAATCTATCTATCTATCTGCAAGTCGATCGCGACACATTTTTAAGATAAAAAGTAAATCTTATACACACACAAAAGTTGGCCACCCCTGGTCTATGTATAATATAATTCTATCCTGCCGCAATTGAGTTATATCTTATTTACCTGTGTGTACTTACATAGATATATACAGAGTTATATGGTACAATAGGCCTCAAAAGTTGATGTTAATTTTGAAAATTATTATAACTGATTTCTGTCTTATTGATTCGGTTTTCGGAAAAAATGCTTTGGATAAAAATCATGTTCATGCTAAATATATTAACAACTTTGATTAGAAAATTTTTTTCGAAAAACGATTGAATAAGGCTCAAATCAATTATAAAATTTCAAAAACTAACATCAACTTCTGACGCCTGTTATACCAACCAACACAACACACATAATATACAATCAAAGGATCAGAGAGAATAGAGAGAAGTATGCATTATACGAGTACGTCTTATACAGGATGTCCCGTAAGTCACAAACACAACTGAAGGTATGGATATAAAATTGAATTCTGAAACGAAAAGTCCTTTTCCGTTTTTCAATCAGACATACAGGTAATTAGTTATTAATTAACATAAGTAACCAATCAGAGGCGCGCACTGGGTTACGACAGACACACGTACATGTATTTCTCACTAACATACTTACAAACATTCACTCACACATACGCTATTGGCCGCCTCTGATTCGTTACGTATTTTAATTAATAACTAATTATCTGTACGTCTATCCCACCTGTATGGAGGACGATGAGACCTCCATTCATGTTATATGCAACTGCAGAAGCCTGCAAGGTGTCAGATATAGAATATTCGGGTCCGAAACTTTGGATCCATCAATCCTAGGAGAAATCCCGACGGAGAAGTTGTGGGCCGCGTCTGGCCTCGACATAATCCTATAGCTTCATCTGCTTAAAATAGAACCTCTCACCCGGAGGCGTCTCGCCTTCGGGTGACAGGTTGTTCTCAAGGAGAGCACAGAGGACCCTTGGTCTAGGTGCTAGGGACCTGTTGGCGGTACCCTTCTTTCTAATTATTATTATCTGTACGTCTGGTTAAAAAATGGTAAAGGACTTTTCGTCCCAGAATTCAATTTTCTAACCATACCGTCAGTTGTGTCCTTGATTGATTGTATATCGGGGTAAAACTATTGCACTTCTACCTTATGGTCCATTGTGCTCCCCCTTCTACCTCAATCTGACGAGAACGAAGGTTCATATATTCGGGGTGAGATGCACCGAATATCCTATATCTGCTGTAACCCAGAGATTCGCAGTCAAAGCTTATGAGGCTGGATGTTTCTTCCACCTCGCCACACAATCTACACATAACGGACCCGTTATGGAGTCCCATTGTGTGTAGATGCTTCCGCATGGGATACTGCCCGGTAATGAATCCGGTAACCCTTCGCAGTTGCATCCTGTTCAGCCTCAATAATTATTATTATCAGTACATCTGATTAAAAAATGGTAAAGGACTTTTCATGCCAGAATTCAATTTTCTATCCATACCATCAGTTGTGCACGTGACTTACCGGACATCCTGTATATTATAAAATGCACTTTTTTTGTGTGTTTGTGTAAAAAAATAGATTATAATAATTTATATAAAAGTGTATCATTCCACCAACAACATTTATTTATTTGTGTGTTATATTATATAGAAAAGAGAAGAGAAAAATATTGTAGAGATCTGTATGTAGAGAGCGCATTGAACCGTAGATCATTGTGCGCGCTGCGCTGTTCACAATAATAAATGGCATTGAGGCTTCAATAAACATTATAAAAATATACTTGTAATTGCGCCGACATACGAACGTTTGTATACAATAATAATCATAATAATAATAATAATAATACGACGATGATGTTATTATATAGATGTACTTAACATATTAATACGACGCAGCCATAGCCATAGCAGCCAGCACAAGGCGCAAGAAGATAACGAACAATTACAGAATCCAAATGTTGTCCCGTAAACAGTAAATTACGTTTATTTACTTTTACCTATAAAATAGAATTACTATTTTACTAATTAAAGTGGTGTCATACAGATATGTTCAGATTAATTAATGATTTTTATACCCGGTACACAATATATACCATCTGGGTGTTTTAAGTGTAGCTCCGATTTTGTAATGGTTGAAAATATTAGTCCATTTCCGCGAGGTTATTTCTCCGTCCGTCCGTAAATACAATAACTCAAAAAACGTGAATATTCCAATCACAGAGCGCATAGTATAAGGAGGCGCTCCACAGTAGTGGAGTAGGGCGGCCACTTTAGAGCATGCTAGAGTAGCGACAATCAGAGTTCTCAATAAGTGTAGCGACAAATAACGTTCAATTAATTATATCTCAAAAACTAAGCGTCAAATCGAAAAACTTAATAAAATTTGTGTGTGTGTTTTTTTGCAGCTTTACACCGTCGTATAGTTTTCCTGAATGAACACCCCCTGTATACGAAATGCAAAGTGTCCATATTCAGTCAATACTATTGAATAAAACTATGCTGTGTTTTATCATTTTTATCTCCGGAGATTTGGATTGCATGATAGATGGATGCAACTAACTTAATCACTTTCAATATCGTTAAGAGATAATATTTAGTTTGAATAGTTTTTTTATGAATATTGACAGCATGACCTTAAAACGCAATGGTACCAACTAAATGAATCTGAAGGTCGACTTGAGAATTAATTAAATATAATGATGAATAATAAATTGTTTACATACATATACATATACACACACACATACACATATATACAGGGTGTTGTGAAATTCATTCAAGAAAACTATACCACGCTGTACAGCTGGAAAAGATAAACGAAAAAGTTTTATGAAGTTTTTCGATTTGACGCTTAGTTTTTGAGATATAATTAATTAAACATTAATAAATTCAACCAATCACAGAGTGCATAATGTCAGGAGGCGGGGCCACAGTAGTGGAGTAGGGCGTATTATCGTTTAAATGCTCGCAGACGGCAAAGCAGAGATAGAGTATGCTAGACTAGCGACAATCAGAGTTCTCAATGAGTGTATCGACACCCACGAAAATTCAAAAATGCCAAAACCAAATAAATAGTACTTTAATGTTAACACTTGATAACTGTGTCGACCAAACCTTTCAAAATTTACGTACACTTACACTTACACGCCTCCTTATACTATACGCTCTGTGATTGGTTGCATTTATTAATGTTTAATTGATTATATCTCAAAAGCAAAGCGTCAAATCGAAAAACTTTACGAAACTTTTTTGTTTGTTATTTGCAGCTATACACCGTGGTATAGTTTTCCTGAATGATTTTCAGAGCACCCTGTATATACATCAATTTCATTAACCTTAAATAGTAAAGTTATTGACATTCAAAAATCAATTGGTGATTGAATAGATGATTGGTTGAATCTTAATTTGTTAATTGTTCCTTAAGGTTTATTTCACACTAACCTGACAATCATGTAAACGACACCGGGTTATACGACACCGGGTTACACGACACAAAATTTAAAATGTTTCGAGACGTTCCACATACCACAATCCCAGTGTTGTGGTCGACTGTCGTGTCGTTTGAGTCTAGCCAGGTCTGTCTGTGTATTGGAGGTTTAAACAAAAGGAGCGCTTCACATCTATTCGACACCAGTACGTCCGTCCATTAGTCTGCACTTTTCCTTCTTCTAGATGTTTCAGCAGGTTACATTCCCTGAATGATATTTTGTGGCGTTAAATAATGATTTCGATTTATGCGATAAGGTCGATTCAATTCAATTTTCAAATATATGATTCTAGTACGTGTTTAGAAGTCGTGTGTGGTGACATTTATTTCTCTTAACAGCAAGAACAAAAATTTAGAAATAAAAGAAACAAGAAACTGCCAAAGTTAATTTTAAAAACTTAATAATAATGTTCTGTAAAATGGTAGCCGAGTATCATTTCATTTTGTGTTTTTATATTTGATTTATGACTTTTTAAAATAATTCCGATAAAATGTTATTTACTAAATGATTGTAGTGAACAGTTTTTGTTGTGTATTGCGCTAAAATGAATTGTTGAATACAATAATAGAATCTGAAGGAAGTGATTGATTCATTTGAACCACATCATCATTTTTCTGTACCTAATTAAAAGAAACATTGATTTATGATTGTTTTCCTAGAAAAATTATATAAGTATGTTAAATAATTACAATTGATTAGCACCGTTCATTGTTCAAACATATTAAAGTGATTAGAAATTGTGTACAAACAATCATATATATATATATATATATATATATATATATATATATATATAGGGTTCAGAATGACACACTGACGCACTGTTTAGTGTTGTCTCGATGCACAACGCCTCGTCTTCGTAATTATTCTCGAAAAGTACCATCTAGAAAAAAGTTCGAAAAGTAGTATTTTAGTTCACAAACATGATTATCAAGTTTATTTTTATTTTTTCAAACAAAATACTTAATTTTTTTATTTTTCGACTTTGGTCTCGTGCTTTTTGAATCTCGAAATGTTGTTTCGTCGGTTTCCCAGATTAAAATTACTTGCGACAAGACTATTCCTCAAAATTATGTTTCAACTTGTATGGCAAGCAGAAGAGTCTAAAGTGAAAGTTTTTTAAGAGAGAAGGTATGTTGAATTTGTATCGTATCAGAGATATGTCGCTCGTTGCTAATTTGGTGCGTATCTCACAATAATATTAAACAAGTTTGGTCTTTTATATGACCTGACTGAAGTAGAACCTGAAAGATTACTTTGAGTTGACTGATCCTTCAGGTACTACTTCAATCAGATCATATAAAAGACAAAACTTGTTTAATATTATTGTGAGACACGCACCAAATTAGCAACGAGCAACATATCTCTGACTCCATATCCCAGTGATAGTTACGATTAGCTAATTCATACTGATGATGACTACCTTGTAGACGAAATACGTATTTATAAAATACAAATAATTGTTCTAGGAATTGGGGCAAAATTTGAAATAAAATTTCATATGTATCTTGCTTACGATCTACTTGATTTTATTATCTGTGATTGTAAATACCAAAAAAAACAAGCAAAAAGCATACCTGATTCTCTTAAAACTCTTCCATAAAAAGCAGCAGCCCCTAGACGTTATATTTACGTGCTTCCGAATGAAAATTATTTGTTGTTTTAAAAAAATTGTTCAGAATTTTCATTTTGATTTATTGAGAATAAAACGTTCTTAAAATCAACTTTATAGTTTAAAATTTATATTTAAAAAAATAATAGAAAATTTATAATAATAATAATATATATTAAAATAAAAATACAGAACACTATTTTTTTTATTATTCTATATTTTTTACAAAGTAAATTGAATATATATTTTAATTTAAAGTGACAAGTTTGTGAAAGTAAACGAAGCATTTTAAGTTACTAATATTTATTATATATATATATATATATATATATATATATATATATATATATACATTTTTTTTTAATATATAGGATGGTATTTTAAATTTCAATATATTACAATATATTATAAATAATTCTTTTTATGTTGTAATTTACAAAATGTGACAGTGAACCCCTGCCAACGTTCCCTTGTTCAACACTCTTATATATATATATATATATATATATATATATATATATATATATATATATATATATATATATATATATATATATATATATATATATATATATTTGCTTGTCTATGAACAATATTATATTTCATGTGATTATTTTAATCTTATATGAAAGCACATTGAAAATTATCGTAAAGTATAGAGTGTATTCGTTTTGGGCGCTTATACGTTTTCAACGCTCACGTTTATAAGCACAATTTATTAGCGTTCTTTTTGTTCGTATGAACGTTTACTCAAATCTTTGAGTAGAGTTAAACGTCGGTTAAACATATATAAGCAAGGCACAGCCTAGAAACGCCGTGAAAGCAACGAATAACATATCCTGAGACAATATAAGAGTAATTTTAATAAGAGTGGTATTAACAAGAGTAAATTGAATGAAAGTAATTTTAACAAGAGTAATTTCAATAAAATTTGACAAGAGAAATATCATGACGATCTGTCATATATTTTGACTTCAAATGGTCTGTATGATACATTTATATGCTGTAGGTAGACCAGTGATTCTCAACCTTTGTTTGTCGCGGCACACTTTTAACTATTTCAAAAATTGATGGCACACAAAAGAAAAAGATAAGTGCAAAAGTTGTTTACTTACCTATAATACACTGTGTAAAATAGTTTATGATCATAATTTTGAATGTAAAATAAAATAATATGTACTACAAAAACAACAGTTCGTTTATTAAGGGATTCATTACAAGTTAATGAATCATGTTTTTTTAATAATTTAATTTATATTTGGTCGTAAAAATGATAATGGTACTCTCATATTGTCTTCTACATTTAACAGTCTAGTTCTTTTTTTCGTTTTTATGTTGGTTAATACAATATACATTTCTAAAATTTGGCGGCACACAAAAGTACCGCGACACAGTAGTTGAGAATCACGGCTGTAGACATATGATCACTGACCATCCCTACGACCGGATCCTTCTTTAACCCGGTTTAGGACGTAGCTTACATACACTATGATGTTATATGGGATTTATCTAGTGGTCTTCACTATCAAATAAATATAAAAAATATATAAAAAAAAACTTGGAATGAAATACAACACAACACGAATGAATAAAACGCCTGTGATGATAGCGTCTAGAGTGTAGAAGTGTATAAAAGATGAAGAAGACGAAGAAAGTTACGTTGGTTATTGTTGTTTTTATAACGAAACGAAGAAGCTACTGTAGAAATTGTATACACATACATATACATGCATACATACATACATACTTAGGTACATGAAAAGAGAATGATGGGATGGATATTTTGTTGGTCGGTTTTATTTCAACGCCCCAGACATTATAACACACTTTAAAATATGATATTTGTATCTAAACTGACATTAAAATAGTGTTTGTTTCCTTAATATTTTATACTCACTCATACACTGAAGACAAATTTAAATATATAGATGAGGATTAGTTTATTTTTGAAAACATTAATTTATTCTACCAAAATATGTGTATATTATTCTTGGAGCCGTGTATAATATCAACAAAACATTTTCAAAAATATTGAGAGTGGAATCATCATTTCTAATAATGTTTCATCATTCAGAATTATCGCATGAATGGATTCGAATAAAAGTAATAATCATGATTAATTGTTTTTTTTTAAACACTTGGACATAAAATTTGATGTCATTTTTTAAAATTGTATAGTTGATTTGTGCCTTATCCATTCGGTTTTCGAGAAAAAAAATTTCGAATAAAAGTTTTATTAATATATTTACGATGAACAACTTTTATCCGAAGTATTTTTTCGAAAACCGAATTAATACGGCACAAATCGATTATAAAATTTTAAAAAATGACATCAACTTTTGTTGTCCATTGTATATACTAAGGTCCACAAATATAAGATCATTTTTTAGCTCCGCGTCCTTGACATAATGCAATAAGCTGCCCCCTTCTATAAATAGAAGTAAAAAAAGGTAACTTTGAAGGGGTTTCTCCATTTTCGTAAGTTTGAAGGAATTCCGCGTCGAATGCAAAAACTGAATCCTTCTAGCATGTGTAGAAGCGGGGGTAGATTTTGTATACGTGAGTCAGTGAGTGAGTGAGTTACACAAAGGACTGTATATATTGTATGATATGTAAGAAATACATAGCTATGGACTCCAATTAATAATTTCCACTTTTAATGATCTGAATCTTTCTACAATGAAACGAGCAGATTTTCCCACTGGGTCTTCTAACAAATTAACAATCTAAAATTGATGAAAATCTATGCACAGGTAATAGGGAATATGCATGAAAATTTTTTTTCACATTTATTTTCAGAATATGAAAATACTGTTAATACTGTAATAATATTTAAAAACGAAATTAAAATCCGACTAATATCAAGGAAGCTATAAGCTTTTAAAGATTATTATCTGTCTCTTTCTTGCAAAAATACTAAAAACGTAGTTTTACGTGTATTTTAAATGGTGAAAGTGTAATATGACGTCACATAACATATCAAGAGGCCTATCACCCTATTTGTCTAATCGGGAATTTCAATCACTCATATCTCGCTTATTTTTAAAGTTATTTAAAAAGTAATTTTACCTTGATATTTGTCAAGTAAACATGCTTCAATTCAAGTGAAAAAAAATTTGCATGCATACTCCCTATTAAACCTCCCTTGAACGTTTTACAAACTTTGTATACTTATATTATGTTGTGTACACAAAATAACAACACTCTTGTATTTATTAGGACTTAACGGAATGTATGAAGGGGATGTATGTTTTAAATTACTAGAGGTAGGTATGTTATTCATATGGTTGACTTGTATCGTACAAAGTAATAATCATTTATCAATACATACTTATTCATAAAATACCAATTTTGAGTTATACCAAAACTGTTCGTTCTTAGATGGCAACGTTGGGAACCATAATTAAACGACATCAGTTTTGCCTACCATTTATTGAATATTCAAGGTGTTGTTTGTATATTTGAAATTAAACGGAAATAAAATCGGACACCATGTTTGGGTATAATGGGCAAAACTGCTCATCTTTGAAACCGTAATAGATAGGACAAAAATATATTAACAAAAAATGTTCCTTTTTTAGAAATAAACAACTTTCGTTATAAACTTTATTACATAAATTTAATATATACCGGGTATTTAAGCAATTAACTCAGTTAGTTGTTAGAATAAGATCACAAACGTCCTTTTACCCGTCACAAAGAGGTAATTTAAGTTAGTGACTGCAGGATCTTTACTATCACAGATGACTGTATACTTTCGTAATGCCGGTTCCTAGAGCATAATACATTAATTACTTTTGATGAAATAATTACCTGTGTTGGAAGTTTTTTTTATTATATTATTTATATACCCGGACATACAATAACAAACTGGTCAAGGTAAGTTCCTTTTAGTTTTTGAGTTGAATTACATTTGTATAAAGAGTGTAATCAATTCTCGTTCATCAGTGCATATATATATATATATATATATATATATATATATATATATATATATATATATATATATATATATATATATTAAAATCTATAAATAGAACATTCATCATTTCCAAATAAAACAAAATTAATAATTTATTAATAAATAATTCGTTAGTTAACTTTATATATATACCGGGTGAGTCATTTTAGTTCATCTAGTTAAATATATCCAGAATCGAGAAATATGTTTGAAACAAAAGTTGTAGAATTTAGAGAGGGAAACATAATACAATAAATATATCTGTGTTCCATGCATCCGTGCCGCGTGGTATAACATACCTTTTAAACGGTGGAAGATATATCAAAACAATTATTTGAAACTTTTTTTCATATATTCCATAGTTTTTGGTGTAAATTAGGTGTAAATGTGGCATAAATTTATCTGGTGTATAACATTTACGCACCGTATTTACACCAAAATTATGGGATGAAAAAATAATAGTTTCTAACAAAAGTTGTGTGTTTTTATGAGAAATTTTTGTCTTTAAAGGTTTTTCCTATCTGTGCACTCTTTGAAGGATATCGCGTCTTACACCAAAACTAGGGGATGTTTGAAAAAAAGTTTCAAATAAAAGTTTCTTGATTTTATAAGATAAACATCCTTTGTATTTTAAGATTTTCCATATCTTGCACCGGTTAAAAGATATGTTATCATGTGGTATAAAATATCTTTTAAACGGTGCAAGATATGGAAAATCTTTAAATACAAAAGATGTTTATCTCATAAAAACAAATAACTTTTAATTGAAACTTTTTTTATAGTTTTTTTCACGGATGCATGAAAAAAAAACATAATTTTTGCATAATATCTAACTGGATGAATTAAAAGGATTCATGCTGTATATAGTTACCAAACATGAATTAAAAGTAAAAAAATACATGCAACTGACATTCAATAAATTTTGTATAAATAATATAAATAACACTCTGAACTTGGGATTTGTGATTAAAATTTTTCAATAACAAAAAATCATTGAACTCGATATATATTACTAATTAATTTTCAATCTTTTTTTTTTTTTGGTTAAAATAAAAGAAATTAGATTGATACTATTATTATTATTGTTACTTTTATTAATAAAGACGATAGCCATTACAAAAATTATATTTGGGTTCAAAGACCTTTTCAAAATTTTTAATATCAAAAACGAAAAAAAAATATATATAAATTTTGTATCATTTAATACAGATAGACTATTATGTCGTGGACATTAATATCATATAAGGGTGCCGAACAAAATAGCAATAAGAGTAGTTTCCACGCTTTGAACTACACAAAGGATGCGACATGCCTTAAGTCACATCGTCCGTTCTAATTTTCAAGTTTATACAATATGCGCATGCAAATTGCATATGCATATGCATTTGAATTTCTCATAAATACATAAATTTGAAGAATGTACACTCATATACAATAAATGGTCATCGAGATGGCGGCCATAAAATTTAGGTGTTATATTGAATTATTATGAAATTATTACGAAGATATACTTTTTGAATGTCGATTATTGGAAATCAGACCATACTTAAAGTTTATGGCTCTGAGGGCAATAAAATGCTCAGTCTACTATTTTAAGTGTGAATTTAAAATCACTCCTTTTCTGGCACGCCATATTGATGACCATTTATGTAAATGAGTGTACAACCCAAAAGCTTTAACGTGAGTGTAAATTGCCAAAAATAAACGTCATTACAATTTATTTTTTGACTGAACTTTCATAAGACTTTTGAAATTTTACTAACCAAGAGGAAATATCACAACCAACTGAGTTAATTGATTAAATATTCTATATATCTTGAGTTCTTTATGTGGAGTGCGTATATTACTTTTTACAATGCACACAGATGTAAGAAAACTACGACTGGTCCATGGACGTATGTAGTTTACTCAAGCTTCTTACAGATGTTTGAGGCCGAAAATTCGGACAAAGCGGTTGATTTTATGAAAAAACGCTTCAAAGAAAATATGCATGTTTTTCCAATCGGAAAAGAATTTGTAATTAAACTTTTCTTCGGCGGTTTTAAAGGTAAATATTTTTACTTAGCGGATGGGAATGCAATTCAGCCAATTTCAATCATTCAAGTTTAATTCGATATCTCTATTCGTATTTATATTTTGAGTTATCGTGTGTTGACGAACAGACGGGCATGTGGAAATGCCATATAAGTTTGTGTAGATAAGATAAAATAAAATAAAATTTCTTCATTCAAAAATAAAATAAAATTTATTATTACAGTCGAAACCGGATATAACGATATTGAAGGGACCACATAACTAAGGCCGCTTTATCCGATAGTCTTAATGGCACAAAATAAGGCTAATAATAGGGAATATGCATGAAAATTTGTTTTCACTTCAATTGAACCATGTTTACTTGACAAATATCAAGGTAAAATTACTTTTTAAATAACTTTAAAAATAAGCGAGATATAAATGATTGAAATTCCCGATTAGACAAAGAGGGTTATAGCCCTCTTGACATGTATTGTGACGTCATAATACACTATCACCATTTAAAATACACGTAAAACTTCGTTTTACAAGAAAGAGATAGATAATAATCTTTAAAAGCTTATAGCTTCCTTGATATTTGTCGGATTTTAATTTCGTTTTTAAATATTACAGTATTAACAGTATTTTCATATTCTGAAAATAAATGTGGAAAAAAATTTTCATGCATATTCCCTATTAGGCAACATAATCCTTCTGTCATTATATCATTATTCATTAAAATATGGAACAATATAATGTGTTGTTTTACTGAAAAAGTATGACGGATTGTCGTTATAGCCGATGAATGTCGATAAAGGTTCGTCGCTGTAAGTGATATGTATCAATGGATATCGATATCTCCGATGGTATAAAAATATGATGTAAAACATCGTATATATAATGAACTTGTTAACAGAGAAATAGATTTCAAAGAATCGAACAGTCGTCGATAATGATTGTCTAGATTATAATGTACGACATACGAATACGAGTACGTATATGTTCATATATTCGGTTACAAAAATGTAATTTAAAGTATTGCCAATATGTTATCGGTTTTATGATGGATTTAATTGCCCATTTTAATTGAAAAGTTTCAGGTTATGTATGGTCCACTTTGTTACAAACTTGATCGAATATAATATTAAACTTACAAATATGGTCAAAATAATGTTCCATCCATGTACAAGATGGACCAAAAGTAATGTCATAATGTGAATGAGCCATAATTTTTGTAATTGATATCTAATGTCACTGTGCTTTGTCTTTTATGTTGCAGAGAATTAGTTGACGAAAGTAGGACGGATGATGGATCTAAATTCATTTGTATTATGACATTTATTTGCTCTCTCTATTCGCATTATGACATTACTTGTGGCCCACATTGTACATGTAGTAATCAGACGGACTAAGAAAGGACTAGAATAAAACTTTTTATTTCTCAATTCATAGATTTTTTAGAGATGCCGCTGAATTTTTCAGCCTTTAAAGTTGATACGAATTCGATAATACAAATATTTATACTATATCCACTATTATTAGGCTGCAGGTATATTTTTTTTTAAATGAAGCGCCGTGAGAAGTTTCAAACAATCAAATTTTTCGAATGCAAGGTTTTTACCTTGCCTAGAGATAGATAGATTGTAAAGGCTGCCTTGGACGGGCTACACTTCGACCATAAGGTCCATTGTCATGCCTAACGATGTGAGGATGTGTGTGGAGTGGAAGCTATTTTTGTGTATAGACTAGGAATTGGTAGGATATGCGGCTGCAGCCAACTATGATAGGATCTATGCCGATATTGATTTGGAGTTCGTGAAGGAAACTGCTGAAAACCTTCTCAAGCATAGCCGGTTACTTCGTTCTTGTCCAAACGCTGACAGTTTAGTCAATTAGACAATAAAAATTATTATTATTATTATTAATTAACCGCCCTTTTTTTTTTCTTAATAATTGGCAAACTGTCGATGCCGGGATTTGAACCCATAACCTCCCAGTTTCCAAGTAGGCATACTGCGCAGACATAACGGCTTAGACCGCTCGACAACTTGGACTGGACTGGACCTTATCTAAATTAAGACTTAAAAAACCCGCTATGGAAATTTATCGGTAGCAACGTATGAAAAAAAATATTATTGATACATTTGAGCAAATTACTATTAAAAAACAAACATTTGAAAAAGGTAATT
This sequence comes from Nineta flava, assembly GCA_963920215.1. Taxonomy (NCBI): domain Eukaryota; kingdom Metazoa; phylum Arthropoda; class Insecta; order Neuroptera; family Chrysopidae; genus Nineta; species Nineta flava. The sequence continues at coordinate 8,029,903 of OY986042.1, forward strand.
AAAAGTAAATGTAAATAGTTTGCAGATATATATTTTGTTAATCAATATGAATATAAAAACTATTGATCTTTTATATTTACATAAGTATATAAACGTCATCTTCAATGATAAAGATGTTATCAAAATTTGCTATGCACTTTTGAAATTTAATAAACATTATAAAAAAAAAAAATCTGTAAAGAAATTATTATCCAATGAACCTTGAAAATTTTTTAAATAAATATTTTCCATTAATTATCAATTTAAATGTAATTTTACTGATTTTTCCTCAATGATATTTACAGAATTATTTGATTTATTTACTTTCGACTTGCACAATACTGAAAATATGTATATTAACAATTTTCAAGTGTGTTGTCAAAATGACTAAGGACCTTTAGCGATCTTATATTTTCGAGCCGCATCGCAGTATAATACGTAACACGATTAACATAATTACACGATTTTTCGAATATGTATTATAGATTATAGATGGCGGCTCAGATTAGAATTAGAGGCGACTCTGGTCCACTGTGATGCCCAAGGATGTTAGGATGTGAGTGGAATGGAAGGAATTTGTGAGTAGACTAGAAATTGGTAGGATATGCGGCTGCAGACGACTCTTATAGGAACTATGCCGATATTCATCTGGAGTTCGTGAAGGAAACTGCAGAAAACCTTCTCAAGCATAGCCGGTTACTTCGTTCTTGTCCATGTTCTTCGTTCTTGCCGACAGTTTAGTAAGAAAAATATCCCAGTTTAGTCAATTAACCGCTCCCTTTTTTTCTTTCTTAATAATTGACAAACGGCCGATGTCGGGATTCGAACCCATAACCTTCCAGTTCCCAAGTAGGCATACTGCGCAGACATAGTCTATATTAATCTATACAAAATAATTCTTTCCACTACACTCACATCCTCACATCCTTAGGCATCACAATGGACCTTATGGTCGAAGTGTAGCCTGTCCAGGGAGCCTCTAAAATCTATCTATCTATTTATGTATGGTTGGAACCTTCATTAAAAAAGTCCTTCAAGTAGCTCTTTCAAATGGTACCTCACACCATCTATTAATTAAAACCTTTTTCTCTTTCTTTGGACCAAACTGATCCTTCATTTCATTCTAACTTAATTTTCTAATAATTGATTAACGATAAATTTGCTGGTCAGGAGAAAATTATACCAAAGTTACAATTCCTATGCTACATAGTTTTCGAGAAATTCCTCTATGATAAACGGACTGGCGGACAGACGAGTGTGATATTTTAAGGGGTCCATTTTTCTTGTAAAGGTTAAAAATTGATTTTATTTTGAAATTATATTGGAATTAACCGTTCACTAAACAATGCTTTCGGCTCAATATTACAACAATTACAAAGTTAAATCTCAAATCAGGACGAACCTAATCAACAACGATCCTATAAATACATATAAAAATTAAAGTATTATTTTTATCGATTAATGATCTTTTCAGAGTTCAACATAGATCAATAACTGTACTGAAGTTTATTAATTGATTGTTAATAATAATCCTTACTATACGTGTATAAACCATATTAAGTTTAGCGGATGTGTCTATCTACTCCAGGAAATATTAACAACTCAAAGTTGTTACATACATTTTTCGTAACAAGTTTTAATAAACAACAACAAATTACTGCTAAACTTATGATAAATGCGTTTATACATTTTTTTTTAATTCTACCATGTACTTAAGGTTGTTACTATTATTAGATTAGAAAACTCCTGCAGGTATATAAATGTAAAATGAATTTGTAAACATTGCAGATGAAATTATTTCTCTTATTGTAGCATAATTATACAAGGTGTAACAAAAAACTTTCCAAAAATTGACAAAATTTACATGCGTCCAAATACAGACGCATTTATACACGTAATTAAATAACTTGGGGTCTCAAACAATTGGGAATAATTGCAGTTAATAATAATTGGAAATAAAAAAAAAAAGTTTGAATGCCAGAACGATGCCAGGACGATTAGAGCCTGAATAGAGCCAGGACGATTACATTTTAAAAGATTTTATACTGAAAAAAAAAGAATAAACAAAGTAATGGCATTGCTCTGTACTTTAAGTACAGGAAAAAATATTCCATATCCAAATATGATATGGATATCAAATTTGGATAGCAAAACTGATATCCAAAATATCAGTTTTCATATAAAAAAATTAACTATGTAATAAGAATAGATAGCTAGATAGATCCTTGGTCTCTGCGGTTCAAGAACAACTTTGGTCTCACTTAAAAGGGTCATCCAACCTTTCTGTCCTGGGCTTTGGCTTTCCAGTTCCAAGGATCCATTTTGGCGTACATCCAGTATAACATCGTAGTCTTCGACACCCTACTTGTCTTGAGCCTTCTGGGTTGTTCTTCTTTGCATTTCTTTCATTTGGCATTCTGTCCAGGTGTCCCAACCAGTGCAGTCTCCTGTTCCTAATTTCAGTGACATTGTCCTGGTCCTGCAATTCGAGGTTTGTTCTCATTCTCCATACTCCATTGTCGCACATGGGGCCATGGATTTTTCTTACGATTCTTTTTTCCCACACTTCCAGGCGTTTTCTGTCCCTAGCCGTCAGACACTAACTTCAGAGCCATACATTACGACACAGGCCTTATTTTAGTTTTATATATTTTCAGTTTGGTGGTTTTTGAGACAGTAAACGACTTGAACATATTTAAATGGGAGTCAAAATATCTTTTACCAGTTGAGATTCTTTCTTTCATTTCTAAGAAATTACCATTGTTTTCATCAACTCCAAGGTATTTAATCTGACCCACTCGCTGAAATTTATGATTTTGCATCTTGAGCTGGTGGACATGGTCTAAATCTAGTTTTGTTCCTGGTGTTTATAAAGGTATTTACTATTCTCTTCATTCACCTCTAGTCCGACTTATGTAATAAAGAATACCTCTGTACAATAGCTTAATGTTCTTTACAATCAATTTCATCATTGAATATTTTCGGAACTTTCAGTACCTACTTACACCTTGTTTTAATCACATTATTGATAGTTCGTACTCGCCAGTAATTATCATTATTATTAAATCACATGAAGAACGCCCGTTATTATTTACGACACAAAATTATTATAAGTATGATTATTATTATTATTTGTTATTTTTATTTAAAAAAAAAAGTAATTTTTGCACTTTTAACGGAAATGCCATCTGGTTTAATTTATATATATATATATATATATATATATATATATATATATATATATATATATATATATATATATATATATATATATATATTTCTATATACAGAGTTCTTTAATTGTAAGTGACGCATTACTCTGGTGTGTAATGTACCTACGTTGTCGTTATGAAACGTGATCTTCTACTTTTTGAAAAGTTCACTTTGTTATTACCATTGGGTATTCAATAATATGTGAGTGTGTGTTTTTTGTTGTTGTAAAAATCTGATTCGTTTCCTGTCATTTATTACAATAATCTCACAGAATTGTCAATATAATTTAGAATATTGTCAATATATTATAGAATATTGATGTTTATTAGTATCGATGTTTATCAATAGTTTCTTTTCTCTTTAATAATTAAGTGATTATAGAAAATATCTATTGTGAGTTGAAAATAAGAAATGAAATGATGAAACGTTCAGTGATGGATTTACACGAAGGCCCGTGAAGGCCGGGTTTAGGGCGGTAAAATTTTAGTGACGCCAAAATGCGACAGGGATGCGAAAAATTTTACAGATGAAAAAATTTTATGAACGATTCAAATTTGTACCATTTTTTGACATCAAATGCTTGATATGAAAAATCATACACATCTAGGGATGGGGAATGAACCCACGACGTCTGGCATTCTAGACCAATGATTTACCAACTGAGCTACCTTAGATGTTATGGTAGTGCTATGCATATCACTCACTCTCATTTCTGATGTAATGGTATTATTAATTTTTATTTATTTACTATTCAAATATTTTTTAAATTGTTTTTTGTAAACTAACGTCTATTTATTTCGATTGTTAGTATGGTTGCCTTTCGGTTATATTATACCAATGGAAGCAACTAGCTTTTACTTTATTTGACATTTAAGTAATATGCCTGTTTTGACATCAAATGCTTGATATGAAAAATCATACAAATCTATGGGATGGGAATCAATTTTGAATTAGTTTTGCTTTGAATATATGAACAAATTTCGATAAAGTATTCCAAATAATGTTGAAGTGTGAATTGAAAAAAAAGAATTATTAAAAGAAATCAAGCATATAAGTCAATAAGCCAGCATATTTGAAAATATAACATATTTACTGAAACAAACATGTTTAGTATAATAATAAATTTAATTTACGACAAACAATGATCAACTTTATTGTGGATTTTGTAGAATTTTCTGAATGTACTATATTCGATTTTGTATAGAATTGTAGAAGAATGTATATACTATTATACTATTTCTAAGCACATGAATTAAGTACACGGCAGGGCATAGTTTTTATATTTTTTTATTGATTCATACCAATTTTAATAATTATTGATAAAAAATAGTTAGTTACAAGTCAAATAATTAGAGATTACGCTAGAAAGAGTTTTATGACATGATCACAGATATATTAATTAATAAATTTTAATAATTAATGAATTAATGACCGTTTCTTTACGATTTAGTGAGTATCGTGCGTCAATAGATACTATCCAAGAAATAAAATTTTATGGCTGCTCACCAGTACGTGAATCGAATTACTATCTGCCTTTGTTGTTAGAACAACAACAAAGAATTGAACTCTAGTTATCAATCGGTTTTTTTCTAGTAATTAATCGATTTTTTTTCTGCACTAAAATAAAAATAAAAATTACGAACCATAAATGGTACAATCGAAGACGCGCTTGAATATTTATTTATCATTAACAAAAAGAGTATATAAAAATTGAATAAACAGATTTTATCGCCTCACATTTCTACCAAAATCTAAAAATAATAAATCTATAGCACGGCAGAGCGTCTGGTCGTGTTTAAGAGGGCGTGGCGTATTGACAGTGACTATCTATAAGATAACAGTTAGTTATCTTATATATAGTCACTGGTCACCATGGACATTAATAGATAACAGTTAGTTAAGATCTATTTCCAAGATGAGAGGTAAGGTATTTATTCTCTGAAAATTCGCTGTCTGTCCGTCCGTCAATACGTTTATTAAATAACGAAGAGTGATATCAAGCTGCATTTTTATTTGTATGTTCTAGAGCTAAAAAGTAAGTTCAAGTTCGTGAATGGGCAAAATCGTCTCCATGTTTGAGCCAAAACTGTCTATCTTTGAAACTGTAAAAGATAGAACAAAAATTTATAGACAAAAAATGTTCCTTTTGAAAAAATAACTTTAATAACTTTCGTATAAAACTTTTTTTCAAAAATTCAATACATACCGGTGATTTTCAGCAATTAACTCAGTTAGTTGTTATTTTCACTTGTTATATTTCTAATTTTTTCCGCTAAATATCAATAAATTAATGTGTAAGAATGTGAAATTTTTGAAATTTATAATAAACACACACACACACACACAAAATGAAATAGACCAAATGGCCTTGTGTAATGGCATGGCATGGCAAGGCATATGTATTTAAAAATAATAACTGTGCAAATATATACACAGACATTATGCATATTAAAATATGTATATACTTATTATATTCATTTCGCAATACAATAACAACAAACACATACCAACTAAATTATTGTCAATTTAAACTGTTGTTTTTTTTTCTTCAATTTACCGAGCACTATGGACCACAAAAGTTAATGTCAGTTTATAAATTTTTACAATTGATTTGTGCCTTATTGATTCACTTTTCGAAAAAATGCTTCGAATAAAAGTTGTTCATTAGCAATATAGTAACAACTTTTATTGGAAATTTATTTTTTGAAAACCAAACTAATAGGGCACAAATCAACTATAAAATTTAAAAAAAATTATGCCGGTCAGCTCCGACGCGCGACGCGCTTACTCTTATAAGTTATTTAATTTTGAAATATTCTGCTAAGATGGCGCGAATAGAATAATATATATGCTGCCATATCTATTGTCAGGTACGTATATTTCTATGTTACTATGTTATAATTTCTATGGAAATGACAATCAACAGAATTTTAATAAAATAATTTTATAGTTATTTTTTAGAAGCTAACATTTAATATACAATTCAAAATATTATTGAAATACTTTTATTAAAAAAAAATTTATTTTAATTATTTTTTTCTTAAAAAATATTAATGACCTACGAAAAAGGAAAATTTAATTTAAAATCAATCTGAAAAGATATTGTAAAACATGATAAATTAAAATTGAATATCATCAGCGTATAATTAGTTAACTTGTAAAAGAAATCTAATGTCAAATTATCATACCTGGAGCTTTAAATGAAATTGATTCTTAAGGAGTAAACTCAAAAAAAGAGCATTAACTTTTGTCGCCAAGTTTACAATCATTAACAAAAAGAAAAAAAAACAAAGTTTGTGAATAGGATTGTTAACTATATGATGAATTGTGTTATCAAACTGTCTGGTTCGGTGTGTGGTGGGCCGATTATGGAAAAAAACTTCATTAATCTTTATTAAACAAATATTATTTTTTTAAATTTATATACTTAAATACAAAATTTCAAAATTAAAAATTTGTTTAACACTGAAAAATATTTAATTGATTTATGTGATCGGGAATTTATAATTCATACTCGTTCTGCTTGACCCCCGTGTGCGACCTTTGGCCTTGACTTGACAACCTGTGTAGTGTTAATTTAGTAGAGTAATGAACACAAGAAATCAATCAATCAAGGGTGGATATATGGGCAGGGGTGCAAGCGTGGATCCTAGGGAAGGTCAAGGTGGGTATAACGGGAATATATTTCACGTTTCAAAGTATTCCATGCCGAATGCAAATAAACCAGCTAGTAATTCCTACTAACAGCTCAACGAATATTCATTTTACCATTTGTGTTAAATATGTAAAAAAATTTAAAAGAAAAATTTAATTCCTAACAAAAAAATATCCAAAATGTTTTCTTCGTTAATCTAGCAGAAAATAAGTTTAGGAGCCTTACATTTTTGATTACATAATCAATTTCAAACCAATCTGACATCTGATAAGATGGGAATTAAAAAATGAATATAAAAACAAATGAAAATTACAACTAAATGAAATAATTGCTTTATAAACACAAATTGTTTATTTCTAAAAATGAAACATTTTTTGTCCTTATCTTTTTCTTTTATCTCGTACGGTTTCAAAGATGAGAGGAGAAAAGATTTTTATTATTTCCACTTTTCAACATCGAATTTAAAAAACTGTTATATTATCGGCTCAAAATTTCATTCCAAAATAGACTTGACCAATGGAAACTTCCAATACCGAAACCAATGAGTGAGTTTCCTAAAAACCCTAACTCACGAAAATTTGTATATCAAACCTAAACTTCCACTTACTAAAAGGATTACATCTCAATGGCCTTCGACAGTCACAAAACACATGGATCGGTAAGGAGTATGCATTTGAAGCTTATCTACTGATGACGGAGTTTTTCAGGACTCTTATTCAATTATGTATGATACGGTATATATTTCCTAAATATCCAAGTCCCTTGCAAGGCCACTCGAAGGGTATTTATTACCGTAGTTTTTGTAAATCTTTCCTCTGGTAATCTAAGTAATATGGGCCACGTCAATTATGTTTTATTAAAGGGTCTTTCACACCGAAGAAGCAAGACACAAGATGCATGCATCCAGTAAATTAATTTTACATATTTACATACATTTATTTTGTATATTTATTTTCTTCCTTGTATATTTGCTTTCTTTTTCCCGAGAAAAACACTTGAACCCAACAAGAAGAACACAAACACGTAAGAAGCGAAACCACAAGTGAAATAAAATCCAGGATGCATGAGTACATTCCCAAAACATCTCTTTTCAAGCCGCCATATGAAAAATTTGTTATTTTCACCTAAAGTGGCCTAAGAAAGGATACTAGTTCAATACATCGGAGGCTTTTTAAATTTAAATATTAACTATTTTTTCAATTCAAATAGTATTTGTCATAACATTTATAGAGTACTTTACTATAAATTTGAAGTACTTTACTAAACTCAATATTAGATGATAGAAATAATATTGAATGCTCTTGTGTAAAACAAACAAGTACAAACACCGTGAATGTATATTTATATATTTACTTGATGAAACCCGTTAAAAATTGCTTCAATACTTCAGATACAGTTTTTTTTTTTTCACAATAGTTTTTAAAAATATACTCCGCCAAAATTATACTGATACACCTAATTAACAATACAAATAATGGGTCTATGAGATACCAAATCTATCCTTTGTGTAAATTTGATAAATCTTACTTTATTTTCTAAAATACTAGTGGCCGAACCTCGAAAAGAAACGCATATCAGACTAATTGGAATATGTAAGTATTTTTTTGAAGTTTCCGTAAATCAATTTACTTTAGCGTGTGTTATTTAACTTCAAATAAAGTTGTATTAACTGTAACAAGTGATAATGGCTTAAATATTCTGTATACACTGAGTTCGTTATGTATGAACTGTTTATTTCAAGTCAGTCACGCATAGCTTTAAAAATACGACGAAATTTGTAGAGGTGTTCTTGGGCTATAGCTTCGTAACGGTACATGTTACAAAAAATTTGTACACAGGTTTCAAAGTATGCATAATTTCAGTTCCGTCTTTGTAACGACGTCTGTCTGTCAACACGATAACTCAAAAACGAAACAAGATAACAAGCTGAAATTTTGTTTGTGTGTTCTTGAGCTAAAAAGTAAGGTCAAGATCGTCCATGGGTAAAATCGGACTATTTTAAACAAAATAGGCAAAACTGTCTATCTTTGAAACTGTCAGAGATAAAACAAAAATTTAAAGACAATGAATGTTTCTTATTCAAAAATAAACCACTTTTGTCTGAAACTTTTTTCATGGACTCATTAAATACCGTTTATTCAGGCAATTAACTCAGTTGTTTGTTTCACTTGTTTTAAATATTTGTCTCACAAAATTAAGTGTTTTTTTGATCAAACTTGGCATATCATTTGTTTTTTGTAGAGGATTCTATTTTCAAATAATTTTCGCCTTAATATTATTAATTTTAATATTATTAATCTTACATGATTTTGGGCCGTTGCGAAAGGACAAAAGTAACGTTGCACATATGGATTTCAAAGATTTTCGTTTGCATTTTTTGAGAAAGATAAAGAAATAAAACAAATTTATGAAATAAAACAAATATTTGAAATTTTCGTAAAATCACTTTATTTTGACTAGTTTAGTTCCTTCTTCAGAAATAAAAATAAAAATCATCTTTTTCATTTTTATTTCTGAAGAAGAACCTGTGTTCCGAAATTAGTCAAAATAAAGTGAAGAATTACGAAAACTTCAAATATTTGTTTTATTTAATAATTATAATGGATTTTCGTAACGACCAATTCAATATAAAATAATATATTTGTCAAGAATAATAAGTTTTCACTCTTGGTTATTTCAATAATGGGCTATTCATGTTTTTGAACTATTTTGAACAGATAATACACGACATCGAACATCGGACACTCAACAAAATCGTGTATATAGAATGGCTGGCTGTATTATAGATGTAATACTATAAACTCGTTCATATAATCGTTTTTATAATCAGCATCATACTCATATACATACATATACATATATATATATATATATATAGTACATACACTGTGGGATAGGTCAGTTTAAATTGAAACAATACAATCGTATACCACTATATACACATATGAATATTATTATTATAATACAATGAGTTTGTAAAATATTGTTGAAATAATTTCATTAACTATTCTGAATTTTATGTTTTTTAGCACCTTAAATCTATACATTTTTTTGACGGTATTCATATTGAATATTCTCGAAAATAGGTGAAAAAATTATTTTAAGATCTTTGTTCTCTAGAGTTATTTACCTAAAAATGAAAATAAATTTGACCCAAACAGTACAAAAATCAGGTTCATTTTATACGGCTAAGACATTTCGAAACTTTCGCTATTCAAATAGTTATGAATTTTAGCACTATAGGTATGATATCTTGACAACCGTTAAGCGTATCGTATTTTAATCAACACCATCGTTTTCGCTAGGTCCAAATTCGCTAAAAACAAAGTTTATATCAGAATCGGAAACAAAAAATTTTTCTCTAATTTTTGCTTTTTTTATTAAGGGGTACTACCCCTTAGCAAAAATGCGAAATAAGTGAAAAAAATTTTTGTCCTCGATTTTAATAATACTCATTTTCTAAGGTAATTTTGAGCCAACCAGTACGAATTTCAAGTTCATTTTAACGTCCGACAAACACATTTCAAAATTTTCGTTCCTCAATTCATACAGTTTTGAATTTCAGCACCATGGAAGTGATATCTGGAAAACCGTCAATCGTATCGTATTTTAACCAACAGTATTGATTTTGCTAGGTCCAAATTAGCTTTAAAAGGTTATTATCTGTTCTTCGTTTTCTTTCATATACCCGGTAAACATGTTACATACCAGAGTCCATAAGTATAGTTCCGACTTTGTCGAGGTATTTTCTAATAAACATTTGCTATGACGGAAACGAAAATGAATGAGAATTTTTCCTTACTTTTGTGTGAAGAAGTCACTTCACTTCACAACGTCTGATCCATTTTTTTATATACACTCTGTATTTAATCATTATTCAGTCATTAAGAGTTCTTCTGTACATGTTCATAAAATAATTTTATAATTACATAAAAATATTAAAAAATGCATCGTTAGCATTTCAAATCCTGACATTTGGAATGTAGTGGAAAATTTTAGATAATGCAGAAAATTAAAAAATAAAACAACACAAAAAGAATTTAAATAAAACGAGTAAAATTAACTAAGTTAATTCCTTAAATACTCGGTATATATTGAGGTTATAAACAAAAAAGTTTCAAACAAAACTTACTAACTAATTTATAAAATACGACCATTTTTTGTTGATAAATTTTTGTTCTATCTCTTACGGCTCCAAAGATGGATATGTATCCCCCTGGTGGGGGCAGGCATGTTCCCATTTTGCCCATTCACGAACTTGACCTTAATTTTTAGCTCTAGAATATACATCCATTCACACCCATTCCATGCCACGTTCTTGAAGTATTGAGGTTTTGACCTACAGGTTTTGGACGTTGCGTTATCTGGAAAATGGCTCGCCAATATCAGAGCTTGTATCTCAAAAACTACGGATTTCTAGGATTTGTGATAACTTTTGACCGAGAGGTCATGTACTAAAACAAATTTGAGTTTCAACCAATATGACCCTGAGATTTTCCAAAACCGAGATTTTCTGGATAACGTCACTTTCAGAGTCTGTAGCTTATAAACTAAGCTTATTCTTTCGTTTTCCTTCTTAAATAAAAATGCTTTTTTCTTCTTCTATTATATGATGTAATTTTGTAGGCGGCCACATACACACTGTCACGCAAGTGGTCAAACACTCAGGCATGGATGGCCCTGCTTATAATTCCCGGGCGTGTAAAATAGACATTCTTAAGTTCTTAAAATTTATTGTTTAAATTTAAATGTAACGAATAGAATACTATTAATAACAAATTTTTGATAATTCTCGAGTGAATATTTAAGAAATACTCATTAACGTTTGTGCCATTTCGTAAACAGAGAGAGGACATATATTTTTAAATGTTAATAAAATGATTCAATGTATTATATATTTTATTATTGTTTTGAATGTTTTGCCCTTAATACATTTCTTGTTTGCTCACTATTTTCTATGTTGTGCTTATAATTATTTATGTCAAAATCATAAAACGCAAGTCACATAAATATTATACAAATCGTTTACGACTGTGTGTAAGTAGTTTTTCTATTTTTATTTGTTAGAAATATGTGTAAAATATATTAAATAAAAACAGTACTATAGTCCATAGGTGGGCAGACCTTGACTGCACTCGGCTCTGAGTGAGAGGTAGGAAGAGAGATTGAGTAAATATAGGGTATCCTACCAATTATTATTATTTTCTTTTTTTAATTAAAATATTTTCTGAAAAAAATATAATAATATCAACTATTTTTTATGGTCAGTATTATACAAAGTATACAATACATACAATACATTGAATACATACTCTGGAATTTGGGGCTGGTAATTTGGGGCATAAAATGTACCTTTATAATATATTTGGGTATGAATAAAATATATATGTTAAATAAATTATAAAATATAAATCTTTAGATCTTTTACATTTACCGCTTGTAAATTTTTTGATGATTTAGCTTTAGTTTAGATTTTAGAAATAGATTTTAGGAAATTCCGAATAATTTGCCTAAACTATTCATATCGGAGAACTAATAAACAATTATTTACTTGATTTAATTATTTTTTCTTAGTAGGTGGTATAGTGTCATGGGAATTTGATGACACTGGATACAAAAAAGATGCCAATGATAAAGCTGGGTGGGGGGGAGGTTTGGTAATTTGTTACTAATTTCTAAATGGTTAAATTTTACATAAAGTGGGAATACATGCAGTTGTTGTTGTAATTATTATTGAAGCCAGAGTACCATGCAATGTTTAATAATTTTCAAAAAAAAATGAAAAGCTTGGATAATCTGTATCAAAATCTTCAAAAATGTCTTTGTTTTTTTTTTTTTTTAATCGATTAAATTATTATTTATGAAAATAATGATAACAAAATCACGTAACAACAACAATTGACTTTATTCAACTATCTCAATATTTTTTAATCTTATCAATGTCTATTCAGTTTTAATTCTTTCTTTAAATTTGATCTCTACAACGCAGTATAGATCAAATTTACAGGAATACTCAACAAATATACAGGAATCACAGCTGGGTGAAAATATACAAGATATTAGCGCCCAAATCAATATATACGAAGAATTAAAATAGCCAGGTGGATTAACCGGATGGTAAAATAGCCAAATTGTGCAGGTGGTGAAATTTTTACATTAAGATATTTTGCTTTTGGTATTTGAAAAGTCAAGTTTGTTAATCGGTAGAATCTACGAAATGAAAAGGGCGGGGTTAAGGGGGGGGGGTTGAGCTAGAGGTAGAGGAAAACACACGATTTAAAATATTTCTGTTAATATTGGCCAAATGCATCAGTAATGTTGCAGTAACTTAATTTTACTTCAATTTATTCTATATCATATACTGCAGAGGTGGGCGCAGACGGCTCGCCGGAGTCGAACGGACTCTCCATAAGCTGGGTGAGAGTAAGTAATAAAGGTATGTTTTGAAGTAAGGCGGAATGATGTTTCAATACAGGTTGTCCTACCGATTATTGCCCAATAATTTATTCAATCAATTTAGAATTAGTTTTATAAAATATTTATTGTTTAAAAAAAATCTTCTACAATATGTAGAGATAGACCAAAAAACATAATAATAATAATAACAATAATAATAATAACAATAATGATGATAGCAATAACAATAATTACAACAACAAGAACTATATGTATTCCCACTTTATGTAAAATTTAACCATTTAAAAATTAGTAACAAATTACCAACCATCCCCCCAACCCAGCTTTATCATTGGCATCTTTTTTGTATCCAGTGTCATCAAATTCCCATGACACTATACCCCCTACTAAGAAAAAATAATTAAATCAAGTAAATAAAACAGTCAAAATAAGACAAAAATAAAAGTAAATAAAAATTTAAACAAATTAAATTAAAGTATAATAAATTTTATTGAACTTTCATTCAATTTACTTTTGTTAACATCACGCTTTTTAAAATTACTCTTATATTGTCTCAGGATATGTTATTCGTTGCTAATTTGGGAAACTGTCACCAAATAAGCAACAGATAACATATCCTGAGACAATATTAGAGTAATTTTAATATAAGAGGTTACCACGAGGTCTATTTAGAAAATTTTTATAAGATGTTTGTATTCGTGCACATCTTTTTCAGAGACGAAATCCTGCGAATAAAAGTTGATATCAATTTGATCTGAAAGAAATGTTTTCTATTTCAGTCACAAGAGTAAAGTGGACTTTATAAAGTAAAGTGATTTTAATCGAATAATAATGTTAACATACGCCGAATTAAGTATTGATTTTCGAGAAATATAAATTTTCACACTTCATTTTTAATGATATGTAAAGATAAAAAAAAAAGTATTAAAATTAATGAAAATCATTAATATTTTATCCTGTATAACACAACACAATATTTGTTGCTATTTAAGCAATCACCTTGAATAAAATAAAATACATACACGTATGACGCGACGCTTATTATATACTACATATGTGTGTGTGTGTGTGTGGGATTTTGTGTATAGATAAATAAATAATATGCATATAATATTATTATAGTGTTTAAAACGTGAATGTTTTATGTAACAGAAAAATGATTTTACGTAGCTAAAAGCAATTCAAATTATTCCAAGGATTTTAACATAAACATTAATAAGCAATTGTTTTTACATATATATATATATATATATATTTCTGGGTAATAAAATAGCATCGTAATCGTCTTTTGCTGCTCATGTATATGTTTTAAGTGAAATTTTGTGAACTCAATGAAATCTTAAAAGTCATAAAAATAAGCTTCTATTAAGAAAACATTTTTTAATACAAGCTTTTTATAGTTAAACTAATTTTCTACAACTTTACTTGTTTTCTTTATGTGTTTTTCGATTTTTTTTCAATATTAAGGGAGAAATACCAAATTTTGTATTTTCCCCTCCCTTTAAACCCCTCTTTCCCCTTGTCGATTCTTGTCATGTTTACCATAAAAATGCATTGTCGTCGGAACTGAACCAACGTGTAAAAATTCAACTCCGTAGGATAAGAGGAAATGGTTCTAATTCAGCTTGCAAGATTTGACCCGAACATACATACATTGTAAATAAAAGCTTGTAAAATTAAACAAATTTTAATGGAATTTTCTAAAAAGTATTCTTTACAATATTTTCTTAGAAATAAGAAATATTTTGACCTAGATACACTACTGTTATTCAAACGTATGTGCCATTTTGTCAGTGGCAAACATGGAGGAAGTAGTGGGTTGCATTGAGTGGCAGGTTTATATTTGCTCATACAGCTAAACTAAGCTCATAGCAATCTACTGCGCCAAAAAACAAAACATACAATCTAATCAAAAGAGGTCACACATTGATGTGGATAATCGGATACTGTGGGATACTGTGGGCAATGAAACGGTCGACGAATTCGCTCTCTAAGAAGCAGCACTGCCATGTCAGGGACCGGTACCATATCTAGGGTTGGATAGGAGACAGATTGCCTCTGCCTTAAGGTAGCCGATACTACCAAACCTAACCACCATGGAACATGACACGGAATGTTTCTGATTTTACCTCCATTTCTGACACTCCACGGTCTGTAACTAATTCAAATAATTCAAATTGATTTTTCATCTGTAAAATTGAAGCATCCCTAAAATTTTAACGACCCGTAAAATTTTGCCACCCTAGGCCCGGACCTTACGTGCCTAAGCGTCAATCCACCACTGGCATTGCTATTTAATAACAAAGGCTTTTTATCCTGACGTTCAACCAGATTTTATTATTACTCATATTATTGAAAATTTTGTACAGACTTGATAGCCCACATGTTCCAATATAAACAACATGATTTTGTTTACAATTTGTCAGTTTGTTTTTGTCTTATAATGTTTTTTTTTTTCTAAAATCAAAATACCTTTTTATCTTCATAATAATTCATGGTTTTATTTAGTAAGAGAAGGCTTTTACAGATTATATTGTGTCTTTTATTATTTATTATTCTTTGCATATATTTTATGATTATATTCAATGTAAACAAGCACGATTACTTTCAACTGCAAACTGTTCTAACATTTCAAATAAATAAGTTTTTGCAAATCGACTCATTTTATAAGCATAAAAAATGATAAAATAATGCATTTTAAAATCAATGCGAGGTGGCGATGCATTCAAATAAGGTGTCAAATAACTGTCTGAATTGGATAACCTTTCATTAAGATATATTTGTTTTTGCATCATTTTTCTGGTGTTATTTTTTTCGATTACAAAATTATATTAAATTATCAAAAATGAGAAAGAAACGCTTAAGCTTACAGTTTCTCTTTTTTTAAGTCAATGAAACATGGGTTTGAAAATTTCAAAAAGTCGATTTATTATTGTTTTGAAGGATTTTTTTTATAGCACAGCTAATTTTACAAGGCAATAATACGTGGTGCAAATTATACCAACAAGTATATTCAATATTATACTTGTTGTAGTCTGTACATAGAGGTAACGAATTAAAAATAACTATTTTGATGTGTGATTATGTTTTAAAAAAAAACATCAAATCAATATTTTGTGCAGTAATTAAATTTTAAAAAAGATTTCACTCCAATAGCTAACCAGCCATTATACACACACATTGTTGAAAGTATTAATTGCCTAGAAGCAAAAATGTATGTATAAGTATCATTTAAACTGTGCGTGTTTCTCCAAAAACATTACATATCATGCAACTTGCACTAAATTATATTAATTACTTTCTGTAATATTCGTGATTTTAGAATGAAATTAATAAATATACAGCCGCATATCATTAGAACTATTATCTAAAATTGTGTACTACTCATACATACACAAACCTTACTACGAAAATTTAAATAAAGTATTCCAATCCGAACTAGGGTTACCTAGTTCAGGGTTACCTACCTCTCCAGTTTTGGATCGAAGACTGCGGGAAAATTAAGTTTTTTCCAGGCTCTAGACTTAAAAAAATAATCTCCGGATCGGATTATTTAAAACGATCTACCATTTTATTGGACTGTAATCTCTAAAAATGAGAAGCTTGTAAATAATTTATATCTGCATTAAACTTAAGAAACAATCATTTAATATCGTCTACAATTTTTGAAAAAATTCATTACATTGATAATGAGAGAGTACTCGAGTAAAAATTTAATGAAAATAATATTAATATTTAATTAAAATAATATACTTCTTCTTAACTGGATTTTTTTGCGATTTTCATCGTTATTTAGAGAACTTTTCCGAAATTTTGATTGAAGTTTGATTTCCCATGTTTCCAAATACGACCCAGGATATTTTGTAATTAAAAATAAAATACTGATTTCTTTATTTAAAAAAAAAATTTAGTAAACAATAAGTAAACAGTAACAGAGAATTGAGGATACTTGAAAATATAATGATAATTTTTTATCTAAATGCAGTTTGTATTTTTAATAGACCTAGATCATGGCCCAACCTATTAACGGCTAAATTGTTATGCGAAGTACATGAATATTAACGAAGAAAACATTTATTTTAAGGATTATTTAGTGAATAATATTTATAACTTTAGAGACCCGGTAATAAGGCTCACAATGGAGGTTTTTAAAATTATCATATTTTCATGGAAATCAAATAAATTGTGACGATTTTTCTTAAACATAAGATGCATAAAGTAATCAATGTTTACTAAATTTCTATTTATTTTTGTTTATTACGAAATTTCTCGTTTTTATAGTAATCTTGCATAAAACTGGGCCTTATAAGGCACCAGTAGCTTATATAACTTCTCCGATTTTTTAAATTGAATATATCTCAAGAACTGTAACGTTAATTTTATTCAAACTTGAAATATACTGTATGATATCAAAACCCATAAATCTTAAAAACTCTCCGTAAGTTTTCTGAGCATTTTCGCCTAAGTATAGTCCGAAATGCCAATCAAATCAAATCTTATTTACCCATCTGTTAAAAATATTTACTGACATTGATGATAATGGTAGGGTACTCAAAAAAAAAGTTAAACAATAATTATTAATAGCATAAAGTGTTGTATGATTATTAGTGATTTTAATTTTTATCATATTTAATTGCACAATAATAATATTTAAAAAAAAAAAAAAACATTTTTTTCAATAACATCATTGAACTTTCTATTTTTCCATAGCATTGCATTTTTATCAAAAAATTGTATTTAAAAAAATTGATAACTTTAGGAGTTGTATAGGTCAACATAAAAATTATTAAGGCACGTATGTAGTCGTGTAAGTACATTTAAAAAAAATATTTTTTAAAAGATAAAAAGTATGATTGCAAAAAAAAAATATGCACTTAAATTAATTATTGCATATCAGCGCATTCTTCATATTACATTGAAATAATTCAAACATTTTGAAAGATATCTTATTACAACCGTATCTGGTTAAAAATATGTTAATATATAACTAATGATACTTATGTATTTGTTATTAATATCATTTGGCCGTTGCGAATTTGAAAATTGAAAAAAATTCATTTTAATTGGAGCTGCTTAAAATTTTAAATTTCCATAATCCTTAGATAGATAGATTGTAGAGGCTGCCCTGGACGGGCTACACTTCGACCATAAGGTCCATTGTGATGCCTAAGGATGTAAGAATGTGGGCGGTGTTGAAGGAATTTGTGAGTAGACCAGGAATTGGTACGATATGCGGCTGCAGCCGACTATGATAGGAACTATGCCGATATTCATCTGGAGTTCGTGAAGGAATCTGCAGAAAACCTTCTCAAGCATAGCCGGTTACTTCGTTATTGTCCATACACCGACAGTTTAGTCAATTAACCGCCTCTTTGTTTTCTCTTTTTTATAATTGACAAACTGCCGATGTCGGGATTCAAACCCATAACCTCCCAGTTTCCAAGACCGTTCGGCTACTTGAACTGGTTCCATAATCCTTAGTGAAGAAGTTATGTAACATAATAGCTTTAGAACAAACTAACAAATGGTTATTCCATTTGATTGAATTTTCTCCAAAACGAATTTTGGTGGCATTATGTGGAAATAAAAAAAAATAACTAAAAATTTCATCCAGCATAAATGCTGCTTCTAATTTGATGATTTGTATGCATAGCTCAATGAAAACTTAATTTGACATTGAAATTCATAACTTAACATTTTCATTACATTGTCAGGTGGTTGTCATATCCCCACTTCATCTTTGCATGTACTGTATCAACAGAGACCATAATTATCAAATTCAATTACATACAAGTGAAACTAACAACTAACTGAGTTGCTTCAATGCCCGGTATATATTGAGTACCTGAAAAAAAGTTCTAACAAAAATTTTCTAAATTTTCAAAAAGGAATATTTTTTGTCTTTAAATATTTGTTCTATCTCCTATGTTTTCAAAGATAAACAGTTTTGCTCATTTTGCCCAAACCTGGTCTGATTTTGCCCATTTATAAACTTGGTATTACGTTTTAGCTCAAGACCGTCAATTCAGCTTACTATCTCTTTTCATTTTTGAGTTATCGTGTTTACGGACAGACGGGCTGACGGACAACTTTTCGGAAATGGACTGATTATGACATTTTATGAACACCTATACCAAAATTGTTTTTCTACAATCAATATTTTCAACCGTTACAAAGTCGGGACTAAACTTAATTTACCCTGGTATGTATTATATACCGGGTATAAAAAGACGATTGAAAACGTGAAGTAATATGTCCAGTAAGATTGCGGTTTAGCTCAGTAGCTCGTAGTACATGAGGTACTTTCTTGAAGAATGCCTTATCTGACATTCTTTAAATATCCTAGAAAGCAGAGCTGATATAAGTAATACGGTCGGAGAATGATTATATAGAAGTGTATAATAAAGTCTACTGTTATATACTTGGAATCATGTCAACAGTACCAATCAATGCGCTATTTACTTGCGTCATGTAATAAAACAAGTAAAGTTGTTAATCACGGTGGAAAAGAAGCTTGATTTACCTGCTATCTCTGCCAAATACGAATTCTCCTATGCAAATGTGACCAATGCAAGCAGGATATTACCACAAGTATGTTTACGCAGGTCAAGTACTTTCAACTCCAAAATTAGCGTTCCATTTTCATATTTTTGCAGTTAACTTCTTGGTTTTCCTAACCGATTTTTCGAACACGAAAATGACTTAGTACAAATCAACCGTTAAGTTTTTGTAAAACGGTAAAGCAATTATAAAATGCATTATAATTTTTATGTATACATAAAAATTTCAATGTCATAATACAATCGATGCAACTATGTTTTTTTTTCTAATATCTACGTGTATATCATGCCAATTCAATTCAAACATTGCATAATCATCACTCACTTATGGATGATATTGTTTTTTTAAGGATGTTCCAGCACTGTGTTATGCAATCAGTACAACAAACCGATTTGATTTTATTATAGCACCAATACATAAGCACACTTATACAACACATAGATAAAAACACTGTTCACTTATACAAAATAATGTTATGTTGAAGAAAAGGAATAATTTTAAACACACGATTTAAAAAAAAAATTTATATAATAAATATTTAGCTTTACTCTCCTAGTTTTGTTTTTAAATTATGTCGAGTGTTTTTTCTAATACAACAGAGAATAGTTGGGCGGGCATGAAGTTTTACATGCTTATAATAAGAGAGATTGAAAGAGAATGATAACTTTGATACTAATTATCTCGCGTTCTAAACGGTCAAAAATTCTGAAACTTCGGGATTTATTAGAAAACGTTATTTTAGCCTGTGAACAAATAATGAGCAAAATCTGTCGAAAAGTGGTGGTATGCTGGAACATCCTTAAAAGAAAGATTTCATTTAGAAACGACGTATAATATGTTAACTAACGTATGGATGGCATCAACCTTAACAACACAATGCTAATTTATAATATTTATTTTGAATGAACTTGAACTCTAAAACTGAACAACACCTTTGGTTTGGCAGATACATATTACACTCATTACAACACTCCAATCATAAATTATTATTAATATGATATTAATGTAATACCTAGTTTTAATTTATATTTATAAAAATTATTTTTTTTGTTTTTTTTATACGAAATTAAAAATAAATCCATTAATTTCGATTTTGGCATGATAATAATATATACACATATGATATGTGTTTCGTGTGTATATTATTGTGAAGCAATTGTTTAAGAAATGTCTGTGTAAATATAAATCGAAGTTTATTTAAAACGCATTTTTAAATAGTATTTATAATGTTTTTGTAGAAATTTGCATTTTATATCAGAAGCTGGCTGTGTGCATTTAAACGTGCTCAAAACTTCTATTTCACAATTTTATTTAAGCCCAATAAAAAGGACTGCACAAATTAAATAAAAGGTTAGTGAGTAAATATAATAAATTTATGCCATCTTACAAGCTTTTATTTAACTTGCAATCAATGTATGTATGTATGTATGTAAGTATGTTTTGGTTTTGCAAGCTGAATTAGAACCACTTCCTCTTATCCCACGGAGTTGAATTTTTACACGTTGGTTCAGTTCCGATGACAATGCATTTTTATGGTAAACATGGCAAGAATACACAAGGGGAAAGGGGGTTTAAAGGGAGGAGAAAATACAAAATTTTGTATATCTCTCTTAATATTGAAAAAATCGAAAAATACATAAGAAATAAAGTTGTAGAAAACGTTAAAGTTTTACTATAAAAAGCTTGTTTTTATTTAATTGAAACCTATTTCAAAAGGTTTCAGTTTAGAACCATCGACCTTTTGTGAGTATTTCATAGTATATTGCGAACTAAAACGTACTTTAAATAAGATCATAAAGAACTTATTCAACATTTGCTATCCACAACATGTGAAAATTCCAATTTTTAATGATTAATTACATGAAAATCCTTCGTCAGATTTTTTTCAAAAAATTATTTTATACGTTTATGAGTTAGCAATTAATAACATATCAAAAATTCAGATTTTTATCTATACTTTGCCGATTTTACCTATACATGTGTCCGATCAACCTTAATATAAGTTAATTGTATAATTTGTTGACTCGATCAAAAAAATTTCATATTTTCTGCTACACTTTTCAAAGTTTGATATTCATTATGATTTCTACGTCCGAGATAATTCACTTAGCCTACGTTGCTTCAATGTGGCAATTTATTTTTTTAATTTAAGTTTATATCAAATCAACGGAACAGTTGATACCTGTAAAATACGAATTGAAACAATTTCTATGCAAATTCTGTTGAATACAAAAGGTAACAATTATACCAAGGTAAATATTTCTGTTAAGAGTTACAGAATATTATTACGTGAATTAATGTGAATGAAACTCGCTCGATAAAATGTTATTATAAATTTACTTAAAGGATCCATTTATATCCATTATATATACACACACACACACACACACATGCAATGAATTTGTACAATCATAAGTTAAAAACTCAAATTAAATAACATTCAACATTTATATCATCTTTCTGGTAAGCAAATATATTCATCAAACTTTTCATATTTCATTCGAGTAAGTGTAAATATTATTACTTCTATGCATGCATACGTAATATGTCGATGGTAATGTCAATCGTTTGAAATCCGGTAATATTTGTTTGGTCTAGCCAATCAGCACTTGTCTTGGAAGGTAAGGAAAAATACCTCCTAAAAGCAGCTCGGATGATTATAAACTATTACATTCTTACAATCTATGAAATGAACTTAGGTACTATGGACCACAAAACCAGTCCAAGTGGCCGAGCGGTCTAAGGCGTTATGCCTGCGCAGTATGCCTACTTAGAAACTGGGAGGTTATGGGTTCGAATCCTGACATCGGCAGTTTGTCAATTATTAAGAGAAAAAAAAAGAGGCGGTTAATTGACTAAACTGCCGGCGTATGGACAAGAACGAAGTAACCGGCTATGCATGAGAAGATTTTCCAAAATGGTACCCAAAATGGTAAGGAATTTGTTCCAAATTCGATACAAGGGATGCATTACTACATGAAATAAAACACTGATTAAAACATCAAATGAAAATTTTGTGTACAAGTGATAATTTATATACGTCACACTTAATATAACCACATATACGACTATAGTTGATGAATAGAGGTATAAATGAGGTATTTAAATGATTCCTTCGGTTTACCGTATTTATAACTTCCGCTGAAGTGGAACGTTTTTCTTTAAATTTACCCCATGCTTTTAGTGTGTATAGAAGTATATGATAAGACATAACACGGCTCGTTCGATTGCAACTTTTCTATCAATAGATAGAAATAATATAGGTGATATACACAGTTTTAGTTTCAAACATTACTCGAATATAGTTGGCTGCATGTAATGATGTTATTAAAACATTGCATCAGTACATATAAATTCTAGTACCTATGTACTATAGTTATATAGAGAGTAGAAAACATTACTGAATTTTCTTGTTATTTGTAATGACGTAAATTTAATTTTGGCAAGAAAATTTGTAACAGTTTAGTAACATTCAGAAAATAAGAGCGATATTATTATTGTACACTGATAGAAGGAATTTCGAAGGAACCAAGTAAATATGTTTTCTTCAAAATAATATATATACTCTGAAAAAGAAATCCTTGTTTTCATTCCAGAATTTTGTTTACTTGAATAACATATCTTCAAGTAAACAAATTGTTGAATGAAAACAAGGATTTATTTTTCAGAGTATATTATTTTGAAGCAAAACATATTTACTGGTTCAAGAAATTCCTTCTATCTGTGTACTATTACCTATATAATACCAACCAGTACCTATACCATACCAGTCGAGTTAAAATACATAAAAGATATGGGTGTTCGTACACAATAATTGCTGACAACAGAGGAATGCAGAACCAAGGAAGTATATACAGAGTTTTTGGTACTAGAAGAGTTCGAGAGAGGAATTGTTATAATACTCGTACTTACCATATATATATATATATATATATATATATATATATATATATATATATATATATATATATATATATATACTTCTAGTACTTGCGAAAGCACACACTAGCTAGCTAGCAGCTAACTGTTACATTACTAGCAGTATAGCTCTGGCATATATATATATATATATATATATATATATATATATACAGTTGCTTTATTTAATAAGCAATTACAAGTTGTAAAGTAGTCAGTCTAGACGGTGAATGTTTGAGTACATTCCACCCTCAACATATCTCGCTACCTTAGCTACTACCCACTGCTATTATGTGTGTGAATGAACATGTTGCGGTAAAAGTGAACAATAGGCTCTCGTTGACACTTCGCTAATTTTTTTTACCCGGTATATGTATGTATAATATATGCAAGAGTATTAAGTTTAGTCCCGACTTTGTAACCTCTGAAAAAATGTTTGGTATAGCTGTTAACCAAAGTAGTCCATTTTCACATGTCCGTCTGCAGTCCGCCCGTGTTGACATGATAACTAAAGAAGGAAAAGAGATAAAGGGTTGAAATTTTGTAGAAGATAGTAGAGATACTGTGTTAAAGATATTAGAATATGTTTAAAGATGATAATGTTATTTTTACAAGTTTTTATTTAACTTGCAATGTATATAAGTATGTATGTATGCATGTATGTTCGGGTCAAATCTTGCAAGCTGAATTAGAACCACTTCCTCTTATCCTACGGAGTTGAATTATTACATGTTAGTTCAGTTCCGATGACAATGCATTTTTATGGTAAGCATGACAAAAATCGGCAAGGGGAAAGGTGGAGGGGGTTTAGAGTGAGAGGGAAACACAAAACTTCGTATATCACTCTTAATATTGAAAAAATAAAAAAACGCATAAGAAGTAAAGTTGTAGAAATTTAGTTTTACCATAAAAAGCTTGTTTTAATAGAAACATATTTTAAATACATTACCTTTATTAAAAACACAATCAATTGAATAGTTTTGCTACAATTTCTGCATATAATTACACTTGACTATAAAATCATATATGTATTAGTACACTTATACCTTTTGCGGTACCATTCATTATACACAACTTCATATTTTTACGCAATCGTCTTTAAAAACTAAAATAAACTGTTCACACATTGATATTGAACTCAGTACATATCAGGTCATTTAAGAAATTGACACAGCTGTTATTTTCACTTGTTTTATTTTTAAAATGATTAATTAATATAGATTGTATGCTAAGATAAAAAATATCTCTTAAAAAATAAATTAGAATTTAACAAATCTTTACGTTTGTATGTTTTCAAATAGTCGAAACCGCTAGTCAGCATGATGAATTAAGTTGTGACGTCACTCTAATAGTAAACGTCAAAAAACATCGTTGTTATGTATAACATAACATCAACAAGTGAAATGTAACAATTATCTGAGTTAATTGTTTAAATATTCTGTATATAAGATTAACCATTGGGAAATTTGTAGGTATGTCTGTCTGTAATGTGTGTGTCTGTTTCTTTTCTTCTTTATAATTAAATGCGATCCGGTACGGATGATAAATGTAAAATGATTATAAGTTATATGTTGCCCGCTTATATCCTCTATCATCCATTTCAAACTCAGTTCGGTCGGTTTTTTTTTTACTTCATGTTAAACAAATTTTTCAATCATTTTTGGGCATCTTTTACTATATGAGTTATATTATTTATTATATGAATTAAATTGAGTATTGCTTGAAAATATTCTGAATTGACCAAGTCTTAAATTTTCTGATAAGTATAAATAATGTGGTCATTATCAATAATAAGCATGTTATTTACTTTTACCGTAACATAGACAGTTATTTTCGTAATAATGCAAAGCATTTATAAAACTCCTTGTCACCATTCCATTGCCCCGAAAAGCATCTTATGAATGTGTTTAAAGGTAGCTAACAAGTTACTATTATTCTTTTTTCTTACATAATCAGTTATGTCTTTAACAAACAGTATTTTTATGTGCTTAGTATATACAGAGTAATTACGCTAAAGGCAGAGATGGTAGCAACATTATTTTAGATCTATCTAAAACTAACCTGGAAAATAAATGACACTATCAGTTTTATTTACTTGCCAACCTTAATTTTAGCCAATCTACTTGCTTCAGAAAATTTCAAAATGCCCGGTATCCACAAGAGCTAATTTTTACAAAAAATAAATTAACATATTTTCTTATTTACAAAAATTCCAAATGAGTTTGACCCAAAATAAACTATTTTAGTTAAATTTTAATGAATTAAATAAAATTTATTATTATTGTTTTTTTTTATTATTTTTTTATAATTTATATAAAGTAGTAAAAGATACGAAATAAAGTAATGCTCATTATTCACAATAATTTCTTTACTTTTTTTTTGTGATATTTTAATAATAAAAAAAAAATTACAATAATCATAGAATTAAAAATAGAATAAGACCCTAAAAAATGATGCAATTTATAAATATGGTTTCATCATAATCATTTTATATTATAATATTATGATTTTAAATAATTATTATAATATTATTTTTATTATTTATTTATTTATTTGTGTATAAAATTACTATTATTTTTATATTAAAAAATTGTAATTCTATATTTGTTTTAACAAATGATTTCAAATATATCTTTTACGAAAAAATATGTTATTTATATATTGTTTTGTATCACATACATGGATGGTGTTATGTAAAAGGCGTTCAATTCACAAAACATGAAATTTAGAGTTATCCCACCCAAGTGGGTGAAAACGTTGTTCCCTATAATGTGCAAAAATGATTAAAGCTCAATCACTTGTTCAAAACCTAATAAAAAAAACATTATATGATAGTTTTTACATTTATCACCTATCATATTATTGATTTTGAAGTCAATTATCTCAAAACCAACCAGTGGGTTAACTCTATTTTGCATAACATCACACAAATATTATGTACTTTTACTAAACAAATATGATTTTGTATGATGAGGCTGCTAATGGTCATGGTAATCATTTTCAAATTATTTTCATCTATATCTCCATTTGTATTCCAGCACAATTAGCTGCAAAAGTTGTTATATTTTGTTAAGGTATTTCCAAACTATATCAGCTGATTGGGTACCCGCGCGAAAAGTATTATATAAAAGTTATATGTGTAAAAAAATATGTTGGTACTCCTGCGCGTTGTTGAAAACAGCTGTCCGTTGTCCTCAGTGTTCCCATTCGTCACATAACATATCATACATATACTTGTCATCATACATATACTAGTATATAATTTCAAACGACTTTCAAACAGCGCGCCGGTACTCATGATGGCAACTGAACCATAAAAAAAAACCTTCTGCTGCGGACATGAAAAAAATGCACTTTTTTACGCATATTTTATTAAAAAACTTAACAACCCGATGGTCATTTGTCCAAAGTTTTAAGGAAAAATTTGGAAAAGGAATTGAGGAAAGTATGTGTCGAATTTCCGAACAACCGTGACTATATTGAGAGAGTTCGAAGTAAAAACAGTCGGAATCGTGCATTTTTTTTCACATGTTTATGAAGATGGATGTTAAATTTCTCCAACTTACATAACGATTTAACTCAAAAACGCCATGATGATAAATTCTCAAAAAAATTAAGCTGATTTCCGAGGATTCATTTTACTAATATCAATAATAAATTTTGAAATCGTTAAAAGTATGCCGCGACAAAAAATTACTACTAACTAATTTATAATGAAGATGAGTACATATATCCTTGACTTACCATGGTACCTACCAACAAACTCAATAAATAATAAATCATTATACATCATTGCATACGAGTATATAAATTTGTATATCAGACAAAAAAACGTTTGGTTTAATTCCCAATTTGCTGTATATAAATAATTATTTCTAGAGTAGGTTTCAGTATATTTTGGAACATTCTTACATTTGGCAACTGAGCAGGGACTTGAACCCTGGACCCTTGAGCTCTGCTCGGGTGCCTAATGTGATAAGAATCCAAGATATTCTAAATGCTTCTCCAGAAGTAATTATGGGAAATATTATGACTAAACATACGTGACGTTAATATTATAAAATTTTGCAAAATGATTGTTAGTTTTGTGGACCATAATAATTATTAATTACATATGTTATAGAGTTTATAACGGTGGCTTCTTCAGTAGTACCCAAAAAAATTATCATATTTGTATTAGTAATATTGTAATGTATGAGTAATTTCGTGTAATGAGTATGTTTTTATTAATGTTTATGACGCACATTCAGTCTACTAAAACTATCCATTAAAATACAATTATTCGGCATAATTTGTATAATGCGTTTTTATTAAATTTATAAACAACAAACATTTTTTTTTATATTCATACGCAAGTTTTATAGTAAATTGAAAATTTAAATTAAATATATCAATTAATACAGATTATTTTCTGATAGTGTAAAATTGTATTGTAGTAGCTATTATAAAAATTTATTTCATTGGAAAATATATTTTGTATTGAATCGGATTGTTTAACGAAAATCCATTATAGTTATTAAATAAAACAAATATTTGAAATTTTCGTAAAATCACTTTATTTGACACGTTTCGGAACACAGTTCCTTCTTAAGAAATAAAATATATTATTTCAAAATAAACTGAATTTTTGCTAATTAAATTTTATCCCAATTCCTAGAACATTGTTTGTATTTTTATAAATACGTATTTCGACTGCAATGTAGTCATCATCAGTATGAATTAGCTAATCGTAACTATCTCTGGGATATGAAGTCAGAGATATGTTGCTCGTTGCTAATTTGGTGCGTGTCTCCGTTAGAGCTATGTTGCTCGTTGCCATTTTCAAAAAATAAAATCTAATACCTGAATATCAAGGTTAGCTTCGATACCCTCACTTTAGTGACAAAAAAACGCTGCACAGTCACAATAGGATACCGACCACAAATAGGTGGGGCTCTACACACACCTAATCCGTTAGTCAGTTAACTCAAATAAACCTCAAGTCAGATCATACCCTCAGTCAAATCGTATAAAAGACAGAAGTTTTTTAATATCTTTGTGAGACACGCACCAAATTAGCAACAAGTACACATCTCTGGATCCATATCTCAGAGATAGTTACGATTAGCTAATTCATACTGATGATGACTACATTGTAGTCGAAATGCGTATTTATAAAAATACAAACAAATTTTCTAGGAATTGGAGCAAAATGTAATTTCAAAAAACCTAGAGATCTCTTTGATTATTTTAATAATCTTTATGAATTTTTGCTGTTGCCTAGATTACTCATAGCACAGATAAATTTGAAGTATGAAACAGTTCTCTAGTCATTTATATTAACTGTTTCTAATGACTGCTCCACAATCGGTCATAATTCCTTCATTTACTTTCATGTATATCTGCGTTAAAAGTTAATATATGTGTACCTAACTAACTAACTAATTCGTATAAATAAATTAATTTATTTATAATTATCATTTATGATTATTTTAAATTATATGGTGCAATTAATTATATACAATTATTAATATTAATAATTTTTTTAATTTCACAATCACTTATATAGTCCAAGAAAATTAACTTCTTAAAGGAAAAATAAGTATGATAGGCTAATTTTATCATTCACTTTGTATTCCGATTCTAATTAAATTCTTCTAAGTAAGTGTAGAAGATCCTCATCGCTTTGACTTCTACGCTTTTAATTACGGTGCAATATTCGTCCGAACAGTATGATATAAATATGTGAAAAACGGAGATCTTTTATTTACTAATGGGTAAATGATTTAATTTGCTATGAAAATGAACTTGACAGTTTTTTGAGAAAGAAAAAGTTTGCTAGATAAAAGCATTATTGTTTCCTTAAAAACTCCAGTTTGAATATATTTACGTTTACTTTCACAATCCTATTATATTCTTACTACGTTCCAAAGAAAAAGTTTTGATTCCGGGACTCAGGCATGATATGGAAACATATCTGAAAAAGCCGAAAAAGCATTGCCCGCGGTTCAAAAAATTATTATAGGAAATTTATGTCAAATAATAATTTTTTTCTAGATTTTGACATTTAAAAACCGTCAATTTTTTGTATATTTTAAATTTATTGATTTATTGATTTTGACAATTAATTTATTTCCTAAATTTTGTTAATGCAGATATTTATATAGAAACTATATAATTTATACAATGTAAAATTCCGATTGAATGCCGGTAATTGCCGACTGTAACATAGCCGGTCGTTACTATGAAAACGTGACATTATAATTTGGAATTTCAT
The DNA here is from genome assembly GCA_963920215.1 of Nineta flava. Classification (NCBI taxonomy): domain Eukaryota; kingdom Metazoa; phylum Arthropoda; class Insecta; order Neuroptera; family Chrysopidae; genus Nineta; species Nineta flava. Next base: position 8,059,902 of record OY986042.1, read on the forward strand.
TTCACTCCCAATATGAAATTTGCATAGCCTCGCTATAGATGTTTGCACATAAAAAATATTGGAATACAAGAATGTCTGCTCACTGCGATTAATGATATTGAAGACTCATATGAATACTCAATACGTTATAAAAAAAAGACCAGTTTTATTTGTTCTATATTTTAATGCTTATTTTCCTGGGCTAATATTCTATAATTGAATTATATTTGTAATAAATATTTATAATTTTTTTGGCTTTATTATATAGATAATTCTGTAATTTTCTTGATTAATTAATTTTTTATAGTTTCAGATAAGTTGAAAGTATTTGCTGTGGCGCATTCAAATATCATTCGACAACGACCTCTTGAAATCTAATGATGGCCCCGAGCATCAAAATATCATACAATTTGAATTCCTTATTCCTGCATGGAAAATACTTTAGAAATAAAGGATTTGGAAATTTGTTTTCACATTTATACGCTTTTAGGTTTTGATGCAAGTTCTTAGGTCAGGATTACAAGGTTTTTCAATTGGAACAATTTATATAATAAATCAAGTGAAAATAACAACCAACTGAGTTCTTGCTTAAATACCCGGTATATATTGAATTTATGAAAAAAAGTTTTTTGAGCAACAGTTGTTTATTTTAAAAAAAGGAACATTTTCATAGTCATTAAACTTTTGTTCTATCTCTTACGGCTTCTAAGCTAGGCAGTTTTTCCTATTTTGCCCGAATATGTTCCGATTCAAGAACTTGACCTTACTTTTGAGCTCTAGAACACACAAAACATAAAAATCCTTTCGTTTTAGTTATGATCGTGTTTACAGATGGACAGACGGATTTGCGAAAATGGTCTAACTAAGTCATTTTATGAACACCTATACTAAAATTATTTTTATATACCGGGTATAAAACCTCAATGAAAAATTCCGATTTATTTATGTTTAATTCTCGCGTAGGTTTTTAATGATTAGCTCTCACAACTAAACTATTCATTAAAAATGGCTTCAGTGTAAAATAAATTAGACCACTGTTTAGGTATTGCGCCATAAAGAACTGCATTCCATATAGGATGGAGATCAGTGGTTAGAAATCATTAAGAAAGGAAATTCGCTTGCCTGGTAAAAATATTCAGAGATGACTGGAAACTCAGAAACAGGAGATTTTCGACGAACAGCCTGTAGAATTCGAGAAAGTGTTTTTGCTGGTTTTATGTTATTTTAAAATTTGGTATATTTTTCTGCTGTGATTGTTATTACTTTATTAATAGATTTTTACGAATGCAATGAAAAATACCATTTAAAAATACAAATGACAGATGTCAAACTGAACAAAATTCATCAACATCAGAGTTGAAAGAAACGGCGAAACAATCAACATCCTTAACAACAACATACGCATTGGAATTATTTTACATATGTTTACAGTAAAAATTGACTATTTTTGCATTTCTATAAATAAAATTTTTTAATTGGTTGACAATAATTATTGTGACATTGCACTCACGTTAACAAAATGACTAATACATGTTTGTTGTTATAAATCGACATTTATTAGTATTTTTATCAAACGTAAGCATTAATATAATAAATATAATGCACTCTTATGATCGTAGTTTTCTCATAAATTAAATTAGTCATTTATTTTAATATTAATCAACAATAAATATTATTTTACAACAAAGGTACACAATTTGTTTTTTCTAAATAGATTTTAGTTCCTTATTAAAATTAAAATATGAATGATGTCATTGATATAATGCTTAGCATTTTCTTTTTTTTTATGAACACACGCACATGCAATGTATGACGTGAACAAAATTCTGTGACAAATCATTTTAAATTGACTTATGAATTATGCACACGGCTGATATGAAAAAGATTCTATACATAAGCATTCAGCTCGATGCTTCCCAACATAGGTCCCAAATGGAGGCAATTGGATTGTTCGGGGAGCAATTCTAAACTTGCTTATCTAGAGTTTAAAAACCAACCGCCTACTATGGATATAATTAGTACAAACAGAAGACATTTGAAGAAATTTTTCCGAAATTCCTTCAATACCAACAGCTGTATTTCTTCGATAATTCTCCATAGAGCATCTTTGAATAATCCCTGATGCAAAAAGAAGGGTGTTATAAGTTTGAAACCTATGTGTGTTTGTCTGTGGCATCGTAGCTCTCAAACGCGTCTCTCAGACTCATTTGAGTGCGGTATTTTTTTATTAGATAGCTGATTTCCATGCTGTGGTTCTTAGCCTATGTATGATAAAAATATGTTCAGTCGTTTCAAGATTATCAGCTCTATTCCAAGATGATGTACAGGAAAAAATTATTGTTTTACATAGAAATTTGGTGGAGGTAACGGGAAGTTCTTTTCATGTGTTTCATATTATTGTGATGGGGGGTTTTTTAAATTATACTAGCATTAAAAAAATGAAGTTTTCAGAAGATTTTATTGATTATAAATAGTTTTGTACACCATTATTGACTCAAGCATCCCTAACACAATTTATATTTTCATTGCAGCGGTTTGAATTTGACACATAAACAAGTAATGTGACAACTAACTGAGTTAATTGTTTGAATACCCAGTATATACTGAGTGGTATATCAATGATTGAATTGTTAACAATTCGCTTTCCGAGGAACATTTAATCACAAATTATGAGAAAACTATTGAGTTTATAAAAAAAAATTTCAAACAAAAGTTGTTAATTTTTAAAAGCAAAAGATTTTTTATTATTACATTTTTTTTTCTATCTCTTACGGTTTCAAAGATGTATATTTTCCCCTCTGGCGGGAACACGTACCGGTTTTGTCCATTAACGAACTTGACCTTACTTTTTTGTTCTAGAACACATAAAATATTTCAGCTCGTTATCTCTTTTCGTTCTTGAGTTATCGTGTTTACAGACGGACATGCGGAAATGGCCGAATTAAGTCATTTTCGCATGCGTGACAAAGTTGGGACTAAACTTAATATACCGTGTATATTAACATACACTGGGTTTACAAATATTTCATGTGCAAACAAATTCTTCAAGTAAAGAATCCTATAGGCAGGGGATGTCGCGAGCTTAAAATGAAAAACTGCTTTCTCTGTTTAAGAACAGCTTATCCAACGGTGCAATACAACTTTTCAGTTTGAGAAGTATTTAAAATTGTTTCTTACTTAAATGGTTCGACTCAAACGGGCATAAAAAAAGATTGCCATTGCAAACTTCCAATTACATTTTTACGATGTGAGTAGCGGACAAGAAATTTGTATGCAGACTAGAAATTAGTAGGTTGTGCGGCAGCAGCCGACTTTAATTGGAACTATGCCGATATTAATCAGGAGTTCGTGAAGAGAAACAGCAGAAAATCTTCCCAAGTATAGCCGGTGACTTCGTTCTTGTCCATACGTCGACAGTTTAGTCACATCCAGATACAACAGATAGAGATATGTAGCTTATAAAAACATTTTTAGTATACACAAAAATAAAAAAAAATAAAATAAAAGAATAAAAGTTATATATGTTGTTGGTCCCCCTACCTACCTATACTCGTACTACACAAGATATTATTTTAAAATTATAAAATATTACATTAACAGATAATAAAAATAATAAGCACGTAAACATGAATTGCTTACGTGGTAAATAATATTTAAATTTAATTTACAATTTTATAAAATTAATTTCATCAGCTACTAAACAACACACATACATACATACATACACATACTACATACACATACAAAGAGTTCGTAAAATATTCATAAAGTATCTAATTCGAATAATTGTGTTTTAGAAAGCAATTGTTAACCCACTTACTTCAATGCCCTAGATCTTACATTTGTAGAATCTAGTTAGATTCGCCAATGAAGACGTCTTGGGGGTTTACCATGAATACTTTTTCATTACAAAGTTGTCATTACTGTTAAGAGTGTTAAGGCCTCCAAGCACGATCAAGCAATTTCCGCAACGCCTGTGTTTACGCAAACAAATTGATAGCGTATATTAGAGAAAGAACGAATATCCGGCAACTATCCAGTGTCTGGCCTGTTCGGCCTTAATTTATGCTGGATAGTAGGTCCATATCCGGCGGATAAAATTTTATAAAATTGTCGTTATTTATGTTTAATCAACACCAATTTCTCTGCAATAAGAGGTAATGTTCGGTTTCGATTATCTTCGTTTACCCCATCAAACAAAATATTATAACCGTACGGCCAATGTCGAAAGTGACTCACCCATGCAAACCAATAGTTTCTTCCCTGTGCGCAAACCGCCTTGCGCTAAGGTGCGTGTATACATGTTCCTGAGTGATCAATTGGTCATGACGAATTAAAGGACGTTCCAGCACTGTGTTATGCCATCAGGACAACAAACACACATATACTACACATAGACAAAAACACTGTTCACATATACAAAATAATGTTATTATGAAGAAAATAAATAAATTTAAACTTTTATATTTCGAAAACACACGATTTTTTAAATTTATATAATAAATATTAAGCTTTACCCTCCTAGTTTTAATTTTAAATTCTGTCGAGTATTTTTTTCTAATACAACTGATAATAGTTGGGCGGGTATGAAGTTTTACATGCTTCTAATGAGAGAGAGTGAGAGAGAATGATAACTTGGCTATTAATTATCTCGTGTTCTAAACGGTCAAAAATTCAGAAACTTCGGGTTTTATTAGAAAACGTTATTTGTAGCCTGTGAACAAAAAATGAGCAAAATCGATGTCGAAAAGTGGTGGTATGCTGGAACATCCTTAACGCTTTATTATATAGTTTGTACTGTAAAAACTGAACACCAAGTGAACCAAGTGGCTGTGATATGGACTCCCTGTATGTATACAAACACACCATAATAGCAACATATGAAATCAAATACGTGATGATCAGACATAAATCTTAACTTCTAAAATGTATAACATTTATTATAAGTAAACATTAATATAATATATTATATACAGTAAATATACATTACAATATATAATATGTAATGTACGCGGTGAAACAAATTAAAGTTACACCGACCTGTAACGATCAACAATTCTAACCAACTGACCTGACACTGAACACTACTTCAAGATCGATATATTATACAACTTTTAATGTAATTCGTTTTCGGAATATGATTGGAGCGAACATGTAATAATGTATGTGAGAATGGTTTGAACTAGAAATGAATAAGAAAACTATATTTTTAATAAATAGTATATTATTAACCATGGGACTAAAGTGACTCTTATAATCCCGCGATTGGAGTTTGTTTGGAGGGCTCCGCCCGAAGGAATAACCACTCAAGAGATTAAAGGCACTTTAGTCCCACGGTAAATATACTATTTTTTGCACTTTCGGGACTAAAATGACTACTTTACTCCCTCCAAATAGGTACTTGTAGCGGTGTCGCTCCATCATTAAATTATTATTATAATTTTGTTCATCATTTTTATCTGTTGCATAATAACTATAACTTCCCTCTATTATCACGGTTACTTTGAATGTTAACAACCTTGGTAATTTACATATTAAAATAATAATATTTCATAAATAAAATCAATAAAAATCAATTATATCTTTTTCATGTATTTATTATTTATTTAAATAATAATTATTTAATATAACTAATATCTACTTTACATACTAAAGTGGTACTTTTCTCCCATATGAGAGAAACAGTAGATTTTTTTTCCCATGGGAGAAAAAGTAAATTTAATACGCATCCTAGCAACAAAATCAAAATCGCATTTCTATTTAACAATTTTTATTTTATTTCATATTTTTTGATGTTAAATAGAAATGTCATTTTGATTTTGTTGCTAGGATACGTATTAAATTTACTGTTTTTCCCATGGGAAAAAAATCTACTGTTTCTCCCATATGGGAGAAAAGTACTACTTTAGTACCCATTTGGGGGGAGTAAAGTTGTCATTTTACTTCCGAGAGAAAAAACTTTTAAACGAGACCGTATGTTATGTTATCGGCACAAGGCATAAGTTTTTGTAAGTTAGTTTTTGAACGATTTTGAAAATCTTTTCTTACCCTAAAGAGCCATGAAAAATACTGTCTATATTCTCTGTCAAACTCAAATATTTATAGAACATCTACGATTTTCATGTTGTAATAATCAGAATAATAAATATTTAATAAAGGTAGCCATGGTAACTGAATTTCAAATTCATTGTGATTACTTACTCTGAGAAAATTTGCTTAGTCTACACAGCTCCTATATGAACCATTTCCAACTATAATATCTCGAAAACAGTTAAAAAGACTCCAAAATTGCTTTCGGAACTATTAAAACAGACACTGAAAAAATTATTATTCGATGTTCCCATGTCTTTGTTGAAGTACCAGTGTTTTTAGATAAGATTAACAGATTTTTAAGGTTCTCTCAGAAGTATCTATTGAGGAATGAACATTAACTTGATCCACTTTGTAATTGAGATAGATAGGATTTATAGATAAATAACGTTTCATATTATATTATACAATATTTTAAATATATTGGATGCTCATTTAAAACAATACACCTGAATATTTCTTTAATGGAACATTTTTAGGACAAAACTCTCGAATAAAACTTGTTTTGTTCCAAGTACGTCTTATGGTTTAGGCCTAGATTTAACCTTTATCCTAGCAAATTGTGCTTCTCAAATGGAAACCCATATGTTTGACAGAATCGGATACCTGATGGAAAAAATATATAAAAAATGTCTAAATTAGTTAAGACAGTTTTAGTTATATTTGAGTGCATAAGTAACCATGAATGCGCAGTATGCCTACTTCGAAACTGGGAGGTTATCGGTTAGAATCCCGACATCGGCAGTTTGTCAATTATTAAGAAAAAAAAAAGATTATAGAGGCTGTCCTGACGGTTAATTGACTAAACTGTCGGCGTATGGACAAGAACGAAGTACCCGGCTATGCTTGAGAAGGTTTTCTGCAGTTTCCTTCACGAACTCCAAATGAATATCGCCATAGTTCCTACCATAGTCGGCTTCAGCCGCATATCTTAGCACTAACGAAAATAAAACTTAATTTGACGTTAAGTCTCCATTTTAAAAGCAATAGATGACTTCTAAATAACCTTGAAGGTCTGGATGAGGGACGAGATCGCCATGAGATGTGCCCCTTCGAACAAAATCACTTTTTACTCAGGTCATTTTTGTCAAAAATGCTCCCTTGAATAAATATTCACATGAATTTTTTAAAATGAGACCGCCTGTATATATCTACTAAAAATTGCCTGAACGATTAGTATAGCACATACGTATTATTATTTACCTTCGTCAAACATTGCTTATACATTAAATGTAATTTCCATTACACCATACATACGCGTCACACGAAGGTACAAATATCACTTTAAGGCAATTATATGCAATTTATTGCAGTAAATATTGATTTTAATTTTGACTTGTCGGTAATATCGAATAATTATTTTCGAGTTCATCATTATTCACCAAATTCAAGGATAATTATTAATTATATAGCATGGAACCATGAGAAATAAATCCGCTGATACGTGTATTCTGATTTTTTCGTCAAATTTACTAGGCTCCTTATTGGGTCCTACGCATGTATACCTACTACATCAACACATGCTAATTATTGATTGATTGATTGATTTTATATTAGGGTCTAAAACTATTGCAACTATTGCAGGGTAAATGTTTTTTTACCCTGCTCAGAAGGACGGTAATTTTTTTGGAGTATACAGATTGTGTTGGACAGCTTTTCCTATAGTGAATCAATGTTAAATATTATTTATTACTGCCTGGCCGTCTGGTACTGTATGAAGTCAGTCAGTACACATATAAATAAAGTCAGTCTACTATACTGTATGCGCATGGTTGTTTGTTTGTCATTTAAGAGTGCACATACTAAAGTGTCACTGAAGTCAGTCAGTACACATGTCTCTCATCACATGTGTACTAACTGACTTCATACAGTACCAGACGGCCAGGCAGTAATAAATAATATTTAACATTGATTCACTAAAGGAAAAGCTGTCCAAAACACACAGTATGTATGTATGTCTATTTCTTTAGCATGCTCTGTAGTCTTAATGGCTTGATAGATTTTAACATTGTTATTAGGAGGATATTCATTTTTTTCTTCTACCGGCCTCGTATTCACACCAAAACTATTGGATAGAAATTTCAAGTCAGTAAAGTAGCAGATTTAACGGCTAGTAAAAATTATAATCATAATATTAAAACTATTACATATTTAATTTTTACTGATAAATGACAACTGTGGTGTCTATGCGAGCGAAATTCCGACTTACTATAAACAAATTTAAATTTAAATTTATATATTAAATTTAAAACAGATATTATATGCACTAACCGCTCATAAATTTGATAAAACCGTATATATTATAACGAACTATAATAATAATATTATTATAAACAAAAGCATAGTTTTTTTTTGTTGTTGTTTTTTTAAATGAAACGTTCACTAACTAAACGAGGATCAGAAAATGCCTTATGGAATACATGATCGCATCGTAAAACTTTTATATGACGGTTCCACAAAATATCACCATTCGTTCATTCTTCAGTTGAACAGAAAGCTGGCTGGCTGGCGGCTGTATAATATTATCCATCACATATAAAAGTCATAAAATGACTAAAAATAATATACATTTACACGTACTGGGTGATTTAATATCCTTTTGATATAATTTTAGAAGAACGACATATTATTTAGAGGTAATGGGTCTGTCACATAACAAATAGGTCACAATAGTTGTGGGTGTCAAAAAGTTTTATTTTTATGGGTACTGCTCATAATAATACCAAAATACTACAGTAGTTAGATAAGTCAAACTGGCGGTTAGCGGTTTCATTTTTGTGGCCCTTTAAAAAATTTGGAAAAGATCTTAAAAAATTGTTTTATATAAATAAAGATTTATATGAACATGCGACAACTAATTATTGTATGTAATTAAAATAATTAACTAATGTTTTAGTAGTTAAGTTAAAACAAATGTATCAACTAACTGAGTTAATTGTTTGAATATCCAGTATATAGGTACTAAGTTGTATATCAGTGATTGAATTGTTAATAATTCTGTGTATTCGAACTGATAACAATTTTCCGAGGAACATTTAATCACAAATTAAGAGAAAACTATTGAGTTTATGAAACAATTTACAAACAAGAGTTGTTTATTTTAAAAAGAAGAAGATTTTTTGTTTTAAATTTTTTTTCTATCTCTTACGGTTTTGAAGATGTATATTTTCACCTCTAGCGGGGAAATTTTAGCTCGTTATCTTTATTCGTGTTTTAGTTATCATGCTCACGGACAAACAGATCAGCCTAATCGGCTGAATTAGGCCATTTTATGAACACCCATTCCAAGCATTTATGTCAAGGATTAGTACTTTACTGGGTAAAAAAAGATAAAGTATACTTATATTATTTTAACACGAGTGCGTAAATATGCCACAATCTCCAAAAATAATATATAGGTACTACTAACTCAATCTCCAAATAATAAAAGTTAAATCCATGCGCTTCATCAAATTTAACGCTTCGCGTTGCCTTATTAACGCTCAGCGTCAACAAACGATCGCGTTGAATAACTAACGCTTCTAAACCAACGCTTCAACGCTTTGCATTGACTAATCAGCACTTCGCGTTAACACTTCACGTTAACTAACGCTTCACGTCGCCTAACGTTCCCCATTGACCAACGCTTCGCGTTAAACTGACAATATAACACTTAAAACAATATAACTCTTCACGTTGCCTGACTTACAGTTCGCAAACATTTACAAATAATTCATATTTTATAAACATTGAATAGGTAGAATTGTAAGCAATTCAAACATTAATATACAACTCAGTATATACTGGGTATTCAAACAATTAAATCAGTTAGTTGTTACATTACTTGTTTTAATATTTATTTTTACGTGTTCGATCGTTACTGATAAAAGAAGTTTTTTTTTTCATAAACTACAAATTTTTTTTATTTTTATATAATTCATTATCACATTTAATTCGACAAAATTTTTGTGAATCCTGTACAAGATCTATACCATGCACTTTATTGTCCAGTAACGGTTGTATGTTTCTGTTATTTGTTTTTCTAACAGGTACCACTAAAATAAACGATAACTCGTCTAATAAAAATATTTTCCTATTTTTTTTTATGTATGTTTCATGTGTGTGTACCATATATCTATATATGGTCATATCGTATATGACCATAAAAACCTTTTTTTAGTTTTTAATAAATTCGTATGTGTCCATTATTAACTAATGACACTATAAAATATGAATATTTTTCATTCATGCATTTATTTTTTAGGGATTATTATTCGGTAACAATTTTACATACTTAATTCATCCATTAAATTTAAATAAATGGTGCGGAATGATGGTACACAAACCATTTTGCATTTACTTCTGGCAACAGTATATTTGTAGTGATTCGATATGATTTACAAATAAAATTTAAATCAAACTTTATTATTAAATTCTCGCAATTTTAAAAACATCTAGAGAATATTTAAAATACAAATAAAGAATTCAGCTAAAATAACCGTAAGCTCTAACCGCCTGTAAACCGGTTAAGGCTTAACCTATGCACAGGCAGGTTTTGTTTTATGTTATCAGTGTTATGTAATCAAACTAGGAATCCTTATATTTTCGCAATGTCCGTCTGTATGTCACAGCCGTTTCTGGCATGGTTATATACATTTATAACACCTGCATTTATACAGCTTTAATATTTCCAGAGTTACACACCCCTGCAAAAATTTTAATAAGTTGAAACATTCTAAGTGTTACTGTGAGAAATATTCCAAAAATATTAACTCTTAGAATGTGATTTACTGTTTCAAATACATTTTAGGGAAGTGTACATACTCCACAAATTTACGTCACTTTTACAAGTTATTTTCAAACACAGCTTTGCAGTGCTCCACTAAGCAAACTGACGAATGAAAAAGTGATTAATGTTTTTTTTTTTTTTTTTTGAAAAACAAAACTGAAAAAACTTTTCGATTTTAGAGTATTTGTTTATGTTTTTAACGATTTGTAACTGAAAGAGGCCGTTTAAAGGAAAACAGTGTCTAGGTGGACTATTTTTTGTTATATATGAGATCCTGAATCGTAGCTGATACATTTCTGTTAGATATTCCTTTGAAAATCTTAATGTATGCTCTGCATGGCTTGGTATGAATACAAAAGAGGTTTTTGCTTTGCCCCTTAGTATCAGATTAAATTCAACAAAAAGTATTACAATTTAAACCGTTATTTTATTCACAGAGATTTATCATATTATTATTTATTTAAAGTAATTGTTTTTATGAACCTACCATCTAATACGATTACTAAACAGTCCATGTGATCCATTTATTAAAAGTGCTCTAACTTGGAAGTTGCTGGTTTGATTACCAACACTGGCAGTTTGTCAATAAAATTAATTTAAAGATAAAAATTAATGAGGCGGTTAATTGACTAAACCGTTAGCATATGAACAAGAACGAAAGTAACCGACTATGCTTGTGAAGGTGTTCTGCAGTTTCCTTTCACAAACTCCAGAATATCGGCAAAGTTGCTATCAAAGTCGGCTGTAGTCGATCAACCTATCAATTCCTAGTCTTCATACAAATTCCTTAGAGGTGGGTAAAAAAGGGCCTGGAATGACCTACTTGCCAGGCTTCGGCCCTCTGCTATTTATTACTACTACTGGTAATACGATTACTAAGAATTGCTTCTCCGACAACGAGATGTCCACTATTTAGAATTATCAATTTATATTATAAATTAAAAAAGTGTCAAATATAATGCAGTTACTATAAGAACTCGAACCCGAGACCTTCGTCCCATTTTTTCGGAGTAATAATACATGAATAAAATAAAATGGCCTACCCAGAAGCGGTTAATATCATCGTATATAAAATATATATTATATGATTATTTATTCAAATTGCCATCCATGAATATACAGATAAACAATTTCAATGATTTTTATTAGTTTAACGTGAACTCGTTTATAGCGGAGAAGTTGTAAATCATTTGGCATTATGAGATAGATCAATGTTGTATACTACTATACTACATCGTCTCTCAGTCGTCATAAAATTTTAATTTCAAATAAATAAATTCAATAAACAAATTAACTGTTATCAAAATAAATATAATATTATTAATTTGAATACATACATATATGATTATTATTATAAATATGATACGATAATGTTACACGTGTGTTCTAATAAATAATTCTATAAGTTAAATTACAAAATCAAGGTCATATATATATATATATATATATATATATATATATATATATATATATATATATATATATATGTATATATATATATATATTTACACCGTATAAACAATCATATCAAAATAGATATCAAAAATTGGTTGCTACTGGTTTTTTTTTTTAAAATAATTATCGCATTGTATGCATTTCTTTGAATTATGATGTGCGTTTAGATCATAATATTATATAGTTTGTTTTAGAAAGCTGGAGAAACTATGCCATTATTTTATAATAATTGTTTATTAAAGATGTACGAGCACTAGAGATAGTCCATTTATAAAAATTCTTCAAAATCTTATATAGTACATTCATAAAAATCCACAATAAAGTTCATTATTTTATGTCGTAAGTTAAATGGGGAAAATTCATTATTTTCGGTATGACGAGCCTAAGAAAAAAATATTTAAGAATAAAACCTGAGATTTCGCGTAATTAAGCTAACGCCGATAGCAATACAATTTACTCGAAATCTCAGTTTTTAAACATCGTTTTTAGACCAGTCATACCGAAATTTTATTGGATCAATCTCTATTAATATTTCTGTTTTCTATTGCGTAGTATTTTTTTTTTTTTGTCTTATTTTATTCCAAGTGAATATTATTAAAATATGACGACACTCACGAGTTTCTCTATTAGAGCAACGCATTAAAACTCGAACTTTAACATTAAATAATTAATAAATTTCGATTTTTTCCCCAATTTCCTAGATCAAAATTTTTTGTTTTTTATAAAGACGTATTTCGACTACAAGGTAGTCATCATCAGTATGAATTAGCTAATTGTAATTATTCTCCGAGGAGATGTTTCTTGTTGCTAATTTGGTGACGGACTTAGACCGTCACTACTAATTCACCTCTAATTCATACTGATGATGACTACTTTGTAGTCGAAATACGTATTTATAAAATAACAAAAATTTTGATCTAGGAAATTGGGGCAAAAATCGAAATTTATTAATTATTTAATGTTAAAGTTCGAGTTTTAATGCGTTGCTTTAATAGAGAAACTCGTGAGCTTCGACATATTTTGATAATATTCAGTTGGAATTAAAAAAAAGGAGCAAAAATCGAAATTTATTTCGAAAAATCCTAGAGTTCTCTTTAATATTATTTAAATTAAATAATTTTATCACGAGTCTTTGTTCGACTCTTTTATAAGATTCTTTGCTTGATGATGACTTTTTCGCCAAGAAAGGTTAGATAGATTCTTGTTGCGGCCTGTTGTAGGTGATACATAACCAACCCATCCACTATGCAACTAATTGAACGACACAATTGTACAAGTTGATTTTGAATCATAGAAATTGGTTAATTTAATAGCCTAAAGTAAAACTTACATCTAGATACGAAAATTTAGGTTTCTAATATCGTGATAGCTAATCCAATTATACAAACACATACAAATTTAGCGCAAATACGACCATAAAAAGGGGAAAATATAATATAAAGTAAATTGCTAAATGTAAATATCCTTTATTCGAAGCATTTTGTCGACTAAATCGACTAAATACGACACAAATCAACTAAAAAATTTTTTGAAAAATGAGCGCTACTTTTAACATACATTTCCAGAAAGAAAATAGAAACACGTATTCCCGGAAATACCAATAAAATATGTTGAATAGTTTTACATAAATATATTTATAAATATTAGTATAACTATATATATATATATATATATATATATATATATATATATATATATATATATACATATATATATATATATATATATATATATATATATATATATATAATAAGATTTTTATTTAATAGCATTTGTATAAATATGACAATGGCCAAAGTGAAATAATAATACATTCATTTCTGTTACATATTTTTGAATATATAGAGTTATTATATATGTATATATATTATATATATATATATATATATATAGGAGAGTGCACAGACTATAACTATAGTATGTTCATATTGTTGGGAGTTGTGTGCTGTAGAGAAGAATACGAAAAAATCCGCATGACACAAATTTCCGTTAGTACATGTAAATATGACATCAACGGAAACGTATTTGCAGTATGCACATCGTCATATATTTTCATTTTTATGTTTGAATTTCAATTTTAAAATGGAAATTTACATTCGCATCTGTATAACTCGGACTCCACTGTTGTGCTACACTATACTCTCTCTCTCTCTCTCTCTCTCTATCTGCTGCTAATATACTTTACTCACTGTGTACATAATACAAAGAATACAGTGTACAGTGGGTTTCATTATGGGAGTTGGGGCGTAAATCGTTTACGATCAAAAAGTTTAGAAAAACAAGTTCAAATAACCACTGATTGAGTTAATTGCTTAAATATCCGGTATATACTGAATTTATGAAAAAAAGTTACTTACAATAGTTGTTTATTTTTAAAAAAGGAACATATTTTTTCTTTAAATGTTTGTAAACAATTTGTCTATCGCTATAAACATCCTGCAAAAATGTTATAAGTACTAATTATATTTGCATAGTTAAATGGCCATTTTAGACGTACTAAACGAATTTGAAAATTGAAATCAAGGACGTTCCAGCACTGTGTTATACAATCAGTGCAACAAACCGGTTTGATTTTATTATAGCATCAATACATAAACACACATATACAACACATAGACACAAAACTCTGTTCACATATATACAAAATAATGTTATGTTGAAGAAAAGGAAAAATTTTAAACTTTTATATTTCGAAAACAAAACGGTAACATACGATTTTATTTTTTAAATTTATATATTAAATATTTCTCTTTACTCTCCTAGTTTTTTTTTTAAATTCCGTCGAGTATTTATTCTAATACAATAGATAATAGTTGGGCGGACATGAAGTTTCACATGCTTCTAATGAGAGAGAGTGAGAGAGAATGATAACTTTGATTATCTCGCGTTCTAAACGTTCAAAAATTCTGAAACTTCAGAATTTATTAGAAAACGTTATTTTTAGTCTGTGAACAAAAAATGAGCAAGATCTGTCGAAAAGTGGTGGTATGCTGGAACATTCTTAAAAGTTGTACTTATACCTGTAAACACCCGGTAGTAAGCATGTTGCAAGTAGTGAGTACATTAGTGTTTATGTTTTATATATTACATTTATATATTATATACCTAGTAGGTATTATTATAATAGTACTGTTGTATATTCACTGTATTTTGTGATTACCACCAGGAGTTTTGCTCTTGTATACTATTCCATATAATATACAATACTTCATGTGGATATTTTAAACAATTCTGTGTTTCAATAAAATATTATTTATTCAAATAAATGCCATCCATATATATGTGCACAATTTTATTCTTCATTTTAAACTAGAGTCAAGGTGATGTGACATTAATCAACGTTAATGAGAAATGCAATACACGCTTGTGCCACAAAGTTTGGAAACCGCATTAAATGTGAATTGATCAATTTACATGTAAAAGTTAATAATTAAAGATATTATGAGACAATCTATACAGGTTGTATTTTCAAATACACCCAATCTTGAAACAATGTATAGTGTAGGTATCTATCGCTGTCTATATGTAGTGTACTATGATATGGTGTCTTTGTTACATATACATGTAGACACACTCACACACGACGGACGATATATACATGTTATACATGTATAGTTATATGTTATACAATACTGATTTTAATGTAGTTTAACTGTAACAAAGACACCACATCATGGTACACTTCATATAGACAGCAATAGATACACTATACATTGTTTGCAGATTGGGAAGATTTTAAAATATAAGCTGTATAATATTAATCGTATATTAATCGGAAATTTAACATTCCTATTGTATATAGACCGTGTTCAAAAGCATTTCTAATAGAGAATCAATGTATAAAATATTAACTATAAAACTATACAATACACCTATACAATACACATACATACAAACATCTAAAGAGTGTATATACGTATTGATATACTGTATGCGTATGGTTGTTTGTTTGTCATTTAAGAGTGGGGATTTTGTGATGCACATACTAAAGAAAAAAATTCAATGAACATTTTTAACCCAGTCTCATTACATGTGTACTGACTGACTTCACATAGTAACCACACGGCCAGCCAGTAATAAATAATATTTAATATTGATTCTCTATTGGAAAAGCTTTCCAACACAGACGGTATATAATTATATGACGAGTATATCTCATGATCAGAATATCCAGGGTTGAAGGAAACATAAAATCTTGAATTTCTCTCTTAATATTTAAAAATAATTAAAAATTCGTTACGCAGGAGCTGCATCAACTTTCTTAGAATACATAAATCACTCTCTACCAGTCACAATTTTAGTCTAGTCAATATGAAATGTCGTATATGATATGATTTTGGTATTTGCAAGGTCAATTTTATTAGTAAATGGCATTGGCCAAAAGGAAAGGGGGCATACAGAAAGAAGGAAACACAAAATAGAAAATATCTCTCTCACAATTAGAACAATGTTGTAGAAGTTGTAGAGTAAAGTTGTAGAAAATCACGCTACAATTCATTTTTCTGATCATTTTTTTCATACACATAATGAATTTATCTATATATAAATATTTTAAAACATTTTTCCTTTTGTATTAAAAAATCGGTTTTAGTGACATGTTTCAAACTGTTCATGCATTACCAAACTGTGAGATGTACAGCAGAATGGTAGACTATTTATTTATGTAAATATGTTTGGGTCAAAAATGTACATCACTTTAACCAAAGTAACTGTAACTTATGTTTTCAACTATACATTAGAGACAGTTCTACAATTCTCAATTGCTTCCAAACTTTGTGAAGGAAGTGTGTACATACATAGTATATATACATACATACATATATCTGTACGTAATACTTCATACATTATAATGTATTATTTTAGAAAATAAAAAAGCTTTGAAGATTTATTGTTGACAGGAATGGAAAAAAAATATTGCATTTTTATACAGTTAACAAACTGTCATGTATAAGCCATTTTTCCTCTAAGGTCAGTAATAATATTTAAATTATGTACAGTCGTTATGCTGTGAATTTTACATAAATTATACCTACATATAAAGTCTCATATAAACTGGTCGAAATTCGGGTTAAAAAAGAACAAAATTATAAAGAAAGTTTGGATATTATTATTTTAATGAATTTTTTTGTTATTATTATTTTCAGTTTCTGATAAAGATTCTTCATTACGATGTATTTTTGATGCCCTCGCCTGGGAACTATTTCTAGAAAGTTGAGATCTTGATCTATTGGGCATTTTAAAATGATTTAAAAAATTTAAACTGCCTTCGAACTAAATTATTTGCTTAACTTTTGAACAGGAATTACCTATCGTAATTATATTTCAGTTTAATTTACTTCTTATACAAACGACTTCAACACACCACTTGTGAGAGAATATAAAATTATATACACGTAACAAAAAATAAAAAGTTTGGGGTGGACCACCCTTATCATTTAGGGGTACAAATAGATTACGACCGATTCTCAGACCTACCGAATATACATATTACATTTCATAAACGTAGATCAAGCTATGAAACCTATCTTAATTATACTTCAGTTTAATTTACTTCTTATACAAACGACTTCAACACACCACTTGTGAGAGGATATAAAATTATATACACGTAACAAAAAATAAAAAAAATTTTTGGGGTGGACCACCCTTATCATTTAGGGGTATGAAAAATAGACTACGTCCTATTCTCAGACCTACCGAATATACATATAAAATTTCATAAACGTAGATCAAGCCGTTTCGGAGGAGTATGGCAACGAAAACTGTGACACGAGAATTTTATATATTAGAAGATATGTTAGATAGATAGATAGATTGTAGAGGAATCTTCATGTATAAACTAGGAATTGGTAGGATACGCGGCTGCAGTCGACTCTGATAGATACTATGCTGATATTCATCTGGAGTTCGTGAAGGAAACTACATAAAACCTTTCTTAAGCATAGCCGGTTACTTCTTAAATTTTTTTTCTGCGATCAATATTTACAATGTTGGAACTAAACTTAATATACCTTGTATATTTACAAATATACTGGACATGACAAGTTAATTAGTTAGTGGTTGTTTTCACTTGTTTTATTAACATTTATTATCGAAACAAGTTGATGAACCTGTTCAAAAAAAAGAATTGGTCAAAAAATAAATGTTTAATCCTATTTATTTTATGATTAGACAGGTAAAGTTGAGACAGGTAAAAACATCTACCCATAAATTTTATTACGATTTGTGTATTTTGTTGGATGTTTTGATAGATATTCTATAATCTATATTTTTAAAGTTATGATGTAACTTGTTTTCAATTAATATTGACTATAGAAAAATATATAAGGCGAGTCGATTTCAATAATATTGATATATTTATATGTAATATTGATATATGTATTGACAATGAATTTTTAATTCAAAAATAAAAAATGAAAATAACAACAAACTGAGTTAATTGCTTAAATATCTGGTATATACTGAATATATGAAAGAAAGTTTCAAATAACAGTTGTTTATTTTTAAACAAAGGAATATATTTTGTTATTAAATTTTTGTTCTATCTCTTACGGTTTCAACGATAGGCAGTTTTCCCATTTTGTACAATTTTGTCCATTCACAAACTTACTTTTTAGCTCGGAAAATCAGACGGACGGACTTAGACATAAATTTTTGGCACCTATGCCAAACATTTGTCTGCGATCAATATTTTGAACCGTTACAAACTTGGGACTAAACTTAATATACCTTATATATTTACATGTATACCGGGTTTATATAACTGAAGCACTATGATAAACGAAACGATATACACAAAATTTACCTAATATTTACCTATAATACGGATTACATTTATATATATGTGGTGCATACATACTATATACATTCTCAGTCTATTAAGGATGTTCCAGCATACCACCACTTTTCGGCAGATTTTGATTTTTTTTTTCACAGGCTCAAAATAACATTTTCTAATAAATCAGAATTTTTGACCGTTTAGAACGCGAGATAATTAATAGTAAAGTTATCACTCTCTCTCATTAGAAGCATGTAAAATTTCAGGCCCGCCCAACTATTATATGTTGTATTGCAAAAAAATACTCGACAAAATTAAAAACTAGAATAGTAAAGATAAATATTTATTAAATAAATTTTTTTTTAAATCGCATTTTTCCGTTTTGTTTTCGAAATATAAAAGATTATAATTATTTTTTTTTTCAAAATAACATTATTTTGTATATATGAACAGTAAATTTGTGTATGTGTTGCGTATTAGTGTTTATGTATTTGTTCTATAATAAGATCAAACCGGTTTTTTATCCTGACTATACAACACAGTGCTGGAACATCCTTAATATGGGTGGATTCCATTGTACCCACTCAATAATTCATGAGAGAACGTGCTTTTTTGTCCTAAAAACGCATCCTGTTTAATAAAATGCACACATATTTTCTCTACTAAATGTATATAGCGCATAACATATACAGGATAGACATCACACCACCATACGGTTTTAATTATCTAAGTAAGTCGTACCATAACCAGCTCTTAATTTTAAAAACCAGAAACGAGACTACATATTTATTACATTTACAGTGAACGGGAGCACAAAGTAAGAAGCCGATATAATATAAGCTAATTTTACCAATGCGTTAAATAGCTTAATAATTTGATATTAAATACAATATAATTAATTGATTTTTAAAATATTGCTTTGCTAGCTTAACATTAAGCTAGCAGAGCATGCGGTAACGCACTACAACATTTAATTATCGTCTAATTGGCGTCTAATTATGAGACTAATATAATTGTGTTCTACTCAGGTTGCTCTGCTGGCTTAATGGACATAGAAATTAACTCATCCCTCCACCCATATCATTTACAATTCCCGTTCTATACTCTTTCTATTATATTTCCCTATTTCAAGTATTTAAGGTCCTTTTTCCCAGTACCGAAATTAGCGTTATAGTTTTTGTCTTCAAATTATGGGGCTTTTCGTTCGCACTATGATGATCGGACATATTAGATTAGATTAGATTCGAGTCAGGAGCAAGTCTTATAAAGAGCTTTTGTTCCGCGACCAATTTAATTATACCTACTTTCCTTCAAAGGTGTTCCAGGAGTTTTATATTCTTGATAAACGTTAGGATATTCCTCGGCGATATCAATGAGGATTTAATCTAGCTGGAAATCTGTTCATCCCAAATGATGAGTATCTTTTGAGAGACGAAAGTCTCTCAAATTAATCCGGTCTCCACCTTTTTATGACAAAATCTGCGCTCAGAAACTATTTCCTATGAGCAGCTTTTTATAAGAGCATGTCGGATATATTGAACTGCTTTGTATACCTCCATGGGAAAGGAGTCTCTTGAATTAGTATCATTTGATTACGATCAGAATCATAAGATTAACGTTCTGTCTATTTTAATCAAAACCCAAGCTGCCATCTTAGAATTGAACCCGGTTACCTTTTAGCTTGCATGAAACCTACTATGTCTTTCAATTTCCTACAAACAGCCTTCTGATGCTGCATATTCTAAACTGCAACGTACATTTCTAGGTACAAAACCGCACAGTCTCCATGAACTGTTTGGACAACCCTAGGACTATTCAGGTGAACCACACAATTATTTATAACCGCACAGTTATTATAATGGTTTCGTCTAAAATCTACTACAATTAATTCCTTCATTGATAGCATAAATGATGACTTTGTGGTCAAAATAAGTTTTTAAATAAAACAAATGATTTATTTAAGGATTAGGCAAATTTTTGACATTTCTTTTTCAAAAAACCTAAAGATTATCTTTGATATTTACATTTCAAATATTTTTGTTGTTGCCCCAATTCCTAAAACATTTGTTTGTATTTTATAAATACGTATTTCGACTGCAATGCAGTCATCATCAGTATGAATTAGCATTATAATTAGTATTATGAAATACAAACAAATGTTCTAGGAATTGGGGCAAAAATTTGAAATGTAATTTCAAAAAACCTAGAGTTCTCTTTGATTATTTTAATAATCTTTATTATCTTTGATAATTCTCATTTATACAGTTCTCGGTTCAGTGATCGAATCTACTATGATTGCATAGTTTATCGTACAACAAGGTGTATAGATCTAGTATTTTAAAAGTTTCTGGTCTGCTTTTAACCGTTATGGGTTGCAGTATTGATAGTTATGCTGGTTTGTAATCGAGATACCTTTCTGTATTAACGTATAAACAATAGTTTAACAAAATACAATCCAAAATCACATCATCATGTTACGTAATGAAATCTAAATTGAACCTAGTTTTTGTTGATGTTAAAATATACGTAAATTGGATTTTTGTTTTGTTTTGTTAAGTTTTTGTTTTTTTAAACATTGTTTCAGTTCGAATTTTTGTTGTATCCTTTGTTTAGAACAAGAACAAAACAGAGAATAATAGAATTATATATATATATATATATATATATATATATATATATATATATATATATTGTAGACAATATATGATATTAAATGAGTGTATTATATAGAACAAATTTGAATATAGAAGCTTTTGTACAAATTGGTTCGAATTACTTTTATTTAATTTAATCAGATCAAATTCAATGATTTTGTTTATTTAATGTACCAAATGCGGTGGTTTGTTTTGTCTCGGTAATGAAAAGTGTTGCTACCAACTTTCATTTATTAAGAAATAAGAAATGAGAAAAATCCATAATTAATCTTTAATTCTCTTTTTTATATGGTCATTTGTTCGAGCAAAAACTATTGAGTCGATTTTGATGAACCTTTTTTTGTTTCAAAGCTTATGACGAGAAATCGAAATTTGGTGCAAGTGTCGATAAGTATTTTAAATACTGGAAGCGGTAGGAAATTACATTGAGGCTATTATAATTACACATCCGTTATATTCTGGGTTTATAAATGCGTTCATTAACTAAACTCATGGCATAAATTGAATTTGATGCATCAGTTAAAAAATCAAAATAGGTTAAAAAATTGTTTTATCTTTATTGATGTCAAGTTTTCGCATGTGAATCACTATACAGGAATCAGGAATCACTATAATTTAATCAAAGCCATATTTTGTTTAAGGATGTACGAGCACCGAAGCCTCAAAAAGATTAAGGCTTAATTTTTTTTACATGTGGTTGAAGTGCATATAACTCAATTATAAAAGTTTCAGTTGGGTTACGGGGGCTTGAATTAATTTTTTAATGTTACAAATATTTTGACATAATTTGATATTTTTCACTTGGAATAAAATAAGACGAATAAAAAAAAACTATGCAATAGAATATAGAAATATTAATAAAGAGATTGATCTAATAAAATTCCGTTATGAAGAGCCTAAAAAAAATATCTTTAAGAAAACAACTGAGATTTCGGAAATTTGATTTCTGTCGGTGGTAGCGTACTTACCCAAAATCTCAGATTTTTTTCTTAAATATCTTTTCTTTTAGGCCCGCTATGACTATTAAATTAAATTTTAATTTTAACTTACTACAAAAAATAATATACATTATTGTGGACTTTTATGAATGTACTATATACCATTTTGAAGAATTTTATAAATAGACTATATGTAGTGCTTGTACATCCTTAATCGTGATCTTATCGAACAAAACATCACAACTATACTTAAATATTCTAAACATAAATGTTTCTTGTGAAGATTTTAATTACGTTCTTTCATATTTCAGAAAATATATATTGTGCGATTTGTGGTTTTACAACGTAATAATCGGCAGCAAAAATGGAGTTCTCTTTAAAAAATTATATTATTGATTTGTATCATTTCTATTTAGTTTTCGAAAATATATTTCAAATAAAAATTGTTTATAATAAAAATTCGAAGAACATTTTTTTGATAAACCGAATGGATTCGACACATTTTATCCAAATAAACTGTACAATTAAAAAAAAAAGAACGAACGCCTCTTTTGCTGTTAATAGTACAAGTGTGCAATCCTATGTATGTAAATTTATTTGAAAAAAAGTATTATGCTGATATTTCAATGTTATAATTATTTATTTCAGATTAATCATAATTTATTACTTGATTAAAAATATGCCTCAGGTTTTAATTGGATAATTTTAAACATAGACATAAATGATTCAATTAATATTACATAGTCCAATAGCCTTTGGCAAGTTGTCATTTCCGTCATATAAAACACCCTCAAAATTATCGGTAAAGTAGGAAAGTTAACATGAGTATAACAATTAAAATGACTATACCAAAAAATTTGATTTGTTGGTCACACGAAACCTGACTTGTACACTCCCGTTCAAAAAAAAAATGAGCCAACCTAAACTGAATCAATCTCTCAAAATTTTGATTATTCTTGTAGTCAATGTTTTTTTTACTGATATTGGGATCAAATATATTTGGTGAATATAATAATAAATTTATACATTATACAGAGAGTTACAAAAATGAGAAGTTTTATGAAATATAAGAAAATTAACATTTCAGGTTGGTTAATTTATTTTTGAACGGGAGTGTACAATTTATTAAATGCAGTTGCGAGATTTTTCACTTAGGGTACATCTTGAAATCATTTTTTTGTATTTGAAATAGTTTAATACTATAGATGGCGCTCATATACTACCAAATTCCTTGTTGAGCAATGAATCAGTTGGGTAGATTAACCTAAATATAACTATTTGCGTTAAAATGGACAGATGGTAATATGTTTTTAACGATTATAACTCCTAATCAATGTAGACATTTGTTGCTTATTTTAGCAACTATGGAATGAAACTCATCTAATTAAGTATACCTATGGTATTTACCCCCCACCATAGTTGTTTCTTCTTTCAAAATTAGAACACAATAGTTTTTTGCGTGTTTAAATTTTGGTAAATACGTTCTACAACTTTCCTAGCATCAAATATGAAAATAGAAAATTGATTGGTTAGTGATAGTAATCATACTACGCATTTTATAAACAAAAAGTTGGCAAAAATATCACTTGTTGGTATCCATTTACATAACGAATAACGTACTGTACCGGATGGCCCGCAGATTCCGAAATTACGATGACGTTTACTTTTTCTACTTAAATGTAAATATTAAAATAGTAAAGAACCATGGCGGAAATTGAATTTAATTAATACAGAGATAAAAACATTATGATGTTGGATTTACGATAACTGCCATTAGGTTCGAAATCGAAAACATATGAACAAGAGTTAATGAACAAGAATGAACAAGTTAATCTTGATATTTTTTCAAGAGCGGCTTAGGAAGCGTAGTGGAATTTAGAAAGTTGTTGAAAAGCGCAAAAAAATGTGTAATAATTCAGCATATTTTTTGTTAAATGAGACATTCGAAATAATGACATTTCCAAAATCATTTTAGCAATCAGGTTTAAGTATCTTATTTCTAACTTTTTTGAAGATACAGTGCCAGAGTAAATATACCTTTGCGAACTAGTCCAAGTGGCTGAGCGGTCTAAGGTGTCATGTCTGCTTGGAAAATTGGAAGGCTATGGGTTCGAATCCTGACATCGGCAATTTGTCAATTATTAAGAAAAAAAAGGGCGGTTAATTGACTAAACTGTCGGCGTATGGACAATAATGAAGTAACCGGCTATGCTTGAAAAAGTTTTCTGCAGTTTCCTTCACGAACTTCAGATGAATATCGGCATAGCTCCTATCATAGTCGGCTGCAGCCGCATATCTTACCAATTTCTAATCTATACTTAAAAAGTCCTTCCACTACACTGACATCCTCACTTCCTTAGGCATCACAATGCACCTTATGGTCGAAGAGTACCCCTCCAGGGTAGCCTCTACAATCTATCTATCTACCTTTTTGAAGTAGTAGGCAGTAAAGTGGCGTTTTTTTTCGAAATTTAATAGTTGTTGTGCTGAATTTATTTATAACAAAAGTCTAACATAGTATTTATAACGAGAAACTTTTATTCGAAATATCATTTCGAAAACTAAACGAATATTGACGACAATTGGTAATACGGAACAGTCTCGTACGTTTCAATCGTAGAGCCTGGTGACACACTGTACAGTACAAAATGTTTTACGAAATGCAATACGGTTAAAAATGTAAGTTATAACGTAGTAACAAAATTATTTTGGCAAGAATACACTAACTAACTATCTTTGATAATAATTAGAAACATTATTTATTACACCTAAAATAACATAATATATTCCACATAATATATATATTTAAAATAAATATCCATAAAAAATGAATGTAAATATATCGTATCTATTTATTTAACTAAAAAATATTAAATAAATAAATAGTAAAAATTTTAATCCAAGGTAACAGAAAATTTAATAATATCATCAAATACAATTGACGTATTTTAACGTGACTGAATATAACGTCAACATTTGTATTTCTGCACCCATCTTGTTGGTGTTAATTCACCAGGAAGATATATTTCTATATTAATATGATTTTTATCGATATATATATATATATATATACAGTTGTATTTTTTTAAACTACCGTATTTTTCATCTCCGAAAGTATTATATCGCTGGCTTACACCATTTTTTCCAATACATGGTCTATGATATAGCATTAGAATCTATCACGTGTTCGAGTACTGCCTTTCATCAAATTTTTGACGATATCTTGTAACCCGCACATCTAATGAACTTTATTTAAAACTATTTATAGAGAATAGTTTTTGGACCCTCAAATAAGATCAAGGCTCCAAATATATTTAATTATAATTTATGTGTAACGCACTAGACAGCAAAACTAAAAAGACGGGAGACGAATATTTAAACCGTGTATTTTAGTTTTTTGAAAATATTTATCTTTTCAGACTAAAACTATTAACTAAATTTTCCACATTTATCACCGCTTCCACCGAAATCCTATTTTTATATTTAGATATTGAATCAGAAGTTGCAAGTTGTGCTTACAGATAGTTATTCTGAATCAAGCTTACTAGCTTGAATAGCTTTATTTAAAGCTTGTTAAAAAACACTATTCTATTAGTTACTATACTGTCTTTGATACATTTGCTTTGACAATCAGGCAGAAACTGTCCGTTATTTCAAATTAATCCTCGTTTTTAAAGTACAGCTGGAGTGCGGCTTGTCTATCCCGCAGTCTTTTTTACTTAGAAGGTCCTTTATTCAATCGTAATATTATCAAGCGCGGATTAGGGGGTTGGGGGTCATGTTCTGACCTCCTCCAAACATTCAAATTCTAGATCCATGCCTGAATATTATTAGCAAAGGGCGTCGGCACATACTGTACGAGGTCTACGAAGTCTACGCATTGAATGTGATTGTCCACTCTAAAATATTTGAACTGCACCATAATAATAACAATAAATGATGATGTTTAATAAAATAGGATTGTGCAAGATATACCTATAATAAATCAAACAACATTTTTAATATCTCATATTGAACACAACACACAATGTTCAACATTAATAATATTATATACCTTTACTTACTGACTTAACCAACAAAACAGCTTAGTAGCTTAACTCACTTACTATAGAACTACTTAGAGTCTTAGACTTGAGAGAGTGGAAGACTACAGTGAAGTAATAATAATAATAAGTGAATGTATATTCTCTGTTAAGTGTAATGAAATGCGTAAATGTGATAGCGATTAATTGGCGCCACCCAATAATACACATATAAAATATATAATCATATATATCTATAAACATATAATATAAAGTGAGGACATTGAAGTGAGTATGTCGAGCGACGAACTAGCGGGACTCTCGTGGTAGTCTAGTGACCTTCGTTGAAGACGAATAAACAACTTCTTGTATACACACACACATATATTATTATTATTATTATTATTATTAGTAAATGTTTATATACATATATTACATTGTATTATTTATTTATAAGCATATGTAAATATAATGATTGGTAAAAATTTGTTGTGGAAAAAATTTTATCATAACCGACTTCAAAACACAAAATACAACAAAATTGTGTTAACCTTATATCGGGCGCATTTGATATGACAGACACAGGACTGCCGATTTTATCACTTTGCCTTGGACTTATGCGGTGCTTTCACCTGGTATTCCCAGTAGCTGTTTCGTTCGGACTACTCTATGCAACCCTTTCATTTACCGACTTCAAAACACAAAATACAACCAAATTGTGATAACCACCCGTCGGACGCATTTTATATGACAGGCACAGGACTGCTATTTTATCAATTTGCCCTGGCCTTATACGGTGTTTCCACCTGGTATTCCGAATAGCTGTTTCGTTCGGCCTATTCCATGCAACTATTTCAATTAGTTTCACCTTAACTTTCATTACGGAAAGCATTTCACGTTTTGTTCAGTTAATTGCTCCCAGTTTTGTCACATTTTTGAAGGGGGTCCTATCCTGGAAGATTAAGTGAACCTATCTTGAACATTTTCAATATTTCTTACCTTTACTCTTTTTGTCTAACGATTTTTTTACTTTTATATTGCAAGTTAATATTGTTTACTTTATACGACATTTTGATAGTAGGCCAAAAATTTTATTTGTTCAACTAATTTTATGCGAAAAAAATAGTTTTTTCCAGAACTTTATGTTATTTTTTTGATACCCCAAATATTGATGTACATCACTGGGAAGTTGAATAAAGGAAGATAAACAGGTGTTTATTATGCTTTTTTCAGCAGTCAACGTATTGCGCCCTACAGAAGGTTAAATAATTACGTATTGCGGCAGGAAGGAAAAAATATATAACGCTTCGTTAATTTGGTATCCAAAAACAGCATATAAACAAGTGATCAGCGATTGGATGAATGTTAAATACCGTGATCACTGGGAAAATATACCGCAGCAAAAACTCGGGAAAATACTGTTTCGAAATGCATCTTAGAGGCTATCCATCGATGAACTTGGATACAACTTCGGAAGGTTATCGGGTTCATCTCCGGACATTATCAACTACGAAAGCATCTACACACAATCGGACTCCATAACGGATCCATTATGTGCAGACTGTGCGGTGAGGAGAAGGAGGAAATATCCGACCACATCATCGTTTACTGCGAATCTCTCGGTTACAGCAGATACAAGATATTCGGTGCAGATCACCTCGAATGTATGAACCTTCAGGAAACCTTGATAAGCAAGTTCCTGGCTATTGCCAAAATATGGGAGAAGCGAATCACATCAAACTGAAGTAGAAAGGGGAGCACATGGACCGTAAGATCGATATGCAATACTTTATATACTCCAAGATCTATATCTATCTATCTATCTAATTTGGCAACTGTCTCACTAAACTGATGCTCCACTTATTTGCACACGAGCAAATGTCTCCAAATTAACAATTAGATTAAATCAATGATTTAAGGGTAAGAAAGGGTAACATGTGGTTCATAAAAAATTTGGTTGAAAAAAGTGTTTCATGTAAAAACCTTCATTTTTTTTTTGAAGCCGGTTAAAAGAGAAAGACGCAGCATTTTATTTTCTAATATGATTTATATCAGTTTAAAAAAAAAAGAAAACAATTCCAATATTATCATCAACCATCTTTAATGTTTTGATACTTTAATATTTTTACCTCTACATGCAGTCTCTAAATAACGGAGTTTATAAAATTGTGGTTATATTTATTTTTGTATCGAATAAATTTTATTGAGTTTTTATCCAATCTTTCAACGTTTTGAGGTTCAATTATACCAAATATAACAGTTTTTGGTCATTTTCATATCTCAAGAACAAACGGTGACTGGTCACGTTTCATAATTTAATTTTGAATCATCTGACCTTGAAAAGTAAGATTATGTTTGACAAAGAGTGAAAATCTTTCGACAACCAAAAATGAAAAAAAAATGCAAAATTTTTATACAATTTGGTCCAATAATTTTCTGTACAAAAAGATTAAAAGAGAGGGAAATTAAACTCTGCCAAAAATAGAATGAATTTCGAGTAAAAAAGATTTCTCGACATGTTCCGTCATCTTTATTAAAGTGTATACATGAAAGCTATATCCAAAATTTATTGGAATTGGAATCAACTGTTTTTTTTTTTTTTTGGGCCCACACTACAATACTATATTGTAAGGGCTCTCTCTCTCTAAAAAATTTCAAAAAATTTTGACGATTTTGGTGATTTTCAATCTTTATTATGGAAACATACAAAACTGAAAATAAAACAATCCAGAAATAAAGGGCAGAAATCGAAACAATATAAGTGAAGTAACCTGAACAAATTTAAAAAAATGATGAATTTTTAGGATGAAGAATCTCTTGCAACGTTTTTATCGGAAGACCTTCATTTTCATTCTTTATATAGCATTTATGTTTCATAATGTGTATTGCAGCACAAATTGAAATATTTAACCGTTTTGAGTGCCAAAAACCTGCCTTATGGACCCCCACATACTTTATCAGAAGACAACAAAAAAGTTACATATGTAATTAGTATTATGTTAGGCCCGTGGAGCATTTTATTTTGATTGTAGTGATTTAATTTGTAATTAATGATAGAATGAGTAAAACATATTACAACGACCAATGTGCTAAACAAGAAAATCAACAAATATTTTATTGAAAGTGAAATTTACCAAATGAATAAAAAGCCTATTTGAAATGTTTTTGATTTGAAAAATTTCATTCAATTTGTATTTGAGAACAGAATAATAATAACAAAAATAACATAAATTATACATTTAATTTGCAATTCATTACAGATATTTAATCAAGCATAACATTAAATTATTACAATTACAAAATCCTGTAAATAAATATCGACTATACTACAATAAATAATATATATATATATATATATATATATATATATATATATATATATATATATATATATATATATATATATATATTTATATATATATGAATATATATATATATATATTGCAATAAAAAATTATTTTAAAACTTTATTTTTTGTCAAGCAAAAACAAACATAAATACCAGCTCCTGAGAAAATTGATTTCATTTCTATGGTAAACTCGTAAGTATGGAGTAAATTTATTAGTGGTTTTTGTTTTCCGGTTAGAAAATTGGTAGCTTTGGAATTGGAAAATAAAATACAAAATTTTATTTCTTAATTTCCTCTTTGAACCGCCAAAACTACAGCTAAAAAATTAGACCTCATGTATGCATTTGGGTAATTTGATATTATGCAAAATTTTTTATTTCGTGCATTTGTCTTTAAGAAAAACGTATGTGATAAACAGACAGGTAGACACCGAGATGATTTCGAGGTTATTTCTTTTGGGCAATTTTGGCACGGACTATTCAACATTAATTTTTTTCAAAGTTCATTGGGACGAAAACCATGACAATGCATAGCATATTTGTAATCTTCGAAAACATTCTTTATATTAGTAACAATCTCATGTGATACGAGTCAGAAATTATATGCGCGTCAATGCGCGCATATAATCTGCTTGACAGACCCAAATTGTTAAGTTTTACAACAAATATTGTTCACACGCCATTCATGGAATATTGAAAATTCAATTATATACAAAAATATGTATGTCACATGCAGAAAAATATATTTATTTTAGTTTACTATTATAATATAATATATTAATAAACTATTGCAATCTAGTCATAAAAGAAAGATTAATAACCCTTAAAATACCGGGGCTTTTTCGCAATAGCGAAAGATTCTTTCAGTCCGCCGTACATCGTCAAAACTCGAGACTGGGAAACTAGTGGATAATAAAGCACACATCTGTGTTTGGGATCTGCAATTATAACTATTGAGAGTATCTCCAGGGAATGCTATAAGTATGGGTTACTACTAATAAAGACATATGTAACGAACTTCTAAACCAACTGGATTCTAGCTAGAGCACGGTAGTGCGACATGCCGAGTTTTATAGTATGATCGTGATAGTCTAGTCTAAAAAAACCATTCTCATATACACGTAAAATTTCTGTGACACCAATAGTGATGTGTTCCATAATTTTCGTAGATACTTAAATACTTAATACTCAGACATAACACATGCCAAGAATAGCTAAAAATTCCCTATTTTATTAATTTTTAACTTTTTAACAAAAAGGGCAACAAGCGTTTTCTTGGTTTCAAAAAATTCATAATAAATGAATGTATCAATAAGTTGTTTTTGAAAAAAATCTACAGAAAAGTTTTCAATTTATGATGTTACAAGTAATGTAACAACTAACTGAGTTAATTGTTTGAATACCCAATATAAACTGAGTTTGTATCAATATTTTCAAGCGTTACAAAGTCGGAACTAAACTTAATATACCTTGTATATTTACAAATATACTGGATATAAAATGTGCCACTTTCAGTCAACTGGTACATCTAACCCATGCAAAAGGTTCCAACTTTGATAGTGAATTTTATCTCTTTTAGTAAATGGGCAAAAAATTTCAAATTTAGCAATTCTTAAGGGAACGGTTATTAATAACTAAACTGAAAATTTTATTACATTCTTCAGAAAAGTGAGTTTACACAGTGACATGCGTAAAGTGTGGTAATAATAAACTCTTGTGTAAGTCAATTGCAACTTCTTTTTTTTTTTGTATATTATAAAGAACATTCAAAAAGATGTCAATATCAAGTTCAATTTCAGTATTTCACATTTACGTGTTATTTTTCTTCCCAAATATAATTCTTCTAAGTCAATAAATACACTTATATTTTGATTTATTTATATTGTGCGTAGTATAACGGTATGTATTGATTCGTTTTCGACATAACAAACAGGTACACATCTACATGCTACCTACTACCATAGGTAGATAGAAATTATTTCATCCAAAAAGAAATTGAAAACATTTGTCCTTGATAACAATTCAAATAAAACATATATTTTTATATCAGATTTGTATACATTTATATATATATAATAGATCTTCCTATCTCCTTATGGGATGTTGGAGACCACTCTTCTCCAGGCTGTTTTGTTTTCTGCGGTTTTGGTGATATACGTATATACGAAAGAACTGCACGACAGTTCTCGATCCATTTGAATCTTCGATTCCCCATCCTTCAGCAAACATTTTTCGTATAACAATGATGGTAACAATTGTGCGAGTTTTTTTGGATTTGAATATTGAAATAGATTCATTTTTTAAGAATTTAATTTGTTCTTTGATTTCATGTGATTCGAATGGATTCGAGATCCATCTTTTTTAATAAGAATCGCCATCGCATGGTTGACACAAAAATAGGACAGTTAAATTTCACTACTCCTTTCAGAAGTATGAAATAGTACGCATAGCCTAATAATAATTAAAATCCGGTAGATATTTATGATGCAATCGGTATATTTGAACCATTACAATTTGTAAGCTACACAATGTTCTTCGATATTAGCCAGAACCTCCTTTGGCAATATTAAATTGTGCTATAATTGATGTTAATTTATTTACTCATATTAATATATTGTCATTGATATGTTGCAATTATGATAAGATCATAATTCATGCACATATATATATATATATATAATTAGAATCAATCATATTGATAAATTACTCGATCAGAATTTCTACTTCCACAATGGAATGAAAGAAAATTTTCAGGATTCATCAAAGGATCCAGTATGTTTTTGTCACAAGTTAAAATTTTTCTAAATATGGATAACAAAAAATAAGCAAAAATTAACTTGTCAACTAGGAATCCAGGCCCCCTCTGGATATTATCTAGTCCAGCATGCTTACCGCTACACCAAAGACGACTCTGACGTAAGAGTCAACTTTTTCATATCATTGACAGTATTACTTTTGCTGTCAAATATCACCATTATTATTCATATATTTATTATTTGTGTATATACATACGCATCACAATACAATACGTCAAATTCCATTTAGATTACGTAAGACAAATACGAAAGAACCGGCGCATACTCTATAGATAAATGTCATTGAATTGTTAATTAAATATTGATAAGAAATAATTAACTCAAAATAAAAATTCAATGACATTTGTCGATAGTGTATACACCGGTTTCTCGTATTTGTCTTACGTAACCTATATGGAATTGTATTGTGATGCTTATGTATACACAAATAATAAATATATGAAAAATTTATCTACCTGAAAATCAAATTTTAATTCGCGGCCACAGTTTTAAATCGTACGAATTGAAATTTATTCGGCGGAAATTCGAGCAGTTGACGGATTTCTTTAAAACAATACGACAATAATTAGAAGTGGGTGATAAGTTAGTTACAAGATATAAAAAACATAGTTCCAACATGTCAGGATAATAAAAGTGTGTTAACAAGACCGTTGTGATTACACGGTGAAGGAATTATATATAAATCTGTTCAAGCATATCTGCACACAAATTTTAATTGATTTCATGACTAAATTCTACGCCAATAGAATTTAATCTACAAATGAAATCACATCTTGGTATCACCACCGACCGACCGTATACCAAGTAGAAACAAAAGCTAATGAACTCAATCAGAAATACATAATTAAACATAGTGGTTTTTGTCTTGTCCATCTATTCACTTGCAAACGATGATCATGACGATGACACGATGATGATGACGCCGATGATGGTTTCAAACAACAACCCATTTATGTGAAAATGTATATATAGTACAATCAATAGAGAATATTGCGCTGCATTCAAGTAGTATAGGCAGGTCTGTTTTGGTACAAAGCTTCCAGATTTGCCCGCTAGAGTGTCAAGTGGCACTGCGATCGCTTGGTTCTTATCGAATGTGGTCATCATTTCAGATGACTTCCTGGAGTGGGCGTTTCCGGGTTATTATCTTGGAAGACGTCATCCGGCGTCTTATCACAGGAAATCGTTAGATAACCTTTGGCATGTTAGAACTAGTTATTTGTGCACGAGCGTTTCCGGGTTGTTATCGCAGGAAGACGTCATCCGGCCTCTTATCCCAGGAAGCCGTTAGATATTTATCAGAAAGTGGCGCGTGGGCGTTTCCGGTACCGTTGGCGATAAAATAGTATTAAAGAGATGCTCGCAACCATTGAAGTATTAGTGTATTGAATATAGTGTATTATTACAGGAGTTATTTTTTTAAAATTAGGTTCAGTATCACGTACTGAAGTGTCGCCATTTTGAGAAAAACTATATAAAACTGTAAATATAGGCCAATATCTCCATTACTGTGCACTTTTGGCCAAAAATGCTTATCATCCTACTTGTAGATAATTGGATAATTTTAAACAATAAAATGCTAATAACTTTACTTTTAAATCTACAAATTACCTACAACTATTATTCAAAACTTTTTTGTCTAAAATTAATATTTTTAAAATTATAACGCGTTTAATGTTGCACTTCAGGGTGCAAGGTTAATAAAAAAATTCAATATATAAATAGTAATAGTTGTATAAGTGGTAAACGGTAAGTGATACAAGAAAAATTATGATACAAAACAATAGCAAATTCAATTATCTACAAGAAAGATTATAACCATTTTTGGCCTAAAGTGCACAGTAATGGAGATATTAGGCCGCTACAGTTTTTCTCAAAATGGTGGCACTTCCAGAGTCGAAATTTGTAAGCATTTTATTCAATTACATTTAGTACGTGATACTGAACCTAATTTTTTTTTAAATAACTACTGTGATGTAATGCAATGCGGACAAGAGTAACGAGCTTCTCTATTAACTGTACTAATACAGATGACAGCCATCACAAGCTTCACACAAGGCCTGTACACATTTACTATATGTACAAATTATTATTATACTTCCCCGTACAATATTGTGTTGACGACATTCTAAGTTCTTGGTAAATGTGCCGCTTTAGACGCCACCACATATATAGTATAGCCACTTTTAACACAATTATTGTTTATATATATTTTTTCTAGTCTATTGTTGCTTAGAGTCTCTTCTTAGAAGTACTATGGAATCTATTAGTTTTATATGTAGGCACTATTTTCGTATTTTAATTTCCATTTATATAGTTAGTTAATGGAGTCGTGTATTTTTTCCCGGGAGACTATCAGATAAGGTATCTAAAATAACGACTCTACAAAAGGTAATCAATAACAACTTTAGGTATTTGAAATGAAATTTCAAAAATTTGTTCCAATAATTCCTAGATAACTTATTTGTAGTATAAACGTATTTTGATTACAAAGTAGTCACATCATCAATGTGATTTAGCCAATAGTATTAATTCCCCGGAGTATGTTGTATCAATAAGGTTTATCCTGTCAATTGTATTTGGTAAATTGTGTTTGACCATTGGACGTCTAAAATATCTGTTTAAAATTTTAAATGTTCTTAAATTATTGATAATGGTATTATTTTTCTCCAAAAACGATAAAGCTGACGAAATACAAAAATCAGGTGCTAACGATATACAAAATTTGGAGCCTTCGTCCGATTTCAGCTATTGTACTTTCTAGAGCACCGGACCACAAAACTAAAGCCTAAATCATAAGGAACTTTTTAGGATGTGAGGATGTGAGTGGAGTGGAAGGAACTTTTTGTATAAGCGAGGAATTGGTAGGATATGCGGCTGCAGCCAACTATGATAGGAACTATGCCGATATTCATCTGGAGTTCGTGAAGGAAACTGCAGAAAACCTTCTCAAGCACAGCGGGTTACTTCGTTCTTGTCCATACGCCGACTTTTTAGACAATTAACCCCCTCTGTTTTTTTCATAATAATTGACAAACTGCCGATGTCGGGATTCGAACCCATAGCCTCCCAGTTTCCAAGTAGGCATACTGCGCAGACATAACGCCTTAGACCACTCGGCCACTTGGACTGGTATGAGGAGTTTATCTCAATAGACTATTTTATGACATTTATCCTACACCGTGGGTCATAAAAAATAAAATGAGGATAATAGCGAAAATCTTTGGAGACAACTTTTGGTTCACGTTTGGTTCAATATCAATCACGACTATTTTATTCTATGGTGTTTAACCTTTCCTTTTGAGTCTATGGCAAATTTTAAATAGTTGGATAAAAATATTCTTTGATGTTAGTATTTTTCAATTTTTTATTTGATTGACAAAACAAAAATTTCAAAAAGCAAGTTCGTAAACAAATTAATTGCTTTTGTGAATTCTAAAGTCAAAATTTTCATTACAGTCTCTCGGTTATGCTTAAGTTTACCGCTCCAAATCATTTTCAGTTTGTGATTGGTTTAATGTCCTATCATACATACAAAATAAGCATTTTCTCTCTCACATTCCTCTCATGTTTACTTTATTGATATTTTCACTACCCTCATAATTATCTTGCATTATTTATTAATAATCCCTTAATGAAAGGATATGATTACTAATGAATAATTTTAAGTCAATCTTCAGTCTAAAGCGAAGAATTGAAGTATTTTAGTACACATTTAAATCTCCCAATTAAGAAATCAATTACATGATTTAATAATTTATAGGTAACAATTAAGCAAATGAAGCATCATACAAACAGCTTTGGCGTGTTATACTTTCGATAATTATTTTTTTTTTAAATAATGAAATTATAATACAAAATCCTGGGGTAAATGTCTCACGACTTCTATATACAAACACTACTATATCGCATTTGAGTACGTTTTGAGTACCACGTTTTGAATTCTTAAACAAAATAGATCAAATAAAATATAGGTATGCGTATACACTGCACAGCAAAAATTATGGCACACTTCGAAAAATTCATCTAAATTATTTTCTTTGGAGTTTATTTGCATATCAACTACATTTAAAAAGTTTTCGTTGATATGGGTATAAAATTGCAAATACAAAACCGTATAATTTATGGGAAAAAAATTTATATGAAAAATTTGTATGAATTATATAATATTCGAAAAGCATGTCATTCTATTTCGAGGTTTTTTGAAGGAAATAAGTTTTTAACATTGGATATTACATTGGACAAGTTCATGCCCGAGATGTTATGTTGGATTTCACTCTGGGCTATGTGCTGACTATCTCAAATTCTGAATTACGGTAGTTTTGTTTTAATTCACATCCTTCGGAATCGTTTTCCTTTTCCTTCTGAAACTGTCTAATTGCTTCTGATTCCGTATGGATCGTTGCAATGAGTGCAAAAACTGTTATAAGACTTTTTCTAATGAACTTACGACCAAGAAGACCAGCTCTATCACCAAAGCTCATTGTATATCATCGAGGGAGTAAGAGTCCCCCGAATAGTCTCCATCACTAACCCACCTTCGAATTGTACACTTCCGGTAATATTACTTCCGACAGACTCATGCATGTCCATTGGGCACGTACAGTGCATATCGAGGCCCAATTGAAAACAGTTAGCTCTTCCATTTATTTTCATTCCACATTATGAGCTTTAGGCGGAATCCTAAATGTTTAAAAGATAGGTAATACCATGCGAGTATGATAAAATATTCGTATAGCCTATATTGATGCAATCATCAGTATGAAATAGCTAATCGTAGCTATATCAGGGATATGTAGCCAAAGATATGTTACTCGTTGCTAATTTGGTGCGTGTTTCACACCAAATTGAGTGAGACATGCACCAAATTAGCTGGGAGTAACATATCTTTGACTCCATATCTCAGAGATAGTTCCGATTAGCTAATTCATACTGATGACGACTACTTTGTAGTCGAAATACGTATTTATAAAATACAAATAATTATTCTGGGAAGTGGGGCAAAATCTAAAATTTAATTTCAAAAAAACCTATAGTTCTCTTTGATTATCTTATTGTTTGGATGTTCTTTGTTTTTTTTTTTTTTTTTTGAGATATCGTGTTCATAGACATGCATCCATTTGTTTCTGGTATCACAGGACTTCCTATAACGTAAGGATTCAGTGTAATAACTCAACTTTGATTTACAACATCGCACGTACATAACCTCTCGTTATACATATTAATGTGTATATATATATATATATATATAGAGGTTCAAAATGTTTTCTTACACACTTGATATGAACCCATATCAATAAAACAAGAAGGTAAATTTTAAAGCTGTATTAAAATATAAGGTATCTATCTATCTATCCATGAGCAAGCAGCACAACCAATCTGTTACAGTTCATTGGCCATCACAGTGAAGTACAACATGAACTCTTGAGTCTTGTGTATACCATTTATTTTAATACTTCTTTCTGCTGCTCTCAATAATTTTTAAGAGAGTTCATTTAATAATGATAATAATAATAATAATAATAATTGTATTCTTATTTTGTGTGATATTCTTTCTATAGTTGAAAAAAAAAATTAAAAACAGATAGTTCAAAATCTGCTATGAAACGCTCACACGACCACCATATATATACACGGTGTTCTTTAATTCTTACTTTCGAGTTTAAATTCTTTAAAGTCTAAGTGTATTTTGAAAAAAAAAAAACAATTTCAATTAATTTCGAATTGACGAGGCACCTTTTAAGTAGACTAGTCTCTAGTTTTCAAAACATTAAATGGGAAGTTGGTAGTGTGGGTAGATCAGTCGCCCCCTGCATTTTTAGCAATCAATAAACTTAGCAATAACTGCAAAAGTATTGTCAGTAGAGAAACAAGTTTTAGACAAAAGTTATAGATAATTATATTATGTATACGTTAAATAATAGGTAAAGTTCAATAAAAGTTAACGGTTAGTGAGATAAAGACGAAAAACAGACGAAAATAGGGAAGTTTGTGCCTTTCGAAAAAAATAACTGGGAAAATATTAATGCTAGATAAAAAAGTTTCGAATAAAAACGTTAGAAAATTTAATTTGTAAGAGAAACGGTTTCTATAGTTTTTTGCATAAAGTAAAACGTTCTCGAGATATTGAACGAAACGCGTTTTTCGCGATAGTGACGCCACTGACACTCGGGCAAACCCTCAAATCCGCCATTATGCTCAGAATACACCCTTTTAACAAATCAGACTACAACAAAAATTACGCAATCTTTTGTAGATTTCGCTCTTTTTGATTGATTGGGCTATAAGGCACATCATGAACATCCGATGGCCGAAGAGTATTTCAAATGCAGAATATTTGTCGTAAAAGGAATTGGATATGCCATATTCTAAGAGGAGATTGTCGAAGACACACTTGATAGCAATTTACAGGAATCAAAGAAAAAAAGACAGAACTGCACAAACCTGACGACGTTCAACTGGATTGTCTTGGAAAGAGATGAACAGCAGGGTTTACAGAAGTATGTATATATTATTGCATTCAAAATACTTACGGCTATATACGGAGGTAGAAAAAAAAACCAATCAACCATTATTATTATTATATTATATATTAACACTCATGTGTATATTTAGTATATTAAAAAATTAGCATAATATACAAGTTTCT
Organism: Nineta flava; assembly: GCA_963920215.1. Lineage (NCBI taxonomy): Eukaryota > Metazoa > Arthropoda > Insecta > Neuroptera > Chrysopidae > Nineta > Nineta flava. The sequence goes on from OY986042.1 coordinate 8,099,399, forward strand.
TCATGTCTCCAGGCATTACATCACATTCGAACCGACAAACAACAAATATATATATGTGTATTATACGGTCAAACATATTGTAGCAGTGGGGGTGGCGCTTCTCAAGGATATGATGTCATTTCCGCCCTCATCTGTGCTGTATATCGTAAACATTATTCATATAATATTTTTAACCCGACTTCAAAAAAGGAGGATGGTTCTCAATTCGTCTGTATTTTTTTTTTTGTTTGTTACCTCAGAACTCCGTCATTTATGAACCGATTTTGAATTTTTGTTTTTGTTTTAAAGGGTTTGATTCCCGATTGGTCCCATTGTCACCAAATCGCATTCTGATGAGGGGATCTCCGGGAAATTGAGGAAAATCCTCATTTTATATGTGATAACCGATTTCTGCGAAATTTTTTTTTTTTTTTGAAAGGCTATACTCATTCATAATGGGAAAATAAAAAAATTTTTTTAAAAACCGACTTCAAAAAAATTTTTTACAAAAAAAAAAAAAAAACCGACCCCAAAAAAAAAACAAAATGCTTGTAAAAAAAACTGAAAATCAGTTATAAAAAAATGCACTAAAATTTCCAAAAAAAAAAAAAACGGGTAAAAAAAAATGTGTTATAAAAAAATTCACTAAAAATTAGTTGGTCGTTTAGTAGGTCTACCCATATTTAGACAAATAAAATCAGTTATAGAACTTCAAAGTCACTAAAAAGCGAGAAATAAAACCTATTTTGACAAAATGGAAACCCGACTTAACAAAAGATGCACTAAAAAGTAAAAAAATAATTGCATATTCTTGTGCCAATTTTAGTTCACCAAAGCAAAAATTTTTAAATATATATGTACAATTATTGTTATTTTTGGAGGCGGTGTCCAAAAGTTATGTGAATTTCTCTATGTTGACACCGCCTCCAAAAATAACAATAATTGTACATATGTATTTAAAAATTTTTGCTTTGGTGAACTAAAATTGGCACAAGAATATGCAATTATTTTTTTACTTTTTAGTGCATCTTTTGTTAAGTCGGGTTTCCATTTTGTCAAAATAGGTTTTATATATATCGGTTTTATATCAGTAAAAAAATAAAAAATTTTATAGCCATGAAAAATATTATTATTATTTTTTTAAAACTGTTATGATAACGTGCTCTATTTGATATATAAAATTACATTACTGTGTATCAAATATTTATCTATGTAGGTAACAGTTTTAAGAACATATTTCAACATATCGATATGAATTGGTTGTATTGACAAACAACATTAAACAACATTCGTATATATTAGTATAGATATGTGCGTGCGTGTCCAGAGGGATTATTATATTCCGGTCGTGTTCCATATCTGCACATCTGACTCATAAAAATTACTAGTTGCGTCTTTAAGAACATGTATCATTAATGGGCTCCACAAACGTGCAACATTGAACAGCAACATTGAAGACTAACTAGCATGTTGCTGTGTGTGTGTACTGGTTGCAGCAACAAAAAACATGACCTTGAACGGTTGCTGCAACATTAAAAATTATTTGATATTTAGTAGGAGGAGTTAAATGCTCATATACAAAATACCTATATTGGTTACAATTTACATTATATATAATATATACAGTGTGTCTACTTAAGTTGGCTCCATATGGAAAAGGTTTACGAAAAAAAGTTATCCTTTATAAAAATTTCTACTTTCGAAAATATTAACATGCCGCTATTTACTTTTGACATCGAATGTACAGGGTGTGCAGAAATTGAAAAAGTTCGATAGGAATTTTTTTTCCACTTCAATTTTAAATTAAATTTTGCAAATCCTACTTATAAAACACGTTATCTGTTATTCTAATCAACCAGTCATCGTACTTCAAATGTTTATTTGCTGATTTGAAACATTTTGAATGATATGTAACAAAATAATGAATACAGAACATTTATTTTTCATACAATTATTATTGTTGACGTAAGTAACAACAGTTACCTTCAGTTCGTTTCGTTGCCTCAACGTATCCACCTTCGCGTTCCATACATGTAATTGTCCTTTTACAAAATTCTTTAAATCCACTCCTACATATCTCGGGAGTGATTTCTTGAACCGTTTCCCGTATAATCTGTTCTATATTGTCTACATTTTGAACAAAAATATACAAAATTTAATTTAAAATTGAAGTGGTCAACACATTCCTATCGAACTTTTTCAATTTTTAGCACCCTATACATTTGATGTCAAAAGTGAATATTTGAATATTAATATCTTCGAATGCAGAGATTTTTATAAAGAATAACTTTTTCGTAAACATTATAATAAAAAAGTTTTCCATATGGAGCCAACTTAAGTAGACACACTGTATATATATATTTTTTTTGTATATTTTTTACTACAGATATATACATATAAATAAACTATACAAATTAAATGAGATAGATAGAGATAAGATGAGAAATTATTGAATTTTTATGGCTAGAGTCATAAAAGAATTAAATTAAATTTTATGATCCCAAACTTTGGTTGCAGCGTCTGTACTGAAAATATTTTATAGGCGGAGTTCAATGTTGCTGCAACCATGTTCTGTGTCTATTCTGTACTTTAGGTAGTTCCAACGTTAACTTGTATACACACGTATATTCACATATATATTTTTATATACACATTCAATACAACAGATATAGGCCAAGAAATGGGTAGATTTACATGACACTTCGCCGTAATGTTTGCGAATTGCATATTCTTGAAGGGCTGATAGCCCAGATGAAGACCTACTATTTTCCAACCATCGATTCACCATTTATGTAATTTATGTAAAATTCAATGTATTGTATACTTTGAATAATAGTGACCATAAAAAATAGTTGGTATTATTATATTTTTTTCAGAAAATATTTTAATTAAAAAAAGAAAATAATAATAATTGGTAGGTACCCTATATTTACTCTATCTCTCTTCCTACCTCTCACTCAGAGCTCAGTGCAGTCAAGGTCTGCTCACCTATGGCTTTAGACCCCTTGTACTAGACTGAAAGAGAAATAATTTGTGTTGTGAATAATTTTTTCCCAACTTTCAATTATTTTAATGTTTAGTGTTTTTTGGATGACGTGAGATTTTAATTTAAAAACCTAATTTTTATCATTCATCGTTTGATAGCATGCGGGTTCAATAATTTAAGTACCTTTTTTCAGTCATTGTCATAAAAATGTATCAGAATGTTAACAGATAAATTTACATAATATTTTCGAACACTAATTTATTTGATGTATTCAAAGACACGTAGAATTTAAACAGATTATTAAAAAAAAATTGAAATAAAAATAAATACTTTTAATGACTATATATATTTAAAATTGATGATAATCTAAAAAAAATCTGGTACAAACCTCTGCAGAACCTCCATATACAGACGTGGTCTCTATATGGAGGTTTTGTGCTGGCATAATTTGTACGTGAAAATTATATTATAGCTTGCACATATTAAAAAACAAATAGGATTGAGATATCGCTAACTGTGGGGAGACACTAGTGGATATCGGCTTTCAAAGAGCTAATAATAATTCAAATGTGCGATTTCTACAAAAGCTTTGTATTCAAAATATATCCAAGGTTCAAAAATCCGCAAACCCAAACCACACATATGAAAAATTGTGTCACATTTTCAATTTCAATTCCGACCCTATTTATCCCCGTATAGCTCATAATTGTCTGTGCAAGTGACACAGAATTATACTATGAACCTTAAGGATGTTCCAGCATACCACCACTTTTCGACAGATTTTGCTCATTATTTGTTCACACGCTAAAAATAACGTTTTCTAATAAATCCCGAAGCTTCAGAATTTTCGACCGTTTAGAACGCGAGATAATTAATATCAAAGTTATCATTCACTCTCTCATTAGAAGCATGTGAAACTTTATGCCCGCCAAACTATTATCTGTTGTATTAGAAAAAATATTCGACAGAATTTAAAAAAAACTAGAAGAGTAAAGCTAAATATTTATTATATAAATTAATTTTAAAAATCGTGTCTTACCGTTTTGTTTTCAAATTTAAAAGTTTGAAATTATTCCTTTTCGTCAACATAACATTATTTAGTATATGTGAACAGTGTTTTTGTCTATGTGTTGTATATGTGTGTTTATGTATTGGTAATATAATAAAATCAAACCGGTTTTTTGTGCTGATTGCAGAACACAGTGCTGGAACGTCCTTAAGCCTGAGTTTGGGTTAGCATCATAATAATACGACAATGAGACGCGCTCTTTTGCAATACATTGTATAGATGGATAAAATAATTAATTCAATCGAGGTAGTTTTGTATTCGTTGAAATGAATTGATGGATTGTATGACACATATAAAAACAAATATTACGTATAAAATAATTTTACTTCAACAAAACGTGGCCTATAATAACTCAAGTTCATGATGTGTGATGTTTGTGTGTTGCTACTACGGAAGTGATGAATCACTTTTTTTTTTATAATATGATAACCCAGCGAGAAACAGTTCATCTTCCATTAAATTTATTATAAAAGTACTCTGTGTTTGTACAAACACGCCCGTCAAACTATAACTGAATATTATTACCTTTATTTTGTAATATGTTGATATTTTTAGCAATGGGGGCAGAATGAATTTTAAGTGCGGGAACGCAAAGTCGTTAAAAATGGAATTTAAGGTGGAAAAAGTCCTCTTCGTCCTTCAAATCCTTAACCCAACTCAACCCCCGACAATTTAATATTGTAAAAAAAATTATTTTATGAAAAAAATACCATTTTTCAATTTTAAGGATTTCAAGGACGAAAAGTTGGGATAGTTTAGCGGGGGGTTATTTGGAGGTAAAAAGAATAAGATCCTAAAACTGTGTACATTGTACAACTATTAACAGTCTATGCAACGTTTCGTAATGGGTTGTAACAACTCGACTAAAACTTATTTGTTAACTTATTACAACTTTTGTTCAAACTATTTTTTTCATAAAACTGAATAGATTTGTTACAAATCGACTGTAAAAATCTGAAAAATGCCCATAAAGGGTCAAAAGTCGAGCTATCATTTAAAAATTTTATAATCGAATCTTCAAATGATATGGTATGCTCGAACATCCTTATTTGTTAAAGGTTCTCTTCTTTAACGGACGGACATCTATTTACAAACACGGTGTACCTACTATATTCATATAAATTTCTTTTTTTATTTTAAATAAAATTAAATGCAATCTAATAATATTATTATGGTATTGAGAAATATAAATTAATATTACGTTTATATATTGCAATCAATTTTGTACACAAAAGGCAATGTGGTGTGTATTAAAAGTACACCTGGGAAATATCCAAGTAGCGCTGTGGTAATGTGGTATATAGTAAATGTTGTCGCATGAAATTAAATTTTTGTCTCGGCATCCAGCTATCATCCTCTTGTCAGACATCGAAATAGGAAGGTGGGAAAAAGGATTCAAATAATAATTTCAATATCTCGATTATATTTTCTAGAAAAAGGAGCTTCTATGCGACCAATTTTGTATTATTCTTTTACTGGGGTATATACTTATGAGAAGGTTTCAGTATACTTACTGACTTCTATAAAAGAAAGGTTCTCTGTTTTCCTAACATGTAAGTATTTTTTTGTCAATTTTTAATGGATACAGTAATTTAAGGCACAGGAAACTAAAAAGTTCGAAATAAAAAATTTAAATTTTGTTTGTTTAAGAAACCGACTTAAAAAAAAACCGAAATTAAAAGTTGAAAATAATTTACAATAATAATAAATATAAACAGTAACAGATGCTTTTTATGTACAAATTAATTGCCTATCTTTCAAGGTAATTAATTTGTACATAAAATGCCTCTGTTATTGTTTATCTGCAAAGATTTTAAGTCTGTCTATACGATAGCATAGACTATGTAGTTATCGGTTCGACTGTTGAATTTATTTTAGTTGTACAACAAGTGTTGTACAACAAGTTGCATCGCGGGTAAATAGTTTTGTGGTCCACTCTGTTACGAATAATGTATAAATAATATATAATACAAGTTATAAGTAAAATGTAATTAAGATTTGAAACATATGTGAATGTAAATGTTGTATATCTAAATGTATCTATGTAATAGATAATTAGAATATTGATTAAATTGATTAGATTTCATCACTGACATCAAATTAATAGATTTACAAATGATAAATATAATATCCTCTATAATTTATAAATATATATATAAGAATGATTTAATAATAATTTATTTCTTCTATTCAGTAACAACTGATCGATGAATGAGTTAAAATAGTAAAAACAAATTAGTTAAATTAAAAAAAAAAATTATTTTATAAACAAAAAGTCCGTAAGAGAGTTGCTACCAACTTAACTTTTTTTTAAATTAAAAATCCAGTTTCATAATTTATATCACATATAATGTATCGAAAAACTTTGAATGGTATAGTTTTATTAAAAGTGTTTATCTGAAACTACCCCATATTTGCTGAAAAAAGCATAAGATGGATTTGCCGAAAAAAGCGTAAAAACAGATGATGGATTCAATTAAAATAAATCTATACATATAAAAATACATGTCCTTGCTGATTCATCGACTTTGGCCAAAGCTTTTGAAGTTAGGACCATGAAAATCACTCCCTACGGGGGGGTAATAGGCTAATTTATTTTTCGTAATTTTGACAGTTTGTATTTCGATTCTCATATATAGTATATATATTTGGTAAAAGAAAATAAGTATTTTGACATCTATAGTTTTGACTTGAGAAAATTATCTTAACTAACGATTAACTGATTCTCGACTGACGAATCTCGAAATTCTTAAAATGGAATGAACATTTCTTTGGACCAAGATGCCAAAATTTCGGAACAGAATAAACATTTGCTTAAACCCAACAAATGAAACTTTCTAAACAAGTAATGATATACTTCAGTTAAATATATATACTTCAGTTAAAGAAGCTGCATAAACTTCTCTTCTTGAGTTTTTTTATTATTTTTAATAAAAAAATACTTGTTTTTTTTTCAAGAATTTCATTTTCTTGACTAAAGAATCACAAGAGTATTTAGCCAAGAAAGACTCTCTTTGGTCAAGATCAACGAACTCTAACAAAATTTTAAACACCGTTCAAGAATTTTAGTTTTTTTTGCTCAACTAAACACATGTTTTTGGTTCGAATGCGTAATCATGAATGATAACAAGGATTTCTTTATTGAAGCAAATATTTTGAAGAAAATTAATTTCTTGAGGAAAGAATTTTCTTCTATCAGTGTATTCATTAAATGTTTACATCAACTCTGTAACTAAAAAAATAGGCAACAAATTATTTTGTTCTACTAAAAAACATGTTTTAATTATTAGAAATTTTTATAATGTTTGAACTCATTTGTCCTAACACTCATTTGTAAGTTTTAAAGTTTTGCACCTGCAGTAGTTAATTATAAAAATTAAAACAGCTGACGGTAAATTGATTTTGTTACCTTCAAATCCAAGACATTTAAAAGTTTAATTTATATCCAAGATCAAACCATGGAAGAAGAGGGATGCATCTAATTTTGAAACCGTATAGATAGACTTCTTCACAATTCTCAAAAACAATATAATTTTATTCGAAATTATAAAACTTAAGTAATCTGATTATATTCGTCAATTTGTCAAGAAATTTTTTTTCATATTAAACAACCAATTTATTCCATAAGTAAATGAGTAATTCCATAGAAATTATAAAAAATTTGAAAAAATCTTTTTTATCAGTAACAGTCAGTGAATCAAGGTTGTATGTAAAATCATTCAAAGTAAATTATCTGTTCCATGGAATTACTCATTTATTTGTGGAATAAATTGTTGTTTAATAAAAAAAAAATTTTATTGAAAAATTGACTAATATAAATAATATTAATCTAACTTTTATATGTTCGACTAAAATCATACTGTTTTTGAGAACTGTGACGTCACAAAACTAATAGTTTTTTTTTTCTGTTTCAAAATAAATACTATCGAAATTTATTTAAATTATGCTAAAATTAATTAATTTCGATAATTGCCAAAAAAAACACGAGATGCTCTATTATTGAAATTATACGAGGACACTTAAAATTTTAAATGCACATGAGTTTCCTATATAACGAAGGTAAGCACTAAGAAAGGATTGTTGAAAATTGATCCACTAAAGGGGTTGAAAAAGAGGATTAAAGTGTGTATGGAAGTTCGTCATTTCGTCAGTTCGTCATTGAGGTTAGAAATACGGAAATTGGTGTTCAGGCTTCTGTTTATAAATGTGTGGTGTTATGCAAAAAAGTGTTGTCCCTCATTGGTTTTGAGATAATTGGCTTCAAAATCAATAATATGATAGCTGATAAATGTAATAATACCTTAGAATTTTTATTTTATTAGGTTTTAAAGTGGGCTTGAATCAGTTTTGCACATTGTAGGGAACAATGTTTTCTCCCACTAATTTTCATGCATTGTGGGTTGAACGCTTTTTACATAACACCATCCAAATAAAAGTCAGTTATATCAGCCTTTTTTGTAAATTCATCCTGGGGGGAGGGGTTAAACAAGGAACAAAAGTTTGTTCCTTGACAGAGAACAAACGGAAGAGAGTCATGATTAAAATTTGAAACATGGAAGTTGGTTATTTATTTTAAAAGTAGGATGGTTCCTCAGATCTTGTCAATAGGAAATCCCATCGGACACACGTCTAGTATTTTATATAATTTGATATTCTTGCGACAAATAAAACTTAAAATCTAAGATTCACATAGACTTTTAAATATATTCCTTTAAAAATACAAATATAACCAAGCACACACAGACACTAAACTAATAATTAATTTTATAACCTTGACAGACATTAATAGTCCGCTTCTTTAATATTCAACAAGAATACAAAATGAATTCTACAAGAAAAAAATAATAATAATTTTTTTTTTGAGTCATCATCACATTAAGAATCTAACAAATAAAGAATAAAATTGACAAAACGCCAGATAATTAATTTATTTGGGAAATTTTCTTGCAATATCTTATCTCATTAATATTAAAAAACGGTATGTAATATTACGTGTAAATAAAATAATAGAGAATTTCCTTAAAAAACATTCATAGAAGACTATTGAATAACTAATAAATTTAACAAATGTAATCTGTAGAAAAATTGTTTATGTTAATTTATATTTAAATAAAAAAAAAATAGGTTAAAGATGTCTTTAATTTCCTAGATATATAAATTCCAATTACTATTACAATTTCCGTTTTCTCTATCTCACATTTTTTTATCCTATAAAACTTTCCTATCCAAATTTTTGTCTGAATTATATATTAAATATATTAATGTGTTACTCGGAATGTGATATTTGTTCCAAATTTGGATAATGCTATTTTCCTTCTAAATAAATTTCTTAGAAATATGCTTCTAATATACAGAGATATCATTTAAGAGTAGGTTGATGTATGAGCCTTGAAACTTTCCTTTCTAAATTTTAATCTGAATTCTATATTAAATATTTTAATGTTTTATTCGGAATGTGATATTTGTCCCAAATTTTGATAATAGGGAATATGCATGCAAATTTTTTTTCACTTAAATTGAAGCATGTTTACTTGACAAATATCAAGGTAAAATTACTTTTTAAATAACTTTAAAAATAAGCGAGATATGAATGATTGAAATTCCCGATCCGACAAAGAGGGTGATAGCCCACTTGATATGTTATGTGACGTCATATTACACTTTCACCATTTAAAATACACGTAAAACTCCGTTTTTAGTATTTTTGCAAGAAAGAGACAGATAATAATCTTTAGAAGCTTATAGCTTCCTTGATATTTATCGGATTTTAATTTCGTTTTTAAATATTATTACAATATTAACAGTATTTTCATATTCTGAAAATAAATGTGAAAAAAAATTTTCATGCATATTCCCTATTCTATTTTTCTTATAAATAAACTTAGAAATGTGCTTCTAATATACAGAGATATTATTTTTAAGTAGGTTGATGTGTGATGAATAAATAGTAGCATTAATAATAATAATAATGATATAAACTAAAATCTACAATATGACGTTTCATTTCACGCTGTTTTACATAACGTCTAATCGTTGACCCGCCGCATTGATAAATTCAAAACGTTTAAGCAATATGACGTGTTAAAGTTCAGTAATTATGTAAAACAGCTAAACGTCGTTCAGTTGTTTTACATACCGGAGTTGTTATATGTAAAACAACTAGCGGTTTTGTAAAATAGCGGATTCGATAATCCATCTGCGACACACTTAATACCATGTTATTTTATAAAATGTTTGTTGATTTATATCAATTAAAAAAATTTATTGAGAATTCTCACACAGAAGAACCTTTAAAATTAAAATTACATGGTTGTTTGTAACATTTTGTAAAACATTCGGTTTAAGTCTCTATATCGACATGATAGTATCAGACATTAATAGTAGTCTTCCATGCTTCAACTCTAATATTCTTAGTAACTGCAATATGTAGAAGTTTTATTGAATGATAGTCCTTCTGTATTGGTCCCGGAGTCGACAGTGGTAAGTCCTCTTTGATGATACTTATGTCTAATTTATTTTATAATCAATTTTGTATTGCTTAAAGTAGTACAAGGTTTTATATATGCTGGAGGTGCAAGCCAAAGTAGTGAAAAGAGACCACTTCCGGTGAAAATACTTTCATATATTTCCTTATTATATCTAAATTCAAAAATTAATTTCTCTAATATGAATTCCATACAATATTTTTAATCAATACAACTATATTCAAATATATAAAAATTTCTAATTTTGTTCGGCAACCATCCGCAAAGGATCCCTGCTCGTCTCGCCAAAGTCTATTAGGATGGGCTTTCTAAGGGTACGATCTTTAAGGGTACGATTATACAATGTTCATACGGTAGCCCATAATATCTATCTACAATCCCATATTCGCGCAGTATAACACATTAATAATGTAAGTACGCCTTACCAGTCCAAGTGGCCGAGCTGTCTAAAGCATTATGTCTGCCTGCTTAGAAACTACGAGGTTATGGGTTCGAATCCCGACATCGGCAGTTTGTCAAGTATTAACAAGAAAAAAAAGGAGCGGTTAATTGACTAAACTGTCGGCGTATGGACACGAACTCCAGATAAATATCGGCATAGTTCCTATCATAGTCGGTTGCAGCCGCATATCCTACCAATTCCTAGTCTATACACAAAAATTCCTTCCACTCCACTCACATCCTGGCAGAAGTGTAGCCTCTACAATCTATCTATCCATCTAAGTACTGATTGAATATGAAGGGTCAACATTCATTGAAACTTCTATAGTAAAATCATGTTCTTCTAATAACTCTTTGTAAATATACATACAATAATATCGGGGTAGCCGTCCGTGGTCCTTGTGGAACAGGTTTCATTTATTAAAAGATATATATATATATATATATATATATATATATATATATATATATATATATATATATATATATATATATATATATATATATATATATATAATACCACTTTGTGAGATGGTATAGTAACTTTTTTTGTAAATAAGTATATAGGTATACATTTATTGTAGAAATGAACAAGTCTATTGCCACTTGTGGGAAAGGAAATAGTTGATACACACACTATCAGGTCAGTCTTCGAGGTCTAGACAGCCATAGGCTGCCTGTGCTATAACTATTACGCATTACCTATATAAGATTATTTTTATTGAATACTAAGCACAAATCAAATATATATTAAATGTTTTTTAATGCAAAAAAAGACTTTAAAAACTTATTCATTCATGATTCTTAATGTGTTAAATTATGTCAATCGCAATGAAGACTTGACATTTCTTTACTAATGTTATTCTTCAGCTAAATATATTGATATTGGCATCAGCTAACGAAATTACATTTCAAATTTTGCCCCAATTCCTAGAACATTTGTTTGTATTTTATAAATACGTATTTCGACTACAATGCAGTCATCATCAGTATGAATTAGCTAATCGTAACTATCTCTGGGATATGGATTCAAAGATATGTTGCTTGCTGCTAATTTGGTGTGTCTCACAATGTTATTAAAAAGTTCTGTCTTTAATGATGACTACTTTATAGTCGCGATACGTATTTATAAAATACATATAATTGGTCTGGGAATTTGTCAAAATTTGGAAATTTAATGACAATATTTTAACTTGCATATAGGTAAATGGCTAGTATTTAGTGTTTTTGGAAAAGATTAATTTTTGTCATAGAGAGGTTCAATTGCCGATGCAGCTTTAAAGACATACTAACTTACTAACTAACATACTTGTAAGGGACTATTTCGCCTGCATGATGAGATATAAATAATTCAAAAAGTCATTAAATAAATATTAATTTGATATTTTGATAATGAAGGTATCACCCACCATCTCATTAACAATGTATGCTTCAATTTAAATTTGAATTGCCTTAAATGACAGTCTATTATTATTACAATCAGTGCATTGTTGCAAATGAATAATAATAATGTTCGTAACAAGATGGTACTTGTTTAACTTTCTACTACCAACAACACCATTTGTTGGTTCCTAAGTTGATTTCCTTTGCATATATTTTCAACGAATTTTCGAATTGGTTTGTATATTAAAATAAATAAAATTGAATCAACCTGAAATGTTAATTTTCATCTCACAAAACTCCTCACTTTTGTAACTCTCTGTATATTATTTATTTATAAACAAAGATAAGTAGTAGTGAAGAAAGAAATGGTTTTATATTTTTATTATAATAGTAAACACGTCAGTGATAGAGTAAGAATATGTAATGCAAATGCCTTGTTAAGTGTTTTACGTATAAAAATAAAATAAAATGTTGTATCTGTCAAAAACATTTACTACAAGAATAATCAAAATTGTAAGAGAATGATTCGGTTCATATCGGTTCAGTTTTATTGAACGGGAGTGTACATACATTCAGGTAAAATTAATTTCCTATAACTACTCATGTTTTTTCATTTTACTAAAATGAAGTGGTATTTAGAGAGCGTTTCTTTCTGCCTGTAATGCTTTGCGCTTGCCTTGCGGCATTTAAAATACATTTGAAACACAAAATACATAAAAAGTAAAGTTGTAGAAAATTTAAAGTTTTACAATAATTTTGTTTCTTATCATTTTTTCTGTTAATATTTAAAGATATGTTCAATTTAAGATGGTAAGTTAAAACCCTAAATATCTCTGGGCACATTCGAGTTTGAGAAAAATGATTTGGTGGAACATTTGGAACATTTTTCGATTGTTTTATTACTAAGAGAGATATTTGATATTTTGTGTTTTCTTCTATCTCTATGCCCCCGTGACCTATGTCATTTATTAATAAAATTGGTCTTGAAAATAACAAAATCATATTAGACGTCATTTTATTTTGAACAAACTAAAATTGTGACTGCTAGAGAGAGTGGTTTTTGTATTCTATGGAAATTCGCTAAGTTGACGCATCTCTTGCGAAATGAATTTGTTTTAATTCTAAAAAGCATTAAATTGAATGGTATGTGTTTTTTTAATTAAAAAACTATTTTATAATATAGGTCTACAATAAATTAATAAATAATATTTGCAATCATGTATAATAATTTTTCAACCCACAGACTCCACTCTATCTAATATGATTGATGTGACCTAATAGATTGGTTGATACAGTGGCGGGTAATTTATTTGAACATTTTTAGTTTTAATTTCATTTGAGTCGTACAATTAACAGTGAAAAATTTGAACCAGTACCAACATTTTAAGTATTACTATATGTAAGATTATACATATATTCAGTTATATGTATGCATGAGGGATGTGGCGGATGCGAAAATAAATTAAAGTAAACGCTAGTCATCTTCGTTAGTATAACATAACCGAAAGACAACGATCCTAACAATAGGTGGATAGACACAAAGAGGTTACCAAAACAGTTAACTACACATAACCATGAAATTAATCAATTAAAAAACCCTTCTTATTAAATTTTTTGTTAAAAGTGTCAAAACATGTGATAACTTTCAAAAAGTATACTAGGTTCCCAAACTCTGGATCTTCTGGCGCTGCGCTAATATTTGCATTAAATTTTTGTTAATAGAACGATATGCTGAAACTTAACATAATTTTCAAAATGAATATAACCAATAGGGAATATGCATGAAAATTTTTTTTCACATTTATTTTCAGAATATGAAAATACTGTTAATACTGTAATAATATTTAAAAACGAAATTAAAATCCGACAAATATCAAGGAAGCTATAAGCTTTTAAAGATTATTATCTGTCTCTTTCTTGCAAAAATACTAAAAAGGGAGTTTTACGTGTATTTTAAATGGTGAAATTGTAATATGACGTCACATAACATATCAAGAGGGCTATCACCCTCTTTGTCTAATCGGGAATTTCAATCATTCATATCTCGCTTATTTATAAAGTTATTTAAAAAGTAATTTTACCTTGATATTTGTCAAGTAAACATGCTTCAATTCAAGTGAAAAAAAATTTTCATGCATATTCCCTATTAATTGAATGTCCAATCCAATCCAAATTATAAAACTACTAGCAGAGTATTGATTAATTAAAATGAAATTTTCCTTGATTATATTTCTTATTATCCATAAAAATTGAGACGCTGTTCTTGAAAATTGCAAACTCATTTCAAAATATGTAGGCTGAAATGATTTTTCATTATGCTAATCATATATTTCATAATATAACATTATTATATAAACATATATATATATATATATACTATGTAATTGAGATCATCAAAAATAATGAATATTATTATTTTTAATAAATACGCCTCTGAAGCGTAATAACCACCTTTTTTATTCATAATCTTATTCAGGTATTGTTATTTACTAAAAAATTTTATTCAATTAAGTGAAAACAGTAATTGGTGTCAAAGAAATAAGTGTTAACCCGTTTAGGTTGATTTGTAAACTCAATTTATTGCAGAAGCACAAACGGTTTTATGAGAAACACAAAAAGCATGTTGCTCGGGATGTGAATTTAGTATCATTTTGTGATTTTATCATCGTTGCCTAAAAAATATTAAAAACAATAAAAACTCTTAAACGCAATTGTTCCTATCTTCCTGATATTTGTCCGGCTATTTTTGTAGGACTATGTGAAATCTATTAAAGAATATACATACCCTTAAAAAATCATTAATCAATCCTTACATTACGGTATTACACCAACCACCTTAATTTGTTATAATATCAAATCAAATTGCATATATACCAATAAAAACAATAAAAACAATACCTACACATCCAAACAATAAGTTGAAGTACGTCTACACGTGTATGAAACATTTTATTTGTTCATGAAGTGGAAATTAAAAGGTGTTCAAACTGGCTACTAAAATTATTTTGCGATATGTAGTGTAAAGAAAAACTTGTATATAGGTATATTATGTTGTTGAGAAAAAACTATATATATATATATATATATATATATATATATATATATATATATATATATATATATATATATATATATATACCTTACTATTGGTGATAGACCGAGTCAAAATAGCGCAAACACTTGCAATAATTGGATTCGAAAATTTTGAAATGTGTTGGTCGGACGTTAAAATAAACCTGGTTTTTGTGCCATTTGGACAACATTACTCTAGAAAATGATTTTTTAATAAAATTGATACCAAAATTTTTTTTTTCATTTTTTCGCATTTTTTCTAATTTCCATAGAAAATCGCAAAAATTGGAGACAAATTTTATATTCCTAATTTTGATAAAAACTTCGTTATAAACTAATTTGAACACAGCAAAAAGGATGGTGTTGATTAAAATACGATACGATTAACGGTTTTCAAGATATCAGACCCATGGTGCTAAAATTCAAAACTGAATGAATTGAGAAGCCGACATTTTAAATTGTATGGCTCGGACGATAAAATGAACCTGATTTTTGTGTTGTTTGGGGTCAAATTACCCTAGAAAATTAGTATTATTAATATCGAGGACAAAATTTAATTTTACTTATTTCACATTTTTGCCAAGGGGTACTTAAAAAAATTGTAAAAATTAGAGAAAAATTTGCTGTCTCCGATTTTGATAAAAACATCGTTTTTAGCTAACTTGGACATAGCAAAAACGAAGATATTAATTAAAATACGATACGATTAACGGTTGTCAAGATATCATACCCATAGTGCTAAAACTCGAAACTTGCTAACGAAAATTTTTAAATGTGTTGGTCGTACGTTAAAATGAACCTGATTCTCGTACTGTTTGGGTCAAAAGTACCCTAGAAAATGAGAAATTTTTGTTCACTTATTTCGCAGTTTTGCAAAAATTAGATAAACAAATTTTGGATCCGATTTTGATAAAAACTTTGTTTTAAACTGATTCGGGCCCAGAGAAAACGATACAGTTTGTTAAAATTTCTAAAAGTAAATATTTCTGAGAGAAATATTTTAGAGAAGAACTACTTTATTGCAATGGCCTGCGCCATTTTTATCCGATCTATTATTACCCGCTCTATTATTGCTGCTACACATAATATAATGGAGTAGAGTGTAGACAACAAGCTGCAACAGCCAAGCCGAAGCCGAAGCCAGCCAGCACAACACAATATACGTGTTACTTGTTTATTGAAGTTGATAAAATAAAGTTTAATGTTTCTTTTAAACTTTTTTCTTTTCTTTTCTCTATTTTTTTTCAAACAAGAATTAGTAAGTGAAATATTTTTACACTTTGTGAAGAAGTTGATGACTATTTGAAATTGATTATATTTTTATAAAACTTTATACTTTGTGAGAAAAAAAAAAGTTTTATTTTCTTTTTTCATACTTTCAATTTGTTATCATGAAAATAATTATATTAACAATAAAAAAGAAAAAATATATACGTATACATACATACACTATCAGTAGCCGTCGCAGCTTCGTTCGCGAAAATTGCTCTTTTAAAGACCTTATATTACTTTGAAACACGTATTTATTTATTTAATATTTGTTTATTTGTGTATACTTTCGCGTCAACATAACGATGTTTGTCAAAATTCCTTTCGGTTACGTATGACAAACTGTAGAAGACTTTAGCATATACTCCGACAAAATTTCATTGTCATTGAATTTTTTAATTAAATTAAATACTGTATACGTATTTAAATACGTTATTTAAATACGTATTTATTTATTTGTTATTAATAGCTTTAATACTATCTGTTCAAAAATAAAACGGAATCTCAATACAAACTGTAATATTCTATAACCCATTGTAAGAGGTTGATTTTCTAAAAACTCACGTTTTATTTTTGAATAATAAGCTCCTGTCGCCTAACAAGGCCCGGTTCCTTATAAAGTCCAGTCATGAAAATCGTTATTGTAACTTTCTCTGAGCCCTCCTTCCCATGACCGGTTTTGCCCATTCACCAATTGGTTTTTTAAATACCAGAAGCACGTCCAATGCCAGGCATCGTTCCGATCGGTTCATCTAGTTTTATAGATGAAATAAAGAGATGACCACCGATAAAAAAACCAATAGCTGAATATTCTTCGAAAATTAACTAAAAGGGTTGTTTACAGGATAAAAGAAAGAAGAAAACACATAATATAAAATATCTCTCTTAATATGAGAACAATCGAAAAATGCGTAAGAAATAAAGTTGTAGAAAATCAAATTTGCTACAATTCATCACCTTATCAATTTTGCTCAAACTCTAATGTATACAGTGATATTAAGGAATTTAGTTTTCAACCTTAAACCGTCAATATTTCTGTAAATATTAGTGTAACAGAAAAAATGATAAGTAACAAAATTACAGTAAAACTTAGTACCTACAACTTTACTTCTTATAAATTTTTCGATTTTTCGAATATTAAGGGAGAAATGTCAAATTTTGTGTTTTCCCCCATTCTTTAAACCCCCCTTTCCCCTTGTCCGATTTTACCCATTAACGAATTTGACCTTTTGAATACCAAAAGCGCAATACCTAAATCATTGAATACCAAATACCTAATCTCATTCCGATAAAATGAAAACTGTGACCACTAGAGTGATTACAGACACATATATATATATATATATATATATATATATATATATATATATATATATATATATATATATATATATATGTATATATATATATATATATATATATGTCCATAGATATATATATATATATATATATATATATATATGTCCATAGATATATATATATATAAATTTTACAGATGGTAATTTTTGATATCTACTAGGTAGGATCGATGGACATTTGAAGAAATTTTTGCGAAATTTTGACTTCGGTACGGGACCAATAGCTGTATTTCCTTTCAGAAAATTCGCTAAAAAGTGGCAAATGTTTTTATGGACTCTGAATCTGTTTTAAGAAGTACATTAATTTTGTCAAAACGGTGTAATTGTGAAGTTGATTTTCAACCGGTTTCATCTTGTGATAATTACTAATAACTTTATACCTTTGTCTAATAAACCACACCTTATAATTTTTTTCTAATCATTGCAACATTGTTGTATAGTTTGTTTTTTTTGTTTGTTGTTTTTTAATTAATATACATAAAAAAACTATAAAATATTGACTACTTATTGTAATAATTATAATAGATTAGTAATTAATTTATTGACATTTATTTATTAAAATGTCATATATACGTTTATCTTATAAATTGAACTTCAATCAATTAAATTTTATAAAGCGAGAATAAAACAGATATGGACTCTCTATTGAATATACAGAGATATTATATTGTTTTAATGTCAATTTATTAATATTATCAAATAATATTACATAGTTAGTTGGTGGTAATCGTTATCAGTGGCAAAACTGTCACCAATGACCGTGTATTGACCAAACGTTTTTAGTATACTTTCGACAAACACGTTAACCGTCACCGAGATTCTTCCCTAAAATGACATAAACAAAAGCCACTATAAAGATTATTAAAATAATCAAAGAAAACTCTAAGTTTTTTGAAATAACATTTCAAATTTTGCCCCAATTTCTAGAACATTTGTTTGTATTTTTATAAATACGTACTTCGACTACAATATGTAGCCATCAACAGTGATAGTTACGATTAGCTAATTCATACTGATGATGACTACATTGTAGTCGAAATACGTATTTATAAAAATACAAACAAATGTTATAGGAATTGGGACAAAATTTCAAAATTTCAAAGCCGCCAAGAACTGCTCCACAAGCTCTTCACAATGACACCAAAATCAATGTCCTAGCTTAACGCATTTTCCACCAATACTACACCAATTTATAACTCAACACTAAGCTAATTCGTAACCATTCATTTGCTGGGTAGTCAGTTCATTTCAGAAGGTCTTCTTCCTACCCCTTCTACACTAATTGCAACCCCAGGACCCATTTCAAGCCTTTAGGCAATCTCAGATGCAATAGAAAAACGATACTGAAAAGTATGCATTCAAATAAAACAAATGTCCCGTGGTTCTGTCTCACTTAGCTAGCGAGAGAAGCACTCTACACGTTGGATTGTCCTACGGACCTGAGTACGACCGCCTTCAACTAATAGAACGGCACTTCTGTTCAGCGATTATTCCAATAATCGAAATAATAACAGTTTTGAATTACTTAAAAAATTTATTTTTGTATCTTGAACTTGACAAAAAGTAACACAATTTTTCAACAAACAAACAAACTTGCAAAGTGTGCAACTTTTTTTGTGAAGTTGTTTATAAGGGTTTCGGTTTGACAACGGAACCCTAAAAATATAACAAGGTAATTGGTTAATATTGACTACGTCGACAGGACGCCATTTGATAATCACTCTGTATATATGTAAAAAAATAAATAAAATATTGTCGCGCATACATTATAATTGTCTTTTTTTTTGCCATTTAAATATGTATTGTCTGAATATACTTTACATATAATGATCTAAATCACATATTATTATTACATTAAAGTTGTATGTTATAAGTAATTTAAGGACGTTCATGCATGAGGGCTTGATAGTTGATCAAAATATTTTTTTTGAGTGAATAGGGAATATGCATGAAAATTTTTTTTCACATTTATTTTCAGAATATGAAAATACTGTTAATACTGTAATAATATTTAAAAACGAAATTAAAATCCGACAAATATCAAGGAAGCTATAAGCTTTTAAAGATTATTATCTGTCTCTTTCTTGCAAAAATACTAAAAACGGAGTTTTACGTGTATTTTAAATGGTGAAAGTGAAATATGACGTCACATAACATATCAAGAGGGCTATCACTCTCTTTGTCTAATCGGGAATTTCAATCATTCATATCTCGCTTATTCTTAAAGTTATTTTAAAAGTAATTTTACCTTGATATTTGTCAAGTGAACATGCTTCAATTCAAGTGAAAAAAAATGTTCATGCATATTCCCTATTGAATAGTCAATTAGGTAGTTATCCAACCAGTCAAAGTGGTCGAGGGGTCTACGGCGTTATGTCTGCGCAGTATGCCTTCTTGGAAACTGGGAGGTTATGGGATCGAATTCCAACATCGACAGTTTGTCAATTATTAAGAAAAAAAAAGAGGCGGTTAATTGAGTAAATTGTCGGTGTATGGAAAAGAACGAAGTAACCGACTATGCTTGAGAAGGTTTTCTGCAGTTTCTTTTACAAACTGCAAAATTAATTCCTAGTCTATACAAAAAAATTCTTTCCACTCCACTCACATCCTCACATCCTTAGGCATCACAATAAACCTTATGGTGCGAAGTGTAGCCCGCCCAGGGCAGCCGTTACAATCTATGTAGTTATCCTACCTCAAAAATTTAAAATCTATCATCGATCACTTTAAAAATATTCAGAACAAATAAAAAAAAGGTTATAAATCGTTGTAAGATTATTAATATATTTTACAACTTGTTTAAAATCCTAAATAAATTTTATTAAAGATAGTACTCATTTGACTCTAGTATGTGTAGTACAGAGACGGGCGCAGACAGCTCGTCTGAGCCTTACGAGCTCTCCATAAGCTGGGTGAGAGTAAGAAAAGAAGGTATGTTTTGAAGCAAGATGGAACGATGTTTCAATACAGGTTGTCCTACCGATTATTGCCCAATAATTTATTCAATCAATTTAGAAATAGTTTTATAAAATATTTATTGTTTAAATAATATCTTTTACAGTATGGAGAGATTCCCACTTTATGTAAAATTTAACTTAATTCATCAAATTCCCATGACACTATACTGAGCATACTCCATACGAAGAAAAAATAATTAAATCAGGTAAATAATTCTTTATTAGTTCTCGGATATGAATAGTAAAATATTTAGACAAATTATTTGGAATTTCCAAAACTATAATTCTATTTAAATTATCCTTTGCAAAAATTTCCCTCTTTTATTACAATGGTCCAGCGGTAAACTTAAAGGTTCCAAAGATTTATATATATTTTTTATATATTTTTATTTTATTCATACACAAATATGATATATACTAAAAAGGTACATTTTATGACCCAAATTACCAGCCCAAAATTCCAGAGTATGTATTGAATGATTGTATTTATTATTTACTTTGTATAATAGTGACCATAAAAAAGATTTGGTATTATTATATTTTTTTCAGAAAATGTTTTAATTAAAAAAAGAAAATATTAATAATTGGTAGGTACCCTGTATTAACTCTATCTCTCTTCCTTACCTCTCACTCAGAGCTTGGCGGAGTCAACTCCTGCCCACCTCTGCTCTAGTACATTGTGTAGTACATGAACGTCCTTAATCTTGTATATGTTATAACTAATTTAATACTGTGTGACATAATATTATAATTTATTGACGCCTAGTGAGTGCCTTGCTCTGCTCTGATAGATAGAATATGTACGTTGTTATATCATTATTTAATATATAAACTGCGTACGCTAACATTCATAAATTATTAAATGATTTTAGATAATTGTTATTTTATTTATAAATCAAATATAAAGATAGGATTTTACTATTATTTCTAGTAAAATTTTATTTATTATTGATTTATATTTTGTTACTATTATTAAATTTTATTTATTAATTGTCTTTCTTACGAAAATTTACCTATTGCCGCGTTGTACCGATAAAACAATTTAACAGTGTATTCAAGTATACAAGTCCTCATCGAGTGTGTTCCACCGTGTGTTCTACCGAGTTTTGCATCCAAGTATAGCTTACGCGGGTGGTAAAGGTATAGTTTTTGGCCAATTTTTTATCAGATTGGAATAATTTGTCCGAGCGTGTTTTTGAATTTTGAATGAGACAAAATGTTGGAGAGACGTAGAAAGACGTTGAACCACAATTAAAACACTATAGATAAATGTTTATCCTAGCTGAACTAAACTTAAAAGAAAATTCAGAGTTTAAAAAAACTATTAAAAAAAACATGCTTTTGGAATGAAATAAAAAGAGAATGACAACAAATTTAACTTTTATGTAAACACAAGCATGGGATGCTCTCCACTTACTCTCTGTAAAAACTGTAAAAGAAGAGCCATTAGTAAGAAGTAGAGAGCACCCCAAGATTGTGTTAACATTAAAGTTACTTGTAGTGAATCTCTTTCTTCTATTCTATTTTCAATTATTTTGCATTTTTAGTTCATATTCCAATAAAGGTATGTTTTTTTTTAAAGTTTTTTTTAAAACTCTAAATTTTATCTTTTGTTTTTAGTCTTAAAACAAAATTATTTTTTGTGATGTAGTTTCATTCTTCATTATTATTCCCACAACTGATGGAACGAATCCAATTCCTACCAAAGAAAGTATGCAACGAATATAGCATAGGAAATTAATATGAAATAATTACTTTTTCTAAATTTTATCAATTGAAAATGTCATTTTTTAATTAAAATTTAGTTGATGATATTTCTATAGAAACTATAGACTATACTGGCACATTATAAATATTTATACCGTCTGTTTTCAAATGCTTTGCTTATAGAAAATCAATGTTAAATATTATTTACTATAGTAACTACACAATGCTTCATAAAGAAATAAAAATAGTGGGGGTACTCTGTAGTCTGTAGTGTGTGTATGCATATGTAATAAATAATAATATTATAAATTAAGTGGGCATCACTAAATCCCCACTCTTGAATGACATCAATCAAACGTCATACCACAAGCAGTCTGATGTTTGTAATTATGTGTATGTATGTATAGTTTTATAGTAAATATTTTATTTATTTATTTAACATTGATTCTCTATTAGAAATGCTTTTGAAAACAGACTGTATATAAGTTAAATATATGCAAATATTTATTTTGTCCTCAATAGGGAATATGCATGAAAATTTTTTTTCACTTGAATTGAAGCATGTTTACTTGACAAATATCAAGGTAAAATTACTTTTTAAATAACTTTAAAAATAAGCGAGATATGAATGATTGAAATTCCCGATTAGACAAAGAGGGTGATAGTCCTCTTGATATGTTATGTGACGTCATATTACACTTTCACCATTTAAAATACACGTAAAACTCCGGTTTTAGTATTTTTGCAAGAAAGAGACAGATAATAATCTTTAAAAGCTTATAGCATCCTTGATATTTGTCGGATTTTAATTTCGTTTTTAAACATTATTACAGTATTAACAGTATTTTTATATTCTGAAAATAAATGTGAAAAAAAATTGTCATGCATATTCCCTATTCTTATAACGTTTGAAAAATTTCAGATTATTCAGACGGACGTTCGGAAGTGGGTGCAAACTCACTTCAAAATTCCATTACATTCATACATACATAGATAGATAGATACAAACAAGTGTGAAGCTAATAAAAGCATGTTAAAAAAAAGAAACATAATCTGAATGAATACCTACGACATAATATACAAATCCCAGCTCTACACAGATTCATAATAAATTTGTGTACGTACAAATCAACATTATTATTTTATCTAAAGTTAAAAGGTTAAATAAAATTCAATTGCATTTCAGTAATAGTTTGTCCAGACAAATATTATTTTTAATTGAAATTGATAATATGGTTATAGTTAAATGAATTACGTATACGAATCAAATAAATATTATTTCAAGTGTCAACTTTTTCTTAATAAATTTCTCTAAATGTGTGTTTATTTTTTTTTTTACATATAAATATTTTTGATTGATTATTTATCGTTTTTAGTTGAAAGAATTTTTGAAATATTTGGAATATTTTTTTGTAGGTCTTTGCCTCCATACATTAAGCGCTGACAGCAATGCATACGCTGCTGTCATGTCACCTGTAAAAACAAATGAAGGTAAAAGTAATAGGGGAGAGGAGTTTGAAGCCTGGCAAGTACGCCTTTCTAGGCTGTTTTTTACCAAACCCCTGGACGGTTAGATATTTGTATATAGACTAGGAATTGGTAGGTTCTTGCGATTTCCTCCGACTTTGATGTGTAACTATGCCGATATTCATTTGTAGTTTTGTGAAAGAAAACTACCGACAAACCTGTACAAGCATAGTTACTGTCGTTCTTGTCCATACGCCGACAGTTTAGTCAATTAACCGCCCCATTAATTAATAAAAAAATTTTAATTAATTTAAACTTTTTTTAACTGTCGCCGTTAGGAAAAGCAAGTCTACCAGTTCCGATTAGCGTGTCTTAAACTACTGGACAAATCGAACTGGTCAAAATAAGGAAGAAAAAGTTATTATTATTTATAAAAGTTGCTAGTAAACAAACATTTTTAAAAACAAGGTTTTTATAGTAAAACTAATTTTCTACAACTTTACTTCTTATGTGTTTTTCGATTTTTTCAATATTAAGAGAGATATACCAAATTTTGTGTTTCCCCCTCCCTCTAAACCCCCTTTCCCCTTGTCGATGCTTGTCATGCTTACCATAAAAATGCATTGTCATTGGAACTGAACCAACATGTAAAAATTCAACTCCGTAGGATAAGGGGAAGTGGTTCTAATTCAGCTTGCAAGATTTGACCCGAACATACAAACATACATACATGCTAATTTAGCTAATGAAGCTAATTTAGAAGCTTAGATAAAAGCTAATTTTGATTAAATTATAATGAAGAAAAAGTTATTATAATTTATAAAAAAAAGAAGCGAATTTAAGGAGTTCAAGAAGCTTGGGCATAGATAAAAGCTAATCTTGATTGGATTTACAGAAATTAATTTACATAAGCTGCCCTAGAAGATAAAGGTCACTTTATACCTCGTAAATAACTCAGAAAAACAAAAATGTTTCTTTCCTAGAAAAAGAATTCTTTGATATATACCAGTTCCGAGAGACTGCTTAACAGTTACCGAATCAATAAATGTTTTCAAGGTTATTATAGAAAAAAAACTTTTCCCTGAATCGGAATCATATTATCAAAATTTCCAAAGAAGTTAATCACATCACCGAATCTGGGATTGATATAATAATGATTCCATAAATTCTACAGTTCCCTTTGAATTCGAGTTTCCCTGTTGACAGCGGAATTAAATTTCCGTAAACGTATTGAATACATCCAACTCTATAAATTCTATACAGATATTTGTTGTATTTATTCGTTTAATCTAATGACCGGACAATTTTAGAATTCGAATTTACGATTGACTTACGAATGACTAATGCCGTTTGTGATTTGGCTCATGCATTCTATTTAGGTAAGTTATTTACTGGTCATCTATCATCAGTTTTATATAAAAGATGTACAAATCACGTACTCCCATGACATATAAATGCGGATATGAGTAACATTTTGATAAAACAAAAACATGATCTGAACGTCACACAACTTCTATATAGAGAGTTTACATTATTTTTTCTCTACAATCATTTTAGTCCAGCGGATAATGAAATCGAGATTTTTCAGCGTGGTTGGAGTTTTGATCGTATCTATATTATTAGGGTAATTTGAAGGAAAAAAAAAACACAAAATTAGGGTACTCTCATCTCAAGCAAAGTGGGCCAACCTACATAAACCAGCACCAAATCCAGTTTTTTGGTTTTATTTCTTGAAAACTATAAAAGGTTTGAGAAAAAGGTCAGTTAAAAGTTGTAAGGGTTAAAATTAACTAAAAAAGATGCAGGAGGTCAAAGCCTTTTGTACTTTAGCCACAAAACGGTTAACGAAATTAAATTTAAAAAAAAAAAACTCAATTCATCCCTTTGATAAGGTGATTTGGAGCTCTTCAAACGTACGACAAAAAGCTAATAAACACATTATTGATGACCATTTGATGGCTAACTATTCTAGATGCGCTAGTAATGTCCTAAACTTCGACTACGATTTGCTCACTACGTTGTTATATGTATATGGAGGTTAAAATTAGGTATTCATATTTCGATACGTCAACGAAGAATGAACGAAATCATGTTCGTGCATTGTTTAATAAATCTGAATGGACATTATATAGGATAATTTAGACAATTTATGTTAATCTTTTTGTCAATGTAAAATCAAATATAAATGTTTAAAAATAATAAAAATATCTCAAATATAAGTCATCATGTCATTTTTTCATCACATAATTTTTCTTCTATTTCAATAGTATTACACTCTTCCTTAAACAAAAAAATGTATATAATCAATTAATATAATATATGTTACAAGGACTTTTCACTAGTTACTTCTATAAAAATGTCAAAATTAATTGTACACAAATATTTAAATGTGTCTTTGAAAAACTTATTACATATTGGTACAATTAACGACAGAAAATGTTTTTCAATTCCCTATCAACATGATTTTTAGATTAACGCATTAAAAAATTGTGATTCCACTATCATATTTTAAGATGTTACACTTTAAGAGAATTTTGGAAGAAAACATAGCTCTATTGGTTTCGTACAAATGGCGTAAAAAATTTTAAAATTGATTTGTGCTTTATTTATTCAGAAAAATGATTAAAAATGAATAAAAATTGTTATTATAGTTATAAAGAACACCTTTTTATCCGAAAACTTTTCTCGAAAACCGAATAAATAAGTGTTAATTTATTCAAATATATAAGCCATATAACACACTTTTTTAACGGGGTAAGCAATTAATATCTCGATCAATAAGATTGCAGTAAAAAAGGTATATATGTTACAATGTTAAATTTACCAAAACAAAACATACCATAATTTTCGATTTCGGGATAGAAATTTTGGGTGTTTATAATTTTCCTATCGGTTTGAGTACTAGACCTAACTGTATTCCAAATATCAACTTTAAAGGGTATCGGGAAGTACGTGATAATACGAGATTATCAGCCACCCTAATTGAAAGGCGTGGTCGTGTTTTATTCGATTTTTGAATTAAAATATCGTTTATTCCTTGACAATGAACTTAATAAGGTTATGTTATAATTCCGTAATCTTGCTATATTTGAAAACTTAACACTGTAGCTGTTTTAGTTCAAAAGTTACAAGAGGGTTGTTTTGGGCCTAATAACTCCTGAAGTAATAGTCACTATCATGGACGCCATAGCCCCTTAAACTTGGCGTTACGTACTACTGTGCTATAGATAGTAAGGATACGGGTAAGGTACTGCCACTCGGATATGGATGCATGAGATAAACAAATTTTATGTTACACGTCAAAAACATCAAAATCGTTTCAAGCGATTTTATTTGGTGCGCGAGCACACAGACAAACAGACAAGCGGATTTTTGACATTATTATCATACTATGTACAGAATTGATCGTGTCTATAAGTAAAGATTTAACCAACGTCCAAAGTAATGAAATAAAAAGAGATCAAAATGATGCCAGTTTATGTTCTGTCCATAGCAGTACACACAAAGTAATTCGCAGTTCCATAAAATAATGCGTAATATTATTGTTTTTAAGTATTTTGAGTGCTACAAACTATATAATATATATATATATATATATATATATATATATATATATATATATATATATATATATATATATATATATATATATATATATATATATATATATATATAAATATATAAATATATATATATATATATAAATACACGATATATTATGAAGCTTATATCTTATATAGCGACATAAAATAATGTAAGATAACACAAAAAATATAAACAAACAATCATATATCATGTTTGATACACATATCAATTTTATCTGTATCCTAAATTACAAAATGTCATATTATGATAATAACAATAAGTTTTTTTTTATTATAGATTTGACACTGTGCTAAATTTTCCAATATATAAATTAACACATTATTCAGAGAGACACACTCGATCGTAAAAATTGAACATATTATGTTGGTAAATTAATACACAAGATTAACACTGATTGAGTTTCTTCGATCGATTATAATACCTACAATGGAACTTTCTTTTTCTGCAACTAGTTGTATTATTATTATTAGGACATGAAAATCACAAATATTTTTATAAATATAAGAATTACTGAACAAATGAAGCAGAGAGAAATTGTAGCAATGCTCGTATATATTTTCTATAACTTTACCTAATTTTTGATATTTACTCGACTGCCCCAGGAGGACGGTCATGTTTTTCGAGTGTTTGTATGTCTATTTTGTTGACACATTCTGTAACCTAAACGGCTCGATGGATTTTAACATATGAGTTGTTAATATCTGTATACTTATATTTAACCACAGAATACAATATACATAGAAGCGTATAAGTGCGATTTTTGTGTCCCTGAAAATTTTAATACCTATTCCTCACCACTAGATGACAATAGCTGTTCGATTTCGGTATTTAGTACCATTACCAGCACAATCAACTGTATTCTTTGGCAGAATTGTCAGCGACTGCTACTAAGTTCTGTCAAAGAGTACAGTTGGTTGTGCTGGTAATGGCACTAAATACCGAAATCGAACAGCTATTGTCATCTATACCTCTACATTCATGACGGGAACCATCTAGTTATGATACTGTCAGCTTCGAAATTGGAAAAAAGATCCTCTAATTGTCCCTCAAGAGGAACAATACTATCGTTTGATGGAAGAATGGGTTGATTCCTTCCGTATAGCATAAAGAGCAAGGGCCGTAAATCTAATCAGAGAAAGAATCGATTGTGGTCAAGAAATTCAAGATTTAATTCCCGACAGTTTCAATATTTTTACAACCAAACTTTTCTATCAACTGTATAAATGGATTTCTTCTTTTCAAATTTGTAGTCGATTTACGTCGAATCCATTTGATTCATTTTTTCGAGAACCGTATAGATTCGGGACAAATCAACTGTTAAACTTTAAAAAAAACTAATACCATTTTCTGAGTTATATTACCTAAAATAAACTCAGAATTCATGAAGAATGATTATACACATAGTTCCGACCTTTTGCTAATAAAGAATCCAGAAACTACAGACACTTGAAAACTTTTTTAATTCAGGGTGGGTTCAATTTTTTTGGATATAGACTGTATAAGTGGCTGACTCTGTAGCACGGACGTAAATAATGTGATGCGATTGATTTTTATATTCGAATGAAAATATAGTAAACATATTAATCTTATAAAATATTATTATTATTTTAGTATGATGGTTCCAATACATTGACACCATAAATATACTTAAAATAAAAACGTATTTATTTTCACATTTTGCAAGAAAACAAAAAATATTTTGTTTGTTATAACTTCGCGTGAAAAATACTTTTTTTTTTCACGAAGATACAGTTTCTGTTAAGGATGTTCCAGTATACCACCAATTTTCGACAGATTTTGCTCATTTTTTATTCACAGGCTAAAAATAACGTTTTCTAATAAATCCCGAAGTTTCAGAATTTTTGATCGTTTAGAACGCGAGATAATTAATATCAAAATTATCATTCTCTCTCATTAGAAGCATATGAAACTTCATGCCCGCCCAACTATTATCTGTTGTATTAGAAAAAATACTCGACAGAATTTTATAAAAAAACTAGGAGAGTAAAGCTAAATATTTATTATATAAAAAGAAAATCGTGTGTTACCGTTTTGTTTTCGACATATAAAACTTTAAATTTATTTATTTTCTTCAAATCAACATTATTTTGTACATGTCAATAGTGTATTTGTCTATGTATTGTATATGTGTGTTTATATATTTGTGCTATAATAAAATCAAACCGGTTTGTTGTACTGATTGCATAGCACAGTGCTGGAACGTCCTTAATGTAAACCAAACAGATTTGTCAAATATTTTCATCATCAAGTGCGTCGTTTTTTTGGTCTCTTACCTCTATATACTGGTTTCTTCCTCAGGTTCTGTGGAGGATCCATAAAATTTACTAATTAATTAACTCGACGACATATACCGATTCCTAAAACGAATGTATAGCAGCAACTTTCAGTGCCTATAATGTTCATTCAATAAAAGTAGACATTCAGAAATTTATTATTTTCCAAAGATAGACGAAGAAAAAATATTAATTGAAAATAAGTTGGGATGTAAATCTCAACGGGATAAACCCGTTTGCAAACATATGACAGTAATATTTACTAAATTATTAATATTTACTAACTAACCTTAAATGTCGAATTTGTTTAAAGTTGCAATTGAATTATTTTGCCACAAAACTAAACAACAAATATTATTTAAAGTATAAAGTGCAAAAATTTACTAAAATCAAACCACAAAATAATATAATATTAAAAAAAAACAAAACAACAATGACACTTGAAATATTTATAAACATTGAATGTATATTTAGTTTATTTATTGATCACACGAGGCGCAACTGTCTTAAAAATCATATGGTCTCAACTGTCTCAAGTGTCAATCATTATGTAATAGTTCGTGTCAATAGTGTTACTTAATCTAAATTTTACCTAGTTTTTCTGTTAGTAGATTGCATTTTTTGCTGTTAAATTTTCTAATTGTTATTAATTTTATTGGACAACATCGACATGGTCGCTATTTTCGAATTAATTTTGTTATTAGTTTGTTTTTTGTAATTAGTATTTTGTTACTCGTTTAACACATGTAAGTAAATACGATGGCTTTTCAATGCTGACATATTGACAAATTGAGGTATTAACTTTTTTTGATTTAATTAATTAATGAATTTTTAGCTTTTGTTTTTGACAACAATACTGAGCATTTCATTTGCACACCCACTATTTGTAATTTCATATTTTCAGTGACCTGAAAAAGTCACAACGAAAGTGACAAAAAATCGCATCTTTCAATTAATGTTTGATCGTTGTGTTTTTTACTGTCCAAATTCCCCTTAATTTCCATTTATAAATTTAAAGGTTTCAGTAGGAGTAAAATGATTATAAACTGTTCGGGTTTTTACAAAATTTCAATTTCCAGAACGGGGAAGGGTTCTCATCTTGTTCATCATTTGAAGCTTTAGTAGAATAAATACACAAATAATATGCGTATTAAATTTTTATAGGTCAAATTTTAGGAAATATTTCATCACTTTTCGAAAATTAGAAAAGTTTCAGATTTCTATGTAAAATGTTGCAATGAATTTACACACAAACAAAAAAAACCTTTTAAATATATCATCATATGTAAATTTTCAATTACAAGGTCATGTTAGTTTTTCATCATCCCTATTATTTGAATTTTTCAATTTATATATATATATATTTATAGTCTTTATCTCTCCTACACTTTTTCAGGAATTCCATAGTTCCAACTTTTTCAATGTATATTTCAAACAGAAATAATAATATACTTAAGACAGATTGACATTATGTTGATTATATGCCAAAAAATATATTTTAGTTTTTTGAATGCACATCTTATGGTAATTGGTCCAATTGTTGGACACTATCTAATTAATAAACGGATCACAACTTGTTTAATATGATATATCAAAGGTAATTAGAATAACGATGTTACTAATTTATGATTAACATTTATCATACCATGCAAAATCGCATTCCTATAAGTTAGAATTAATTAATTTATTTTAAGAAACTAATCATTTTGACTTTATAATGTTAGTTCTGCCATTTTGACATGCTTTGACATTGGCATTTATATTTCATATACAGATTGTTCAATGTTGAACATCTCTGAAACGAAAATTTTTTTTAGCCAAAACTTTGTTAACATAACATAATGAATTTAAAAAATTGCATTGCTGTTGACTTTGATTTTAACTGAGACGTCCAAAAATCAAGTTGGATTTTTAAATGGATTACTCTGTTTTTTTATTGTTAAAAAATAAATACTACGGAAAACTTTGATTACCGATCCAAGGAAAATTTTGATATCAAACAATTTTTTTGCTGGTGTAAAATAATTAGGGATGGCATTCACTATTGTAGAAAAAAACTCCATGTAGTTTCGGAAAGGTTACGCGAAAGTACAGCATCTCAAAATCCCAAAAATATTGTTTTGATTTGAAAAGTTCTTTTGAGATATCCAGAAACTTCTTAAAATATTTTTTTATATATCTCCAAATAACCTTTAGAAGTCATCAAAGTTGTGAATTTCCGTGGTTGTAAAAAATAATTTCGATTTTGAGATGTCCTTGAAAGTCAAGGTCAATATAAAAATCAAGGCCAGTAAAAACTTGATCCAAGGGATTTTTTTTTTGGCGATTATTGAAAACAATTCTTTTTAAATTTTCCTACAAGTTTTCTTCTAAGACAGTTATCGACTGAGTTGGTTAGCCTGATACCAATATTTTGAGCTGTTAAAATCTTCATATGTATGTTGTTGGGTAATGAAAACTGTGGGATTTTTTGGGTGATTATTGACAACAATATTTTGGAGGTTCGAAGATCATACAATTTGGTGTTCTCCAAGTGTTCTCCCACAGTTGGAGTGGCTACCCTTTATTGAAAAAAGATTTAGATAAAAATCTGTATTTAATTTATACAATTAAACTATTTTAAAATTTTATTTCTCAAGGTTAAAATATTTATGGCTCAAATATCACTGTGAATAAGTATGACTAGGAAAAGGTGTGGAAGTTTTATTACCTAGATTTATTTCCTTCATTCATGGAACTCAAT
Source organism: Nineta flava (assembly GCA_963920215.1). Lineage (NCBI taxonomy): Eukaryota > Metazoa > Arthropoda > Insecta > Neuroptera > Chrysopidae > Nineta > Nineta flava. The sequence continues at coordinate 8,132,215 of OY986042.1, forward strand.
GATAAGATTGAAACTCAATTTAGCATTAAAAATTTAATTTATAACTTTTAATTGATGAAATAAAATTTTATAAAATCGTTCTAAGTTGGAATAGAATTTCCATTTTTACTTAATAATATTTATTTTACTCACACGGACGGACATATTTAGAAACCAAATAATATGTACACTCCCGTTCAATAAAATTGAACAGACCTGAAATGTTAATTTTCTTACATTTCATAAAACTCCTCACTTTTGTAACTCTCTGTATAACGCTAAATTTATAAACAAAAATAAGTAGTTAATATTTTAAGTGTGAAAAAATAAATGGAAGTATAGTAAAAAACATTTACTACAAGATTAATCAAAATTGTGAGAAACTGATTCGGTTCAGATCTGTTCAATTTTATTGAACGGGAGTGTACAGTCCTAAAACTACAGTCTGATCAGTAATCCAGAACAACAGTTAACATGTACTTAAGTATTTAACACTGACAGTCAACAGAATAATAAATGATCATTCCGCACAATTTTCGAGCAAGAATTGACGTCGAGCATGCCGTCATCACAGAGTAACGAGTATGCACTCTCGTGCTTAAAAAAAAAAACGATTTTAATTTATTTTCACTATAATAAATACTTACATGCAAGTAAAAAAAATAAATAATATTTTCGGTTTTATCAATCTATCAAAAAGTAATTACACAATAAATTTATAATACTATAAAACTATGCAAGAATTATATTTAGTACTACATACATAATATAGAGTGTTATCTGTTATCTGTTGTAGATACCAACAAGTTGTGTCCCCCTATATAATTGTAAAGTTTACGCCTTGTTACATTGACCTTTTAATGTAATTATTAAAATAGCCTTATATTTATTTCTTATGTACAGGCTGATATATGTTTGATGAAAATCAAATCCGTTCACTTTAGAAATACACGACTTTGTAGATCAAAATGTATAAACCACATCAAATCCAGTACCTCTAAATATATGGAAAGTATTCAGAAGTTCAATCCAAAATAGCCGTAATAGCCACATAAGTACAAAAATATGACGTTCATTTTGTCAATTTCATTAAAAACGGTACAAAAAGTGTAAATCTAGGTCAAACCATTTTTATATTTGCAATGTCTTAGGGTTAATTAACAAAATGAGGACTCTATTGCAAGGGTTGCAAACGATTTGTCGAAAGGAGCTTCAATGATAAAATCAAATTACCAAGGTGCTCAGGAAATAGGTTGTAGTAAATATCTGATAAATTTTTTCTTTTAACTAATGTTAAAAGAGATATTTCACATTTTCTGTTAAACAACCATCCCCCAAGCGTCCTCCCCCATCTGACCGATTTTATTCATTAACAAACTTAGCTTAGGTTTTAATGAATTTCATTCCATCAGAGTATCCTTTTAACTAATGTTAAAAGAGATATTTCACATTTTCTGTTAAACAACCATCCCCCAAGCGTCCTCCCCCATCTGACCGATTTTATTCATTAACAAACTTAGCTTAGGTTTTAATGAATTTCATTCCATCAGAGTAAAATTGACACAGACAGATAAAATTCATTACACAAGATGTCTGGTACTCTAGGAAAAAATACTGACAACTGAGATTCGAGACGTCCTTTCCTATCATTTGAATTTGTAGTGTACTCACTATAAAATCTCAATTTACTTGCATATTTAGATACCGTTGTGAACACACTATATGTGCTCTTTGTAATTTGGGTAACTATATGTTGATACTTCAGTACCTATCAACAAACTATTGGAAGATTATTTATCTGGCAAAATAAAGATTGGTTACAATAACCAAATTGTCTTTCTTAATTAATTCTCAGATTCTCTTTCTTATTAATTTTCAGATCGAAAAGGAATCCTCTCATAATAGTATTATCCCAAATCAAATGGTTAGTCACCCTTAATAATCGAAAATCATCACAAAAATTTATATATATGTAAAAAAACTTTTTGTATTTAAATGGTAGGAAATGACCTCTTCAAACGATTTCTCCCGGTTTTTTGCAAATTTTCCCACAGTACAAAACATCCTGTATAATAAATTTGATGTACCTTAGAAGCATGTATATTCTATCTCGAATTTACTCTATACGGTAATAATAAAATTATTTAAATAATTGATTTTATGTTGTTTCTTTTCATTTTAAGTAACTAACTACGTATTGGTAGAGGTAGTATGTATAGCAGTATACAGCACGTATTTTAAAATACACCCAATCTGGAAGTAATGTATAGTGTATCTATCGCTGTCTATATGTAGTGTACTATGATATGGTTTACTATGTTACATATACATGTAGACCAGTGATTCTCAACCACTGTGTCGCGAAATTTTAGAAATATATATAGTAAAGTATTAACCCAACATAAAAACGAAAAAAAGATCGAGACTGTTAAATGTAACAGACGATATGAGAGTAGCATTGTCATTTTTACGACCAAATATAAATGAAATTATCAAAAAACATCAAGCTCAAATTTGTCATTAAAAGTATTCTTATTATTAACTTGTAATTAATCCCTTAATAAACGTACTGTTGTTTTTGTAGTACATATTATTTTATTTTACATTCAAAATTATTATCATAAACTATTTTACACAGTATATTATAGGTAAGTAAACAACTTTTAAACCTATCTTTTTCTTTGTGTGAAAAAGGTTGAGAATCACTGATGTGGACACACTCACACGACGGATGACGGACAATAACGACGATGTATACATGCACGAGTAAGATGCATCTATATATAAATGATTGTAGTTAGAGAGTGATAAGTATAATATAATAGTTATTTATGTTATAATACAATACTGATTGTTTAAGTGTGACAAAGTAAACCATATCACAGTACACTACATATAGACAGCGATAGATACACTATACATTGTGTGCAGATTGGGTGTATTTTAAAATACAGGCTGTATATAGTCGTCGTATTATTAATAGTAACATGATATTTAAGTTTAAAAATACAAAACATAATCTGTCTCAATCAATGAACGTCTCATTTAAATTATTAAATAGAATAGTTTTAATATAATACCTTATTTTCTACCTTCTGATAGGTGTACCTACTTTACTTATACTATATATATATATATATATATAGGTATATATCGTTTTAATATGATTGCATAGTTTATTTTATTTAGTCTGATAGACTGACTATAATATAGTGTAGGGTATAGTAGCACTGTCTTTTGGAAAAAAAATTTAAAACCAAGTTTAAATTATGTGTGAAACTATTTAATTAACTGAGATAACATATGCTTTTATACCCGGTATATACTTTGTATATTATCAAAGTATTGCCTGTTTATTTTACTGTTAGAGCTGAAATTGTGGCAAATCTATTTAGTTTATGAAAATATGTTTCAAACAGTTTTTTCTCAAAGAAGGGACATTTTTGTCATTGAGCTGTTCTTCTATCTTTTACGGTTTCAAAGATAGATATTTTTCAACATGGTGAGGTGATGCAGGAACCTAAATACAAATTATCATACGCTTTATAGATATTACATATGTTAAGACATGTCTCGATGCCTGGCAAGTGACCTTTCTAGGCCTTTTTTGACCGACCTTTAAAGGACAAGGAGTTTCTATGTTGACTAGGAATAAGTAGATTGTGCAGCCGATTTTGGTAGTAACTATGTCGATATTCATCTGGAATTTTTGAAAGGAAACTGCAGAAAATCTTCACAAGCATAGCCGTTTACTCTCGTTCCGTTTACTCTCTTAAATTTCACTCAGTTACAAGCAGAGCGCCTTTGACAACACGGTCAATTGGACGTGTTATTTACAACTTAGATATTCAAATAATAAAATTTATACCACAATTTACGAAACAATTTTGTAAATACAAGTTTTAAATTGTGGAAATACTGCTTCGAAATGCATCCAGAAGGCTGTCCCTCAATGTATTCAACATGAACAGGATACAACTTCGAAATGTTACCGGTTTAATCATCGGATATTATCACTTGCGCAGCATCTGCACACATTACGACTCCATATTGGATCAATTATGTCTAGACTGGAGGAGGAAACATCCAGGCACATCATTTTTTACTGCGAATCTTTCGTTTACAGCAGATATAAGATATCCAATGCTCCTCACGCCGAATATATGTACCTTCAGGAAAACCTGATATCGTCAGACTGATTTAAGGGGAGAGCACAAGGGGCCATAAGATCGACGTGCAATATTTTTTACAAAATCTAAGATATATCCTATCTATCTAACTTTAAATTGTGCTATAAGTTTTATTATTCGAATAACTTATAACTGGATGGTGTTATGCAAAAAGCGTTCAACCCACAAAACATGAAAATTAGAATTATTCCACCCAAGTGGGAGAAAACATTGTTCTCTACAATGTGCAAAAATGATTCAAGCCCAATCAGCTGTTCAAAACCTAATAAAATAAAAATTCTAAGGTAGTATTACATTTATCAGTACCAGCCAAGTAGCCGAGCGGTCTAAGGCGTCATGTCTGCGCAGTATGCAGTACTTGGAAACTGGAAGGTTATGGGTTTGAATCCCGACATCGGCAGTTTGTCAATTATAAAAAAAAGGGGCGGTTGATTGACTAAACTGTCTGCGTATGGACAAGAACGAATTAACCGGCTATGCTTGAGAAGGTTTTCTGCAGTTTCCTTCACAAACTCCAGATGAATATCGGCATAGTTCCTATCATAGTCGGCTACAGCCGCATATCCTACCAATTCCTAGTTTACTCTCAAATTCCTTCAACTTCACTCGCATTCTCACATCCTAAGGCATCACAATGGACCTTATAGTCGAAGTGTATCCCGTCTAGGGCAGCCTTTACAATCTACCTCTACATTTATCAGCTATCATATTACTGATTTTGAAGTCAATTATCTTAAAACCATCCACCTGTGGGTTAACTCTTTTTTGCATAGCACAACAACACATCTATAGGTTTAGAAATTATGCTGGGAATAGTTTTGCTGAAATGTCAATGCCACTTTGCCTTGCACTAATATGGCAACTGTACAGTCAGTACTCGATTGGTCGATTCGTTCTTGTACTTGTTATGTTGGTGGGTTAAAAGTATCTGTATATTTTCATGAAAACTACAAATTGCATGATTTGTATGTAGTATGTGTGTTATATGAGTAGGTATACGTTACCCCAGCTGTATATAAAAAATTTAAAATATTCAAAGAGTATATATAGTTCATTTTTTCTTCTTTTTTTTTTTAGTAGGAATTAGTTGTGCCTTCCATTACTTCGTCAATAGAACCTACCTACCTGTGTGTATATTTTTTTAAGTTTAATATCTTGTAATTTAGATTTTACTTTCCGAATGGTTCGTAGAAAATATATCTCTCTGTGTGTTCAGAAAATATCAAATAGTTCAGTGCACTGACGATGACGAGTCTCAAACTAAATTGGTGGCAAGACTCGAATGAAATTTGTTGAATTATTTATGTTGTGTACATTTTTAACTTAAAAAAAGCCATTTTCTAGGATAATTTTGGCCCATAAAGTACGAAAATCAGGTTCATTTTAACGTCCGACCAACACATCTGGAAATTTCCACTTCTCAATTCATACTGTTTGGAATTTTCGCACTATGGATTTGATATCTTGAAAACCGTTAATCGTATCGTATTTTAACCCACAGCATAGTTTTCGCTGGGTCCAAATTAGCTTTAAACGAAGTTTATATCGAAATCAGGGGCAACAAAATTTTCTTCAATTTTTGTAATTTTTTTAAGGGGTACCCCTTGGAAAAAATGCGAAAAAAGTGAAGAATATTTTTGATCTCGATTTTAATAATAGTAATTTTCTAGGGTAATTTTCATCCAAACACTACGAAAATCAGGTTCATTTTAACGTCCGGCCAACACATTTTAAAATTTCCACTTTTCAATTCATACTGTTTGAAATTTTTGCACTATGGATCTGATATCTTGAAAACCGTTAATCGTATCGTATTTTAACCAACAGCATAATTTTCGCTGGGTCCAAATTAGCTTAAAACGAAGTTTATATCAAAATTGGGGGCAACAAAATTTTCTTCAATTTTTGTAATTTTTTTAAGGGGTACTCCTTGGAAAAAATGCGAAAAAAATGAAGAAAACTTTTGTTCTCGATTTTAATAATAATAATTTTCTAGGGTAATTTTGACCCAACTTTTTACCTGATTGAAAAGGACACTTTATTTGAACCACTTTGTGCCATAATATATAGTATGTACACAAAATACAGGGTGTCTCATAAGTAGTCGAGTTCCATATGAGGGTAGGTAGAAAGTACGATTTTGTACTTTTTGATTTGATTTTGTTTTTTGTTGGTTGAAACCAAAGAATAGCTAGTATCTATGTAAAGCTAATATAACGGGAAAGTAAAATTTAAGGGGTGGTATCTTTGTTTTATGGGGGTGCATGTTTTGCGATTTTCTAAAAATTGATAATTCCAAAAATTTAATTATTGCCTTATTAAAAAAATTAATCAATAAATAATTTTATGAATGCACTTTTGAGAAAACTTTATAATTTAACGAATTTAATTTGCTCATTTTGTTAAATTTATTATTAACAACAATTAATTTATTACATTTTTCAAAAAATAAAAAAATTTTATTAGTGCACTTTTCAAGGAATTAATAATTTGAAAAATTTAATCAATATTGTTCCAAAAATTGTTTAAAATCAAAAATGAATTATCAAAAAAATGCACTTTTTGCAACTCTGGTTTCAACCTAGTTTCCTTAATTAATTAATAATTAATTAACGGTGCATCTAATAAAAAAATGTCACAGGACTTTTCGTTCCAAAGTCGTATCCTCTACCTACCCTCTTAAGGAACTCGACTACTTACGGGCTACCCTGTATATATAAAAATATACCTACCTAGCTTGTATGAGCAGCATATTTAATTATTGATTTTTGTCTCATATTTCATAATAATGATGTTATATATAACTTCATGAAAAATAATATATAAATTGCATGTTTCCTGTCTCAATGTTGAGTTTATGTCGTCGCTTGCATGTCCACTATACTTCCACTATAGTTCTATACCCTGACTGATAGTGTACCTATGTAGAGTAGCATGAGGCGTGAGTAACAAGCTGGCGATATAATTATTGTAAAACGTATTTCATTATGTTTTTTTTTTAGATATCCATCGGCAGCGCAACATACAATAACAACATAAGTCAAACAAAAGCTTTTCAACCCTTAAATAGTTGCACTTTTATATGTATAGACGAAGAGCTAATGGCTATTGGGAAGAAAAATAATCCGTAATCGAATAATATAGTTTCAATTCAATCATTTCTTAAATTGGATCTTAGTAGTTTATCGCAACGTTGGTAGACAAAAAGGAAATACTCAAATTAACCTTTCTGTCTCAAATGAAATGAAAATTGTTTTTTATTTTTACAATTATTGATTTGGAAAAAAACAGTGCAAGTGTTTTCTTTCGAAAAAGTCGCGGATTTGCTAGTTTTCAAGTAATTATAAATTGGGTTGTTGCATGAAAATTTTTTTTTACTTCAATTGAAGCATGTTTACTTGACAAATATCAAGGTAAAATTACTTTTTAAATAACTTTAAAAATAAGCGAGATATAAATGATTGAAATTCCCGATTAGACAAAGAGGGTGATAGCCCTCTTGATAGGCATTATGACGTCATTGTAAAACTCCATTTTGCAAGAAAGAGACAGATAATAATCTTTAAAAGCTTATAGCTTCCTTGTTATTTGTCGGATTTTAATTTTGTTTTTAAATATTATTACAGTATTAACAGTATTTTCATATTCTGAAAATAAATATGACATATTTGGTATCACTCAACTACCCAATAGGGAATATGCATGAAATTTATTTATGCATATTTATGCATATATGAAATTTATTTATGAAATTTATTTATATATATTTTATTTGAATTGAAGCATGTTTACTTGACAAATATCAAGGTAAAATTACTTTTTAAATAACTTTAAAAATAAGCGAGATATGAATGATTGAAATTCCCGATTAGACAAAGAGGGTGATAGCCCTCTTGATATGTTATGTGACGTCATATTACACTTTCACCATTTAAAATACACGTAAAACTCCGTTTTTAGTATTTTTGCAAAAAAGAGACAGATAATAATCTTTAAAAGCTTATAGCTTCATTGATATTTGTCGGATTTTAATTTCGTTTTTAAATATTATTAACAGTACTTTCATATTCTGAAAATAAATGTGAAAAAAAATTTTCATGCATATTCCCTATTATTATCACATGAGAGTATTGTTCTAGCCACTGACTAATCTACTACATGAACAACAAAAAGAAAGAGTACTTAGATCCTTGCTACATGTAATCTTGAAATTTAACCATTTTAGTTTCACCTTAGAATTAGCCTAAATCTCACCTTATTTTTCTATGAAGTTTAACGTAATTTTTTTTTAACCATAATGAGTTTAAGACACCTGCAGGTGTAAGACAAATTTGCAAGAACATGTGCACACAAATAAAAAATATTTCAATGGAAAAAAAACGTGGTTTAAAGAACTCACATTACTTCTGTATACACAAAAAATTATTAGTTGCTCTAATCAATGTTCAGGCATATTGTCTAATTGTCAAATGTCAAAGTAAACGCCAGTCACATTCGTTGGTATAATATAATCGAAGATAATATCATCAAGATAGTGAAAAATTATATGCATTCCACTACCATAGTATCTAGTAGCTCAGAGACAGTGCGTTGGCCTAGAATGCCAGAGGTCGTTCGATTCCCATCCTAGATTTGCATTATTTTTTGAGCATTTGATGTCCAAGATTGTTCCTCTAATATTAAACACAAAATTTAATTGTCGAATGCTCAACAGATTTTGCTCATTTTTTTTCACAGGCTAAAAATAACGTTTTCTAATAAATTCCGAAATTTCAGATTGACCGTTTAGAACGCGAGATAATTAATATCAAAGTTATCTTTCTCTCTCACTCTCTTTCATTAGAAGCATGTTAAACTTCATGCCCGTCCAAATATTATCTGTTGTATTAAAAAACATACACGACAGAATTTAAAAAAAAACTAGAATAGTAAAGATAAATATTTATTAAATAAATTTTTTTTTTAAATCGGATTTTACCGTTTTGTTTTCGAAATATAAAAGTTAAAAATTTTCTTTTTTTCAAAATAACATTATTTTGTATATATGAATAGCGAATTTGTCTATGTGTTGTGTATCTGTGTTTATATGTTTGTTCTATAATAAAATCAAACCGGATTTTTGTCCTGATTATATAACACAGTGCTGGGGAACGTCCTTAACAAGCCCATCACGTTTCGCACGATTCTAAAATAAACACTATTTGATTGTATATAATCCCACATCTATTTATAACGTATTACACCTTTTAACCTGTATATGGAGGTAAAAATAATCGATTCAATTTTAACTAAAGTATTTATGTATGTATGTATATCAATTGAATAAAATACTACCGATCACTTTCGTAGCTATTGGCTGTTTCTTTTCTTGTGTACAAAAAAAAACAACAGAAAGTATATTAAAAGCATACGAAATTTTTGAAGTCATACAACGTTACAACGTACCTCTTCTATATATTCTCCTATAAACGTGTCAAATTGACTACAAATTGATTTTATACAAAATTGTCCATAACAAATTTATTATAATTATATAATAATGTTCTATAATTTTATATAAAAATTATTTCAATACATACAGGTTGTACCCGTAAGTAGTCGAGTTCCATAAGAGGGTAGGTAGAGAGTACGATTTTGGAACGAAAAGTCCTGAGACATTTTTTTATTGGACTCACCGTTAATTAATTATTAATTAATTAAGTAAACTAGGTTGAAACCAAATAATAGCGGGTATCTATGTAAGGCTAGTATCTATGTGTCCCAAAGCTATTATGAATTTTATCTGTCGCTCGTATCCACAGAAACAGGAATGTAAAATTTAAGGGGTGGGATCTTTGTTTTATGAGGGTGAATGTCTTGCGATTTTCTAAAAATTGATAATTCCAAAAATTTAATTATTGCATTATTAAAAAAATTAATCAATAAAATAATTTTATTAATGTGACTTTTGAGAAAACTTTTTATAATTTAACGAATTTAATTTGCGCATTTTAAAAAAAATTTATTATTAAAACAATTTATTTATTACATTTTTCAAAAAATAAAAAAATTTAATTAATGCACTTTTCAAGGAATTAATAATTTGAAAAATTTAAGCAATATATTTTTCCAAAAATTGATAATTAAATCAAAATGAATTATCAAAAAAATGCACTTTTTGCAAGTCTGGCTTCAACCTAGTTTCCTTAATTAATTAATTAATAATTAATTAATTAACGGTGCGTCTAATAAAAAAATGTCTCAAGACTTTTCGTTCCAAAATAGTATCCTCTACCTATGCTCTTATTGAACTCGACTACTTACGGGGGCCACCCTGTATAACGTAAAATTATACCAACTTACCTATACAATATGACTTTGTGATCGGTTACCATTAATTTTTCTAAATAAAAAAAATAAATAAATTGATCTCAAAGATAAGGAAGTATATTATTATCGTTTACCAGTTAACTACCGAAAACTCATGAGTCTGATGAGGTGTGGCTTTAATGAATCTTTCTAATTCACTATACCATAATTTATACAAAAAAACTACAATCGAATTGAACCTAAAACATAAATGCTAATATTTTTACTATCGGCTTAATAAGAATTGTGCATTTTCCAATTTTTACCGTTGATTTGTACTAAATTCATTTTGATTTCTAGCAGGCATAGATATATAGATAGATAGATTGACCATAAGGTCCATTGTGATGCCAAAGAATGTGACGATGTGAATGGAGTGGAAGGAATTTGTGTGTAGGCTAGGAATTGGTAGGATGTGCGGCTGCAGCCGACTCTGAAAGGAACTATGCCGATATTCATCTGGAGTTCGTGAAGGAAACTGCAGAAAACCTTCTCAAGCATAGCCGGTTACTTCGTTCTTATCCATACGCCGACAGTTTAGTCAATTAACCGTACCTTTCTTTCTTAATAATTGACAAACTGCCGATGTCGGGATTCGAACCCATAACCTTCCAGTTTCCAAGTAGGCATACTGCGCAGACATAATGCCTTAGACCGCTCTGGTCCACTTGGACTGGTCAATGGGTTTCAATGTCAATTTCAAAAACTTTCATCATTTTATTTATTAAAAAATTACTAAATATTATTTTATATACCGTGTGTGTTGGAAAGCTTTTCCAATAGAGAAACAGTTTTAAATATTATTTATTCACTGGCCGTGTGGTTACTGTGTGAAGTAAGTCAGTACACATGTTATGTGAGAGTGGGTTAAATATGTTCATTGAATTCTTAACTTTAGTATGTGCATCACAAAATCCCCACTCTTAAATGTCAAACAAACAACCATACACATACTGTATACCCTATCCAGATGTTTGTATGTATGTGTATTGTATAGGTGTACTGTATAGTTTTATAGTTAATATTTTATTTATTTATTAAACATTGATTCTCTATTAGAAATGCTTTTGAAAACGATCTGTATACAAACATTAAAGAATATAATAATGCAATAAATACTGTGTTTATAATTTTCCTATAAACATTTACATAGTTTTATTTTATCATTAAAAAAAAATTAAAAAAAAAAAAAAACTTATGAAATTATCGTAAAATTAATATTGATTTATTCCTCCCATTTATTTTTAAGAAGATGCCTTTAATTTAATAGATATTTAAAATCATAATATTGTTTTAATTTCATAAAAATATATCATTTATGTTAAATAAATATGTACAGTGCAGTACATACACAATATGATAAAAGAAAGATAAAAAACTTTTTTTTTTTTATTAATATTATGCATTCAAATCAAAATAAATAAAAAATTACAAATTTCTTAGAATAAAATCTAATTATTATTATTACTATTTAATTTAATTTGTGAATACATTTTTATAATAAAATTTATACAAAAAACAAATCATTTTCTCCTATACAGAGTTTGCTTAAAAGTTTTACTTATGCTGCTTTTTTTAGCGAATTTCCTCCAAAGGAAATGCAGCTATTGTTTTTGCAGCAATGTTGGAATTTCGTAAAAATTTCGTCAAATATCCAGCGATCCTACCTATTCGATGTTAAAAATCACTATCGCTAAAAATTTTATATATGTGTATATATACTTTTATATGTCTGTGGACTCTCTAGCAGTCACAGTTTTATTCCGATTGGAATGAAATTTGGTATTTGAGGCGATTTTGGTATTCTAAAGGTCAAGTTCGTTAATGGGTAAAATCGGACAAGGGAAAAGGGGGGTTTAGAGAAAAGGGGAAACATAAAATTTGGTATATCTCCCTTAATATTTGAAAAATCGAAAAATTTTTCAGGAGTTAAGTTGTAGGTACTAAATTTTACTGTTATTTTGTTTCTTATCATTTTTCTGTTACACTAATATTAACAGAAATATTTACAATTAAAGATTGAAAGTTAAAATTCTAAATATCTCTGCACATATTAGAGTTTGGAAAAAATGATAAGATAATGAATTATAGCAAACTTAATTTTCTACAACTGTACTTGTTATACATTTTTCGATTGTTCCAATATTAAGAGAGATATTTTGTGTTTTCTTCTATCTTTATGCCCCTCCCCCTTTCCCTTTCCCCTTGACGTATGCCATTTATTAATTAAATTGGCCTTGAAAATACTAAAATGATATCAGATACGACATTTTATTTTGATCAGACTTAAATTGTGACTTGAGAGTGATTTATGTATTCTAAGGAATTTCGCTAAGTTGACGCAGCTCCAGCGTAACGCTTTTTTTTATAGTTTTTTAATACAAATAAAGGTTAATCTAAATGGGTTGTTTGCTAAAATTGTACGTGGACACTCCATATCTGGATTCTTTTATGTTTGTTTCTAGAAATATCATATTAGGTATTAGGTACTACCGTGTGTTGTTGTTCACAATTTTCGAATAAATTAATTTTGTTCACATGCAAATATCTGAAATAAATCAAGCATTTCTGAAAATCTTTGATGAAATTCTATGTAAAATTGTGGTGTGGAAACTTTTGTGTTTAATAAATTGTTTATAAATGAAAATAACTTGTATATAGGTGGGTGGTTGACTCTTTTTCAATATATGTATATAAATATATACCAAAATTATTATTGATATTTATAAATTTGGTTTTATTCATTCACCTAATCAAATTGAAAACACGAAAGGATACCCACAATATGAAACAAAACGAATCTAAGTTTCAAGGAGGTTCATGCATGAGGCTTGATAGTAGCAAAAAATACAGATATACATAGACGCTTGTAAGTACACTTTTTCTGGCCCCACAAATATAACCTAAAACTTAATAAACAATCGCAGTTTTTATATGACTTTAGTTAGAATCTTGTCAACATTGTTTCCAGCTACGAACATTATGTTTTGAACTTTTAATTTTTCGTGACTGTTACGGAATTATTGTGTAATCCTGTTAAATACTTACTATTGCCGTCTGGATTTCAGGGTATGAACTAACAAAATTGTGGGGACAGAAAAATTGGACTTATGAGCTTCAATGTATGTATTCTTTGATAGTAGATAAAAAATTTTTTTTAGTGAATTGAATAGCTCTATTATGCAGTTATCCTCCATCAAAAATTTAAAACCTGAAAATAGTTGTTAATTAGTTAATTGTAAAAGGGGCTGTTTCGGTGGAATTAAATCCATCATGGTTCTCAAAAAAATTGTCAATACGAAATTGTACGTAAATTATTTTTCCAAATCGAAAATTAAATGAAACGAAACAAATATTATAGGACTTTTCTTTATAGAATCGTTTCGTGACTAAACGACTAAACTACAGGATCGACGTTTATCGTTGTTTTACTGGGATAATCTATATACTTATGGGAAAGTTCTACTATATTAACCGACTTCAAAAAAAGGTTCTCTGTTTCCATAGTATGGTTGTATGTTTTTTTAATGGATTTTAATGGATTAATGGATACAATCGCTTTAAGGCGTAGGACACTAAACAATTCGAAATTAAACACTAATTGTAATTTTTATGTATCAATTAATTTTCTTTTTACTATATTTTTGAAGTCAGTACCAAACTGACCCTTGGTACTGACATATTTCCAGGTACCGACATGGATCAATGTAGTTGGTTCGTCGATTTTCTACTGGTTATTCTTAAAAGGTGGACGTGGTACAGAGACGGCTAGGTGCGGGGTCCCAATTATGTAATCCACGCAAGCGGAGCTGCAGGCATGGGCTAGAGTAGTAAATATATGTGTAAGTATTAATTTTATATCCATATACACATTAATGTGTTAAGTGACTCAATCTGGTTTTATGGAAGGTCACAATTGTGTTTTATTCCTTATGATATAGTAAGTAGCATGAAGACAATATTGCTTTTAAAAAAATGTATGTAAAAGTACTCACTCGCATATAATAATAATAATCACATATATATCTAAGTACTTACATTCAAATGAATATTGAGTGTACCCAATAAGTATAGTTCAATTTACAACCATTTATATAGCGACATAAATGACATCGTCAATATTGAAAAATCAATGGTCTCACTTTTTTTTTATACTCCAATCCTTCTACCCTCTTTATATTGTTATTTTATTTGTTAATACATGGTTTTCAATCGTAATTGCTAGTACTTTAAATTGTATTTTTTTTACTATCTGTATGTGCAGCTTAATACGTGCGAAATACCTTATGGTTAGTCCGCAGTTCAGTGTAAAATTGATGTACTAAATCAGTTCCATCTCCATTTTTAACATGCATGTAGGCCATCTATCCATGTATGTATGAATGTAATGGAATTTTAATGGTGAGTTTTCATCCATTTCTGGACGTCTCAGAAGTTTTGCAAACATATAAACAATTGGTGAAAATACAATAATATTTATTTAAAAATACAAAATTTAAATTTATTAATAGCCAAAATACAAATATGTATATATGTAACTTATATAAAACAATTTATAGTATAGTTCTATAGAAATGTCGTCAACAAAATTTTAATAAAATAAAACCTATTTTGACAAAATGGAAACCCGACTTAACAAAAGATGCACTAAAAAGTAAAAAAATAATTGCATATTCTTGTGCTTCTTGTTTTAAGTGCATCTTTTGTTAAGTCGGGTTTCCATTTTGTCAAAATAGGTTTTATTTCTCGCTTTTTAGTGACTTTGAAGTTCTATAACTGATTTTATTTGTCTAAATATGGGTAGACCTACTAAACGACCAACTAATTTTTAGTGAATTTTTTTATAACACATTTTCTTTACCCGTTTTTTTTTTTTTGTAATTTTTAGTGCATTTTTTTATAACAGATTTTCAGTTTTTTTTACAAGCATTTTGTTTTTTTTTTTGGAAAAATTTTTTATTTTGGGGTCGGTTTTTAAAAAAATTTTTTTATTTTCCCATTATGAATGAGTATACCCTTTAAAAAAAAAAAAAAATTTCGCAAAAATCGGTTATCACATATACAATAAGGATTTTCCTCAATTTCCCGGAGATCCCCTCATCAAAATGCGATTTGCTGACAATGGGACCAAACCCTTTAAAATAAAAAAAAAATTCAAAATCGGTTCATAAATGACGGAGTTCTGAGGTAACAAACATAAAAAAAAAAAAAAAAAAAAATACAGACGAATTGAGAACCATCCTCCTTTTTTGAAGTCGGGTTAAAAATAGTTAATTGACATAAATTTCCTATGCTATATTGTTGTTTTTAAGAAGAAATCGATAAGGATTGTAATGACTGCCACGACATACATGACGACAAACAAGTCTGCAGTTAATGGAGAAGAATCAAACAAGTCTCAAAATCAAAACTTAACTTTGTACACGTTACGTCCATTTTCGCCGGCACATTATATCTACGTGCTAAATTTCAAATTCTTACGTCAATTATTACGTTTTAGAGAAAATCGTTTGTAACAGAACTGGGAAATGTCCTGCACATGATCCGTAGACATTTGGACTGCTGCTGGTCTCTGTACGCCTGACAGACCACCTGCATAGTCGCTTTATGCCGTTTTTTCTTTTTGACGCGGCTGTAGGTCTCGCAATCGTTCGGTACGGGTCTTTCTAGACCCGTTCGACGAAACTCTCCACTGATATGCGTTTCCAGTAATTCCGAGCATATTTAGGAGTCATATGGGACAAAGCTTTCGTCGGTCGAACTAGAATTTTTGAATGACCACCATTGTAGATAGATAGATTGTAGCGGCTGCACTTCGACCGTAAGGTCCATTGTGATGCCTAAGAATGTGAGGATGTGAGTTGGGTGGAAGGAATTGTTGTGTGTAGACTAGGAATTGGTAGGATGTGCGGCTGCAGCTGACATTGATAGGAACTATGCCGACATTCTTCTGGAGTTCGTGAAGGAAACTGCACCACCAATGTAACGAGCGAATAGATGTTTTCCCGACAATACTAAAACTAAGAAAGAAGATCGAAATGGCGTACACCCAATAAATTGGAATCATAACCAATACTAAAGCCACATGAATGGCATTACAACAAACAACAGTGACTGAATAACGAGCCATACAAAATAAAAATATTATATTATGTATAGACTATAGAGAGATGGTGATCTCAATGCCAAATAAAAACCAACAAACTCTTCCGGGATCTTAAAGAGATAAATAATATGAAAGTAATAATGTTTTATTTTATAATATTGACGCACATGTAAACACAAACACACACACACACACACACACACACGCTTTCTGTACAATTTCATGAGTTTTTTTTTTATATATATATTTTTTTTTTGATTCCTCAACATCGTTAACACAACACCCAAAGTACCAAAATACACGAAATCTTTTAGTGATTTTTTTTGGTATATAGTTTTTGGTTAGTAAAACACAGATAATAAATATATTATAATATTATCAATTTTGTTTTTGGTATGGTTCCGTGCATCATGAACAGGACATTTTTAACTTACTATCAGCGAACCAGTCCAAGTGGTTCTTCGCTAAGGCGTCATGTCTGCGTAGTATGCCTACGAACGAAGTAACCGGCTATGCTTGAAAAGGTTTTCTGCAGTTTCCTTCATGAACTCTATAGTCTATACCCAAAAATTCCTTCCACTCCACTCACATCCTCACATCCTTAGGCATCACATTGGACCTTATGGTCGAAGTGTAACCCGTCCAGGGCAGCCTCTACAATCTATCTATCTATCTACTATTAGCGAAAATTGTCATGATTAACAGATTTCTTGAAAATAAACTTTACATAAATATAAGCATAAACAAGATATGGAACAACCAGATTAGATTAGAGTCAGGAGCAAGTCTTATAAACTCTTCCAAAACCTATTGTCTTAATAAACGTTAGGATATTTCTCGGCGAAACCTCATAGATTTCATCTGGTTGGAGATCTGCCCATCCCAAATGATAGTGTCTTTTGAGAGAGAGAGAGAGTGATATTTTCGATTTCATCGATTCCTGAATGTCCACCCAGCCAGCCAATAGTGACTTTGTTATAAAATTTCAAATTCGCCCCAATACCTAGATCAGTTTTTGTATTATAAATACGTATTTCGAGTATAAATTAGCTGGTCGTAATTTACTCTTTGACAATTAGAAATATATAGAAAATCAAAATAAATTAAAATATAATAAATTTTATTGAAATTACTCTTGTGAAAATTACTCTCATTGGCAATGAAACTGTCACCAAATTAGCAACGAGTAACATATCCTGAGACAATATACGAGTGATTTTAATAAGAGTGATGTTAACAAGAGTAAATCGAATGAAAGTAATTTTAACAAGAGTAATTTCAATAAAATTTATTATATTTTAATTTATTTTGTTTAATCCTTTATTTATTTTTGTCTATTGATTTCGATTTTCTACCTAGATTCCTATTTATAAAACAAAGACTGTTCTAGGTATTGGGGTGAATTTGAAATTTTATTTCAAAGACCTATAGTTCTCATTAATTATCATTGTGTAATGTGCATTTTCTCCGCATATAATCTACAGTAATAACAGATATTTGACTTGAAAGTTTGAGGTGTAAATTTGTCAATTATAATTAATGAGGCGGGGAATTGTCTAAACTATCGACGGATGAACAAAAACGAAGTAACCGATTTCCACAACACTTTTCAAAACTTCCACAGTACTCCAATAAATGCGATTCGAAACTTCCACAATACTCCAATATATTGGACATAAACAGTTTTTAGGTGATTAGTTTATTTGCTACAATAGGGAATATGCATGAAAAATTTTTTTCACTTGAATTGAAGCATGTTTACTTGACAAATATCAAGGTAAAATTACTTTTTAAATAACTTTAAAAATAAACGAGATATGAATGATTGAAATTCCCGATTAGACAAAGAGGGTGATAGCCCTCTTGATATGTTATGTGACGTCATATTACACTTTCACCATTTAAAATACACGTAAAACTCCGTTTTTAGTATTTTTGCAAGAAAGAGACAGATAATAATCTTTAAAAGCTTATAGCCACCTTGATATTTGTCGGATTTTGATTTCGTTTTTAAATATTATTACAGTATTAACAGTATTTTCATATTCTGAAAATAAATGTGAAAAAAAATTGCATGCATATTCCCTATTGTTTCGATTTCTTAAATCATAGTCATACAAATGTATGACATTCACATTTGTATGACTATGATTTAAGAAATTGAAACAATTGTCACAATATGCATAAATAAAGGTGGACATTGGAAAATAAAAATAAAATTTAGTTTTTCTGATTATTTTACAAAATTAATTAAGTACTGTTTACATATGTATGTATGTACAACGAAACCCTAAACAAAATCGTATTTATTTTGACTTGACCGATTTCATAACATAAAGTATTAAATTACATTACATGAAATTTTTTTATCTGAATCATAAAGTACAGTTTAAAATTACGGACTGTGTGTTCATATAGGTGTTAAGAAAAATAATTGTCTAATGATTAAGAACATTTATTTACCATATATGCATGTTGTTGTTGATATTACATTCCTATAAATTGTGTAATCGTACTCTACTGTAACGAATTCCTGAAAAATAACGATCAATACAGATTAATTTCGAAGCACGGTTTTAATAGAATTGTATTCAAAACTCAAAGAAAACAAGTGAAAATAACAACTAAGTGAGTTAATTGCTTAAATCCTCAGTATGGACTGAATTAATGTAAAAAAACTGTATTACAAAACTTGTTTATTTTTAAAAAAGGAACATTTTTTGTTATTACATATTTGTTGTATCTCTTACGGTTTCAAAGTTGGGCAGTATTGCCCATTTTGCCTAAACATGGTACGATTTTGCCCGTTTCACGAACTTGGCCGTACTTTTTAGCTCTAAAACACACAAACAAAATATCAATTCACTATCTCGTTTTGTTTTTGAGTTATTAGGCCATTTTATGAAAACTTATATCAAAAATTTTTTTTTCTGCGATTAATATTTTCAACTGTTAAAAATATCATATTTATCAATGAGCTCCTACTGATTTTGCATTTTATAAAATACGGTAGTCAGTTTTGCTATATAAAAATGAACATTTTTTTGTTATTAATATGTAATTTAAAATTGGCTACTACAAACAGGTATAAAAAAATGAGCATATGTGTTGCCAGCGTAATGAAATTCGCAACAAATTGTCATATGCCTAGGTATCATTCTGAATTTGGATTGAATTGTTTGATAACGCGACCAATGGTTTTTTGTTGCCAAATAATTTATTGAATATGTTGGGATTCCCGGGTGTTATTGTCATCCAAGCCACTAAAATTCTGTTTGTTGCCAGCCCTTGAAAGCAACAGTGATTCAAACGATAAATACACTGACAATCAATTCTAATGACGACCAGGAATTTTGGTCCATATCGTCCATAGAAATAGTGGAAGCTGTAGAGGTTTCGCCATAGAGGCTGTTACATTTTCCGATTCATCGAGAATACGAGTTGTTAGCGGTGATTCATACCAGTCCCAGTGGCCGTGCTATCTAAGGTACTTAGAACTGGAATGCTGCAAGTTCGATTTCCAACGGTGGCAGTTTGTCAACTAAAAAAAAAATGGGGTTGTTAATTGGCTAAATTGTCAGAGTATGTACAAGATCCAAAGTATCTGGGCTATGCTTATGAAGATTATGATGCTTATGCTTTTCAACAGTTTCTTTTCACGAAATCCAGATGAATATCAGGATAGTTCCTGGCTGCAGTCGCGCGACCTACAAAATTCCTTGTCTGCATACAAATTCCTTGTCCTTTAGGGGTCGGTAAAAAAGGCCTATTTGCTAGGCTACCATGTCCTCTTCGCTACTACTACTGTTAGAGGTGATTCGACATGTTTAATAAACTTGTTGACTACAGAAGTGACGATTATATCAGTTCAAGGTCATTACTATCCCCACATTTGGCTCTCACGGCATCCTCTTCAAGATAAATAAAGTTCAATTTAGAAAGTTTTGATAAAGTATGTATGAAACTTGGATAATCTTTCACTTTGCGCTATTAGTTACAATTGCAAAGGACACAAGAAGTCTGGAAAATACCTTTTTGCAGGCGACGTTTGCAACACGCCTTCAGTTTGTTTAATTAACTATTAAACATTATAATTACCAAAATTGCGTTTTGTGATTTGTTTATTCAATCTAACACAACAACAATCGTTCAGTAAAACTAGCTAATTTGATAACGGTATTTCTATTACGTCCTAGACATAACATATATTGACATATTTACAGTGTTCTTTCTGCAACAACAACATATTTAAAAACAAATGCATTCAAAATATGCAATTTTTTATTTATTTTATAATAAAAATTTGTATTTTTAATTTCAAATCAAGGGCATCTAGAATATAAAATACACATTATAAATTTTTTTTGCACAAATAATTCACCATAAATATTATTAGCATCTGCTAGTTGCTTTGCATGCTTACTGTGCTGGATATAGATCAGAAGCTTATCGTCACAAAATTCATCTAACAAAAATCGGCTTCGTTATATTTAAGGTATTTGTAGTGAAAAAGGTTTATGGCGGTTCACTGGATAAAAAATTATTTTCATCTAACTTTTTTGGAAAATGGTTTTGGTTTGAAAACAATACACTGCAAAAGTAAAGAAGTTAGATTGGTTAAACGCAATCTTTCTTTCAAGTTAAACAAGTGAAGTGTAACAATACCCTTAATTTTTTAAATACCCGGCATGTACTAAATACTACTATACACAAATCTGGTAAACCGGATGTTTGAGCTAAAAACGTGACGAAACTATTCAGTTTATAATGAATGCAGTTTATCATTTACGGTTTTCAAGATAGGTATTTTAGGGTGATGTATGGATTTTTGTCCATTCACGAACTTGAAGCCACTTTCTACCTCTAGAATGCAAAAACAATTTCCTCTCGTTATCTCTTTTCGTTTTTGAGTTATCGTATTGACGAACGGTACGGTAAACAGACAGACAAGGAAATGGAGTAATTCGAATATTTTATGATATGAACAGCTGTACAAATATTTTTTATCTACGAACCATTTTTCTAATTGTTGCAAAGTCGGTACTAAACTTATAATAATCCATATATATATATATATATATATATATATATATATATATATATATGCATTTCTAATAGGGAATAAATGCTAAATAAATAAATAAAATATATACTATAAAACTATACACATCCATACACATACTTACAAACATCTGGCGCTTGTGTTATGATGTTGGTTTGATGTCATTTAAGAGTGGGGAATGAGTGATGCCCACTTAATTTATAATATTATTATTCGTTACATATGCACACACACACTATTGACTACAGAGTACCCCAACTATTTATTTCTTTATGAAGCATTGTATAGTTGTATAGTAAATAATATTTAACATAGATTCTCTATTGGCAAAGCTGTCCAAAACAGACGGTATATATAAACAGTGTATAATAAAAATATTAGTGTAAGTAAATATAAAATTTTGATACTGTGGCATTCTGGTCTAATTTTGAATACTGTGATTATGTGTTTAACTTGAATCTGAAGTAAATGACAAACACTATTATTAAAACTAGTATTTCCAAAAATGTATTGCATTTGCTAAAACAGGAAAAATAATATAAATATACATACATATATATATACCATTTATTTTTTTATGATTATTTATAATTATTTATAATCAATATTCACTTCCCACGATAAACAGATAAACAGTTTTATTTTACAATTATTTCAAAATGTTACTTTACCAAATCATTTATTTACTTACTTAAACTTTTACGTTTTGTGTTTTGTTTGAGTATGATTATGTGTTGTATGTTTGGGTAATAATAACGTTTTTATTATTGGATTGAAAAAGAAAGAGGTTTTAAATTAGTTGAGGATTTTTAAATAATAAGTAGGTCATTTTATTTTAATACAAAATAATCTGTTCCATGAAATGAAAGTGGAAATAAATAAAGTATAGTATATCGTATAAGTACTATATCGTCAGTTTGGAAAACGACAGACAATTCAAAAATCCACAATTTTGGAAAAACTGTTTAAAGATTTTGAATATTTTGTAGCATCATAATTATCGAACAATTTTTATCACATAAGATTTAGAAAGTTTCAATGTACTGTAGGTGTCAAAACTTGATGTTAGTTTTTAAAATTTTATAATTGATTTGTAATTAAATTCGATTTCTTTTTTTTTGAAATCAAATAAAGTCAGGTTTGATTTTCATAAAGTCTTTTTTTGTTTTATTTAATTTTTTTATTCTTTTCAAAAGTTCGTGTTATCTAATTGACAGATATTCAGTAACACTTTTACTAATATGTTGTTTTTTTTTTTGTGTCGACTATCGGAATCTGTTGTATTTTCGACAGCGTCCTTTTAAGGATAAAGAGAGCCAAGATACCGCGACAGCCTTATTTGTTCAATATAATTATAGTAACAATTTTGTATTCGAAATTTTTTTTTCGAAAACGGAATAAATAAGGCGTAAATCATTATAAACTTTCAAAAACTAACATCAACTTTTGACGCTTATTGTACACCTGGCCACAAAAATATATCTTACAGGAATAGACTACCTATATTCCAGTAAGATATATACCGTGTCAATAATTGCATGCTTGAGATGAGAGCTCTCCATGCAAAATTTCAAAACTTCTTAAACCGTGTAGTTTTAAGATATTTTTTTACATCGATGATCGGTCATTGTATATTCAACCAAATTACACATATAATTCTCACACCGTCGTAAATCTTAGACTTTTTAATTTTTATAATTTAATGCTGATTGAATACATAAATTTAAAACAAACTTCTTTATCTTAATTATAAAAATTTTATGACATCAATGAACTATTTATATTCTTCGTCTGGCATAAATAAATTTGAAAAATTATTCAAATTTTTTATAAAAAGTTCTAGTATGAATGCCTCCTAACTTCTATATACAAACTTAACAAAAAAAAAACTTTTTAACAACAAATGAATTACGTCATATCCGTCGGGAATCAAAACACCTGCTATGGTTATCGATTGACTCATCCCAATTAAATCTCGTGCCAATACAATCGCAGCGCCCCCACCAATATCATCGTCCGAACTTAGCCGAGATCAGAACCTTTCAGAGCACACGCCACTGTCCCTCCACTTGCTTAGCAAAGTTCCGAACCACAACCACCAATCGCAGCGCCACCAATGCCTCTGGTGGAGAAAAATTGAAGTAGAGACCTAGGACCGGCATGACACTTCTACTGATAGAAACTGACTGCAGCCGACTCTGATAGAAACTATGTCGATCTAGAACTTGTGAATGGAAACCGCAGAAAACCATCACAAGCATAGCCGGTGTCTTCCGTTCTTGTCCAAACCACCGACCGACAGTGTAGTCAATTACTTGCAAATTTTTTTAATAAATTTAATTGACAAACTGCCGCCGTTGGGAATCGAACCAGTAACCTTCCAGTTCCGTGCAGAACGCCTTAGACAACTTCGCCACTCGGATTGGTTTCATTCTACCGGGTATAAAATTATATTATTATTTCAAAAATTCTAACAAATTTAGAATTAAAAAAAAAAAAAAAAAACTATAATAAAAACACACATCACTCTAAAACTTTATATAATAAAAAAAAAATTCATAATGTGAAATAAAATAAATAAATAAATGATAGATGGATGGGTAACGTAGTAGTCAACTAACTTATTACTAACTATCTATACACACAACAGAGTAAAGTCAAGTAAAGTAGTTTGAGATACGTGAACTTATTTATGTGAAAACAATAATAAAATAGTCATTCTGTTTAATTGTGTTAAAGGAAATGCTTCAGTTTTTATATCATTTTAATTATTTGTATATAAAAGTCAAGCAATAAAACTTATTTCTCTATGCATTAACTTTAAATTTAAATTAAAAATATTTGTGTTGTTATTTAAAAAGGTAATAATGAATGAGGATGATAAAATAATAATAATGCAAAGAAGACGAAGCAGAAGAGGTCATCAACTTACCAGAGGGTACTCAGTCAATTCATTTTATTTTTTATTTTTTTTTATTTTATGATTTTTTTTTTGTTTTTTTTTGTTTTTGTTAATATCATGTATGTATATATAATTTCGTTGAAGGTCCGATGTCTTTTCATACGCCAACTAAGAGATGTTTTCATAAAATCATAAAATAAAAAAAAATAAATAATAAAATGATTTGACTGAGTACTCTGGTAAGTTGATGACCACTTCGACTTCTTTGCATTATTATTATTTTACCAGTCCAAATGGCCAAACGGTCTAAGGCGTTATGTCTGCGCAGTATGTCTACTTGGAAACTGGGAGGTTATGGGTTCGAATCCCGACATCGGCACTTTGTCACCATCATAGTCAGCTGCAGCCGCATATCCTACCAATTCCGAAAGAAATTGGTATCTGTGAGCGTGGAAAACAATTTTATATATTAATGATTCTTACTCCATTTCATCCTGGAAAAATCCTATTTTAGAGCATTTCTACACTTTCTAAGGACCATCACATTTAAATTGCATGTTGCTATGTTGAGCGGTTTGTGCTGTACGTTGATATGTGTGCCAGTGATTTCTTATAAATACACAGAAGAAATATTTTCTATGATACCGTTAATTTTTCAACGGGGTTTTTCGCCTAATATTTATTATATTATTTTTAAAAACGTATTACTACTACGATAGTGATTTCGAAACTTTAATGATCTGATGATGGATTTTTTTGTTTTGTTTTGAGTTTTGTTTTTTTTTACCCATAAAATATTTCCATTAAATTTTGAAATCAATATTTATAAAAATTTCCTACTTTTTATTTGGTGTATATTATATTTGGTATAGCGTGGGTATTATTTCACCAGTCCGAATGGCCATAAGGTCCATTGGGACGCCTAAGGATGTGAGGATGCGAGTGGAGTGGAAGGAATTTTTGTGTGTGGGATAGGAATTAGTAGGATGTGCGGCTGCAGCCGACTCTGATGGGAACTATGCCGATATTTATCTGGAGTTCGTGAAGGAAACTGCAGAAGATCACAAGCATAGACGGTTACTTCGTTCTTGTCCATACTCCAGTTTAATCAACTAACCGCCCCTGTTTTCTTTTCTTTTTTTATAATTGACAAACTACCGATGTCGAGATTCTAACCCATAACCCATAACCCAGTCCCCAAGTAGACATAACGCCTTGAACCGCTTGGCTACTTGGTTGGTACTACTTACGGTACTCAAGTATTTGTATAGTTTCTTTTATTTCTGATATATTTATATCAAAGTGGTGGATAGCATCACTGCCGCCATTGGTGCATTTGTGATAACGCCGATTAATTCGAAGGCTAAATGGATCAAACATATTTTCTACCGTAAATAAAAACATTCTCGTATTTGAAATATCTAAAACATTTTTTGACATCCATTATTTTGTAGACAGATTACATGATTTTAAAATGAGTTCTTAATATCAGTTGGATCATATTGTCTTCAGTGTCTGAGGGAGGCCGCGCACACGGTATCATCATTTGTTTGACAACGCATTAAGAAAGTTTATTGCTCTTAAATACTCTACGTATTGTTTTGTTGTATCAATCAAAAGTTCAAAAAAAAAATTCTTTTAAACAATGATTTCTATTATTTAATATAAATATCTCGTATATAAAATAATTATTTAAATGAGCCACATTTTTTATATTAAATATTATTACTACACTGCATCCAGTGTTTTGTGTCAAAAAATTCCAGTTTTTGATCCAACTTTACAAGCAATTTGTTTTAAAGTGGTCTCGGACTCAATATAGACACGTCAATAGGGAATATGCATGAAAATTTTTTTTCACATTTATTTTCAGAATATGAAAATACTGTTAATACTGTAATAATATTTAACAACGAAATTAAAATCCGACAAATATCAAGGTAGCTATAAGCTTTTAAAGAATATTATCTGCCTCTTTCTTGCAAAAATACTAAAAACGGAGTTTTACTTGTGTTTTAAATGGTGAAAGTGTAGTATGACGTCACATAACATATCAAGAAGGCTATCACCCTCTTTGTCTAATCGGGAATTTCAATCATTCATATCTCGTTTATTTTTAAAGTTATTTAAAAAGTAATTTTACCTTGATATTTGTCAAGTAAACATGCTTCAATTCAAGTGAAAAAAAATGTTCATGCATATTTCCTATCCTTAGTTTAGTGGGTCAAGTTCGTCACAAACCAGTTAAAGCGTAATACTTATCAAATGCGCTCGAATATATAATCAGGACGATCGAATATGAAAATAAACACTTAGCGTGCTATGGAACAGGGCATGGATAGATAGATAGATTGTAGAGGCTGAAAAAAAACTTATGTGTCTTGCATCAATTATCAATAATATGGCCAGAAAGTCGCAAGCGTGCTGTTGGAACCACATGTTATTGATATCTATATCACCCAGTTTATGCCACAAGAAATTGCTTATCATCGATCTGCAGGGCTCAATGTTGACGGCAATGGCAATGCCAGTTTCGTTTTGGAAGATCATTCCGCCACACCAAAATCCGTACCAAGCAGTAACTTCTTAGGATGTATTTGGTGCAGATGTATCTCGTGTGGATTGCTATCTCCTCAAATCTGGCAATTTTGCTTGTTCAAACATCCAGTCATCCAAAAAATGGACCACGTCGGTAAAGATAATTTTTTTCTTGTCGCTAAAGATGATAATCGAACGGAGCACTGATTTTGATAATAAAATTTGATGATTTGCACACGTTGTTCAACGGTAAAATCTTCCATGATGATTTTCCATACACTACTAAACAATTCAGAACTGATTTGATAGATAGATAGATAGATTGTAGAGGCTGCCCTGGACGGGCTACACTTCGACTATAAGGTCCATTTTGATGCCTAAGGATGTGAATGGAGTTGAAGGAATTTTTGTGTATAGACTAGGTATTGGTAGAATATGCGGCTCCAGCCGACTATGATAGGAACTATGCCAATATTCATCTGGAGTTCGTGAAGGAAACTGCAGAAAACCTTCTCAAGCATAGTCGGTTATTTCGTTCTTGTCCATATGCCGATACTATAGTCAACTAACCACCCCTTTTTTTTTTCTTAATAACCTCCCAGTTCCAAGTAAACATATCGTCTCAGACAAAACGCCTTAGACCACTCGGCCACTTGGACTAGTCACTTTAACAACCAACATGGCTGCTATAACCTTACAAATTTCGAGCGTCCCTATTGAAAGACCCTCTTTATAAGGTGTGTATCGTTCACATCAACAGCACTGCACTATATTCTAAAACTATAATATTAAATATATTCAAATTTACAATAGTAATAATAATAATAATGATAATAATTTCCGTAGATAGTAATTAAAATATGCTTTTCATTTGTTTTTTTCTTCATAAAGGTACCTAGTTATTTCTTTTGAACATTTATTATAAATAAAATGGTCGACCTTGAATAATGCCATTGATTTAAAATGTGAAACAAATAAAACTTATTTTGACAAAATGGAAACCCGACTTAACAAAAGAAGCACTAAAAAGTAAAAAAATAATTGCATATTCTTGTGCCAATTTTAGTTCACCAAAGCAAAAATTTTTAAATATATATGTACAATTATTGTTATTTTTGGAGGCGGTGTCAACATAGATAAATTCACATAACTTTTGGACACCGCCTCCAAAAATAACAATAATTGTACATATATATTTAAAAATTTTTGCTTTGGTGAACTAAAATTGGCACAAGAATATGCAATTATTTTTTTACTTTTTAGTGCTTCTTTTGTTAAGTCGGGTTTCCATTTTGTCAAAATAAGTTTTATTTCTCGCTTTTTAGTGACTTTGAAGCTCTATAACTGATTTTATTCGTCTAAATATGGGTAGACCTACTAAACGACCAACTAATTTTTAGTGAATTTTTTTATAACACTTTTTTTTTACCCGTTTTTTTTTTTTTTTTTAAATTTTTAATGCATTTTTTTATAACAGATTTTCAGTTTTCTTTACAAGGAATTTGGTTTTTTTTTTTAAAATTTTTTTTTTTTGGGGTCGACCTACTAAACGACCAACTAATTTTAAGTGAATTTTTTTATAACACTTTTTTTTTACCCGTTTTTTTTTTTTTTTTAAATTTTTAATGCATTTTTTTATAACAGATTTTCAGTTTTCTTTACAAGGAATTTGGTTTTTTTTTGTAAAATTTTTTTTTTTTGGGGTCGGTTTTTTTTTTAAGGAAAAATTTTTTTTTAAGTCGTTTTTAAAAAAATTTTTTTATTTTCCCATTATGAATGAGTATACTTTTTCAAAAAAAAAAAAAAATTTCGCAGAAATCGGTTATCACATATAAAATGAGGATTTTCCTCGATTTTCCGGAGATCCCCTCATCAGAATGCGATTTGGTGACAATGGGACCAATCGGGAATCAAACCCTTTAAAACAAAAAAAAAAAATTCAAAATCGGTTCATAAATGCCGGAGTTCTGAGGTAACAAACATAAAAAAAAAAAAAAAAAAAAAAAAAAAAAAAAAAAAAAAAAAAAAAAAAAAAAAAAAAAAAAAAAAAAATACAGACGAATTGAGAACCATCCTCCTTTTTTGAAGTCGGGTTAATAAAATATGTTTCGTTTTATTTTTTCTTTTTTTACATTTTTATATTTGTAATAAATTTTTTAATTCTTCTACTTCTGGAAACCAGTTTGTATGAACTTGAAAAAGGCAATGTCATAATTTCTTAAGGGATTATAATAATAATTGTTGAGTGAGTTGTACGAAGTTTTTGTGTATTGTTTTGTAAAATCTATATAAATTGTTGATTTAATTGAAATTAATTTGCTTCATTTCTCATTATTATTATGAATTATCATAACTATTAATAGGTGAAACCTGTTGAAAAGTTAACTATACTATGGGCTGTTACAAATGTTGCGTACCTTTTCAAATTTTCTAAGGGAAGAAAATAATTTAAAAGATTTAAAATTTTAAAGTGTACTAATAATAATAATAATTCGTCTACTTGGTCATAACTTAGAAACATTTTGTGTTTAACAGTTGTAACAAAACTAATACAAATAAAATACTCATAAAATTGAAAACAAATATACAGAATTTGTTTTGAATAAATGCCAAATTTTTTAGTACTATTCTTAATCAGCAAATTTACTTGCATTATATTTCAACTTGCATACTACCACCATACATAACCATAACCGTCCGAAATGTGAAATAAGGAACCGGTCTTACGTCCATCTTCGATGGAAGCTACCGAAATGGCTATCAAAATGAAAATTACTATGATGTATTGTTGGAACTATAAGTGGAGTTCTTTTTTGAAAATTTCATAATTGTTTTGTGTCGAATTTATTGGGTTTTCGAAAAAGTGTTTTGAACTGTATCTTCTTTTTCACGATATCTACTTTAACACATTTCAATAATTAGAAGTACCTAAAAACCGATGAGTTAGGTTAGGCTAGGTTGCAGTGACGGCTACAATGAGGTCCATTGTAATATCTAAAAAAATTCGTTACGCAGGAGCTGCTTCAACTTAGCGAATTTCCTTGGAATACATAAATTCTGTCACAAAGTCTGATCAAAATGAAATGTCGTATCTGATTTTAGTATTTGCAAAGCCAATTTTGTTAATAAATGACATACGTCAAGGGGAAAGGGGGGCATAAAGATAGAAGAAAACACAAAATATAAAATATCTCTCTTAATATTAGAACAATCGAAAAATGTGTAAGAAACAAAGTTGTAGAAAATCATGTTTGCTACAATTCATCACATTTTCATTTTTGCTCAAACTCTAATGCGTACAGAGATATTGAGGAATTTAATTTTCAATCTTAAACCGTCAATATTTTTGTAAATATTAGTGTTACAGAAAAAATGATAAGAAACAAAATTACAGTAAAATTTAATACCTACAACTTTACTTCTTATAAAATTTTCGATTTTTCGACTATTAAGAGAGATACGTCAAATTTTGTGTTTCCCTCTTCCTTTAAACCCCCCTTTCCCCTTGTCCATTACCATTTTACCCATTAACGAACTTGACCTTTTGAATACCAAAAGCATCTCAGATACCAAATTTCATTCCGATAAAATGATAACTGTGACCGCTAAAGTGATTACAGACACATATATATATATGTATATATATATATATATATATATATATATATATATATGTCCATAGATATATATATATAAATTTTACAGATGGTGATTTTTCACATCTACTAGGTAGGATCGATGGACATTTGAAGAAATTTTTGCGAAATTTTGACTTCGGTACGGGACCAATAGCTCTATTTCCTTTCAGGAAATTCGCTAAAAAGGAAAACTGTCCCATAAGGTGCCACTATTATTTGAATCATTTGGAGCTGTACAAGGACAGCAGAAGAGATTTAACGTTGGCAGATTTTAGTTTCGAAGGATCGTCACAGAAAGGCTGACCCAAACGTGTTAGTCTTTTCATAGGAAAAGCTGGAAGAGAAGGTGGGTCATCGTTTCCTCTTCCTCCTCTTTGTGGCTGCTCTTACCATAAACGTGTTGTACTGGTGTACTCGTGTACTCGTATAGTCATGGTGTAATTTCGTTTCCCAGTCAGTAATGACCACTACTATAATTCGCCTCCCAGTGCCTTTGAAGGGAGATAATATCTTCGAAACTACCACAAGTACGTTTCTCCTTCCACTTAATATTGACCTTTCTTAGAATGGTTTCATTTAGGAGTATCTTAAAGTTCGCCATGGGTATACATGGATGTTTAGGGATGCTTGTGTACGATAGCTTTATGTTATTTCTAGCGAACTCGTCCGCTTTCAATACTATGTAATGTCTCTTTGGCCCTACAGCTATATAAGCTTTACATTGGCACTTGCCGATACCGATTCAGAGACAATAGACAATTCTGTGCAAATTAGAAGATAGATAGATTGATATTAGAGATTTTATTGCCACTTGGCTATTAGAAAAGACAGCGATATCTCTGCACGCTAGAGTGTTCAATTTTACCCATTCAGATACCTCGTTAATGGTCATCACTTTTGCACTGACCTGGCAGTCAGAATGATAATCTTATGTCTGCGTTTTCAGAGTAGATCTCACATCCTACTTTGCCCTCTAGCTTAGATCCGCTAGTATAGTAAATACTGTGAAACGGTAATGCAAGGTATTTATAAAGGTAGTGAGTTTTCTGGAGTAAATAATTTATTTTATAAAATAAATGAAAGTAATTCAAAATGAACACTATATATGAAAATCTGATAGTAAACTATAGGAATAAAGGTTAAAGAATACTATTTAGTCGATTTATTTTATTTAAAAGAAAAACTTAGAAGATAGTCAGTATAATAATACTTAGAATACATATTGTTTTAAAAATTGAAGTACTTATAGTACAAGCAAGATACCAATTTTATATTAAACAAAATGATTTGATTATCTTGTAAGATATATATACCGTACGTTTAGTTTTACATCTTCGCATAGTATATCTCCCACGAGTATGAGAGAGTACATATGTATACATTAAGCAATGTGTATGAGAAGGAGGTCTTATAGGTTTGATAAACAAGCATATTTTTCAAAACAGTGAATAATATTCATAACTGTTCGAGTGGTTGGTGATTGTCTCATTCAACACAACACAACACAACAAATAGAAGTCACTCCTGAGCCAAGCTTCCAAATTTGTCCACCAGAGACATTGGTGGCGCTGCGATCGCATGCTCAGTTGACGCCAGAGTAGTGGTTCAGAACTTTGCTAAGAAACTGGTCGCGCTGAGATCGGTGGTTCGAAACTTTGCTAAGAGATTGGTGGCGCTGTGATCGGTGGTTGTGGTTCGGAACTTTGCTAAGTGAGTGGAGGGGCAGGGGTGTGTGCTCTGAATGGTTCTGATCTCGGCTAAGTTTGGAGGATGGTATTGGTGGGGGCGCTGCGATCGTATTGGTGCGAGATTTAATTGGGAGAAGTCAATAGGGAATATGCATGAAAATTTTTTTTCACTTGAATTGAAGCATGTTTACTTGACAAATATCAAGGTAAAATTACTTTTTAAATAACTTTAAAAATAAGCAAGATATGAATGATTGAAATTCCCGATTAGACAAAGAGAGTGATAACCCTCTTGATATGTTATGTGACGTCATATTACACTTTCACCATTTAAAATACACTTAAAACTCCGTTTTTAGTATTTTTGCAAGAAAGAGATAGATAATAATCTTTAAAAGCTTGTAGCTTCCTTGATATTTGTCGGATTTTAATTTAGTTTTTAAATATTATTACAATATTAACAGTATTTTCATATTCTGAAAATAAATGTGAAAAAATATTTTCATGCATATTCCCTATTGATAACCATTGCAGGTGTTTTGGTGTGACGTAAGTGGTAACCTTGAACATGCCAGAACTTGTTATTTCTGCAGTTAGTTTTGTTGAGAATATAACAAAACACATACAACACATACGTAGGCACATACAACAAAACACATTGGCACATACAACACAACAGTAACAAAACAAATCTATAAGACCTCCTTCTCATACACATTGCTTAATGTATACATAGGTATGTACTCTCTCATACTCGTGGGAGATCTGCTATGCGAAGATGTAAACTAAACGTACGGTATACGTATTCGTTGTAGTAAAAGAGTGTAGGAGATATATCTATCTATCTATATCTATCTATCTATCTTACTATCTAACTATCTGGTATGATATGGTTGGCACGTCTTCTCCATGTGCTCTTGTATTTACTTCTTGCTGCACATATATGCCAGCTACAAAACACACATCGTTGTTTTTTGTTTTTGCTATGTAGAGGTATCTACTTCTCTAGTTCTCTCACAACATTATTCAATTCTAGAACATGTGTTTCCTATCTCTAATGGAATCTTTAAGATCTACTGAAAGCAGAGATAAACGAATTACTTTGTAATACACCATTCACTTACTTTATACTTTTCTAGAATATCGTACAAAAATTGGCACACATTATACTCCTGCTTTATTCGTTTATTCTTTTGCGTTTTTTTTGTTTGTTTTGTTTTTGGATGCCTAAATTTTAGTTTTGATGTTTATTTATTTGAATGATTCATTCACCTGTTTTATTTAAATGAAATAATTCTTGAACGTTTTAATTAAAAGTGTGAAAAAACTAGTGCAACCACTTCAGGATTCAAGTCATAGGACTAACATTCAAGTTCTAAGTACTGTTTTTGAAGCAACTGTTTTCAAGATTTAATAGAAACAGCAAACAACGGGATTTTTATTTTTTCTCCTAGATTCCAGCACATTTAATTGCCTGCCTCATAAGTAACTTCCAAGTTGAACTTTACACCGAGTCTATCTGAGTGAAGCATCTATATAGTTAAGGTATTTCCAAACTGTATCAGCTAATCGGGTACCCCCACGAAAAGAACTATATAAAAAATTATATGCGTAAAAAAAATATGTTGGTACTCCTGCGCGTTGTTGAAAGTAGCTGTCCGTTGTCATCAGTGTTCCCATTCGTCACATAACATATCATGCATATACTAGTCATCATACATATACTAGTTTATTATTTCAAACGACTTTCAAACAGCGTGCCGGTACTCATGATGCCAACTGAACCATAAAAAATAACCTTCTGCTGCGGACATGAAAAAAAATGCACATTTTTACGTATATTTATCAAAAAACTTAACAACCCGATGGTCATTCGTCCAAAGTTTTAAGGAAAAATATTTCTAAGGAATTGAGGAAAGTATGTGTTGAATTTCAGAACAACCGTCGTGACTATTTTGAAAGAGTTCGAAGTAAAAATAGTCGGAATCGTGCATTTTATTTCACCATGTTTATGAAGATGCAGGTTAAATTTCTCCAACTTACATAACGATTTTCTCAAAAACGTCATGGTGATAAATTCTCAAAATTCAGCTGATTTCTGAGGATTCATTTTACTAATTTTGTGAATTTCGTGAAGTTCTTGACAATCTAATAATAGTTTGGAAATACCTTAATATAACTAGGAATGCCAGAATTTTCAGTCATTTTAAAAATGTAGTTGCTCCTGCCAACTGTCTACCATGTTGACATGCCATATCACATTTAATTAACAAAACGCATATTTTATCGCAGGATTGAATCTGTTCTCTATCTAAGGCCCGTATTCATAGTCCAGTCTTAAGCAAGTGCTTAAGCTTACCATTATGAAGAACGTCTTATTGGTTTTAAGACATGATGAATTCATAGATGTACATTAAGATCATCTTCGGTATGACGGTCTTTTCAAGCATGATCTTATTCGGTTTAAGATTAGCTTTAGTCAGACGAATCTTGAGATCACCTTAATTTGTGTTCGTCAATTTTCGTAATAATTATCATGTGTCCGATGATCTGATTTGCTGGGAAATGTATCATTTTAATTGTCAGTGAAACTGAATATTATTCTACAAATGTAATCAAACAGACCTCATAAGACCGTATATAAAAGTATCTAGCTAAAAAATTGTTTTTGAAATCTAGAGCACAGTAGTGCGCAAGGCCGAGTTTTAAAATATAAGAAAAATATGACGGACATTGTTAAAAGTCAAAATTATACTTCGGTATAAAAAAAGTCTAAGAAAATTCAGTATTTCAATAATCGAAAAGTTTAATGGCCACCATGTCGATAGGAAATTTTTTAAACGAACAATTATTACAGCCATCAGACGCACACGGCACACATAACATCTATATACAGAATTTAGTCAATATATAGAGTTGATTGTGGCAATATATGGAGGTATATATGGCGTGTCTATACTACCTCGTTTTTATGTAAGTTTCTTTCTTAAATTGTAAAATAACTTTTAAAATTTGTTACATACAAATTCAGTATAAAATATTATCGTTTAATTCGATAAATAAATTTAACATATTACTGTGATTATTTAGCACCATGACTTTTCAAGGGTCATAAAGCAACACCAACCAAAAAAAAAACATCTTTATGTAATTAAGTATAATGTATTATAGTTATTATGGCTCGTGTAAATATATATATATATGTATAGAATGATTACGAATTAGTTTAACACAATCGATTATAAAATATTCAGAATAACAGAATAAATTATCATTGTGGGTTTAAAGACACCCAAATGCTTAATTATGTTACGACGTCGTGGGCTACATATCTTGAAAACCGTTTATCGAATCGTATTTTAACCAACACCATCGTTTTCGCTAGGTTCAAAGAATTTTTCTCAAACTTTTCAATTCCAAAGAAAAATATAAATAGTCCGAAAATCAGGTTCGCTTCCCAATTTTCGCTTCCCAAAATTTTCGCTTCCCAATTCATACAAATCGGAATTTTAGCACTATGGGTCTGATATCTTGAAACCCGTTGATCGTAGCGTATTTTAACCAACAGCATCGTTTTCGCTGGGTTCAAATTAGCTCAAAACAAAGTTTATATCAAAATCGGGGGCAAAAAATGTTCACTAATTATTGCGATTTTGGGAAAAATGCGAAAAAAGTTCAGAAAATTTGTATTCTGGATTTTAATAATAGTCATTTTGTAGGGTTATTTCGACCCAAACAATACGAAAATCAGGTTTATTTTAACGTCCGATCAACACATTTCAAAATTTTCGCTTCTCAATTCACACATCTTGGAATTTTAGCACTATGGGTCTGATATCTTGAAAACCGTTAATCGTATCGTATTTTAACCAACAGTATCGTTTTCGCTAGCTCAAAATTAGCTTAAAACAAAGTTTGTATCAAAATCGGGGGAAAAAATTTTTTTTTAATTATTGCGATTTTTTTAAGGGGTACCCCTTGGAAAAAATTCGAAAAAAGTTCAGAAAATTTGTGTTCTCGATTTTAATAATAATCATTTTGTAGGATAATTTTGTCCCAAACAGTACGAAAATCAGGTTCATTTTAACGTCCGATCAACACATTTCAAAATTTTCGCTTCTCAATTCATACAGTTTGGAATTTTAGCACTATGGGTCTGATATTTTGAAAACCGTTAATCGTATCGTATTATAACCAACAGCATCGTTTTCGCTACGTTCAAATTAACTTAAAACACGATTTTTTATCAAAATCGGGGCCTAAAAATTTGTCTCCAAATTTAGCGATTTTATTAAGGCTGGTGGAATTTTTAAAATTTTTGTATTTTTATCAATACTAGTAGGATTAATGGTAGGCAGATGGTTTAACTACATTTCAACAGTCCAGCGTTTAATCAAAGTTATCGGTATAAATAGTTTAGTTGTGAATTATTTTTATAACATTGATAAATTAAAAAATCATCCCTGGTGTTTTATTATTTTAAAGCTTATTTTAAGGTAATCTACAGCCTGATCAATATATTCATGATAGAGGCCATCAACTAAACTGATGTCAGACTCAACGTGTATCACACGTTTAATGGCATCGACACTTTTTCCCAAAAATTTAATCCTATAGGTATTCAAAATTTGTATTAACTTTATTACGTAGGTGCAACTTTTATGATTCTGAATTATCTATTAGTTTTTTTTTTTTAATTTTATTATTTTATTAAGCTAACAACAATCAACAAAACAAGCATTTCAGAAATATAAATAAAAAATCTGGTATGAATGCCGCATGACCTCCATATACAAAGCACCATGAAACATGGAAAGGACAGCTTTGGATTTGTTTTTCATTTTATAGCTTACTAGTATGTATATTTAACAAAGAGCAATATCGCTGCCTTTTCAGGTTCCATCCTGTTTTGCATAAATTAATTCCACGCTAAACAGGCTCCGGGTGCATCGATTTTAGATGATTCCTCAAAGAAGTGGTCGTACGGTCCTTGCGACAGTATGTTTTATATCATATTTTACACTGAGATTTATCTTGGGCATGTTCATCTAGTTTAACTTAAGACTAAATCACACTTTGCGTCGATGGTGGAATTGTTGATTCACTTGTCAAATAGATTATTCAAGTAATGTAACAACTAACTGAGTTATTTGTTTCTAATACCCAGTATATACTGAATTGCATATCAATGTTTGAATTGTTAACAATTTTTGAATTCTCCTACAATTAGAAAGCTATTGAGTTAATAGAAAAAATTTTCAAACAAAAGTTTAAAAAGAAGATGATTTTTTGTTAATCAATTCTCTTGCGGTTTCAAAAATAGGCAGTTTTGCTCATTTTGCCCAACCATGGCTCGATTTTGCCCATTAACGAACTTGATCTGACTTTTTTGCTATAGAACACATAAAAAAAATTTCAGCTCGTTATCTCTTTTCGTTCTTGAGTTATCGGGTTCACGGACAGACGGACGAACATACGAAAATGGCCGAATTAGGCCATTTTATGAACACACCAATACCAAGCATTTATGTCAAGGATTAATATTTCCAAGCGTTACAAAGTCGGGACTAAACTTAATATACCTTGTATATTTACATATATTGGGTATAAAAAAACCATATACTAACATGTTTAAACACGTTGTGATTTATTGACAATCAGAAATGCTAAACAACGCAAGCAACATCCGCATCCGCAAATGGCTACGTAAAAAGCATTGATAATAGGGAATATGCATGAAAATTGTTTTTCACATTTATATTCAGAATATGAAAATACTGTTAATACTGTAATCATATTTAAAAACGAAATTAAAATCCGACAAATATCAAGGAAGCTATAAGCTTTTAAAGATTATTATCGGTCTCTTTCTTGCAAAAATACTAAAAACGGAGTTTTTCGTGTATTTTAAATGGTGAAAGTGTAATATGACGTCACATAACATATCAAGAGAGCTATCACCCTCTTTGTCTAATCGAGAATTTCAATCATTCATATCTCGCTTATTTTTAAAGTTATTTAAAAAGTAATTTTACCTTGATATTTTTCAAGTAAACATACTTCAATTCAAGAGAAAAAAAATTTTCATGCATATTCCCTATTGCGGATGTGACTGCCAAAATTAATGCGGTAGTTCATCGGTTGCGTATGATTGGATAATATCTGATTGGAACATCCATGATTGGAACTTATAACTTCATATATCATAGATAAATAGATTGTAGAGGCTACACTTTGACCATAAGGTGATGCCTAAGGATGTGAGGATGTGAGTGGAGTGGAAGGAATTTTTGTGTTTAGACTAGGAATTAGTAGGATATGCGTCTGCAGCTGACCTTGATAGGAACTATGCCGATATTCATCTGGAGTTCATACCGTACTCTTGACTGTCGTATACAGAGGTAAAAATCCCCAATAAATAATTAATGTGTATAGACTATAGAGTCTCAAATCATAAAAAATCATATTATAAGACTTGCTACTTGTACTTTATAACCATTATAACAATCACATTTAGTGGAGGTACTTAATTATGCAATTTATTAAGGTATATATAAATAGTTTTTTTTAAGAGATCTATTCAAATGTTTGTAATTAACACAAATCACGAAAAATATATATACCTGTAGCTCTTGCTACGGACGTACTTATAGCAAAAAGTGTTTTTTTTTTCCTTAATTGATTTCAAATTACTGTATATATACGATCTTTAAGACTATACACAGGATGTGTATTTGAAGATGAGGCAACAACAATTTTTTTAATACATTAGCAACTCGTCCTGGTTTAGAAGATGCGTTGGACACAGCCACGCGTCACAGGCCAGTATAGCTCCCAGTCGGCATTGTTTTTTCCGACTTCTTCAACTATCAAAATCATATTTCATCCAATTTACACCAAACCTCAATGAATTATACACCTAAACTTTCCTCATGAATCACTCCGTCCATTGGTAAAAACCGTAAGAAAACCCGTTAGGCAGTTTTTGAGTTTACAGACAGACAGACGCGGCTGGGGGACTTTATTTTATAATATGAAAGGATATTAATTATATTTATTTTATAATATGGAAGGATGAAACTTGAGGTTAAAACGGAGGAATTTTTCCTCTTTCCTTTATCTGATGTTAAGAATTATAGATAATGTGGTAAAAATTTGAGGATGTGACATTCTATATACTTGCAAAATCCACGGATTTCAAGGCTTTTACGTTTGAGTTTTAATAAAGTTTCTAGCCGCAACGAATAAAATAAATCTAAAGGGTTGCCGAAACAATATTGTGAAAAACAATGCATGTAACTATTTGTTTGCTTTTTCAAAACACGGTTCAAGAGACTTGTTCGTCACTTTGGAAAGCAGGAATAAAAATCAACAATTTCGATTTGTCGGGCTGAAAGAGGGTAAACTACCCCAATAGGAGAGTAATGTTTTTCGAATAAACGGCTTGATGGATTTTATATGGCGTATAATATTTAAATATGGCGCCTGTCGATAAACACACGAAGGCGGGAAAAGTGTGTGTGTATTTGACCTAATTGTTTGGAAAAAACTATGGGAGATATCGAAATTTTTCTTACACCTCCAGAAAAACTATCAGAAGTTCAAAATTCCAAACCGTTCCATAGTTATAGCCGTTTTCTGACCGTTCCAAAGTTATAACCAGTCCAGATCTCTAATTAACTATATAGGTAGTTTTTATTTAACAAAATTTTGGAAATAAATTATTTTAAATATAAAATATAAAAATTTCACGTTTCGAGCCGTCAAAATTTAGATTAAAAAAAAATAATTTTTTTGGAGTTTTTTTTTGTTTTATACTACTTTCACTTGTTGACTGAGGTGTCGTATCTCTCCCTGAACAAAATTCGTTGGTACGATTGATACAACAAATCGTTATACACACTGTACATACAGGTATACAAACGGTCGTTAATGTGTGTTGTTAGTAACTACAATAAATTATTGTTTTTATTGATTGGACAAATGTGTTTTAGATAAATTGTTTTTTTGGTTTGACATTGATTATGATTATAGTTTGGTAAAAGTATTATAGTCTTGATAATATTATAAAAGGTTGTTTATCTATCAATTAGCACTGTTAATAGCATGCAGCCAGCCAGCCATACATGTATGCATGCATTTGAGGATGCTATCAGTTACTTAATGCACTTATTGTACCGTTTTAAAAACATAACAACAAAAAATTCATAACTGATCAAGAGCACGCACTTTTATCTGTCCTAAAGTTTTTTTTTTTAACTAACAATCCAAAAACCATGAATCGAAAATTTACATATTCTCTTCCTTTTAAGGATGTACGAGCACTCATGTATATAATCCATTTATAAAATTCTTCGAATCTTATATAGTACATTCACAAAAGTCCAATGTTTATTATTTTTTGTTGTAAGTTAAAATTAAAATTTAATTAAGGCCCGTTATACCGGGCCTAACAAAAAAGATATTTAAGAAAAACACCTGAGATTTCGGTCAAATTATGCTACCGCCGATAGAAATAAAATTTTTATTTTAATATCTTTTATTTAGACCTTTTATTTTATTCCAAGTGAAAATTATCAAAATATGTCGACGCATTAAAACTCGAACTTTAACATTAAATAATTAATGCAAGACCCCCGTATATCCCCCTGAAACTTTTATAATTGATTTATATGCACTTCAACTACATGTAAACAAAAAATCAAGCCTTAATCTTTTTGTAGCTCCAATGCTCGTTCATCCTTAAGGCTACTGGAAATAACCTTAAAAGAACAAAGTAAAAGGTACACAATTTTAGCACAGATCAATGATAGTTAAATTACTTAAATTCAAGTCGTACAAATTTGATCTTCAGTAGTTGTACTTTCAAATTTCATCATGAAAGTACGATTTACCGATAGCTGACATGCCCAATCAACAACTACATGTTAAAAATCAATTTTTAAATTAATTACTGAGAACATGATCGTCAGATCTGGCAGAAAAATTAATTTAAGTGAATTAACTGTTGATTTATAATATAGTAAAAAAACTTTTATTTTTTTTATCTTTACTTAGTTCCAAGGTCTCAATAAAGTTAACGAGACTGATATTAAAGATGTCGGAATCGAAAATCGAAAATTGGCTCACCACTTGCCGCTAATTTGTCTTTAATTAGTTTTGTACAAGAATATGTTGCTCTGCATCCAACGGAGAAAGCTGCTGTTGTGCTAAGTTGATAATTAAGTTAGCGAAACGACTTTTCAAATTTCAATCAAAAATTAGTAAGCTCATAATTTGCCGCTATTTTTTCATGAATTAGTTATGAAAAAAAATTTGCTCACTTTTCATCCAACTGAGAATGCTGCCCGCAAAATGCAATGCAAAATTCCCGATAAAGTAGCGGAGAATTATGACCCCGCTTAGAAACTTATTGATATTTAAAAAGTTGTTTCGTTAAGCCGTACTGATAGTCAACTTAGCACAAAAACAGATTTACACAACAACGTGAAGTTTACTATGTTTTTATAGTGCCAGATAATTTCCCTTCGAAAATCTCCACTTGTATTTTTTAAAACGCAAGATCATTTTTTTTACAAGAAGCGTTAAAGCGTTTCAAAAATTACTTATAATTTAACCTTACAATTATACTTCACAACTTGAAGAAGTAGCATCGATAGAACTCAACAAATGAACAATAATTAATATCAAATTTAATATGATCTCGTAATTTATTTCAAATTATATTCGTCAATAAAAAAAAATTAGGTTTACATTAATTAGTAATTTATATTTATAGACCCATAGTGGATTCATTTATTACCATAAATTCATACTTTCATTACTTACAAATAAATGGTAAACACTAAAATAATTAAATTACAAATATCAAATAATGTGCACATAGATTTAATTTGTATACTATACAGAGTGTGCTAGAAACGGTTGCAGTTCGGTTTTATTGTGTTTTGAATAATTAATTAATTATCCATTTATTCATGACGACATTTTAACAAAGTTTTTATTATAGATATATTTAATATAAGTATTTTAAATTTATGTTTTTATAATTAACTAGCTTATACCCGAGTCTTCACTCGCATTAAGTTTTATCTCCAGATGTTAAGTCTAATCATAAGATTGTCAAGCTAACTCAAAAAATCGATCCAGTAGGTTTTGCGTGATGATCGAACAAACAAACAATTACAGTTTTAAAATAGTAGAGATATAAAATGTATCACCATGGTTACTTAATTTCATTATGATTCTTTTCTCTGAGAAAATTCGCATAGTTTAATTCTGCTAGCTCGTTTTTTTATATATTTATAGAAAGCTGACAGACGCTTTATTCTATGTTTTACCCGAATGTCCCAGAAGGAGGATAATGTTTTTCGAGTGTATGTAACGGTATTATTTGGTACGGTCTGTAGGCTAAACGGCAAGTTGGATTTTAACATATGCGGTGTCATTTTAATTGTAAATATATATATATATATATATATATATATATATATATATATATATATATATATATATATATATATATATATATATATATATATATATATATATATAACACTTTTAAGCTACCATTTTGATACAAACTTCTTGTTTTTAATAAGAAATGAATCTAAAAATCTTTTTATTAATTATCTTTAGTAAATTATCATAGGTTTCTAATAATTATTTAGGGTTTATATTAATAATCAATAGTAAAAATCTGCAGAAAAAGGATTTTATGATCGTTCGAAAATATTTTTATATCCATTTTTTCTATATCAAACGCAATTGTTTGATGACGTATTTGCATTCTATCAATTTCATTAAGGTAATGCCATCAATAGTAAGAATTTAAAATTTCAAAAAGTGTTTAGTTCACCGTTCGAGGATAGTAGTCGACTCTGGAAAGAATGAATTTCTGCTCAGATTATGTCATTTGCTAGGCCAGTCAGTTCCAGCTCGAAACTGTCCAAAGAAGATCACGCCAAATATTGTTTTCAGGCACAATACTACTGCTTTCCAGATTGATCTTTATGACAAACCCTCAGCAGCAGAAATAAAAAATTAATCTGTCTATCTGTTCTGTGTCTCCAATCTGTTCAGATATCTAAGGTGCTCTTACCAGATGTGTTCACTAAAATCAGTGTGTGTGTGCGACTGACGTTCTAAAGACCGAAAGACCACTGGTCACATTCCACTCACAAATGGTATATCCGAAAGGCGATATAGATAAGCTGAAAGAGAATATATATATCTGGGAGGGACACCCTATACTTATAAAATCTCAGTTATATATTACAAAATATCTCTGAATTACTTTATTATAAAGTATGATTCTGATACAGAAATATAAAATAAAATTCGATTGCTAAATATATATTTTATATAAAATTAAATCTATGGTTGTGATTATGATTATTATTATTTGAAAGATTGACCTTTATACC
The DNA here is from genome assembly GCA_963920215.1 of Nineta flava. NCBI lineage: Eukaryota > Metazoa > Arthropoda > Insecta > Neuroptera > Chrysopidae > Nineta > Nineta flava. The sequence continues at coordinate 8,176,092 of OY986042.1, forward strand.
GCTCCCATTCTATTGAAATCATAAATAATGTAGCATATTGTATATATATATATATATATATATATATATATATATATATATATATATAAAATATATATTTGTATGTGTGTATGTATGTGTGTATAGCTTTTACTTTAATAATACAAAAAAATAGTATTTAGGCCTTGAGGGCAGATAAGAGGAGGAGGGCGGGGTAAATATATTATTGTGCACATATAGTGAGAGTTAATAATGCTTATCAAACTTTAATTTATTATTTATTATGAATATAATAATTTACCTAATTCTTACCATTTTTACAAAATTAAATAACGCACACCTTTATTTTTTTATCTTAAATATTATTAAATGAATAATTTTTTTTTTTACAAATTTTTTTTTCTTAGCGTATTCATATCTTTACTTCCTGATGGCTGAATTATATAATGTTATAATTTTGTATTGCTAATATTTTGGTTCATATCTTAATGAATAATTCTTCTGTCCGTGTGTATGTGACAGAACTCCTCCTAAACGGCTGGACCGATTTTGATGAAATTTTGTATGTGTGTTCCAAGACCGAAGGCCGAAGTTGGTCAGGTCTAATAATTCATTTGTGTCGTTACGTTTTCGAAAAAAATTCTTTGGATAAAAGTTGTTCATTATAAACATAAAAACAATTTTTATTCAAAAAATTTTCCGAAAACCAACTGAATATAGCACTAATCAACTATATAAAATTTTGAAAAATGAACGCTACATTTGTGTGTAGTACATTAACACTAGGGATGTTGCAAAAGATTCGAAACCGCATGCGCAACCGAGTAATTTCCGAATTCATTTTATCAACCGCATCCGCAATAATCAGTGCTCTTTGCGAATCTATTGTTTATGCGGGGTTTTCTGGTTTTTTAAGCATTTTTTTAGTGATATTGCTCTCTATTAAATATAATGCACCGAATTTTAAATTTTCATACTAAAAATTTGATTATAATATTATCTTTTTTCCTTGATTCATGTATCTAAATTAACTATCTCTTTAAAATAAAACTTGATATATAAATCCGCATCCGCGGATGTGAGCCTCAAAATATCCGCATCTGCATCCGCGGATGTTAAAAATGGCGCATCCGCAACATCCCTGACTAACACATATATGTCTCGTAAAAACTTTGATACATGAAATAATTTCATACCTAGAAATAAATAAATACATCGAAATACCCTGTTTCAATTGTCGGGATGAATGAGATAACTTCCCAACGGGAAGTTAATAACCACATTAATCACTTTTATCGTAACATATATATAGAGAGTCCACACAGACAAGACAAACATACATACATTATATTACATGAAAATTACCACACATTTCGTGTCGAATTGAATTGAAACATAGATTGTGCATTTCAATTTCAATGTTTTTTTTTTTTTAAATTAATTGTCTACGCATATCATATAATATATTATAAAATAATATAATCTTCAATAATAAAATTTAATAATAATAAAAGGAAAAAAAAAATTAAATACAGTTAGATTTAGAGATAATACATTTTATATAAAAGATTATTATTTCATGATAATTAACTATAATTGAAAATTAGTTTTTTACGTAATGTTCAATCATTCAAAAAGTTCCTCAATTCATTGACTCAAAGTTCCTCCAAAAAAGTAGTTGTAAAAACTGATTTTGGATATCCTTTCAAATGGCTATATGGGATGTCGTGATTGTTGCTTATTTACGGACGACAATTCAACATACATTCGATATATATATGATCCATCAAAAATTTTGGTGGTGTTATAAATTCACATCACCAAACGGCACAGCAATGAGACGTGATTAAATGATCTATTCATCATTTTAGAACGGAATGCAACCGTAAGTGAAAATTTTCATGCAATTAGGTAAAGTTTCTATGAGGGTGAGTTGTCAGTATAATTCTGGGCTTTTAAATTGTCTTATGTTTTTACAGATGTAGTTTCTGGTGACCAGTCCGTGAGGTCCAGTTGTGGAAGACGTTCTACTTGGAACTGGAAGGTTTCTGCTTCGATTCTCAACACTGTCAATTAAATTTATTTAAAAAAAATTTATTATTGGTGCGGGTAATTGACTAAACTGTCGGCGTATGGACAAGTACGAAAATAACCGGCTATGCTTCTGAAGGTTTTCTGCAGTTTCCTTTCACCAAATCTAGTTGAATATCAACATAGGTCCTATCAAAGTCGGCTGCATTCGTACAACCTACCTATTCCTATTCACCATACAAATTTCTTGTTCTTTAGGGATCAGCAAAGAAGACTTAGATGGGCCTTTCCAGGCTTCGACCTCCCCTCCGCTATTATTACTACTACTAGTTTCTGGTGAGTTATTATCTTAATCGCGCAATTTACAATTTTGGAAAGTTACTTGAGCCATAAAACAATCCATAAACATACTGTTCCTCAGATTTTCTTACCCGGCATTTTTTGTAGTCTCTATAATATGTAACCAAAAGCGTGGGCCGTTAGAAATTTGCATCATAGTTTAACTAACTTCCTAACTTCTACAGAATTTCCGATTGTAACGAAGCTCAAATCAGAATATCCTACATGCCATTTCAAGGATATTTAAAACCATTTTTGACAATCATCCAGCACCTGTTATATTTGTAGCGGTGTCGCTTCATCATTCAATTATTATTATAATTTTGTTCTTCATTTTTTATTTGTTGCATTTCAACTATAACTTCCCTCTATTATCACGGTTGCTGTGAATGTTAACAACCTTGGTAATTTACATATAAAAAATAATAACATTTCATAAATCAAATTAATAAAGATCAATTATATCTTTTTAAATATCTTTTATATATATTTATTCTTTATTTAAATAATAATTGGCAAATAGTAAGGTAAAATTAAGGATGCATACCACCAAAACTACATAAATAATCGTAGATTCGTTTTCCAAACTCAAATGTGTACGACCAGATAAATTTATTCGAAATTTATTCGAAATTGACAGAATATCTATGATATTGGTAGTCGCGAGTCACGACAATTTAAGATGTTCTTAGGGTTTAAAGTTCAATACTCCGATGAGGAAACAGACGACTGAAGTATTTGTTTGAATTTCACCGTTTTGTTATTGTAGACTACAAGAAAATCAAATTAATGATATTTTCGGGTAAACCCACGCAAAAGCTATATCTTACAGCAGGTAAAAGTTGATGGGACATTAACCTCTTGATAGAAATCTCCGCAGAAACCAGCATAATATGTCTGAACTGCGAGGAAATGGAAAATAATAAACGTGTACATTACAGATATACCATATAATATTTGTTGCATTTGTCATCGATATAATTATGTATGATTGTTTATCAATATAAAAAACTTAAGCTATACAGGGTGTCCCGTAAGTAGTCGAGTTCCATAAGAGGGTAAGTAGAGGGTACGATTTTGGAACGAAAAGTCCTGAGACATTTTGTTATTAGACACACCGTTAATTAATTATTAATTAATTAAAGAAACTAGGATGAAACCAGAGTTGCAAAAAGTGCTTTTCTTTTGATAATTCATTTTTGATTTAATTATCAATTTTTGGAAAAATGTATTGTTTAAATTTTTCAAATTATTAATTCCTTGAAAAGTGCATTTATTAAATTTTTTTATTTTTTGAAAAATGTAATAAATAAATTGCTTTAATAATAAATTAAAAAAAAAAATGCGCAAATTAAATTTGTTAAATTATAAAGTTTTCTCAAAAGTACATTAAAAAAATTATTTTATTGATTAATTTTTTTAATAATGCAATAATTAAATTTTTGGAATTATCAATTTTTAGAAAATCGTAAGACATGCACCCCCATAAAACAAAGATCCCATCCCTTAAATTTTACTTTCCTGTTTCTGTGGATACGAGCGACAGATTCAACCTAGTTTCCTAAATTAATTAACAATTAATTAACGGTGCGGTGCGTCTAATAAAAAATGTCTCAGGACTTCTCGTTCCAAAATCGTACTCTCTACCTACCCTCTTATGGAATTCGACTACTTATAGGCAAACCTCTGTACCTGCACCCTGTATAAGCAAACTACCATAAATAAAATGGTTCGATATATCGACCAGAAAATCACTTTAATTGAAGTATTACAAATTAATTTTATATATTTACTAGCTGAAAATCGTTGAAAAATCAACGGCTAAAACGTCTTACTTTCGACTTCTTTTACAGTGTCGTCTTTATGCATCTTTTTTTTTTTTAAATCTGTATTGATATTATGTCAACTGACTTTCAAGATCACTAAGCTTTTTCTCGATATCACGTTGACAGGAGCCTATATCTTAATTCGCTATACATTTAAGTGTATTATAAAGTTTCACGAGCTAAAAATAACGTTTTCTAATAAATCCGGAAGTTTCAGAATTTTTGACCGTTTAGAACGCGAGATAATTAATATCAAAGTTATTATTCTCTCTCACTCTCTCTCATTAGAAGCATGTAAAACTTCATGTCCGCCCAACTATTATCTGTTGTATTAGAAAAAATACTCGACAAAATTTGAAAAAAAAACTAGGAGAATAAAGCTAAATATTTATTATATAAATTTTAAAAATAAATCGTGTGTTACCATTTTGTTTTCGAAATATAAAAGTTTAAAATTGTTTCTTTTCTTCAACATAGCATTATTTTGTATATGTGAACAGCGTTTAGTCTATGTGTTGTATATGTGTGTTTCTGTATTGGTGCTATAATAAAATCAAGCTGGTTTGTTGTTATACTGATTGCATAACACAGTGCTGGAACTTCCTTAATGTAAACGTTATCGGGTAGACGAATATATGAATTATGTCAGTGAGATATACTATCTACTTCGCGATATCGGACATAAAATCAGAGTACATCGAACATTGCATATATCAAAAATACAACAAGAAAATTATATAATATAATGATAAAGAATACTTGAAAGATAAATATATATAATTGCATCAATTTGAAATTGATGTAGCACGAACATTATAAAAAATGTATGAATTCGTTTTTAACATATAATATGTACGATATACAGTGTGTTTTTTAAAATACACCCAATCTGGAATACTGTATAGTGTATCTATCGCTGTCTATATGCAGTGTACTATGATATGGTTTACTTTGTCACACTTAAACAATCAGTATTGTATTATAACATAAATAACTATTATATTATATTTATCACTCTCTAGCTTCAATCATTTATATATAGTTGCATCTTACTCGTACATTTGTAGAACGTCGTTAATGTCCGTCGTTCGTCGTGTGTGTGTAACACCATCTATCATGGCATACTGTGCATGGACATTGATAAATGCACTACACAATGTTGCTATTGGGTCTATTTTAATTTACGTAGTGTATATACGAGTAATAGTGAGTGAATTATATTTTTAATTTATTAAAATTTTATTGAGTCGTTTATTTAACACGAGGTACTGTACATTAGAGGAGTCAGAACGACCACATACATACATACATACATACATATATACATACATGTTAGTTATTTAATAAATATAAAAATATCAAATTACCAAATTATTGGTTTTAGTAATTATATATATTTTACTTTCAATAATAATACAACTACTTAATTTCTACATAAATAACAATAAAGAATAATTACTGTTTATGTTTATGTTTTATTTTTATTTTTTTTAAAAAAGACGTCCAATTACTGGTGAATATAATATGTAATAATAACAATAACCTCGTTTTCTATATATATATGTGTATATTTAAATAGCTCAGTCTCTCTACATTGTAAAAAGGGCAATCAGAAGACATACGAGTTGTTTACAAATTTTTATAATTGCTGTGTATACCGAATCCATACCCGTCCGATTGGTCCAATTGCTTAAGGTTCTGTACTGGGAACTGGGAGTTTGCTGGTTCAACAACGGCAGTTTGTCACTTAAATTAATTTGAAAGTAACCGGCTATGCTTGTGCAGGTTTTCTGCAGTTTCTTTCCACAAACTTCAAATTAATATCGGCATAGCTCCAATCAAAATCGGCTGCATTCGCACAATCTACCAATTCCTAGTATACATGCAAATTTTTTTTATACAAAAATTTTTTCGAAAACAAAATGACTTCGTCACAAATCGACTGTCAACATTTCGACAATCTGTTATCGATTTCAAATCGATTCACTCACTTTTGGATTTAAGTACAATCATGGCCCTTAAATACTGATAAAGATGATGACCAGAATTTTTATTATTACAACATTTTGTCCTGATACAAACACTAAAAAGTATTGTTTCGAAATATTCCTTCGAAATCCAAATAATAAAGTCTTCGGCACAAATCGCAAAGTGAAAATAACATCTAACTGAGTTAATTGCTTAAATATACGGTATATACTGAATCAATAAATTATTAATTAAATTAAATACTTATATGAAAAAATTAACTCGTCAACCAGGAATCGAACCTCGGACCTCTGGATAACTAGCCCAGTGTGCTGCCTGTACACCAAAGACGATTGTGATATGACAGCCAACTTTTTCATATTATTCTAATTTTTGTTTTATTTATTAGATAGTATTTACTTCTTTCTGAAGTGATTTGTTTATTAATATTTGTTTGTTTGTGTATACTTTCGTGTCCACATAACGTTGTTTGTCCAAATTCTTTTTCGAATACGTATGACAAACTGTAGAAGACTATAGCGTATACTCCGACAAATTTCATTGTCATTGAATTTATTAATTAAATTAAATACTTATATGAAAAAATTAACTCGTCAACCAGGAATCGAACCTCGGACCTCTGGATAACTAGCCCAGTGTGCTGCCTGTACACCAAAGACGATTGTGATATGACAGCCAACTTTTTCATATTATTCTAATTTTTGTTTTATTTATTAGATAGTATTTACTTCTTTCTGAAGTGATTTGTTTATTAATATTTGTTTGTTTGTGTATACTTTCGTGTCCACATAACGTTGTTTGTCCAAATTCTTTTTCGAATACGTATGACAAACTGTAGAAGACTATAGCGTATACTCCGACAAATTTCATTGTCATTGAATTTATTAATTAAATTAAATACTTATATGAAAAAATTAACTCGTCAACCAGGAATCGAACCTCGGACCTCTGGATAACTAGCCCAGTGTGCTGCCTGTACACCAAAGACGATTGTGATATGACAGCCAACTTTTTCATATTATTCTAATTTTTGTTTTATTTATTAGATAGTATTTACTTCTTTCTGAAGTGATTTGTTTATTAATATTTGTTTGTTTGTGTATACTTTCGTGTCCACATAACGTTGTTTGTCCAAATTCTTTTTCGAATACGTATGACAAACTGTAGAAGACTATAGCGTATACTCCGACAAATTTCATTGTCATTGAATTTATTAATTAAATTAAATACTTATATGAAAAAATTAACTCGTCAACCAGGAATCGAACCTCGGAACTCTGGATAACTAGCCCAGTGTGCTGCCTGTACACCAAAGACGATTGTGATATGACAGCCAACTTTTTCATATTATTCTAATTTTTGTTTTATTTATTAGATAGTATTTACTTCTTTCTGAAGTGATTTGTTTATTAATATTTGTTTGTTTGTGTATACTTTCGTGTCCACATAACGTTGTTTGTCCAAATTCTTTTTCGAATACGTATGACAAACTGTAGAAGACTATAGCGTATACTCCGACAAATTTCATTGTCATTGAATTTATTAATTAAATTAAATACTTATATGAAAAAATTAACTCGTCAACCAGGAATCGAACCTCGGACCTCGGACACGAAAGTATACACAAACAAACAAATATTAATAAACAAATCACTTCAGAAAGAAGTAAATACTATCTAATAAATAAAACAAAAATTAGAATAATATGAAAAAGTTGGCTGTCATATCACAATCGTCTTTGGTGTACAGGCAGCACACTGGGCTAGTTATCCAGAGGTCCGAGGTTCGATTCCTGGTTGACGAGTTAATTTTTTCATATAAGTATTTAATTTAATTAATAAATTCAATGACAATGAAATTTGTCGGAGTATACGCTATAGTCTTCTACAGTTTGTCATACGTATTCGAAAAAGAATTTGGACAAACAACGTTATGTGGACACGAAAGTATACACAAACAAACAAATATTAATAAACAAATCACTTCAGAAAGAAGTAAATACTATCTAATAAATAAAACAAAAATTAGAATAATATGAAAAAGTTGGCTGTCATATCACAATCGTCTTTGGTGTACAGGCAGCACACTGGGCTAGTTATCCAGAGGTCCGAGGTTCGATTCCTGGTTGACGAGTTAATTTTTTCATATAAGTATTTAATTTAATTAATAAATTCAATGACAATGAAATTTGTCGGAGTATACGCTATAGTCTTCTACAGTTTGTCATACGTATTCGAAAAAGAATTTGGACAAACAACGTTATGTGGACACGAAAGTATACACAAACAAACAAATATTAATAAACAAATCACTTCAGAAAGAAGTAAATACTATCTAATAAATAAAACAAAAATTAGAATAATATGAAAAAGTTGGCTGTCATATCACAATCGTCTTTGGTGTACAGGCAGCACACTGGGCTAGTTATCCAGAGGTCCGAGGTTCGATTCCTGGTTGACGAGTTAATTTTTTCATATAAGTATTTAATTTAATTAATAAATTCAATGACAATGAAATTTGTCGGAGTATACGCTATAGTCTTCTACAGTTTGTCATACGTATTCGAAAAAGAATTTGGACAAACAACGTTATGTGGACACGAAAGTATACACAAACAAACAAATATTAATAAACAAATCACTTCAGAAAGAAGTAAATACTATCTAATAAATAAAACAAAAATTAGAATAATATGAAAAAGTTGGCTGTCATATCACAATCGTCTTTGGTGTACAGGCAGCACACTGGGCTAGTTATCCAGAGGTCCGAGGTTCGATTCCTGGTTGACGAGTTAATTTTTTCATATAAGTATTTAATTTAATTAATAAATTCAATGACAATGAAATTTGTCGGAGTATACGCTATAGTCTTCTACAGTTTGTCATACGTATTCGAAAAAGAATTTGGACAAACAACGTTATGTGGACACGAAAGTATACACAAACAAACAAATATTAATGAATCAATAAAGAAAAGTGTCAAACAAAAGTTGTTTATTTAAAAAAAAAGACCTTTTTGTTCTATCTCGGACGGTTTCAAAGTTTTACCCATTCTGTCGAAACATTGTCCGATTTTCCCCCTTGATGAACTTAACTTTTATGTCAAGAACACACAAACAAAACATCAACTCGTTATATCTTTTCGTTTTTGAGTTATCGTGATCACAGACAAACAGCCGTTATAAAGTCGGAACTTAACTTAATATAACCTTGTATATACCGTTTGTTTTGGACAGCTTTGCTAATAGAGAATCAACGTTAAATATTATTTACTACAATAAATACACAATGCTTCATAAAGAAATAAAAATAGTGGGAGTACTCTGTAGTCTGTAGTGTGTGTGTGTGTGGGTATTCGTAATGAATAATAATATTATAAATTAAGTTGGCATCACTAAATCCCCACTCTTAAATGGCATCAAACAAACATCAATTTACATCATATCACAAGCAGTCAGATGTTTGTAAGTATGTGTATATATGTATGTATGTATGGTTTTATAGTAAATATTTTATTTATTTATTTATTATTAGAAATGCTTTTAAAAACAGACTGTATATTTGGCTACTTGCAGATGTTTTACCCAATTCTGAATTCTGAAAAACTGACGTATTTTTTTTAGCGGATGATAGCGGTTAGACTATGTATAGTATAAACGAATTATTAAATTCACTTTGTTCAAAGTAAATTAACAACGAAAGTAATTAGTATATATACTTACTGGTACTGTCTGTGAATAATAATAATAATAATAATAATATTATTGTTATTGCTATCATTATTCGTGTTATTGTTATTACTTATACGAGGACCACAGGAGAAAAAATGAATTATGTTAAGTACATGTACTATGTTCGAGTACTATGTATGAGGCGTTTTTGTAATCCGATAGTTTTTTTTAATAGTTTTTGTCGATTTAAAATAGTTTCGTTGCCTTACAACCTTGAATCTTTTGATTTGTATAGATTGTCGCGGTATCTTGGCTCTCTTTTTAACTTAAAAAAAAAAGGAGCACTGTTGAATCTACTACAGATTCAAATACTCGAAACAAAAAAAAAACAAAAATAAACAAAATGTTTAATTTTTATCAACATTTTTTTATTTTTATTCAAACAATACTAATTTTTAACAATGATTAATTCAACAATGGTAACCTCAAACCGTACTACTGTTCCTTTCGGACTGAATTTTAGAACTGACTTTAAATTGGGTTACACTCCGGCTTTATATACCGTCGCAACAACATATTTAGACGAATCAACAAAAAAACATTGAAAAAAAACAAATCTTGTTTATCTCTAAAGTTAGTAACCCAACTTACATAAACTATACAATAATAAGCGTTTATTATTTATGTTAAAAAAGTAATGGTTTTTAAAAAAAATAATCTTTTTTTTTTTTTTTTTAAATAAAATATCTAGATGAATTTCTTTTCCAAATTGTGCTGAGGTCTTAAAAATTATTTCACTAATTTTCATTACAACAAGATATTTCAGTTTATGTTACTTTTATGTTTGATGATATTTTTTAAAAGCGTGACAACACTTAGTAATTTAACGCCTTAAGCGGTCTAAAGTCTACGCCAATGAATGAATTTGATAATCGTAATTATTCTCCAGGAAGATATATAACTCATCGCTAATGTTTTTGCGCCATATGTGGACATTTATTAAAATGAACGGAATTAAACACTTTTTTCCCATGTGGTCATCAAATGAAATATGACACCGACACCAAATTATATATATAAGTGATGCATAAGGGCGCTAATAGATTGTAATGCTTACATTCAAAATTAACATGTCTGGCAATATATTAACATTGCAATAGTCGTCATGTAGGATGACCGACAACATATACCGATAAAATATAATGCGTAAACAAAACAAGTTATAAGACATTTACCAGCCAAGTAGCCGTGCTTGTAAAGGCGTTATGTGTACTTGGAACTGTGAGGTTATGGGTTCGAATCTCGACATCGCAGTTTGTCAATTATTAAAATAAAAAAAAAGGGGGTGGTTAATTGACCAAACTGTCGGTGTATGGACAAGAACGGAGTAACCGGCAATGCTTGAGATGGCTTTCTGTAGTGTCCTTCACGAACTCTAGATGAGTCGGCTGCAGCCGCATATCCTACCAATTCTTAGTCTACACACAAAATTCCTTGTCTTCCACTCACATCCTCACATGCCTTAGGCATCACAATGCACCTTATGGTCGAAGTGTCTCCCATCCAGGACAGCCTCCACAATCTATCTATCAATCTATAAGACATTTTTCAAAATAAGAAAAAGTCCAATATACTTTACCAAATTTACACTACGCAGAGTATGTTTTCTTTCTAGAACGCGAAGCCAAGGCCAAAGGCCGCATCGGGTATAAATGGCGCGTACGAACGTAATAATATCGACATTGAAAATTTGAAAACACCGATGAGTTTGTTGAGTACCAACGCTGGAAGTTCAGCGAAATCACTCGAATGTGCACTAGCTTATACATGTGTTTTTACTTCGGTTTTTATATTGGCCCTATTCGAACAATCGCGATCTTAACGACATAAGCTTGTCTAATGAACTCTTTCGACACAAATAAGTGCAAAACATATTCGAAATTGATAAAAATTGGTTAATCTTATCTTTATTCAAAAAAATTCCAAAAATATAGTAAGTTCCGAAATATTTTGAATCCATTTGGAAAATGGTACATTTCACAGTACACGGGAAAACTGACAAATTAATGATTGAAAATTGTATTCTAAAAATATAATTTGATTTAATTATTTGTGTAATTTAGTTTTATAGATGTCAAATATGAATGATAGACAAAATAGACATGGGGCACAGATGACATGTTGGTGGTGGTGTTGTTGTTGTTGTACAACAGATGATACCAATCCATAAATTTTATTTCTAGAAAAACCTATCGACTAGTAATTATTATTTGATAATTTATTTTATCAAAATATTATATTATACATATGCAAATTACAAAGTGGTCCACATTAATAGTATACATTCAGTCAATTAAAGGTTGATTTCGATGCCAAACAAAATAAATGTTACATTCACCGAAAAAACCGGAACAAATGACGGTATGAGCCATCAATCCGATTTTATATGGTTTTTTTAGTGCTGAAGGTTTTTAGCATTAATGAAAGAATGTTTGCTGCTTTTAAAAAAAAGAGACGAAACGTCCAACTGGATCAAATTTAAGGTTCTGATTAAGAATTCCTAAGTTTCTACTTTAACGAATTGCATCGTGTGATTTAATATTTTTATCCAAAATCTGGATCTCCTTACATGGGGCCCCCACAACCTTTGTGCCCATGGGCCTTAAATTGCCAAATCCGGCACTGATTTATTTTGGTATATAAATGTTTAGTGACATGTTCAACAATAATATTGTCCACTAGAACAATATCTGTTGAATAGATATGGATAAAGGTATAAATGTATATATCGTATATTAACATATGTGTATATATATATATACATGTATGTATGTATTATATATATATAGATAGATTATCATACACCTAATGGCATTGTCAAACTGTCTATCTATTGAGTATATTGCTGTCATGTTATGTCGCCAATATTATATTATATTTACCAATATACTGACATATTATATGCTACACGATGCGACGCTATATGTGTGAACTTTGGAAAATTTATATAATTTTCATTTTCCAATCCGTATTAAAACATATTTTGTATAACATCAGAGACGATGCCAATTCATTATGTATCGTTAAGTTTAATTTATTATCTCGTTTGTACTTTTCGCGTAAATTATAGTTTTATGAATTTGAAATAAAAAAATATTTTTATGTCACTTAAGATAGATTGAAGGCGGCCAAACGAGAGAAACGTGCGTTAACATAGTGACCATAGATAGATAGATTGTAGAGGCTGCCCTGAACGGGCTTCACTTCGACCCTAAGGTCCATTGTGATGCCTAAGGATGTGAGAGTGTGAGTGGAGTGGAAGGAATTGTGAGTAGAGTAGGAATTGGTAGGATATACGGCTGTAGCCGACTCTAATACGAACTGTGCCGATATTCTCCTGGAGTTCGTGAAGGAAACTGCAGAAAACCTATTCAAGCATAAACGGTTACTTCGTTCTTGTCCATACGCCGACAGTTTAGTTATTTAACCGCCCCTTTTCTTTATAATTGACAAACTGCCGATGTCCGGATTCGAACCCATAACCTCCCAGCTTCCAAGTATGCCACTGCGCAGACATAACGCCTTAGACGGCCGGGCTATTGACCATAACAGCTTGTTTGTAGACTTGGCCACAAAAGTTGATGTCATTTTTTTCTTGATTTGTGCTTTTAGAAAAAATACTTTCGAATAAATGTTGTTACTATATTTTTAATGAACAACTTTTATCCGAGGCATTTTTTCAAAAAACAAATCAATCAGACATAAATCAATTATACAATTTTCAACTTTTCTGGCCAAGTGTACAAGTACTTGGAATTTCGAGTATGATAATTATAAAAAAATTCGTGGTGAGAACCCACACTTCTAATCACTTCTACATACAGACTATAATCTATATACAGCTTGTATTTTAAAATACACCCAATCTAGAAACAATGTATAGTACAATAGTACGTAGTAAAATGTACTACGATATGGTGTCTTTGTAATTACAAGTAATTACAGTTTTGTAATTATAAAGATTTGTAATTTCATTTTAATTAAATTATAATTTTTTTATCGTATTTTTAAAACTTATTAGTTTTCTATAGATAATAAACCCATGTACTTTTTGTTTAGTTGTTTATAATCTCTGCATAAACCAAAACTTCAAAATTTAATCACTCATACATATATCACGAGTATGACAGTTTAGTCTATAGTTTATATGCAGCAACTCCAAAACAAAGGTCAAACCATTATTACTATCAATCCGAATTATTAGTAATTATATTTTAACTAATACAAATATATATATATACAATACCTACCGATTATATTACTCATATGGATACAGTAAACGATATGTATGACATTGCACTCTCTATGATGTGAATCTTTAACGAAATGAACTTCGAACGGCGTAATGTAAAATGCGGGGTTTTCTTTTTTTCAATTAGATAGAAAGATAAATCTTGAGATCTAAAAATTATAGCACTTCGACCTTATGGTTACATTGTACTCTTCCTTCTACTTCAGTCCGACAAGATTCGCCTCTCCGATATGTTGGCAATAGCCAGGAGCTGGCTTATCGGGGTTTCTTGAAGGGTCATACATTCGAGGTGAGATGCACCGAATATTCTGTATCTTCTGTAATCTAAAGGTTCGCAGTCAAAGATATTGTGGCTGGATGTTTCTTCCTCCTCGCCACACAATCTGCACAAAATGGACTCGTTATGGAGTCCCATTGTGTGCAGATGTTTCCGCAGGGGACATTGCCCGGTAATGAATCCGGTAACCCGCATCGAGAGATAGCCTCATGGTTGCACTCTGAAGCAGTACCTTCCCGAGCTCCTGCCGCGGTACTTTTTCCCAGTGATCACGGTGTTTAGCACCGACTCCCTTTTTTGCTAAGGTATCTGCTTTTTCGTTTCCTTCAAAATCACTGTCAATTTGTTGATTTTTTTAATTCTTTTCAAAAAATGTCTAAAACTCGCCAAAATATTCTTTTCAGTGATATTTTACAAAATAGAATCTGACATTCAGCTTTGTAAGAGGAAAAATATTGGATAGTCATAATGGCTCTACAGTTTGATTCAAACGACAAAATATCTACCATTAATCCGATTATTTCCGAACAATGTTTGAAATCTTTTCAAAACAACATTGTTGTAAATACGAAGAACTATCTCTGGGATATGGATTCAAAGATATGTTGCTTGTTGCTAATTTGGTGCCTGTGTCACAATGAGATTAAAAAAAATTCTGTCCTTTTATACGATTTGGCTGAGGGTATAATCTGACTTGAGGATTATTTAAGTTGCCTAACTACTGGATTAGGTGTGTGGAAAGCCCCACATATTTATTGGCGGTATTCTTTGGTGACTATGCGGCGTTTGCTTTGTCACTAAAGTGAGTGTACCTACGTTAACTTTGACATTCAGGTATTGGATTTTTATTTTTATTTTTGAGAATGGTTTAATTTTATTAAATCAGAATTTGGAATTTATACTGCTAATTGGAATTCAACCAGCTAATTCATACTGATGATGACTACATTGTAGTCGAAATCGGTATTTATAAAATACACGAAGAACCTTATATTTGACTTGAACTGGAGGTAATATAACTTGTATAATGTAATAAACATAGAAGGTGAATAATGACTCGAACAGCTTTCAGGTTATAATATGCACACATATATATATATATATAGGTATGTGCCGTCCACCAAATGCATGTAATTGCCTGTAATTACAAGTTACAAGCTCTAAAACCCTAAAACGATAGTTGTATGGATTTGAATGAGATGTTTGAAATGTACACATACACAATTTATACATATATGCACACACACATATACACATATATGTATATAATCATTACATTGCTAAATTGCATCTATGTTTTAATATATATATATATATATGTTTATATATATATATATATATGTTTATATATATATATATATATATATATATATATATATATATATATATATATATATATATATATATATGTAAATGCTTTATTTCTGCAACAATGTTATGGCGTTATGAGTTCATGTTAAAATAATGAAATTCACGGAAAATTTATTTAGTTAGAATATGATTCATGGAAAACTCACTCTTTTAGGGAGAATATTTTGTTTATGTTTAACCATTTTATATAATATTTTATACTGCATATAATACAGATTGTAAAATATATCATTAAATACACTGATAGAAGGAATTTCTTTCCTCAAGAACACATATATATTCTTCAAAATATTTTCTTCAATAAAGTAACCCTTGTTTTCATTCAAGACTACGCAGTCAAACCTATATATATATATATATATACTTGTATATTCTCTTTTAATATTGGTAAAATGGAAAAATTTAACAAAGTAAAGTTGTAGCAAATTAATTTTACCTCTCACCATTTTTTCTGTACCTCTATTATTTACAAAATATTGACGATTTAAATGTAATTATAATAATGATATATATATATATATATATATATATATATATATATATATATATATATATATATATATATATATGTATAATCGAAACCGGATATAACGACGTTGAAAGGATCACATAACTAAGGACGCTATATCCGATAGTTGAAATGGCACAGAGCGAGCAAGAGATGCGCGTGGAGTGGGATGAAGTGCGAAGCTAATAACATGACGAAATAATCTTTCTTACTTACTGAAAAAGTATGACGGATGGTCGTTATAGCCGATAAATTTCAATTAAGGTTCGTCGCTTTAAGCGATATGTCGCTTTATCAGTATAGCCGGTTTCAGCTGTATATACCGTGTGTGTTGTAATGCTTTTCCAATAGAGAATCAATGCAAAATATTATTTATTACTGGTTGGCCGTGTGGTTACTGTGTGGAATCAGTCAGTATACATGTAATGAGAGTGGGTTAAATATGTTCATTGAATTCTTAACTTTAGTATGTGCATCACAAAATCCCCACTCTTAAACGACAAACAAACAACCATACACATACAGTATACCTATACACTATCCAGATGTTTGTATGTATGTGTATTGTATAGGTGTACTGTATAGTTTTATAGTTAATACTTTATTTATTTATTAAACACTGTATGGACTCCATATAGCAACGAACGCCGTAGAGGCCACCCACTTAAAAGATGGAGAGACGAAATTGAACGGTTTGCAGGACATCAATGGCTGAGATTGGCAAATGTTAGACCAGAATGGAAATCTCTTGGAGAGGCATTTGCCCAATAATTGGGATATTTTATAGGCTTGTTATTATTATTATTATTATTATCTCTATTGGAAATGCTTTTGAAAACGGTCTGTATATATTTTACATATTTAACAAACGCTTTAGTAATATTGTATATATTTTGAAACAACATCATCATCATTTAAAACTCTACACAACATACAAAGTTGAAACTAACTCTAAAATTAATATTATATGTATATTGTTTGAAAATGTAGTTTGTTACACTGAAGTGTAAAATACCAAACATAACACATTCTTCTTTTGAAATGGAATACATGGAATGGAATATGGATGTTTGTTTGCTGGCTGGCTGGCTGATGGATAAACTTGCTATTATATATTATTATATACTTGACTGTATACAGGGTGGACGCCGTAAGTCACGGACACAACTGAAAGTATGTATAGAAAATTGAATTCTGAGATGAAAAGTCCTTTACCACTTTTTAATCAAACGGACACGTAATTAGTTATTAATTAAAATAAGTAACCAATCAGAGGCGCGCACTAGGTTATGACAGACACACGTACATGCATTCTCCACTAACATACTTACAAGCATTCACTCACACACGCTAATGGGCACCTCTGATTCGTTACTTATTTTAATTAATAACTAATTACCTGTATGTTTGATTAAAAAATGATAAAGGACTTTTCGTCTGAGAATTTGATTTTCTATCCATACATTCAGTTGTGTCCCTGAATTACGGGCCATCCTGTTTATATATTATATATGGAATATAGTTATGGCAATATAGTTATATACAAAAGGCATATCTGAAACTAACAAGCTTTAACCAACTTATTTTACGCACTGAAGCATTCATTTAAATTAAATCTAACCTAAAATAATATCAAGTATGTGTACGTACATATATTAATAATTTTATATTGATAGAGAGTTGTTACTTTACACCTCTATATACAGACCACAACGTTGTATATGTTGTTGACCTCCTCCAAAATCGAAGTTTTCATCGAATCTTGTTTAGTTCCACTGATCCTAAATTTTCTTAATTCTCTGTGTTCATAAACATGGCTGTTGGTGTTTCTCTGTTTGTAAACACGATTGATAAATATAATATTAGGTGTTGGAATTAACCGCGTCGAAGAACGCCTCATCTTCATATGCAATCCACGAATCAGCCCATTTTTGGCATCTTCATAGGAAGTGAACTTCTGCTCAGGCATGCTATGAGTCATCGATCGAAACAAGTGGTAATCGGAAGAAGCAACATCTGGTGAATGCATCGAGGGAGGGGGTAAGACTTCCCATGTTTTCTTCGGTTTTGTGAAGTGCGGACGAGCATTGTCATGATGCAAAATTACTTTGTCGTGTCTTTCGCAGTATTGCGATCGTCCTTCAATGTAGCGGATCCCCAGTTAGGGCTTCATTCGATTTTAGCAGCTCATAATAAATCACACCCCTCTGTTTCCATCAAATACAGAACATGAGCTTTGATCCATGGATATTCTGCTTTGCCGCTGATCTTGATGGTTGACCGGGCTTTCAGCTCTTGGGATTGTCGTAATGGATCCATTTTTCAACACCAGTAAAGTTCGATTACTTTCCGCAACTCTTTTGCTCATATTAAAATAATGAAGTAAAATTCCCCCCAAAAACACTTTAGCCGGCACACATTTCGACATATTCGATAAATTACAAACTGTTGTTATTTACTTAAAGATATATAATGAAAATGACACCTAATAACAGCGTTTTACGATGAGTATATTGTTGTAAGTAACAACGACTATACGACCTAGGCCATCTCTTGTAAAACGCTACGAATTAATTTCAACTCCTAATAATTCGAGAAAGACAAAATTTTAATATTTCGAGTTTACGTTCCCGTGTTCAAGCCTGATATTCTAGTCTGTATATATATATAGAGGTCGTATAAGGTTTTTAAAGCTTTATGACTGCAGGGTTATTGTCAATGGTCTGGTTGCTATAGTAAATCACCTTTATTGCGATTATTAAGTTGATGTTACCTTTCTAAAATAATTAAAACAAATATTTTTATTAACTCAGTTCTTGATTGAATCTTCCGAAAAACAACAGTCTGCAAATAAATATATTTTGAGATGTTACGTGCGAAAATTCGTTCACTCTTAGTTTTTCATGAAAATCTGTATTTTGAAATCAGGCAATGGCGATTTTTTGGCAATGATCTATGGTATTTTTTCAGTTTTAGGAAAGTTACCAAGGTACCAAGGTAGGGTATTCAAAATTCATGAGAGAGGAACTAGGATTAATAATTTTTGTGTCAAGAATAGATTAATAATAAAATTTTTGAGGCCGATTTATGGTAAATTTAATTGGTTATCGAAAAAATATTTCGAATAAAAGTTGTTCGTCATAAAAATACTAAAAACTTTTGTACAAATCATTTTGTCAAAAACCTAACAAATCAACTATGAAATTTTCCGAAAAGAACATCAGTTTTCTAGTCGACTATACATAATATAATAGAATAAAAAATCAATATTTCAACAATTAATTATATTAATTGTTACATTTATGTTTTTTGATGAGATAAAATAATTGTTAAGGGAGTTCCTGCGTGAAATCACTTTACAACGAGATTTTGCTCATTTTTTTCACAGGCTACAAATAACGTTTGTTATTAAATCCCGAAGTTTCAGAATTTTTGACCGTTTAGAGCGCGTGATAATTAATAACAAAGTAATCATTCTCTTTCATTAGAAGCATGTAAAACTTCATGTCCGTCCAACTATTATATGTTGTATTAAAAAAAATACTTGACAGAATGTAAAAAAAACTAGGATAGTAAAGATAAATATTTATTAAATAAATTATTTTTAAAAACCGCATTTTACCGTTTTGTTCGCGAAATATAATAAAGTTTTTTATTTTATTTCAAAATTACATTAATTTGTATATGAATATATGTATGCATGTATATATGTATTAGTTCTATATAACTGGTTTTTTGTCCTGATTATACAAGACAGTGCTGGAACTATCTTAAAGATCATATGAATTTATTAATAAATAAAATTTAATAGGTTAGATTAAATAGAAAAATGGACGGAAATTTACACAAGAAACGTGACGTTCTTTCGCATATTATGTAAACTGAATGAAACTGTTTTTTATTGATCAGTAAATGAATATGTAACATAACCAGTTATAATGTAATTTCTAAGGAAATTAGTTTACCTTAGAAGGTCAGTTACATAAAACTTGTTTCAAATAATTCAAATATAAATTATTTTTAAATGTTGCAGAATGCTAATATATCCTTATCATAATTTACTACTATAACAATACCTTCCATTAAAATCAGTTATGTTTCAAAGTAACTCACATGAATTTTCATAATAAATTAATTATAGACGTATTTAGTTGAAAATGTTACAAGCGTTTTACGTTCTTTTGTTTCACTATACAAATACGACCAATACTATTAATTCGGACTAAACTTGACCTGATCCGGATTAACGAAAGTTCTACTGAAGGATGCTCCATCATACCACCACTTTTCGACAGATTTTGCTCATTTTTTTCCACAGGCTAAAAATTACGTTTTCTAATAAATCCCGAAGTTTCAGAATTTTTGACCGTTTTGAACGCGAGATAATTAATATCAAAGTTATCATTCTCTCTCACTCACTCGCATTAGAAGCATGTGAAACTTCATGCTCGCCCAACTATTATCTGTTGTATTAGAAAAAATACTTGACAGAATTAAAAAAAAAAAACTAGTAAAGATAAATATTTATTATATAGATTTTACAAAAAAAATCGTGTGTTACCGTTTGTTTTCGAAATATAACAGTTAAAAATTATTATTTTTCTTCAAAATAACATTATTTTCTATATGTGAACAGTGTATTTGTCTATGTGTTGTGAATGTGTGTTTTTGGATTTGTTCTATAATAAAATCAAACCGGTTTTTTGTCCAGATTATATAACACAGTGCTGGAACGTCCTTAAAGAGTACGAATATATGTATGATCTAGGTTTTCATTTTTTTACAGAACTTAAACGATCCAAAACGGTAATAAAACCAAAGATACTGACTGAGCCAAAACTGAAACCGACGGTTTGTTAAATCCGTTTAATTTAAGAAACCGTTACCGTTTAAAAAATATATATAAAAACTGATTATGTTACCGATTTTTTTACCTGAAAATCCGGTTGTAAACCGTTTTATATTTATACCAATTAGGTATATGTAAATAAACAAGGGTATATTAAGTTTAGTCCCGACTTTGTAACGCTTGAAAATATTGATCGCAGACATAAATATTTGGAATAGCTGTTCATAAAATGGCCTATTTCGGCCATTCCCGCATGTCGGTCCGTCTGTGGATACGATAACTGACAAACGAAAAAGATAATGAGCTGAAATTTTGTGTGTGTGTGTGTTCTTAAAAGTCAGGTCAAGTTCGGACCATGAATGGGCAAAATCGGACCATGTTTGTACTTTACAATATCAACGATTTGGAAGAATAAGGACAAAATAAAAGCTCTTTTTGAAAACAATTGTTTGAAAATTAAACGGTCAAAGACATCTAATAATATGTATATGTGAACTTATGATACACCCTGTACTCGATTTTTAAATGATTATATTTTAAATCAGGAAGATCTTATGATGTACCCTGTACTCGAATTACAAAATTTGCCAAAAATATCTATCTCTAGTAACTGAAGAAAATATATAACATAGATAGATAGATAGATAGATACATCTTGGGGTCTAAAAAGTATTGCACTTCGACCCTATGGTCCATTGTGCTCCCCTTTCTACATCAGCCTGACGAGACTCGCTTCTCCCATATAACATAAATATATGCATTCAGAAACAATTGTTTATTATTTCAAAATAAACTTTCAATTTATCAAAATATCTTTTTTGATATCCTTCTGCAATGTTCGATATTAACAATAATATATCAAACTACTATTATTAATGGTATGTGTATAGGGGTTACTACAGGTTTAAACAGACATAGAAAGGTATCTGCTGTTCTGCATGTCTGCAGACTAAAATATATGTTTCAATAAATTGTGTTGCAAATGGTTTATCTATTTGAAAAGTTCTAAAAAACCTTCGTTGTTTCAGAGTTTCAAACCGAATGCTTCGGTTTGTTTCAAAATTTACAAAAAAATATCTCAATAGAGAGATTTGTTCTCGTTCATTGGACCAAAATCGTACTAAATGGTGTGTCTTAAGAAGCGTTTGATTAGGGCCAACTCATTTAAGATAGTTGTCGGGCTAATGGGCATAATGATAGAATGTTGCAAATTTTTGCACACTTTGTAAGGGTATTATTATACACTCACATTTACAATTTGAAATCGATTGACCGCCTCAAACTCGAGAAAAACTTAATTGAAGTTCGAATAATTAACATGGGAAGCAATGAAGACTACTCATTTTAAGCAGTATTTCTACCAGGTTTTTATTTTTAATAAAAAAAACGATAATTAGGTTTTTTTAAAGAGCTATAAATTATTGAATTTATTCTGCGTTTTTAAAAAATGAGAATTATTGACCGTCTCATTGTTTAGTTATAATAATGATACTACTGGTTTAACATACATAGAAAGGTATCTGCTGTTGGTTTTCACTGACTGCATATCTGCAGACTAAAATATATGTTTCAATAAATTGTGTTGCAAATGATTTATCTATTTGAAAACCATCATTGTTCCAGAGTTTGAAACCGGATGATTCGGTTAATTCAAAATTTTCAAAAAATATCTCAAGATCAATAGAAAGATTCGTTCTCGTTCATTGAACCAAAATCGTACAAAATGGTGTGTCTAAAGAAGCGTTTTGAATATCCTTTAAAATGTTCATCTAGAGCGTCTTCATGCACACTTCGCCACGTTTGAAACTTCTATTTATCCTTCTATGATCTAAATTGCTTGACAATCTTTGATATGGCTTTGTCGTTGCCCGTATAACATGTAATCAAAATCGTGAATCTCCGGAAGATTTGTACAAGAGGCTTAACGAATGTCTAATATTTAATCCTGATCATTTGCAAGTTCTATTATCCGATTAACACATCGTTTGGTAGTAATTTACGAGCGATGTAATCAGCCTGTATGAACCAGAGGATCCATCCTTTAAATCTAATGACCCATTCTTTTGGTTATATATTATCTGTACTGCTCATAAAAGGCTGTTTATATTATAGGACTCGCTCTGCTCACGAGGAGGCTCCATCCCCAGGACAATCGGTGTGACATTCGGCCGTGTCAAGGTATTTCTGCAAAAACTCGCATTCTTCTAGCACGTATAGAAGTCATGACGGTATTTTGAGAATTATTCAAATTATGAGGGGATAGGAGGGGCTGCATTGGATTCCGTAAGCTTGAAATTATTAAAATTCGTATACTTCTAGCATGTCTAGAACTGGGTTAAATTTCCTATAGATCAGACAGTCAGTCAATGCGTTACTGGTTCGGCAAGGTTCCCCGGTGTAGGCTTCCATCTTGGCTTGGCGTCCTAGAAAGAACTCATATCCTGATCTTTCCATCCTTCTAGCATGAATAGAAATAAATTACGTATTTTTGGGGATTTTCTCTTTACCTCCATAGTGTACTATATATTTAGATAAAGAAAAAAACTTTTAGATTGGAAAATGTGTTGTTGGGAGAAATACAAAGTTAGTTGTTGGATCAAACGTATGACGTAGAGCTCGCTAGCTACACACTACACACATATATCACTATTATGGAATTTTCTATATTACAATAGTAACAAACGTTCATATATGCAGAACACAAACACATAAAGTAAATACACACACACACACAGAGCTATACATGTGTGTAGCTCCAATTCCTGTACAATTTCATCAGACTAGCTAGGTACTTTGATGTTTATGCACATCAGAGACGATGAGAAGCATTCCAATAAACTGTCCTTTGTCACCCAAATAATAATAATAATATTCTATATACATATATACAATGTATATATATATATATATATATATATATATATATATCAATAGATGCGATCTCTGTATAGAAACGTTGATGTGTTCGAATGTTTGAGAATTGGATGTGAGTGAATGACAACTGACAATAGGTACTATCTGGGCGGCGCATAGCTGTGCTCGGTCAAAGTTCAGGCTCAATCAGCCCTTTCACAATGCATGTTAATAATTACCCTCCGGAGTAAGGTCTGGTTTTGCTCTAGTAGCCGGCTATGCTTGTCAAGGTTTTCTGCAATTTCCTTCCATAAACTGCTGATGGATATTGGCATAGTTCCTATCAAAGTCGGCTACAGTTGCGATACCTACAAATTCCTAGACTACATACAAATTCCTTGTTCTTTAGGAATCGGTAAAAAAGACCTAGAAAAGCTTACTTGCCAGACTTCACCTCCCCGCCGATAGTACTACTACTACTACACTACTAAGGTCTGGTTTTGTGGAAGGAAATATAAAGTTAAGTTCACCAAACCCAAGACCATATTTGTCCGACTTACCAGGAATCTTTGTTTCTTCTTTTGTCTCGATAGAGACACTTGAAACATACCACTCTTAGACTCTTAGACCAAATTTAATTGGTATGCCTTTTAAATAAACTAACGGGAAAACTTGATATATATACAGGTCCTGATACAACATGGGCAACTTATTAACTTATTCATTCGGTTTTTGGGAAAATGTTTTCAAGCAAAACTTTTGACTACACCATCATAATAAGGATCTTTTATCTGAAGAATTTTTTCGATAACCAAATGAAATAACGTCCAAATCAATTGTAAAATTTAGAAAAATGCGTGCCTCGGTGACTTTCTAGTTCATTGATTCGGTTTTCGAATTGATTGTGTCAAAGTGTTAGCTATCTTGAAAACCTAACTGTTAAACGGTAAACAAGATAGAAAAATTTTTGAATACCAGAAATGTTCCTCTCAACAAACAACTTGGAAATTAATTTTCATTCGTCCAATAATTTTGGACGTATGGTTATAGTTTATAAGTTTTAACTTTTATTAAGTGCTTAAATTTGGCTCATATAACCAGTATATGGCGTATATATAAGTGACGTTCTTTTCTAAAAATTTTGCAGTCGATTATTTGTACCAAATCCTTGTTTTCGAAAAAAAATTGTAAGGATTTTTATGAACAAACCATTTTATTTTCGAGTTTGACAAAGTATTTTCGAACAAACGAGACCTTGTCCCGTTTCTTTTTTTACATTCTTGTTTTTGATCGGGTACTATTTGACTCAACTCTTCCTTATTGCATCCATGGCTGTTGTTGTGTGCTGTTGTTGTTATGTCCTCCAATGAGATGACTATGTTTTCTAGGTGCCTTGGAGACATTCAGCAGCGCACATATCATCAAGCGTATGTTGTTCATGTGTGTGTGTATCTGTGTGTTGTGTATATAGAAGGTATATCATTTGACAAATATTCCCTTAGTCCCAGTCAAATATATCCAAATAAAATATTACATTTATTGTAAAATCGATGTACCATCAATTCAGATGTATGTATTTATTTATATCGGTGGAGATGTGTTTCGTTAAGGAAGTTATATAGAAAAGAAAAATATATGTTATGTTATTCCGCATACCCATTTATTGGGTGTTCAAATATCGTCAATACAACACAAATGCTCGGCGGTTTATTCTATAAGATCGAAAAATTTGTTTCTAATTATTTCTTACATTTCAGTGTACAACAACAACAAAATTTTTGAGAATTTGTAATGAAAAGTTTGGTTAGGGCCAACTCATTTAAAATAGTTGTCGTGCCAATGGGCATAATGATAGAATGTTGCATATTTTTGCACACTTTTAAGGGTATTATTTATACACTCATACTTAGAATTTGAAATCGATTGACCGTCTCAAACTCGAGAAAAACTTAATTGAAGTTCGAATAATTAACACGGGAAGCAATGAAGACTACTGTTTTTAAGCCAGGTTTTTATTTTTAATAAAAAAAAACGATAATTAGGTATTTTTTTTAAAGAGCTATAAATTATTGAATTTATTCTGCGTTTTTAAAAAATGAGAATTATTGACCGTCTCATTGTTTAGTTATAATAATGCAAAGTGATGCATTTTATAAATAATTGTACGTGTCGGCATGCTGAACAGATACAACTTGACAACACTGTACGTCACTATACTTTGTACAATGTCACTATACTATACAGCGCACCATGATACGGTGCACTCTGTTACTCACTGTCATTTGTAGAATGCAGAATGTAGAATATGTATTCATTGATATGTATATAGACAGTGATATGTACATCACTGTCTGTGCACAATGAGCGATGATGTGAACAGCCTTGTTCCACCGAAATTGCACTCTACAAAAGTATGTGAATTTGGGTGTAAAAGTGTGCACCGTATCATGGTGCGCTGCATATGGACAGTGATAGATGCACTACACAATGTTCGTATTGGGTCTATGTTAATAGACATATTGTATGTAAATAAACAGTATATCAGACAACAGGATTGTAACAAAGTCAGGTAGTATTTGTATATACATATAGACAAGTATCGTATGTGTAATGTGTCTACCGGTACAGTCTTGGACTAAAATTATTGCGCACTATACGTTTGATGTTGTTAGATGTTCAAAAAATGATTTAATTCTTTATATTCCATTTATCCGTCATTTTTTTTAAATTTCGTTTGAATTTCTGGAACTTTTATACACTTAGATTCA
Organism: Nineta flava; assembly: GCA_963920215.1. NCBI lineage: Eukaryota > Metazoa > Arthropoda > Insecta > Neuroptera > Chrysopidae > Nineta > Nineta flava. The sequence goes on from OY986042.1 coordinate 8,202,864, forward strand.
GAATATCGAATATATAATAGGGAATATGCATGAAAATTTTTTTTCCACTTGAATTGAAGCGTCTTTACTTGACAAATATCAAGGTAAAATTACTTTTTAAATAACTTTAAAAATAAGCGAGATATGAAGGATTGAAATTCCCGATTAGACAAAGAGGATGATAGCTCTCTTGATATGTTATCTGACGTCATATTACACTTTCACCATTTAAATACACGTAAAACTCCGTTTTTAGTATTTTTGCAAGAAAGAGACAGATAATAATCTTTAAAAGCTTATAGCTTTCTCGATATTTGTCGGATTTTAATTTCGTTTTTAAATATTATTACAGTATTAACAGTATTTTTATATTCTGAAAATAAATGTGAAAAAAAATTTTCATGCATATTCCCTATTAACTGAATTAGTTAAAATTCTTGTTTTGTACTGGTTTTTTTTGTTTTTTTTTCTTGTACACAATGTAGCCTAATAATCAATTTTCAGAATGCATAGCTACTTTATGTTAATAATATTAAATTTTATTATTGAAATACATTTATTATAGATGAGAACTCCTAAATTATTTATACAATCGAACAATATCATAGATAATCATTTTCAATATATTCTATCCTGTATGTAAATTCAAAAAATAAAATTACATATAGAATCATGTGTCAAAAGCTGAATAGAACCTACCTGTAAAGCCGTAATAAATTGTTCGATCATCCAGTCCTATCCATTTTTTTTTTTACTATATGTAATAAAAAAGCTCGATTTTATATTTGAACTCCCCCATTACATTATCTAAACAACACCATGGAAGAGCCGCAAAATTCATTAGGAAATCGTGGACCTTTACAAATGTCTTTTGAAACATTTCGCGGTCAATATGTGATATTATAATCAGAATTATTTCAATAATCCTTAAGTGTGATTGTATTAGTTTGTGTCTGTATACAGACTGTGTTGGAATGCTTTTCTAATAGAGAATCAATGTTAAATATAATTATTACTGACAGGCCGTGTGGTTACTGTGCGGAGTCAGTTAGTACACATGTAATGAGTACGCACTCTTAAATGAGTCAGTACACACAGTGCACACAGTCAATAAGTCAGTATACACTCTTAAATGACAAACAAACTATCATACGCATATGAGATGACTCTCATTATATGTGTACTGACTGTTAATAAATAAAAGTTAATATGTATCGATAAAATACAAATAAAATACTCGTCACTATCGGAAAATATTCTTACTTTCGATTGTCAACAGTACACACTATACCGTAACTGAGTTCATGATGGATTTTGATTATGTGTATACTTTCAGGATATGAAACTTTGGCAATGCCTAGAAAATTCAACACAAACAGTATTATTTTAACATACTCCAATTCAATTTCGGATTTGACAGTTTTGTAAAACAACCCTCGATACCCTTATGACCTGTCACTAGCCTTAGCATATCTACTAATATCACAGAAATATTACAAAATATTTATCAAAATTTATTCAATATTTTATATTTGGATCGCTTCCTTCATATTTGTCCGTCAGTCCCCATCAAAAAAGAAAGGTTCACAAATCATGATTATCATTTGTAAATAAATACATGACTAAGGTTCCTACAGTAAGAAACAGGTATAACATATAGTTGATTGTTTGTTGATTACCTGATCTAAGATGTATATTATACAGGTTGTTTCGTACAGAATGAAACAAGTAATAAAAACTGGAGATCCTAGACGTCAAATGTTTTAAGAAAAGCATAATGCTCAAAGTTTCTTTTTAACCCGACTTCAAAAAGGAGGATGGTTCTCAATTCGTCTGTATTTTTTTTTCACCTCACCTCAGAACTCCATCATTTATGAACCGATTAAAAATTTTTTTTTTATACCCAGTATATGTAACTATACAAGGTATATTAAGTTTGATCACGACTTTGTACCGCTTCAAAATATTGATCGCAGGTATGAATGTTTGGCATATGTAATCATAAAATGGCCTAATCCGGCCATTTACGTATGTCCGTCAGTCTGTCTGTCTGCCGTAGGCACGTTATCTCCATAACGAAAAGAGATAACGGGCTGAAATTTTTGTGTGTGTTCTAGAGCAAAAAAGTAAGGTCAAGTTCGTTAATGGGCAAAATCGGACTATGCCTGGGAAAAATGAGCAAAACTTTCCATTTTTGAAGGGCAGTTCTAGCCTTCTACCTTGTGAAGGTAGAAGGTCTTTAAGTAAGGCCATGGTTTTTCATGGTGGACCATACAACCAAGGAACTATCTATCCGTTTATTGATTCGTTGTCACACATACAAAAAACACTGATCGTAGGCATGAATGTTTGGCATATGGGTTCATCAAATGGCCTAATTTGGCCATTTCCGCTGTCCGTCCCTCTACCTGTCTGAGAGTTGTTGTCTGACATACAAAAAGCCTAGAAGAATGGGAAAGAAGAAAGAACCTTGACAAAAATCAATGGACCCATATGTGACAATGGAGTATGGAGGATAAGAACAAACCTCGAATTGCAGGACCTGTTCGAGGACCTCAACATTGCCACTGAAATTAGGAAAAGAGGAGACTGCACTGGTTGGGGCACCTGGAAAGAATGCCAAATGAAAGAGATACAAAGAAGAGCTACAACAACAATCGAGAAGGCTCAAGACAAGAAGGCATTGGATCCGGGAACTGGAACTGGAAAGCCAAAACTCAGGACAGAAAGACCTGGATGACCTTTTAAGTAAGACCAAGGTTCTTCATGGTGGACCATACAGCCAAGGATTTATCTATCTGGCTATTGATTCGTTGTACTTTTGTACACCTATAAGAAACACTCTGTATATTAGTTCGTTAGTATGTTCTATTTACCTGTTCTGATAAAAACCTACCTAAAAACTCCACATATACATATGCTTTCTTCCATCTCTATACCTTTTCTCATTTTTTATGATCGAATAGAATCTACCGTACAATGTGGTTCATTAAAAATGTGTTCAACCGTGCAAAATGTTATTTGGAATTTTAATTTCAGCTAATCTCATTCGAACCACCTGTCCATTTATCAACATCATGTTGCAAACTACTTTCAAATTTATTTGACGTTTTTAATATCCTCTGTATACGAGCATTATGACCTTACTCCAAAGTTTGTACCGGTTGTATATATTGATTCTATATTTTTATATTTTGTTTAAACTTAAATTTACTAAGTTGATACATTTCATGGATATTTTATTCTTTATTTCACAAGCATTTATTTCACTTGCATCGTCCAAGTAGCCGAGTGGCCGCTTGAACCAGTGGTCGAGCGGTCTAGGGTGTTATGTCTGCGCAATATGCATACTTGGAAATAGGGAGGTTATGGGTTCGAATCCCGACATCCGCAGTTTGTCAATTATTATGAAAAAAAAGGAGGCGGTTAATTGCTTTTGTTATCTAGCCGATTGTTATGTCTCCGGCTCCCGTCATTTAAACACTGAAAAACTCAATTTAAATTCCCACCGCTTTGAACTACTTCGAATATTTTTTAGTTCCCACCGCTTCCACTGTTTCAATTATTTTTCGTCATCAAATTTTGATTTATAACGAATTTATTCGAATTCTATCTCTTGTAGCGAGATTAAATGCATACCAGTTTTTTAAAGTCCAATCATAGATTTTAAAAAGAAAAAGTTTCATCCAAATCGGTCCAATTGGTTATTTTGCGTGATGCTCGAACAAACAACTAACGAAATAAAGACAGGCATTTACAATTTGATATAATACTAGCGATTTGTGCCAAATTCACTCTGTTTAAAGTTTGAAAGAGTGGTCTTTTATTCGAAAACCATTTGAGAGCCATTGGGTATAGTAATTGACCTTGAAGTATTCGTTCCCTTCTCGTATATATTATAAGTATTTATATAATATATTTATATATATATATAATATATATATATATATATATATATATATATATATATATATATATATATATATATATATATATATATATATATATATACATAAAGTATAAACAGACATATACACAATATGATGCTCAGGTGTGCATTTTTATCATCATCATAACCCTATAATATCATCATCGTCATTATAATTATTACGATAAAGCGTCCTTCATTTCCATTTACAAACCTGCATCATCTAAATTCTAAATAAATGATCTCTGTGTCTGTGTGTCTGTGTATGTGTATGTTTTATTCGTATAATATGTATAATTTCCAATACAAATAAAAAATGTCAGAATCTCTCCATGAAGATAAAATACATATATTGTTAAATATAATAATAATATGTATCCTATTATGACTAAATACAACAGGTATTAAATAAAAATACGTATTTTTATACAAAATAATCATTCATACTATTCTTATTATTATGTACGATGTTAAAAATAAATGATTCGTATTACTGCTTACTAGTAGAGGTAATAATCGGCACGTAGGGGAGATGTAACCTAAACGAATTTTCTCAGAGAAGGGCATCCATCTTATTGTTAAAAAAAATTACTAAGTTACAAAAACTGGCAGTTGAAATATTCAATTATTTTTTGATTATTCAAATTGCAACTATTTCTCTATAACTATTATCGAAATTTATTCATGCCGGGCCTAAATTAAATTTTAATTTTAACTTACGACTAAAATTATTAACTATATTGTGGACTTTAATGAATGTGCTATATAATGGTGTGGCCACATATGCGCGCTGCGCGGTACGCGCGCCGCTCGTGCGCATCGAATTCGTCATATTTGGACAGTGGGCGCGCACGGCACACAACGATCCATCTGAAGTCGATTTTTTCAACGAGCACTTTTTATGTTCGCTGTTTCATATTTGAACGTGTACATGAAAGATTCGTCGTTTTTAGTGCGCATGTGATTATTGTTTTTTTTTTTTATATTAATTGAAATTTAGTATTTTGGTTCAACTTGAACATTTTTCAAGCTGAACTAAAATGTAAGCATTTTAATTAATATCTTTAGATTATTTTCAGGCTTTAATAATGGGTTTTTGTGATTGATTCAACTTCACTGCAATATGAATATATGTTCGTGGGTTTCCTATGGATCACTAGAGGTTCGTTGAAATCAACAATTCCAACGAACCAAAGGTAAGCGGCGCGCACACCGCTCGGGGTTCGTGGCGCGTATATGTGGGCGCACCTTTAGATTTTGAAGAATTTTATAAATATCTATAGTGCTCGTAAAAATCTATTAATTTAATATTTTCGATCGTTTTAACATAAAACAGAATTTCTGGCATGTATATTTTTTTAAATTTATTTTTTATACATAATTTAACCAGATTTCATACAACTTTTTAATAAATTATTTATTTTGAATTTTGTGAATGCTCTGAATAAAATTATTATTTATATTCTGATATAAACACGTAAACACTATCATATTTTTTTACAGGATATTCGTCACACCAGTTAAAAACAATGATTTAAATAAAACAAATTGCATACAGTAAATTTTGATTATGTATTATCTAAATATTAATCAAAATTTATTAACAGTATTGCACAAGTTTGAAATTGATTAAAATCAATAGATATTTATTATGTACATAAACATATTTTTACATTAATTTTATTTGTTTTGTGTAATTTTATTTTATTTTTTTTAAATGTCATTTTAATTTCATTAAAAAAAAATTTGTCAATAGTCAGACTATCTATATTTGGGTTTTTTACTTGCACTATTCTGGCCTAGGATATTGAGGTTTTAAGGATTTCTTAAAACTTAAAACTTTTTACACCATTTTTCTATCGTATCTGATAAAAATTCCACAGGCAGTGGAATTAGTGAAATTTTGAAAAAATACTTAAGATAGTCATAAAATTGACTGCATAGTCTCCATACGGAAAGCCGCGAAAGGCAAAATTGTTTGAATGATGAGTACCTAATTGTATGGAGTACTTTTTTTTGGAGTCTATAAAAGTTGAATTCCTTAAACCATAGTACTACCATAACATCTAAGGTAGCTCAGTTGGTAGAGCATTGGTCTGGAATGCCAGAGGTAGTGGGTTCGATCCCCATCCCTAGATGTGTATGATTTTTCATATCAAACATTTGATGTCAAAAAAATGTTATCAATGTTCAGACATATTACTTAAACGTCAAAGTAAGTAAACGCTAGTCGCTTCCGTTAGTATAATATAACCGAAAGGCAACCATACTAACAATGGAAATAAATAGACGCTTGTTTAAAATATCAATTTGAAAAATATGTTACTATTAAATAAACAAAATTAATAATACAAGGGCATCAAAAATGATAGTGAAAGATCATATGCATAGTACTACCATAACATCTGAGGTAGCTCAGTTGGTAGAGCATTGGTCTAGAATGCCAGAGGTCGTGGGTTCGATCCCCATCCCTAGATGTGTATGATTTTTCATATCAACCATTTGATGTCAAAAAAATGTTAAAAAAATGTTCCTTAAACCATTGATAGATAATATGTGTTCTACGGCAGAGGTGGGCACAGACAGCTCGTCTGAGCCTTACGAGCTCTCCATAAGCTGGGTGAGAGTAAGTAAAGAAGGTATGTTTTGAAGCAAGACGGAACGATGTTTCAATACAGGTTGGCCTACCGATTATTGCCCAATAATTTATTCAATCAATTTAGAAATAGTTTTATAAAATATTTATTGTTTAAATAATATCTTTTACAGTATGGAGAGATACACCAAAAAACATAATAATAATAATAATAATAATAATAATAATAATAACAATAATGATAATAATAACAATAATAATAATAATCTGAACTTATCCAAGACTGCTTGCGATGTCTTCTCCATTATTAAATTCACTACTTTTATTTCTTTTGAAAAACAAATTATGCGAAAAATAATTTCCACTACTACAAATAGTACTTTTCACTTTTTCAATTCAAAGTAGACTAACTCGAAGAACTCAAATTCCCACTTTATGTAAAATTTAACTTAATTCATCAAATTCCCATGACACTATACTGAGTATACTCCATACGAAGAAAAAATAATTAAATCAGGTAAATAATTCTTTATTAGTTCTCGGATATGAATAGTAAAATATTTAGACAAATCATTTGGAATTTCCAAAACTTTAATTCTATTTAAAATTATCCTTTGCAAAAATTTCCCTCTTTTATTACAATGGTCCAGCGGTAAACTTAAAGGTTCAAAAGATTTATATATATTTTTTATATATTTTTATTTTATTCATACACAAATAAGATATATACTTAAAAGGTACATTTAATGACCCTAATTACCAGCCCAAAATTCCAGAGTATGTATTGAATGATTGCTTGTATTATTTACTTTGTATAATAGTGACCATAAAAAAGATTTGGTATTATTATATTTTTTTCAGAAAATGTTTTAATTAAAAAAAGAAAATATTAATAATTGGTAGGTTACCCTGTATTAACTCTATCTCTCTTCCCTACCTCTCACTCAGAGCTTGGCCGAGTCATCTCCTGCCCACCTCTGTTCTACGGTTTTAACCGGGTGTGGGAACAAGCAAGAGACAGACAGACACATAAAAGTTTGTTAAAATTAGGATCTTCTATCATTATTTTAATCAATAAGTATTATTTTGAAATATTTTCCATGTATAGAATTGACCCCGTCAACAATTTTACTAAAAATATGCATAAATTGCATATATGTACGGTTTAACTGCATTCAATCCGACCTCTATCCATAAAAAAATGTTTCTCGTACATTTATAAATTTCATTAACCAACATTGTCTATTGCCATAAATTTATTTAAATCTGTATGCTCTTTAAGGATAATATATTTACCAACCATCTGGAAATGAAATTATTAGAATTGTCTTAACATCCTTTTGGACACACAAATAACTTAACGCTGCAAATCACTATAGTTACAATTTATGTTAATTCTATGCTAGTTAAATTTTCATGCGAGGGTTTTCGAAAATTAATCACCACATCATTGCTATATTTGTTCTTTGAAATATTATGTACAAAGATGTATATAATTCATTTGAATAAATGCCCTTTTTATTTTCCATCGGTATGTACATTTCAAAAATTGTTATGTTTAAATCAAAATACAGAAGTTATTTAATGCCTGTAAAAAAAGAAATATAGATTTTACAGTGAGTACCAAATAAAAATGTTCACTTAGCTCGAGATCAATATAAAATAAATCTTATTATTTTTGTCTCTATAAACATCCTAATATTCGTTTACACCGGAAGCCGCATAAATGAAAAAATACGTCAAAGCTTTAAGAACGTTCTCAAAGAGCAGTCGTGTTCAACTTAAAAAAAATTACATTATGTAAACTACAATAGATCATATAAAATATAGTTGAGGTACAGTGTTACTTTTTGCTGCACTAACACTGTACCTCAACTATATTTTATTTGATCTATTGTAGTTTACATAATGGAATTTTTTTTTAAGTTGAGCACTTAAACAATATTTATCAGATAACTAATACCGACCGCTTGTTTTTGTTATTTTTGTAGAAAGATATTTGTTATATCTTCAGTTATTTATTCTCAGTTTTTTAAAAGAATCGTAAGAAAATTACTATTGATATTTAATAAAACGTGTGTGACAACATTAATCGGGGTAATAATTAATAATTAATGAATGAATAATATTTTGTTAGTAGTTACCGTGGTAACTCAGGGAATATATAGTGTGTACTCAAAGGTATCTTAAAATGAAAGTAAATTGAGATTTAACAGCGAGTATTTTGACTTTGACGTCATAAATCTTTTATTTAAGACTTGGCATGGCAAATTACACTCCCATCCATAAAAATTGAACCAGTTGAAACACTCTAAGTGTTATTATCTGTAATATTATACTTATATTTAGTAATATTTACGTTTTGAATATGATATATTTTTGTTTCCTTTTAAAAAAAGAAAAAAAGAATGTTATATACTGGTTAAATTTTTATATACTACCGTTCATAAAAATTGAACCAGTATATCACATTCCTTTTTTTTTAAAAAAAGAAAACATAAAGAGAAAAAGAAAAAGAATGTGATATACTGGTTCAATTTTTATGAACGGGAGTATACCTAATGAAAATATATATATGGAAACTTTTATATGGTACACTCGGACATTATACAACACATAAGAGCATATATTATACCTATAGTAGAATACAAAAAGAAAGAGTCTACATTGGAGAGAATATATTTTCAAATGAATATTATACAGCAGAGGTGGGCAGGAGTTGATTCCGCCAAGCTCTGAGTGAGAGGTAGGGAAGAGAGATAGAGTTAATACAGGGTACTACCAATTATTAATATTTTCTTTTTTTAATTAAAACATTTTCTGAAAAAAATATAATAATACCAAATCCTTTTTATGGTCACTATTATACAAAGTAAATAATACATACAATCATTCAATACATACTCTGGAATTTTGGGCTGGTAATTTGGGTCATAAAATGTACCTTTTTAGTATATATCATATTTGTGTATGAATAAAATAAAAATATATAAAAAATATATATAAATCTTTTGAACCTTTAAGTTTACCGCTGGACCATTGTAATAAAAGAGGGAAATTTTTGCAAAGGATAATTTAAATAGAAATATAGTTTTGGAAATTCCAAATAATTTTTCTAAATATTTTACTATTCATATCCGAGAACTAATAAAGAATTATTTACCTGATTTAATTATTTTTTCTTCGTATGGAGTATGCTCAGTATAGTGTCATGGGAATTTGATGAATTAAGTTAAATTTTACATAAAGTGGGAATTTGAGTTCTTCGAGTTAGTCTACTTTGAATTGAAAAAGTGAAAAGTACTTTTTGTAGTAGTGGAAATTATTTTTCGCATAATTTGTTTTTCAAAAAAAATAAAATATTGACTATACTATAGACTATACTATATTAATTATTGGGCAATAATCGGTAGGACAACCTGTATTGAAACATCGTTCTGTCTTGCTTCAAAACATACCTTCTTTACTTACTCTCACCCAGCTTATGGAGAGCCCGTAAGGCTCAGACGAGCTGTCTGTGCCCGCCTCTGTATATACAGAAACACATACATAAAACGTTTTGTTCGTAAAGAATTAAGAGAATGAAAGAGATGAAGAAGAGGCAGAAAGAAGCAAGGAGCAACAGAAGAGGTATAATAGTGTATAACTATACTGCTGCAGTTGGTGCTGCACATAGTTTTTAAGTACCCTTACGGCTTACAGCATTTTAACAATTCCTTGAGTGGAGTCATAAATCTCTAAAGCAGAAATTATTGCAGACACAGGTAGACAGACGAAAAGAATGAATCTTGGTTGTATTTAAAACAACCCCCTAATAAATATTTCTTGGAAATAAACACCCAATTCTCAGATAAACTAAGAAATTATCAAGTATAATAAAAAGTATGCCTTTTACCAGGCTATTAATGAATAGCATTCTGTTTTGTCTCTTTCTATTTTCTTAGATATTATATAATATATATCAAACATACACACATACATACATACATACATATATACAGGATGCTTCTTAAAGAATGGGATCATATTGGAAATGCCACAGGTCAAATTATGACAATTGGTTTCAATATATATATATATATTGTGTCATGTCTGATTCCAGACTTTGACAACTATGCTTTTCCAGGATGCTCTGTCCTGGGCTTTATGAATAAGATCTGTGGTGGTTTGAAGTTTTGTAATTGGCAAAATGCTGTTCAAAAATTTTATTCTTTTTCGACCTCTTCCTCTTTTTCCAACCATTTTCCCTGTTAAAGAAAGTCCTGTTCTAGCTTTTGCATTCGGATGATGTGACCAAGAAATTCCAGTTGCCTTTTTCGAATCCATTTTATTACGCATTTATCTATTCCTGCCTTTTTCCACACTTTATCGTTTGAAACAAAATCTTTCCAACTAATTTTGAAGATTCTTCTCCAAAACCACACTTCGCAAGCTTCTATTTTTTTAGCTATACTTTCGCATATAGTCCAAGTTTCACATCCGTATGTTAGAACCGACCACACACAAGTCTTTAAAAGTTTATGTTTAATGTCTAATGTCACTGATTTATTGAAAAGAACTTTTTTTAATTTATTAAATGTTACTTTGGCAAGGGTAATACGTCTGTTTATTTCCTGAATACACTTTCCGTCATTAGTTATTAAGGACCCGAGGTATACATGTTTATCACTTATTTTAATATTTTGGTCATTCAGTTTTAATGAGGTTTCTATTTTGTTCTTTGAAATGACCATTCCCACCGTCTTCCTTGGGTTTATTTCCATACCCCATTTTTTGTTGGCTTCCTGCAAATTTTCCAGTAAATACTGCATTTTTTCTTCGCTGTCTGCGATAAGAACTGTATCGTCGGCATACCTAATATTGTTGATATTTTTCCCCCCTATTGTGATACCTTCAATGTCCTTAATATCAAGGACATTGAAGGTATGGTTTCAATATAGTGAAGTCAAGAGTTTTTATATATAATTTGAAATCAGAAATATTTTGGCAGACAGACTTACCCTGATGGTGAATGTAACACCATTACGCTGGTAAAAATATATTCATTCCAAAAATGAATTGATAGAGTAATTAATTTTAAGTAAAAAATGTTCAATACAGTTTTTCTGTAAAGTTTATAGTTTCTGAGTTATTTACAGTTGAATTTGCCAATTTTTCATCGAAAGAAGCATATTTGGTAACAATTTTTCGCAAATAATTCGAAAACCTTATGTATTACCGTGTTACCGTTTGCCTCTGTTTAACCGAAAATCGATGTGCAAGCTTTCATCTCTGAAAAACGGAAAAATTGAAAATTATTCAGGAAAATTCATAGAACATTACTTACGTTAGTCCGTTAATAGAATTACAAGAAGTGTTTTCGGCTCTCTAGCATGTGAGTTGGTGAAGTTACAACAAAACAAAATGAACTACTCGAACTTTTGAAGCAAATATAGATTTTTTTGATCGTATCTCATTTAATTATCAAAATATCAAGTCGTTTAAAAAACCGTTATATTCGAAATTTTAAGAGCTACAAACCTCTTAATTTAAAAAAAAAGGAAGGCTCTTAAGATATTGTAGCGGTATCGCTTCTTCTTTAAATTATTATTATAATGATACCGCTACAATATCAAAGATGGGCAGATTGATAATCAATATCTGAAATATAGCCCAGCTTATTGATAAAAGTCCATGGAAAAACTAATCATTCTGTATATATGACAATTAATATATGGATATGGCATTAGTAGACATATCTTATTTCTTATCTACATAAACCAATAAAAGTAATCATGCTTTTATTATTTAATTTTTATGTGGCCTAGTGATGAACTATTATTTCATATATTTTTATAAATTATTTTCCAATAAAAATTTTAGAACTATAAATTTATATTGATAACAGTCAATTATTGAAATACAGTTAATGTGGAAGTTTTTTTTTTACATATAGTTTTTAGATAGCTTATCAGAAATCACATTAACAATTTTATGTAATCAAATTGATAAATTACAGCTGATTGGATGATTGGAGAAAACAAATTATTAGTTTTAAAAAAACTATACTACAAGCTTTTCTCAGTAGGTACTAAAAAGGAAAACAAACAGTTGCATATTTAATTGTAAATGGTTATTGGGCGCTTTGTGTTAAAGATTTCTTTGCGAAGAGTCAACACAAAGCGGCCCAAACTTTTACAATTGACTTTTAAATTATTTTTTTGCATTTTCATTACTACTACTAAATTAAATTTTTCTTTTAGACTAAAAAGATTACACTTTCTATAAATTCTTATATCGGGGAATAATTTCCCATTCTATCATGAGTTAATATAGTACTATGGACCACAAAAGTAGCTTTTATCTGAAAATTTTATAGATGATTTTTACTTTATATTCATTGGGTTTTGGGGAATATATTTCGAAGTATGTTATTAATGAACAACTTTTATTCGAACCATTTTTTCGAAAACCTAATGAATAAAGCACAAGCTTTTGTCGCCATATGTACAAGAGTCGTGCCTTGTAAAACACATACTGACAGTAAGTTCGACATTTGAAGAAACTTTTCCAAAATCGTTTATTGGTACAAAACCAATAGCTATATTTTTTTCATTTTTGCTGCGCTAAAAATTGGAAAATAAATAATTTAATATTTGTTTAAAACGTTCACAACATATATTTGTGGGTTAATTTTCTTTCTCAAAAAGCTTTTAGCTTTTGTGACTGTACCGATGATACGACTTTACAAATATGACCATCGCGTCTACCAAATGGATATTAGTCACGTTCTACGGCGGCCAAAATTTTAGTCTGATCGAAATTCATTATGGTATTTGATACTTGAAAGGATTCGTAATTTGAAGAGAATAATGAAATAATAATGTTCTAGTTATTACAATAATTAATATTACAACTGTCAACATGTCAATATTGTTCAAAAGTAACTTAATTTGATTTTTATTGTGATTTCTTCCTCTGAGAATATTCGCTAGGTTTACATAGCTCCTAAGTGATTTTTCTCTTGTAAACATAGTAAACAAATATATTTATCTGTTTCGTAAGCATTTTAAGTGATAAAATTTCAAATTCGTCCCCTTTACCTAGATCAGTTTTTTGTATTATAAATACGTATTTCGACTACAATGTAGTCATCATCAGTATAAATTAGCTAGTCGTACTTTACTCTTTGACAATTAGAGATAGTTATAAAGTCGAGATCAACAGACAAAAAATAAATACCAATCACCTGTGATACAGTCACCAAATTAGTAACAAGTAACATATCCTGGGACAATATAAGAGTAATTTTAATAAGAGTAAAATTAACAGGAACAAATGTGAATGAAGAAATTTTAACAAGAGCAATTTCAATATAATTTAAAATTTATTATATTTTAAATCTAGTATATATTTTAATCTAGTTAATTTTCTATTTATTTTTTGTCTGTTGATCTCGACTTTATAACTATCTCTAATTGTCAAAGAGTAAAGTACGACTAGCTAATTTATACTGATGATGACTACATTGTAGTCGAAATACGTATTTATAATACAAAAAACTGATCTAGGTAAAGGGGACGAATTTGAAATTTTATTTCAAAAACCTAGAGTTCTCACTAATTATCATTCGATAATATAACGATTTTAAGTGAATTTTAAAACACAGGCTACGATGCCAAATGTAGACCATGCCGTTTGTATATTAATAGATACCAATTCTCAAAATTTGTCGATGTCTGAAGAAGTTGATGGTTTGCTAGATGTCATTGATCGGAATTTTTTTTTAATGCTGATGGAAATGGCATTACTTAGTTAAGCGAATTCCATCAATATAATGTATACTTCTTCTGAAAATATTTCTGAATACATCTTTTTATATATTGTTTTTAAATTGCACGTTATATGAGAGGTTTATGGTTAGTCGTTAAAATGAGTAGTATAACTATAGTATATGTATAATACAGAAGCTAATTACGTAATCACATTGCTGTTAACAAAAATGACCAATAATAATACAACATTAACTTCACCATGACCTTAACTAACCCTAAAATAATAAAAACACAAAAAATAAATAATCATATTTTAAGAGTTGATTCAATCTTCATTATAGGCCAGACGTCAATTATTGTCAGGTGCAAAAAATTCAAAAACGTTTTTTTCTACCCCAAAATAGTTGCTTTGGATGGGCCACCAGTGCTAGTGGTCCAGTTGATTAAGGCACTCTACTCGCAACTGGGATGTTGCTGGTTCAATTCCCAACGGCGGCAGTTAGTCAATTAAGTTAATTTTAACCAAAAAGGACGCTCGATTTAAAAATGTAAATAAAACAAGTTATGTGTTGAGATATCCACTCAATTTTTGACAGAATATTATATGAAATTAAGGGTGAAATATAACGTCATTCAAATGTCCATCGCGGCTTTGCTTGGTGGCACGTATTCGGGAGGCATCTTTGATAACTTTGTCGCATATATCTGGTTGAATTTGATGGATGGCGTTTGTTATGGTTACTTTGCGGGTATCAATTGTTTGCATAGACCTGCGATTTAAGATTGCCCCAAAGGAAGAAGTCTAAAGGCGATAAACCGCACGATCTCAGTGGCCAGTTCACATCGCATAAATTCGTATACACATAATATGTGTTATTAATTAATTAATTAATATTTATTACACATAGCCTGTTTTTACACGTGTAAGTTTTCAATCGCAATAAAAGTAGTTGATATAACTAAAGTTGCTTTGCTATGCACATGCAGAAATTCACTTAAAATATATCAATCGTATGTTTTGTTAACAGCTATAACTCTCGTTTTGTTTACTATTTCTTTGTTTGTCAATTACTTTAGTCACATGATCAGAGTATACCATTCACAAGGAACTATTTCATTTAAGTTACATATAAGATTTCGTCAAATTAGAACTCTTTCTATTTCATCAAAATGAAAACATGCATGAAAAAATACTACTGCGCTTGCGCACCAAATTAATCGCATGAATACTTATATCTGAAGTTACAAGTATAAAAACGGGCATAGATACTTATGTGCCGTGGAAAGAAATCCTTAACCTGACTGATTTCACTTGAAATAGTTCTCAGCGTCTGGTCTATATAATATGTGTACATAAATTCATTAAAGTGGGAAATATTATCACACTTCAGCACTTCGTGCAACATTAATTCACTTACATATAAATGACCTCTAGCACAGATATATAGGTAGTACTCCTCACAGCCAACGCACTTCAAAAGAAAAACCGGTCTACCTAGGAAATTATCAATTTTTTTTTTTTTTTCAATGAGTTTATTTTAAAATGTTAATTATATGGAATATATAAAATAATAATTTATTTAAACTATTTACTAAAATGTATATTAAAAAATAAATTTATTACACGAACAGAGAGAGAGGATAGAAGATAGATGATAGATGGTAGATATTATATAATAGTTCACGTACACAATATAGATAGAGAGGTAATATTATGGGTACTAAATCTATTTTTTCAGATTTGTACAGTCTCAACTAAACGTTTTGAAGAGAATAAATGATATCACAGCTTATTCGATAATAAATAAATATTACAGTCTGTTTGTATCGAATTCGGACTCGCTTTTATTTGAAATATTTTTTTCCAAATGCACCGAACTGGATTCTGCAAAAATCGAATATAAAGCTGATAGTAAAGTTAAAAGTAATATAATTGAACCAGTTGATGACG
Organism: Nineta flava; assembly: GCA_963920215.1. NCBI lineage: Eukaryota > Metazoa > Arthropoda > Insecta > Neuroptera > Chrysopidae > Nineta > Nineta flava. The sequence goes on from OY986042.1 coordinate 8,219,072, forward strand.
GTCTAATTTGTATTATATGGTATCACATATACTGGTTGTAACTAACATCTTTGGATATAGCAATAGGGAATATGCATGAAAATTTTTATTCACATTTATTTTCAGAATATGAAAATACTGTTAATACTGTAATAATATTTAAAAACTAAATTAAAATCCGACAAATATCAAGGAAGCTATAAGCTTTTAAAGATTATTTTAAATGGTGACAGTGTAATATGACGTCACATAACATATCAAGAGGGCTATCACCCTTGTCTAATCGGGAATTTCAATCATTTATATCTCGCTTATTTTTAAAGTTATTTAAAAAGTAATTTTGCCTTGATATTTGTCAAGTAAACATGCTTCAATTCAAGCGAAAAAAAAATTTCATGCATATTCCCTATTATTAACATTGTCGTATATTTATACACCTGCCGATAATAGAAAAATGGTTTGCATTTTCTATTCAAAATTTTTTCAAGATGTGCGGGGTGTCGATACTTTTTTTCACGAAACACTTATGTTTAACTTTATTTTTAAGCATAGCCTCCATTCTGATTCAACAATACTACATTTTAAACGAAGCCGAACTGTTCTTTGTTAATATATGGGCACTAATAAGCCTGTCTTAAACGATTGCACATGCACTCAAAAGCTGTACATTTAAATTAGAGTAATCTAAAATCCGATCAAAAACATATATGTAAAAGGGGGGGGCCAAGTTTTCAGGGATGTCTTTAATGTAATATATTCTTCTTTAAAAGTAGTGAGATAGAAGTTTAGTATGTTTTTAATTATTCTTTATAAGCTTAAGTAAGATAATTAAATATAAATTTTAAAAGTTTATAGAAGTCCAAAAAAAAAAAATCTTATATATTTTAGTATACTCATCAAATATTGAAATATAATAATGGTTTTCAAATCCAGGTGAGAAAAATATTTATAGCTTTACGATATCTTGGCTTGACCAATAGCAAAAACACTAACAGCCTCAACTTTTCGATTTCAGGATAGAAATTACGGGTTTTCATAATTATTCCTTTAATTTAGATACTACAACTAAATGTATGCAAAATATAAACTTTAAAAAATGACGGGCAGTACTACTTTTATTTTAATCCTACATAATCAAGATTTAGGGGCGTGGTCACGTTTTTTCGAGTATAAAAATATTTGAATTTGTTTGTTACTTAACGATGAGATTAAAAACAGTGTGTTAAAATGACGTAATCTTTCTATATTCGAAAACTCAGCTCTGTAGCTCTTTTAGTTCCAAAGATACAAGGGGATCAATTTAAGTACACAAAAAACTTGGTCATACGCACTTCCATGCTATTGATACAACCAAATTAGATAATTACCTAGTCTATGTCTTCGACTTAGACCATCATAATGAGCAGTTCTATGTACTGTTTATGGGTTGAGCCATAAGCTATCCGATTATCAATCGTTACTACGATCGAATTGTCATGGATTGCAAAGTTTTTCGCATTACAAGTTCCAGAGAATGTGCATATAAAAGAGGCTTTATGAAAATTCAACAAAATCAAATGCGTAATTTATTGTATAATATATAAAATGTATAATACACAAGATGAGACTCATTGAAAAATCAACGGTACAATCGCAGTCTTTTTACAAACTAATAATTTAAAAAATAAATCACATGCTCATAGCCGGTTACTTCGTTCTTGTCCATACGCCGACAGTTTAATCAATTAACCGCCCCTTTTTTTAATATATAATTGACAAACTGCCGATGTCGGGATTCGAACCCATAACCCGCCAGTTTCCAAGTCTGCATACTGCGCAAACATAACGCCTTAGACCGCACGGCTACTTGGACTGGTTCATTTAGGTAATATCTATTACCTACATGTAGATACATTTCAACTGTGTAAGTTTATGAGATATTCTTAGATATCAGACATTGGACATTCAACAACATGAACTATACATGATGGCTTGATAGTAATAGAAATTAAATTTAGTATTATTTAGTAATAAGTAGCAAGTAGGTAGCACAACATTGTAACACTAACATTACAATATTATTATAAAGAGCAAATTGCTACCGATGACTATGTCACGTATAAAATTGATTAAATTTTGTTGTGTGTGTGTTGAATTCAGCAGCATTGAATTGATTGACTTGACTGGTGAGCAGTTAAATTTGGTGAGGATGATAATAATAATCATAATAATAATAATCATGATAATAACGATAATGTCTCACCTGCATCACAGAATATAGTATACTGAAAATAGCCCTTGTTCATGAACAAATTACATGCAAAGTATTTGTCACATCAAAATAGGATAAGTCAGGCCACTTCTGACAAAAGCTTCCAAACTTGACCACCGAAGGCTGCGGAAGCGCTGCGATCGCGATTGTACTTGACTGGAAGTAATGATGGGCGGGGAGTGCGGACAATTTCTTGATGATATGGTATCAATGATATTCTGTTCGTTTTGTCAGATCGTCCGTCCTAACGTATTGTTTAACTGATCTCTTTTGGTTTCTGAGAACTTTACAATTCAAGATATTTTCTACTATGCCGTTTAAATAATAGTCCACATACACCGACACACATATAGCTAACATGAAGGACGTTCCAGCACTGTTTTATATAATTAGGACAAAAAACCGGTTTGATTTTATTATAGCACAAATACATAAACACACATATCCAACACATAGACAAAAACACTGTTCACATATACAAAATAATGTTATGTTGAAGAAAAATAATAATTTTAAACTTTTATTATTTCAAAAACAAAACAGTAACACACGATTTTTTTTTTAAATTGATATAAAATATTTAGCTTTACTCTCCTAGTTTTTTTTTAAATTCTGTCGAGTATTTTTTCTAATACAACAGATAATTGTTGGGCGGACATAAAGTTGCATATGCTTCTAATGAGAGAGAGAGTGAGAGAGAATGATAACTTTGATATTAATTATCTCGCGTTCTAAACGGTCAAAAATTCTGAAACTTTTTACGGGAAGATTTATTAGAAAACGTTATTTTTAGCCTGTGAAAAAGAAATGAGCAAAATCTGTCGAAAAGTGGTAGTAGGCTGGAACAACCTTAAATTGGTTTAGTACAGTACTGTGATATTCGATAGAACAGAGTGGGGATATCCTTTGCGCCGAAATTCCGATAACTTTATAGTTGGAACTGTTACAAACTAGGAAACATTATTAAATGGACAATGTATTAAGTTTTAGGCCTCTTGTTGTTACTATTTTCAGTATACTAATGATATCTCCTCTTGTATTTTCTACCTGTTTAATATTATTTAAGAAGAATAGATATCCAACCTGAACCAACCAATATATATATATACAACAAATGTTACCTTGAGTTCATTTACAAATGAACAGGTAATATTCTGTGGTTTTTGATTCTGTACAATTTTATAATATTATATATTGTACGTTTATTATTATATCCAAGTAATTTTACACACCGAAGCAAAATCACCGAATCCGTATGATGATAATATCAGTCCGGTATCATTCGACGGATGTGTTGGAAACACATCCATCGGGTGGATTATTTTTGGAATTAGTTGAGCAGTGTAGTGCGATCTATACCAGACATTTTTTACTGGAGGTAGTTTTCTGATTTCTTGAGCTTTCATAAAAAAAAGTAGGATTTACACATTTAAAAGTCAAAACCGTATTTTTCAGATAATTTGAAAAAAAAAAAACAACAGAAAATCAATTGAATAAAGTCCAACTTCCAATGAGATGGTTCTAGCTTAACACTTATTTTTGCAAGCTCCATTTTACCAGTCCAAGTAGCCGAGCGGTCTAAGGCGATATGTCTGCGCAGTATGCCTACTTGGAAACTGGGAGGTTTTGGGTTCGAATCCCGACATCGTCAGTTTGTCAATTATGAAGAGAGAAAAAAGGAGCGGTTAATTGACTAACTGTCGGCGTATGGACAAGAACGAAGTAACCGGCTATGCTTGAGAAGGTTTTCTGCAGTTTCCTTCGCGAACTCCAGATGAATATCAGCATAGTTCATCGGCTGCAGCCGCATATACTACCAATTCCTAATGTATACACAAAATTCCTTCCACTCCACTCACAATGGACCTTATGATCGAAGTGTAGCCCGTCCAGGGCAGCCTCTACAATCTATCTACCTATGATACCTTGCTTTGAGAAAATTCGATTAGTTTTTTTCCTACAACTATCGTCTTGGTAACTAGATTTCATTATTATACCTAACTGTGAGAAAATTAGCTTCTATCTATCTATGATACCTTGCTTTGAGAAAATTCGCTTCGATTCCTACGTGACGATTTATTTAGATTTGTATATGATAGTCGCATGATTATTTGAAATGATTTGTTATGGTGTTCTTATTGAAATATATAGTACAGTCAATATTTATGTATTATTTCCTTTATATAAAAAGATTGTTAAAATAAGTGATTGGATTTTTATTATTTGAATGAATTTATAATTTAATCAAATTATTTCTTTCATACTCTTTGTAACACATAAATTTGGTAATGATCTATAATATTACAATATTAATCATAATAATCATAATCATAATAATAATAATATGTTTCTTAATATTCACTTACCCATAAGTATCACATCACATAATCATTTTGAAATTTTTCTTTATGGCTACAAATTCAATTTACATAATGATATGTAATCGGCGAAATATATTTATTTTTTTTATTCATTCTTTTCGTATGTATGTAATATCTGTTCAAAATTTGTACGGAAATTGTAACTCACTTAAATCCTAACATCCGATCGAACTGAAATTTTCCCAAAGGATGGAATTCTGACAATAATAAAAAAGAAGAAAGGTGAAGACCAGCTCTGTGCCGTAGATTTTTCGTAAAAACGTCTTGCACATCATGATCTGTAAACGTTTGGACTGTCGTTGCCGCTGTATGCCTAATGGGCCAGTTACGTAATCGCTTTGCGATGTTTTGTCATTTCCTTTTCATCGTAGCTCTTCGATTTATTCGTAACTGGAATTTTTAGACTGATTTGGTTACTTTCATTACATGCTTTTCTCTGATATGCAATTTCGATAATTACGAGCTTATTAAGGGGTCATATGAGACATCTTTAATTTTTATTGAAATTTTCAATTTTATTCCAACTTGTCCATGGTATAGATTCTTTCCCTTACTGTCCATGGTATAGATTCGTGTGATAGTCTTAGAAAACAGACCAGTATATTGCGACCAAATTTCTTATTCGGTTAAATTAAAAGAAGTTGGAAAATCGTTATTTTTTTGACATGAATGATAAACGGAATGATAAACTGTCCATGCTTCATAATTTCGAAGCATATGAATTAAGTAGCTTTTGTTATTGTATATTGTAAGCGAAGTCTTGTCAATTGATAAATGTTCTATTTGAAAGTGTTTCTAACATTGCAGCGAACGTCGCAAAACACAAGTAAGCATAATATTCTGCTTACTTGTGTATTCAGTATATCAGTATTATATTATTGTGAGTATTAATTATTCTATTGTAAGTAATAAAAGTAGTAGTAGCGATTGGTAGGCTAAAAGCTGGCATGTAGGCCTTTTTAGACCTTTTTTACCGAATTGTAAACAATAACTTCAATGTAGTTTTTGTTTATTTTTATTCTTTTTTTTTTTTCTATACATTGACCATAAAATGTTACCATTTGTTCAGTTATCTACCAGAGGTGGACACAGAGAGCTCGTCTGAGCCTTACGAGCTCTCCATAAGCTGGGTGAGAGTAAGTAAAGAAGGTATGTTTTGAAGCAAGACGGAACGATGTTTCAATACAGGTTGCCTACCGATTATTGCCCAATAATTATATAGTATCGTCTATAGTATAGTCAATATTTTATTTTTTTTGAAAAACAAATTATGCGAAAAATATTTTCCACTACTACAAAAAGTACTTTTCACTTTTTCAATTCAAAGTAGACTAACTCGAAGAACTCAAATTCCCACTTTATGTAAAATTTAACTTAATTCATCAAATTCCCATGACACTATACTGAGCATACTCCATACGAAGAAAAAATAATTAAATCAGGTAAATAATTCTTTATTAGTTCTCGGATATGAATAGTAAAATATTTAGACAAATTATTTGGAATTTCCAAAACTATAATTCTATTTAAATTATCCTTTGCAAAAATTTCCCTCTTTTATTACAATGGTCCAGCGGTAAACTTAAAGGTTCAAAAGATTTATATATATTTTTTATATATTTTTATTTTATTCGTACAGAAATATGGTATATACTAAAAAGGTACATTTTATGACCCTAATTACCAGCCCAAAATTCCAGAGTATGTATTGAATGATTGCTTGTATTATTTACTTTGTATAATAGTGACCATAAAAACGATTTGGTATTATATTTTTTTCAGAAAATGTTTTAATTAAAAAAAGAAAATATTAATAATTGGTAGGTACCCTGTATTAACTCTATCTCTCTTCCCTACCTCTCACTCAGAGCTTGGCCGAGTCAACTCCTGCCCACCTCTGATCTACATTTTTGAATGTCGTATCTATGTACGACATTATCTGATTATCTGATCATGATGCCGCTAATGTGTCTTAACAGCTATACCAACTTAATCTATGTTTCTTTAAATTCGATTTACTATAGTCGCGAGAAGAAATTTGATACGATCTCGACAGCGTTCATCGAAAACTCTTTGAAATTAATAACCACTGCGTAATATAAATAATTAAATCGATAAAAAATATACAACAACAATTATTATTTCGTTTACCAAAACCCGATTGAATGTAAAATATCGGTATACTCACGTCTTATTATTATGATTATCCAAAATGGAATTTGTTGACTCATTTTAGTTATTATGTTTTTAATATACAGGATGTCCCATAAGTCCTGGACACAACTGAAGGTGTGGATAGAAAATTGAATTCTGAGAAGTCCTTTACCATTTTTTTAATCAGACGTATAGGTAATTAATTATTAATTAAAATAAGACAACCAATCAGGGGCGCACTACAGCTTCAAAGTTATTATTATTTATTATTTTTGAATTTTGTTTTGTTTTCCATCTCGACCCTCTTGAGGGTGTACTTGAATACCCGTACAGATATTTCTTACTGTTCATTGACGGACTTTTCGACGAGTTTTCAAATTTTAAAGATAAATTTCATGAAGAAATCAACGCGAACGTGCGAGTGTGTTCGTCTAGCATTCTGCCGATGTAGCGCGCCCTTGATTGGCTCTCCGATTTTAATTAATAATTAATTACCTATGCCTCGGATTAAAAAATGGTAAAGGATTTTTCATCTCAGAATTCAATTTTCTATCCATACCTTCAGTTGTGCTTGTGACTTACGGGACACCCTGTGTAGTAAAAAAATAAGAGAATATCATTTAACTGTTCATTAATTATTATACATATATAAATGTTTTATTTGCTAAATGCAGTAGTACATATACTAGTAGATACACTGGGCATCAAAAGTTGATGTTAATTTTTAAAATTTTATATTTGATTTATGCTTTATTCATCTTGTTTTCGAAAAAAAAATTCAAATAATAGTTGTTTCAATATTTATAATGAGCATTTTTTATCCGAAGCATTTTTTTCGAAAATCGAATGCATAAGGCACAAATCAATTATAAAATTTTGAAAATTAACATCAACTTTTGATGCCTATTATACTACAGTAAGTAATACAATCAACAGAACAACGTTGTACGTAGAATACACGTTTTAAGAATAAATAACTTGTATAGTAAGTAACGTAGTTAGTTAGTTATAAATACTAATTGCAGATAATTATATGAATTAAATTCATACAACTCTTGTGGTATATTTAATAATTTCAAATAATATTCTACAAAAGAAAAAATTAATATAATAATATTATTTGTTAGTTATAAAATTAATAATAATGTTGTTAAAAATCATATATTATTGTTATTTATATGAGGAGATTGAATACAGAGTGTCGAAAATTAAATTGGAACAGGGTTTTATTTGGAAAGGTGACCTAAAGTACCAATTTAATGATTTCGTTGGTAAAACGAAACGTGTACATGCTCCACGTTTACTTATATTCTTTTATTAATTCATCTCGTATGTGCCAACGGTACTTTTAAGCGGTAATAAAAGCAACAATTAGAAAACTAAGGGTACATTTCTGGACTCTTATTTTAAGTATATGTGCATCGATAGGTACAAAAATATTCTGTATATACTGGTTTTGTTTTCCATAGAATAAAAATCAACATTACTTTATGCACCAAAGGTACTTGTAAGTACCGACCCTCACCTATGAATTTTAATTATAAATTTTCTTCAAATATTGGAAAAATAGTCTTTGTTTACTTATTTTAAATAAATTTTTCGTGTAAATAAATACAAAATACTCCTGAATTCACTACGTGGTCCAACACAGGGTCGAATAAACGGTACTTAACGGTACCGTTGATCTCACAATGGGTTTCTACTAACTCCACCATTGAAATATCAAATAGAAATTAGTGTAGAAAATTGTTAACGAAAATTTATTTATTGGACCGAATCTGTTTGAAAATCGATTGGGTTCTACTGTGATAGGGTTCAAGAATTGTAATCTATTACTAGTGATACCACGAGATGAGACGAGACGAGAGTAGGTTATGTCTCTTGTATTGTATTGACTAGTGAAAGTTTTATATCGTCTCGTTTATACAGTTCAAGACTTTTTCGCAAAAATACAACAAAAACAAAATCATTTTTCGTACTTACGTAAAATCTTTTTTCTATTCATATAAAGAGCATATTTATCTAATTTATTAAATTTTGTATGTTTTAAATGAAACAATAAAGACTGAAAGAAATATTATATTTGCTCACTATGTTTCATTTTTACAGAGTAAAAATCAATAGAGATTGAAAAATCAATATTTATCGTAAATCAAGATTCTAATTATCGTATCGTCCCTCGCTTTTTGTTATTATTCTTAGTTTCAATAGAAATTAACAAAAAATTTTCATAAAAAAACTGAAGAACAGGCAAAATCTTTTTATATAAAATTATTTGATTTAAAAAGATGTATATAACAATATAAATAGATATCAAGAAATCTTCATCCTCACTAATATTATCTATCTCTCAGTAATCTCTCCAGTATGTACAGAAATGGATAAATCCACGCGAACAAAGTCGCGGGTACATACAGCTAATAATAGTATATTTTATTGTTTAAGAGGCACACTGACAGATTAATTTATTATTTTATGATAATATTATATTATAATTTAGTAATGTGTTGTAGTAAATGAAATTTGTGGTAAAATTATGAACACATACCTATACCTATATCTATTATATATTTACTATTTATTCTATAGGTATTTGGTACATACAGATTGTAAATAATATCATTTAATATACCAATTATTATTAACATTGACAGACTTTTAAAGAGTTAAAAAAATGTGGGGTGATGTTAACATATAACCATAAAGATTATCTAAGATATTCAATGAGATTACTCTATTGATAACTGACCGATTGTCTAGTCACGACGTCTGGTTCCAATAAAAACCCGACTTCAAAAATCAAATATTCTATAACAAAAAATGCACTAAAAAGTAAAAAAATAATTGCATATTCTTGTGCCAATTTTATTAGTTCACCTAAGCAAAAATTTTTTAAATATATATGTACAATTATTGTTAATTTTGGAGTCGGTGTCAGCATAGAGAAATTCACATAACATTTGGACACTGCCTCCAAAAATAATAATAATTGTACATATATATTTAAAATTTTTTGCTTACGTTAACTAAAATTGGCACAAGAATATGCAATTATTTTTTACTTTTTAGTGCATTTTAGTGCAAAAATTCAAAATCGGTTCATAAATGACGGAGTTCTGAGGTGACACACATTTTTTAAAAAAATACAGACGAATTGAGAACCATCCTCTTTTTTGAAGTCGGGTTAAAAAAGGAATCAAATTGTTTATGCAGTATTACCTCCTTTACATATAAAAGAGAAAATGTTAAATTGTCTGGAGAAAGTTAAAGAAGATAGCGAAATAATGATGAGAGAAGTCCCTTGGAAAATTTTTTTTATGACTTCAGAAAAATTATCAAAACTTCATAATTTCAAACCCTTCCAAAGTTAAAAACACATTTTTCTTTCGTTCTCACACAATAAACAGTCATTTGTGTTAAGCCGCGTCTTCAGTTCATTACTCAATGTATTTGAAAAATTTGGGTATTTAAAAAATATACCTATTTCCACATCAAAGTAGTGATTATGCGTAAAATAATTGTACCGTTCTTCCGAGGATATATATCGCTAAAGTAGTCATCGTTCGGGGATAGTTTTCGAGGACTCAAAGCAGTAAGTCTTATCCATTTTCCAAGAAACCCACTGCTTAATCAATGTTGCTATTACGTGTGATATATCATATTATAAATGTCTCATACATTGAAATGACATATCCCTGACTCTGTTGATTTTTTTAATCTTATGACCATTCTATTCAAAATTTCTTCAAGAATATTTTCTCAAACATTTATAAAAAAACTAAGTTTCATTAACAGAAGAACTACCATATTAAATAAACACATGCTCGTATAATTCTCATATCAAATACTTGTATTCACAAGGAGTATATAAAATATACCACATTTATTTCTATCTGTATTTACCATAGAGATGAGTATAGCTAACCTGGGTAAACATGGCCACAAAAGTAGCGTTCATTTTTTTTAAATAAATTATTCATGCCCCTTATTCATTTGGTTTTCGATTAAATGCTTCGGATAAAAGTTGTTCATTATAAACATACTAACTATTTTTATTGGAACTATTTTTCAAATAACCGAATGAATAAGATGGTAAATCAATTAAAAAATTTCAAAAAAAACAAAATGAGCACTATTTTTGTGGCCCATAGTACAAAACCTATGTAATAAGTATAAATATATACTTCTTCAACCCACTATACATGTAATAATATTATTATATCCATATATACAAAAATAACTATTATCATTATTATATTGATGTTTAAATTAATGTAATTTTAAAAATACCGTTAAGATTTTAGCTTATGAAATTATATTATTGTTAGAATTATTAGTAACAAAACACATTAATAAAATTACATGTAAATATATACAGTCAAAACCGTCTATACGGACATCGTTTACAACGACGGATATTATGACTAAATGGTAAAATTTAACCTCAAACTGTGACAAATTTATCCTGTGTATTAATTCTGTGGAAATTTAACCGCGAGAACACATAATGATTGTGACACAAAATACCATGGTTACCGTACATAAATCACATTTCTAATTTAAAACAACCTACATCAGGGTGAAGTGAGTATGGTGGTTATTTTTACATCAAAAATAAATCCTAGAAATTTAATTTGTAAATTTGTTACCTATACGATTATTCAAGAAACCTTACAACAATTCACTATTCAATTTCAAATAATATATTCATTAACTATAACATGAACTTAAAATAAATATTATATACCTGTATATAGTTCAGTCGCCACAGTCTAAAATCTAGCATTTTCTAGCATGACTAAAAATGTAAAGATAAGATCTCAGAGTTGCTAGAACCAATCGACATTCCTAATTAAGGGTGCTTCCATTCTGATCAAAGAGTGAAATATCTGTAAAATCAACCGAAATCCCATCCTCTCCTTGATTTTCTCAATGACTATAAGGAATACGAAAAAAAAGGGGACTTTTCTTCTTCAATTTTTAGCTAAATAGATGAGTTTATAGTTTTTAAGAAGCTTTCGATGAAGTGATTGTAGGTTGAAACGACTGGACTATTAGTTATAACTATAATGTTATTTCAGAAAATGTAATTTGATATTATTAGTCGTTTTATTGGATTCAATATGGTGTTTTTTTTTATTTGTATAGTATAAATTCCCATATTAATTGATTTCTAAACTGCTCATATTTTGTTTTACATTTTAAGCTACGTTTATTGTTTATCTCTATATAAATCGACTACAACGTAGTATGTATGTGATCAATATGGTTGTGTATCAAAAGTGGATTAACCTGCAAAGATTTGTTCCAAATCCATTTTGTTTTTTTAAATATATTTCAATCAAATGTTTTTTCATGTACAAATACAAACCGTTTATGTTCGAAACACTCTTTCTAAAAACACATGGTTTCGGAACATATCGGCTAAAAATATTTACATAATAGATAGCACTTTAGATCACTGACTTTTAATATTAATGGATTACAACAATAATGAAATTTCGGACAATAGGGAATATGCATGAAAATTTTTTTTCACATTTATTTTCAGAACATGAAAATACTGTTAATACTGTAAGAATATTTAAAAACGAAATTAAAATCTGACAAATATCAAGGAAGCTATAAGCTTTTAAAGATTATTATCTGTCTCTTTCTTGCAAAAATACTAAAAACGGAGTTTTACGTGTATTTTAAATGGTGAAAGTGTAATATGACGTCACATAACATATCAAGAGGGCTACCACCCTCTTTGTCTAATCGGGAATTTCAATCATTCATATCTCGCTTATTTTTAAAGTTATTTAAAAAGTAATTTTACCTTGATATTTGTCAAGTAAACATGCTTCAATTCAAGTGAAAAAAAATTTTCATGCATATTCCCTATTATTTTAAATCGAGATAATTAAATTTTAAAGCTTTTATTTGCAGAATATTCAATTGTGAAAAAATTTTGAAATGTATATTCTCAGGTGATAAGGCACAGAATATGTATTTAAAAATTTCTGATCATTAATATTATCCTACTCACTGTTTCCAACGAAGAACACCTAATCAACTAAAAATATTTAAATTAAAATATCTGATAGGAAGCCAATTTCTCAAACACTAAAAAGTTGATGACTCGCCTATATAATAAAAGTTACAAAAAAAAAAAAAAACAAACTAATGTTGTAATATATTATTTATTCATTGTGACAGATTCAATGCCAAAATATTAAAAATCAATGTCAAAACATTCGTTTTTCATGTATTGTCAATTACAAGATATATTATTTTTATATCTGTTCATTACGCTATTGCTCTTCATACGCTAACTACTGTGTGACGTTTGACCTTTAGTATGAAGCACTATTTACACTTTTAAAATTATAACTGATATATTTAAAAATAATTGGAATTGAAAAACGTGAGAATGCTTTTTACTATAATTTGATGTTAAGGATATTGCTTTCATATTATAATTTGAGTTTAAGCACGCTTTTTTACAATCCAATTAATTATTTTGTAGGTAAAAATTATTTTCCACTTTTTAGTTCGGCTAGCTATAAAAGCTTCTTTTTTTTTAAAACTATTTTTTATTTTTGCTTTTTCATTCTTGAAACGAACTTTTCAATCTTAAATTGTCAATATCTATGTAATTATTAGAGAAACGGAACAAATGATAAGGAACTAAATTATAGTAAATCTAATTTTCTACAACTTTACTTCTTATGTGTTTTTCCATTTTCCAATATTAAGAGAGATATACCAAATTTTGTGTTTCCCCCTTCCTCTAAATCCCCCCTTTCCCTCTGCCAATTCCGGTTATGCTTACACGTACATAGAAATTTTCATGTCGATACGACATGAAACATTACGACATTATAAGTAGCTGAAAATTGACTTCAAATTGATTCCGTTAAATAGATACATAGAAACAAACAAACATACTAAGTTAATATAAAGCGTGTAATGATGTGAATTAACGTGTAAATTACATGAATTGTTTTCTATATACACGTTAACATGTAAATAAATATGTTTTAATTGTTCATTTAATTTAGTATCTAATAATCTAACCACACGTGTAATATAACTAGTAACTAATTCAAGATAGTAATAATAATATCAATCACACACAAAAAATTATTTAAATTAATTAAATTTAAATAAATTGTCTATTATTCTTGTATGTACACCTCTCTATGGATTGGATTTATTATCGATTCAACAACAAAAAAATAATAATTGATAGTTTTCAATTTATTGAGATAATAATGTCTACAGCAGCCAGTGTATTTATGTTTCTACAGCCTTGTTTCTACACCCATATATATAGTATATTGAAAATAAAAGGTGTGTACTAATTTATTAGGAAATTTTCCATCGTATTTAGGTTTGTTGAATTGAAAAATTTTAATATTCACTTTTCTAGATAGGTAGATAGATTGTAGAAGTTATCCTGGATTAAACAACCATAAGGTCGATTGTGATGCCTAAGGATGTGAGGATGTGAGTGGAGGAAATTGGCAGGATGTGCGGCTACAGCCGATTTTGATAGGAACTATGCCAATACTCATGTGGAGTTCGTGAAGAAAACTGCAGAAAACCTTCACAAGCATAGCCGGTTACTTCGTTCTTGTCCATACGCCGACAGTTTAGTCAATTAACCGCCCCCTTTTTTTAAATAATTGACAAACTGCCGATGTCGCGATTCGAACCCATAACCTCCCAGTTCTAAGTACACACAACGCCTTTACAAGCGCGGCTACTTGGTGCGGTCACTTTCCTATGTAATTATAACGTTCATAAACAATACGTAAAAATAAAATTCAATGTTTAAGATAACAAAACTACATTCAGTACAATCACCAATAAAAAAAAAACAGTTATTTTCCAGATTTCCACAATTTTCTCTTAATGAAAATAGCACACCAATAATACTAAATAAACAAAGGATAAGGAATATAATCGAACACACTCAGAGTCTTAATTGATATTATCCTGCATCGCCTGAAAAACAAACGCAAGATAAAAAAAAAACATTATATTAATATAATTCTGTGGAATATTCTATATCAGATGTCCGAAGTCCTCTTACTTTTAAAGCACTGGCCATCTCAAAATCTTAATTTCAATCGTTTTATTTTATTGCACACCTTTCAAAATTCATGTTCTACTTAAATACTGATATGAAATAATTAACCAGGAATCGAACCTCGGGCCTCTGGATATCTAGTCCAGCGTGCTTACCGCTACACCAAAGACGACTGTGATGTAACAGCCAACTTTTTCATATCATTCTTATTTTTTATTTTGACATTATTACTTCTGTAGAAGTTATTATTCATATATATTTATTTGTTATTTTTATTATTCATGTTCTACTGCTTCTCTCCCAATAGTTCCATAGTGTTCTTATTAGTTCAAAAACTGTAAGAAAGACAAGACTTTCCATAATGAACTTACGACCCAGAAGGCAAGCCGTAGAAGAAGATAAATTAACCTTCCTGATAACTTACAGGAGCTCAGAATAGCTTTGGTGTAGGAAAAGGGGGAAATCACACGAGATTTCATAGCGCACTTTATTAAAAGTATACCTAGAATGAAAGTATACCTTCAGGCAGTGATTAGAGCACGAGCAGGTAATATCCGCTGTTAAAAGTTTATAGCCTTCTAAAATCTAGAAATAAAACGATTTTTTTTAGTTTATACAAATTTATATATTTTTTGTGCTATTTTTGCTGAATAATTTAGTTCGATATACCAAATTTTTGGTATATATTTTAAATTAACAATTTTTGTCCGGCTACATAACGACTATGTGTGCCTATTTTTGCAAAATGTCCCAAAGATGGCAACCCTTGTTTTTATTATTGATAAAACTTTTAACATACATATGGTAAATTATTAAGCTAAACTACAATTTAAAAAATTTAGATAAACAGATAGAATAGTCAAGAATTTTATCCACCGACATAAAGACCGTGAAAATTTTGTGCTGAATGCATCATTGGTGCGTGGTCGTAGCTTCAAATATGAAATCTTTTATTTTTTCAACGAGTTTTCCATCTAGTAACACAATAGTATATGATATCGTATATGATAACGATAATATAATAAGTGATTATATTACGATTATATGCCATATCATCTTAAGTATTTTTCATCACTCAAGGATTATCATCGCTCTCTCTCTCTCTATTCAGCTTCCAGCATCCAGTTGAGATTGATGGTGTGAGTATTTGTTACAGTTATATGAAGATATGTGTCAAACCACATGGCCCTGACATCTCTCTTTCATAAAACATTGTATAGTTATATATATATATATATATATATATATATATATATATATATATATATATATATATATATATATATATATATATATATATATATAGTATGTACAGTGTACACATTACATTATGGTGTTTATATTATATATTGTGTAATACAATAATTCATGGAGTAATTCTACAAATGTTATATTTATATAGGTTGTTCACTGTGTATTTGACTTATTAACGAATTTCCTCCAAAGGAAATGCAGCTATTGTTTTTGCACCAATGTTGGAATTTCGTAAAAATTTCTTCAAATGTCCATCGATCCTACCTATTAGATGTTAACAATAACTATCGCTAAAATTTTTATATATGTATATATATATATATATATATATATATATATATATATATATATATATATATATATGTATATATACGACTCTCTAGCGGTCACAGTTTTATTTCGATTGGAATGAAATTTGGTATATGAAGCGCTTTTGGTATTTTAAAGATCAAGTTCGTTAATGGGTAAAATCGGATAAGAGGAAAGGGGGGTATAAAGGAAGGGAGAAACACAAAATTTGGTATATCTCCCTTAATATTTGAAAAAACGAAAAATTTATCAAGAGTTAAGTTATAGGTACTTAATTTTACTGTAATTTTGTTTCTTATTATTTTTCTGTTACACTAATATTTACAGAAATATTTACAATTAAAGATTGAAAGTTAAAATTCTAAATATCTCTGTTCACATTAGAGTTTGGAAAAAATGATAAGATATTGAATTATAGCACACTTGATTTTCTACAACTCTACTCGTTATACATTTTTCGATTGTTCCAATATTAAGAGAGATATTTTATATTTTGTGTTTTTTTTAACACTTGATTTCACTACTCAAAAGTGTCTTACCGAAAACTTTAGATTGAAATCGATTCTTAAGGGGTAAACCTCAATAAAAAAAAAGGGTACTCTTCTACCAACATTATGTATAAATACAGTTTACATTCTATATCATATTGCGGTTTTTCAGTGTTAGACTAACTGTCGACTCTAATTTATAAAGTGTAATAATATATATACACGTGCGTTTTTACATATGTACACACATATACATATACATATTTGTCAACAAATCTCATTCGGCTATTTTCCTCTGATCTCAAAACCATAGTATGATACAATTCATACTCTTCATTGGTCATTTTACCTTGAAGCAGCGTTCGTTACATGAAAATACAGCGTTGATTTAATTAGATATGAATTCTGATGAAATATGCAAAATTGTTTTTAACACGACTTCAAAAAGGAGGATGGTTCTCAATTCGTCTGTATTTTTTTTAATGTATGTTACCTCAGAACTCCGTCATTTATGAACCGATTTTGAATTTTTGTTATTCAAATACGAACAAGCTAAATGAACACATCAGTGAGAATAATACAGTATGCAGGGTCGTGGGCATGGTCAACGTTCATTATGTGCTAGGGCGGCCAAATTAAGGGGCGGGAAAGTCGCCACAGATAAAAAGATTTAAATATGGATTTTATAAATAATAATAATAAAGAAAGAAGATGTTAAAACAGGAGTGAATTGACAGGAGCCCGTAGAATCCTTATTGGAATTAGCTCTTTGTCACATTGCCTGACATTCAAGTGGGTACATTCAAGTAGGTAGGGATGTACTGCTCCCAATCAGAAGTTCTCATGGTTATAAGTCCTAGAAACATTTGGTTGTTGAGCTACACGCTCTGGAAGTAGCGTTATCAGTATTTGAAAATCATTATATTTACAAATGTCATCCCGTATAGATCCTTTGTGATGAATACAAAATTAGCATAAGATATAGGAGCGATACTTTCGTTGTTATTATTGAATATATCGATTGGTTAGTAAATCAATTGAATATTATTGAAGATAATTATATTTATTTTTAACTCGACTCTCTAAACATATGATGGAATAAAATATATAAAAATAAATAAATAAATAAAAATAAAAACTTTAAGAAAATTACTATACTGATTTATTGCGTTATGTAATAATAATAATTAATATTTATTGGAGAAGATAAGAAACACTCAAGTTGTGATTTCATCCAAGTGTTCTGTAAACAGACAGTTCCATCCGTATACAGAAATACAGTACGCTACAAAAATTACAATTGATCATACAATTACCAGTACTCGATGATTACAAGATCTGTGTCTTCGGCTTCGCCCTATCATATATCACCCTATATAATGTATCCATTTGCCCTCCTGATACCGGATATAATCGATCGAACAGCTACGATGCATTTGATGCACGAAATCGACTACTACTGCTATTTTCACACCAAAGCCGCGTCCTTAAATAATAATTAAGCATCTCTAAGATGACAAGTACACTGAAAATATGTTTTTACAGTTTTAAAATACTTGAGGAGGTGGGTTTTTACTTTTGAGTTTTTACTGATATGCAAAAGCTTACACATCTTAAATGATAAACAGTCCTTATTAATATTATCCTACATCGTCTCAAAAACAAAACCATTTACAAAATCTGTTCATCAATATTAGTCTAGTCAAACCTCTAAACCTGGGCAAAATTACTTCAGAAACGATTGAAGTGTAATTCAATTCAATAAATGTAACTTTTTAACATATCCGAAATTCAACAAATCCAACCATGGACAAGTACAATGGACCTTATGGTCGAAGTGTGTCCCGTCCAGCACAACCTCTACAATCAATCTACGAACAAGTACCTAAAAATCCAATTTACATTCCGTACCATCCCTTTGCGAAGATAAAAAATTTTTGGGCCTCTGGAATCGATAAAAAAGTTCATGTGCTACGAAAAAAATTTCCTATAAACTTTTTTCTTAAAATTCTTAGTTTCAGAGATAAAGGAGTTGAATTTGGCCAAATTTTAGCTCAAAATGGTTTGTTTTAGAAGCGGTCTTACTAAAAAACTAGAAAATCATAACAATTATCGAAGAAAATGTTGAAGGGTTAGGTAAGGTTGTAGCGGCTGTCCCGGACGGAAAACACTTCGATCCCATAACGTTTATTATATATTAATGATATCAGTGGAGGACAAGAAGACTTTGAGAGACTTTGATAGAAACTATGCCGATATTTATCTAGAATTCGTGAAAGGAAACTGCATAAGATCTTGTATAGCTGACAAGTATGTATGATTTCTTTCGATCTTGTCCATACGTCAACAGTTTAGTCAATTGTCACCGTTGGGTATTAAACCCGCCACCTCCCAGCTTCAAACTCAAAGCACCTTCTACTTGAACTTTCTTTATCGTATTTTGACTAAACTATATATTCAAAATTTCAAGTTAAGAATGATATCTCAAAAAGTTTCAAAAAAATTACTTATACTTAAAAAAGTGCTCTTTACTATCTAATTAAGTTGTATTTATACTGAAATCAAACATCACAGTTTAATTTCAACTAAACTACAATTAACTTTCTAAACTATTCTTTTTCTTTGAAGCGTTCTTTTTTTTTATTCTCCCTACAACCTATTACAAAATATACTTTTGAATATACGTGTATGTTTTTATTACCACATACGTGCTTATAAATTCAATCCACTTATATATATATATATATACTCAGAAAGATACTAAAAAAAATTCAAGCAAGGTCCAAGTCATCTGCTGTCATTTTAAGATCACAATAATAACATGTATGTATATGTGTGTGTGTGTGTGTGTGTGTGTATAGGTTCGTGACCATGAAATATAAGTAAATGTTAAAAGTATTATTATAATCATACTACTAAAAACTTTTTAATATAAATCATTATGATTAGAGAATGGGATTTTATGCAAACCAAGTGGTGTATAAAACAAACATTTGACTCAACAGTCAATTATTTTGTATACCCTATGTTGTTGCCATAGCCCGTTTTTTTCGTTACTTCAGATGTAACCAGTCCAAGTGGCCGAGCGGTCTAAGACGTTATGTCTGCGCAGGATGCCTACTTGGAAACTAGGAGGTTATGGGTTCGAATCCCGACATCGGCAATTTGTCAATTATTAAGAAAAAAAAGAGGGCGCAGTTCATTGACTAAACTGTCGACGTATGGACAAGAACGAAGTAACCGGCTATGCTTGAGAAGGTTTTCTACAGTTTTCTTCACGAACTCCAGATGAATATCGGCATAGTTCCTATCATAGTCGGCTGCAGCCGCATATCCTACCAATTCCTAGTCTTTACACAAAAATTCTTTCCACTCCACTCATATCCTCACATCCTTATGGCATCACAATGGACCTTATGGTAGCCAGTCTAGGGCTTCCTTTACAATCTATCTCTATGTAACTTCAGATGTAAGTATTCATGCGAATGATTTGCTGAGCATGCGCAGTAGTATTTTTTTTATGATTTTTTTCATTTCATTTGATGATTTTTTTCATGAAATCTTATATGTAACGTAATATGTAACGAATAGTGTGTACGATATGTTTATATCCTACTTCCTTGTGATTGGTATACTCAGATCATGTGACTGAAGTGGTTGACAAAGAAAAAAATAGTAAACAAGACGAGAGTTATAGCTGTTAACAAACATGCGATTGATATATTTCAAGTGAATTTCATCTTGTGTACAGTAATGTAACTTTAGTTATATCAAATATTTTTATTGCGATTGAAAATTTTGACTGTCAATTTTGATTGTGATATTCATAGAAACTATAATCGATACTAACACATAATGAATCGTTGTATTTTGACTATTTTTTAAGAAGTTTCACTTCTATCACGTGTACGGTGCTGTACGCGTATTGTAATTTAATGAGTTTGTAGCGGTATCGCTTCTTCATTAAATTATTATTATAATTTTGTTCATAATTTTTATCTGTTGCATAACAACGATAACTTCCCTCTATTATCACGGTTGCTTTGAATGTTAACAACCATGGTAATTTACATATTAAAAATCTTAATATTTCATAAATCAAATCAATAAAGAGCAAGGGTTAGGTAAGACGTGAGTTGGTTAAGACGTAGTTGGTTAGGTAAGACGTGAATCATAAAAGCATAAAGAATTTATTACATTCGGAGTTGTAAAAAAAGCGTGAGGAACTTCGTTCCTGACGGGGAACCCACCTACCGCACCCAATTTTTATACTATTTTAAAACGCATTCTCTTTGAGTATCTATTTTTTCCTGTCTCTAGTTACTGTATCCATTGTTTATTACATACACACACGGTATAAAAATTATATGTATAGAATAAAAGACAGGCTACCAAAATAGTATGCAAATTATTTTTGAAAACTAGAAAAATTGTATGTATTATAATTCAATAATTTAACGATCTAAAAGGCATTGTTGTTTATTTTGCATATCAAAAAATTTGTATTTGAAAAAAATAAATTACCATAGATTTTTATTTTTAAGTTTTTGCATATTACAAAAAATAATTATTCCAATTTCAAGTTCAGTTTATTTATTATTAATAACATGAAATGAGTTCCTCATCATGTAAATTTGATTAAAATATATTTTATAGGATAACTGAATAGTGTTCTGAATGAACACGGTCAAAAATATAACCGTATCCGTATATATATAAGTATCCGCAACGGTTTATATCGCCAAGAATTAGTTTATCGTCCAAAATGACATCAACTGTCATTTTGTTAAAGATGCTAACTTGATAATGCAATAATCTTCCCAACTATCTAAACGTTGTGACCATGAAGTAAAGTTTCTAGTATTTACGATATGGTAAAAATTTATTGCACTTAAAAACATTACATAAATATATTATTTACATAAATATTAATTATACGTAATAATACATGTACCAAATCTTAAGACCATCTATTTTATAGTTAGCATGCATTAACCAGTCCAAGTGGCCGAGCGGTTTCAGACGTTATGTCTGCGCAGTATGCCTACTTGGAAACTGGGAGGTTATAGGTTCGAATCCCGACATCAGCAGTTTGTCAATTATTAGGAAAAAAAAGGGGCGTTTAATTAACTAAACTGTCGGTGTATGAACAAGAACGAAGTAACCGGCTATGCTTGAGAAGGTTTCTGCAGTTTCCTTCACGAACTCCAAATGAATATCGGCATAGTTCCTATCATACTCGGCTACAGCCGCATATCCTACCAATTCCTAATCTATACACAAAAATTCTTTCCACTCTTACATCCTCACATCCTTAGGCATCTCAATGGACCTTATAATATATATATATATATATGAAGAAGACATTTGAAGAAATTATTACGAAATTCCAACTTTGTTGCAAAAACAATAGCTTCATTTCTTTTAGAGGAAATTCGCTAAAAACATATACTCAAAATCAATAACACAGGGAATGATCTCTGCAGATTTTGTCATGAAGAGGAGGAAATCGATATTCCCATTCTGTGTGAAGTCTCTCTCTCAAAAGACACTATCATTCGGGATGAACAGATCTCCAGCCAGATGAAATCAATGAGGTGTCGCCGAAAAATATCCTAACGTTTATGAAGACCATACGATTCTTGGAACACCTTTGATGGAAACCAAGTATAATAGATCCAAAAGGGAATATACATGAAAATTTTTTTTCACATTTATTTTCAGAATATAAAAATACTGTTAATACTGTAATAATATTTAAAAACGAAATTAAAATCCGACAAATATCAAGGAAGCTATAAGCTTTTAAAGATTATTATCTGTCTCTTTCTTGCTAAAATACTCAAAACGGAGTTTTACGTGTATTTTAAATGGTGAAAGTGTAATATGACGTCACATAACATATCAAGAGGGCTATCACCCTCTTTGTCTAATTGGGAATTTCAATCATTCATATCTCGCTTATTTTTAAAGTTATTTAAAAATTAATTTTACCTTGATATTTGTCAAGTAAACATTCTTCAATTCAATTGAAAAAAAATTTTCATGCATATTCCCTATTGGTCGCAGTAAAAACTCTTTATAAAAGCTCTTGTTCCTGACTCGAATCTAATCTAATCTACATTCTCACGATGATTATTTGTGCTTAAACTGTTTTTTTTTCATGCCTGGTCCATAAAGCGATCCAAAAATAGGAATGCAGGAGAGAAAAAAGTTGTACACAGTTGCTGGGTATATAAATCCATTCTTAATGAAGTAATATAATTGAATGAAATATAAAAACGATACACTCATTTAATAATTTAAATTAAATGTTGATATCATTTTGCAGGAACTCCATGATCGATGTTAATTGTTCAAAATTAGCTTGCGGCAACAACGCCCTCATAGATTTTGACCTTTTGCTTTGCCTATCGTATCAACTTTATTATATAAATATACATAAAAGTATAATTAGTTGTTCGTTTTTTTTTGTACCACTTAATAATAGTAATAATATTCAGTTTCTAATTAATTATACTAAATTGGATTGAATTTAACAGTGTTGTATGACCACTTTTTTTATAAACAATAACTTACAATACAGTTTCAATTCGGTGTATGCACTCGTGAGATTTAAACACAAAGTTTGATGTTAATAGGGAATATGCATGAAAATTTTTTTTCACATGTATTTTCAGAATATGAAAATACTGTTAATACTGTAATAATATTTAAAAACGAAATTAAAATCCGACAAATATCAAGAAAGCTATAAGCTTTTAAAGATTATCTGTCTCTTTCTTGCAAAAATACTAAAAACGGAGTTTTACGTGTATTTTAAATGGTGAAAGTGTAATATGACGTCACATAACATATCAAGAGGGCTATCACCCTCTTTGTCAAATCGGGAATTTCAATCATTCATATCTCACTTATTTTTAAAGTTATTTAAAAAGTAATTTTACCTTGATATTTGTCAAGTAAACATGCTTCAATTCAAGTGAAAAAAAATTTTCATGCATATTCCCTATTGTTAGATTGGAATAGAGTATCAAATACACGACATCTACAAAATCTCACAGATAGGATAATTAATTGATGAATAATTAAAAATGTTTTACATTCAAATATCACATTTTTAATTGGATATAAGCCTTCATGACATATTAAGTGATATCAATTAATCCACTGACAGTATGTTAGTCATTCATTACCACTTCAAGTGGCCGCGCGGTCTAAGGCGTTATGTCTGCGCAGTATGCCTACTTGGAAGCTGGGGGGTTATGGGTTCGAATCCCGACATCGGCAGTTTGTCAATTACTGAGAAAAAAAAAAGGGGCGGTTATGCTTGAGATAGTTTTCTGCAATTTCCTCCTTCACGAACTCCAGATGAATATCAGCATAGTTCCTATCATAGTGTCGGCTGCAGCCGCATATCCTACGGATTCCTAGTAAATACACAAAAATTCCTTCCATTCCACTTGCATCCTCAAATCCGTAGGCATCACAATGTCCAAGGCAGCCTCTACAATCTATCTATCTATCTAGCCATTCATTAGATGGGTAAGAAAAGATACTCAGTCAAACTGTAATTAGTAATACGGGATGAAGTATTTTCGATTATCTAGTTTTGAGTTATCACCACTGCAAAACATAAGGAGTAAGGGAAAGAATTAAACTTGCTATATTTACACTGGAATCTTCGATTTCCTGGAACCATGGTCTGTACACCAGAGTATAGTCTGCGTAAGTTTATTGAAACAAGACCTAATAAACAGAATTTCAGGTATGGGGTGGCCCATAACCCTCAAGAAGTTTTTGAAAAACCAGTGTACTTTTAGGAGCGGTGTAGGAATGATGGAGTTCGTTGGCCCATATTTTGGTGAAACAACCACCCGTGCACGTGCTACCAATGTGAATACAGAACGCTACAGCCAAATGATGTGATAGCTTGTTATTCTTGAGCTCCAAAATCTTGGTTGTGATTTGGGAAACCTCTGGTACCGACAAGAGAGCGTGAAAATTTTAACTGATTACACTACTGTTCTGGTTTACCTATCTGAACTCTATACAGATTAACTTATAAATAGTTGACCAATTATGTTTCGTAGAAGATAGATATTCTTAAGTTTATTTAATAATTGACCATATCAAATAATATCTGTAGGTATAGGGTGTCACATTTTAAACAATGCACCTGAATATGTCTTCAAGGGCGCGTTTTTCGAAAAAGTTACCAGAATAAAGGTATTTTATTCGAAGGAGGACGTCTTGATTTTATTGATCTTGATTTCCATTATGACCTTGGCATTCAACTTTATTTGAAGACCAATTTATTTTTTAAATGATTCTTCAAATTTTGACCTCCAGTATAATGGTTGGGTTAATGAAAAAAAGGTTAGAGCGGGGTTAAAAAATCGCAAAAATTGAAGAAAAATGTATGTCCACGATTTTGATAAAAACTTCGTTTTAAGCTAATTTGGACCCGGCGAAAACGATAGCGTTAATTAAAATACGATACGATTAACGGTTTTCAAGATATCAGATCTCTGGTGGTAAAATTCAAAACTGTATGAATTAAGAAGCCGATATTTTGAAACGTATGGGTTGGACGTTAAAATAAACCTGATTTTCGTTCTGTTTGGGTAAAAATTACCCTAAAAAATGATTATTATTAAAATCGAGGACAAAAATTTTTGTCACTTATTTCGCATTTTTCCTAAGGGGTACCCCTTAAAAAAATCGTAAAAATTAGAGTAAACTTTGTTATCTCCGATTTTCATAAAAAGTTCGTTTTAAGCCCACTCAAACCTAGCGAAAACGATGGCGTTGGTTAAATTACGATACGATTAACGGTTTTCAAGATATCAGATCCCTGGTGGTAAAATTCAAAACTGTATGAATTTAGAAGCCGATATTTTGAAATGTATGGGTTGGACATTAAAATGAACCTGATTTTCGTGCTGTTTGGGTCAAAATTATCCTAGAAAATGATTATTATTAAAATCGAGGACAAAAATTTTTGTCACTTATTTCGCATTTTTGCTAAGGAGTACCCCTTAAAAAAATCGTAAAAATTAGAGTAAAATTTGTTATCTCCGATTTTGATAAAAACTTCGTTTTAAGCTCACTCAAACCTAGCGAAAACGATGGCGTTGGTTAAAATACGATACGATTAACGGTTTTCAAGATATCAGATCTCTGGTGGTAAAATTCAAAACTGTATGAATTTAGAAGCCGATATTTTGAAATGTATGGGTTGGACATTAAAATGAACCTGATTTTCGTGCTGTTTGGGTAAAAATTACCCTAAAAAATGATTATTATTAAAATCGAGAGCAAAAATTTTTGTCACTTATTTCGAATTTTTGCTAAGGGCCCTTAAAAAAATCGTAAAAATTAGAGTAAAATTTCTTATTTCCGATTTTGATAAAAACTTCGTTTTAAGCTCACTCAATCCTAGCGAAAACGATGGCGTTGGTTAAAATACGATACGATTAACGGTTTTCAAGATATCAGATCTCTGGTGGTAAAATTCAAAACTGTATGAATTAAGAAGCCGATATTTTGAAAAGTATTGGTTGGACGTTAAAATGAACCTGATTTTCGTTCTGTTTGGTTCAAAATTACCCTAAAAAATGAGTATTATTAAAATCGAGGACAAAAATTTTTGTCACTTATTTCGCATTTTTCCTAAGGGGTACCCCTTAAAAAAATCGTAAAAATTAGAGTAAAATTTCTTATCTCCGATTTTGATAAAAACTTCCTTTTAAGCTCACTCAGACCTGGCGAAAACGATGGCGTTGGTTATAATACGATACGATTAACGGTTTCCAAGATATCATACTCATACTGCTAAACTTCAAAACTATATGATTGGAAAAGCGAAATTTTGAAATTTGTTGGTTGTACGTTATAATGAACCTGATTCTCGTACTGTTAATGTCAATTTTTTTTCGTTTTTTTCACATTTTTTTTTTTTTTTTTTTGGATCTGATTTTCATATACCTCCTCCGAATCCAGCAACTTGTATTCTGTTTCATTTCATTTTGTTAAAAAGCACGTCCATGAAGTGGGAGGACACCCTGTATAATGTTTTACACAAGACAGCAGAATCATAATACAGAAACATAGATATGTGAATTAAATTTCAATAAATATATAATTATGGATTCTCATTCATGAATTACTAATTTAAAATATAATTATTATCTATCAACATGGTGTAGAATGTTAGGCATAGTTTGGCCGTCTAAGTATGGTCACCTAAATATTTACCTGTGTGTGTACCTAAATATTTACACGAAGGATACGTTGACATTTGAGATCTAACTTGTGAATCTAAAAATGTGACTTATCATAGATAGATAGATAGATAGATACATCTTGGGGTCTAAAAAAAAGTATTACACTTCGACCCTATGGTCCATTGTGCTCCCCCCTCTACTTCAATCCGACGAGATTCGCATCTCCCATATGTTGGCAATAGCGCAAGGAGCTTGCTTATCAGGTCTTTCTGAAGGTTCATATATTCGGGGTGAGATGCACTGAATAAACTGTATCTGCTGGAACCTAGAGGTTCGCAGTCAAAGATTCTGTGGCTGGATGATTCTTCCTCCTTGCCACAAAATCTGTACATAATGGACCCGTTATGGAGTCCCATTGTGTGTAGATCCCTCCGCATTTGCATCCAGTTCAGCCTCAGTGCATCGAAAGATAGCCTCTTTGTTGCACTCTGATGTTAATGGAAATGACTCGAGTAGTTTCTGATAATAGGGAATATGTATGGAAATTTTTGTTCACTTGAATTGAAGCATGTTTACTTGACAAATATCAAGGTAAAATTACTTTTTAAATAACTTTAAAAATAAGCGAGATATGAATGATTGAAATTCCCGATTAGACAAAGAGAGTGATAACCCTCTTGATATGTTATGTGACGTCATATTACACTTTCACCATTTAAAATACACTTAAAACTCCGTTTTTAGTATTTTTGCAAGAAAGAGACAGATAATAATCTTTAAAAGCTTGTAGCTTCCTTGATATTTGTCGGATTTTAATTTCGTTTTTAAATATTATTACAATATTAACAGTATTTTCATATTCTGAAAATAAATGTGAACAAAAATTTTCATGCATATTCCCTATTATATTTTTAGGGTCCAAATTACCTACTTATTACAGAATTTAAATATTTAGTAATACTATCTACAGGCGACTGCCTATAGATTAGTCTAGTGTATATTTAAGGTTTTAAAACCTTATATATATATATATATATATATATATATATATATATATATGTATATATATATATATATATATATATATATATATATATATATATATAGCTAATATATAGCTAATATAAGTGTATATACCCATTTCTTTGCTTTTTAATGAATTCTGAAGTTTTATTTGTTTAGTTATTATTTTGACTTCAGACGATCTAACACCTACGTCAAATGAATATTCTGTAGATCATAACACCATTTGCTTGGGGGCACTTGCAAGCAGTTGGAATAGAAGAAAATTATACATTTAAGATCTTGACTGTATAATTAGCTATAGAGCCTCTATGTGTAAGAAATGTGTAAGTTATAATTGAAATTCGAAACGATGGTATCAGTATAAAAGTCAACATTTTTAAGAGGTTAGTGGTCTCATTTTGTCATAAAGGACTACATTATTGGGGTTAAGAGACGCAATCATTGTAACAGCTGATTCATCGAAATTAATAAAAGTAAACTTTAATCCAATAATGGTTAGTTTTGCGAGATGAGAAACACGGTAAATCTCTCGGGCCTCTATGTGATGTCACCTCTCTTTTGCACCTATTTTTTCCACCACTCTGTAGTTAAATAATAAATTATAATTAGTTAACTGTCATATTAAAATGAGTAGCAACGGATGCGATTATCAATTTTTATAGCTATTACATTAAGTTCAAGACACAGGTGCCTGCCTATATGCCCGATCAAATTTGTTATGGAATTTTTTTTTAAAGTAATATAAAATACGGTAAACATGCAAACATAAATTTTTCGGCTGTCTGTAGACGCTCCACACGCTAGCGTGGAATTATGAAAATTCGAACGTTGAAAATCTATACCAGTACTTGCGAAATTTGCGACAGTCGTCAAAACAGTTAGACATGTGCATTTATTAATTCTGATTCTTAGAAACAATATTATTGTATTTAAATTTCAAATTTTGTCCCAATTCCTAGATTAAATATTTGTATTTTTTCAATACGTATTTCGACTACAAAGTAGTCATCATTAGTGTGAATCAGCTAATCGTAACTATATCCGAGATATGGAATCGAAGATATGTTACACTAGTTTGCTAGTTTGGCAACCAAATTATATCATTGGATGAAGCTTTTTGAACTTTACACAGAAGGGATAGTACCAAGGAGAGGGTGGGAAAAGGGAAAGTTATGGCGAAAAAATGGAAATAATAATATTAATAGTGAATAGTGTATTAGTGACAATTTCTACGATGGCCAAGGAGACAGTTAAGTAATTTTATCAATTTGGTGGAAGTGTCGATAAATATTTGAAATAGTGAAAGCGATGGAAAGTTACATTAAGGTGTTTAGTGTTAAAAACATAATTCAATAAAAAATAAATTTATAATTTGTCACCTTTTTAAAACGGACTAAAAAGTATCAAATAATTTCAATTTTAAAACGAA
This sequence comes from Nineta flava, assembly GCA_963920215.1. Taxonomy (NCBI): domain Eukaryota; kingdom Metazoa; phylum Arthropoda; class Insecta; order Neuroptera; family Chrysopidae; genus Nineta; species Nineta flava. The sequence continues at coordinate 8,248,652 of OY986042.1, forward strand.
AAACGTGGGGCGCATGCAATAGATACTCGATGTATGAATAGTTCACCTAAGGCACTATCAATTTTATTGCATTACAAATAGATATGAACTGTTGTGTTAGTTTTCTCAACGACAGCTATACTCCTTACACACCTTACTATTATCCATTGCATGCGGCCCACGTTTTTCGTTTTAAAATTAAAATTATTTTATACTTTTTAGTCTGTTTTAAAAACATAAATAAATTAAAAATTTATGTTTTATTTAATTATTTTCTCTTAACAAATAAATGTATAGTTTTGATTCAACTCGTTTCTACACTGTTGGAAATTTCGCAACCCAATGACTATAGTCTTGACGATTGTAGTCTGTATACATATGTATTAGAAGTTATATTACACACAGTCATGATATAATTCCGTGGAGTAACACTAAAAATAAACATAAAACAGCGTGTGACTAAACACAGCGAATTTTTAAACCAGATCTTCTTTAATACCCATATATACATCTCTACAAAACTTCCTAGTAATTTATAATTTGCATATGAATAAAATTAAGTTATAGACAAAAATATACAAATTAATATAGATTAGTTATTTCTTTCAAATATTTTATTAAATAATTAGAATATAAAGGCCCGTATTCATAATCTATTCTTGAGCAAGTGCTTAAGCTTACACTCATGAAGACCGTCTTATTGGTTTTAAAACTTGATGAATTCATAGATATACATTAAGATAATCTTCGGTATGACATTAGTTTCAAGCATTCGGTTTAAGATTAGCTTTAGTAAGATGAATAAAAACATAATAATTTGTCATTTGCAATACTCTTATGTGATAATAATTTATAATTACCTGAAAACTAGCAAATTCAGAAATTTGAAAACATATTAATTGAAATACTGGTGAAATAGGTATCCGCGACAATTGACTTTAGATAAATTCTGTTCTACTAGGGGTAATATTCCAAATGTAATATTGATTTTGTCGAATCTTTTTTTAAATTCGATGTCTGAATATAAATCAAAAGGATTTTGTATACCTTGAATGTAACGTTTAGGAATACGTATAATTATCATCGTCAGAATCAAAATCGATATCAATTTTATCATCAATATTGATATGATGTAAATCCAAAAAATTCAAGACCTTCACTACTTTTTTCACTGCAAAGTTATAACGGTTGTCTTAAGTATACTAAAATGCTGGCTTTTTTTAATAAAAAGTAAGGATAAGGTTTATAATAAGATTGTCTTATTTGACTGTGAATACATCAACTGTTTTCGATTCTTAATATCGCCTGCAGCCATGACTATGAATATTTATCCAACCACACATATCGCTAAGATAAAACTTTCAAGCTTGCCTCAAGATTACATCTATGAGTCTAAAAGCCTTAAGATCATGCTTATAGTGAAGACCGGACTATGAATACGGACCTAAAACTTACAGATAGGTGTTGTGTATTATTTTAAACTGAAATATTAAAATTTAACTAAATATAAAACCAGTTTGACTTTATTATAATTAATTCAAATAATATGATATTATATTTATATTATCATAAATAAAAAATCTATGAAACGGAAGCACTGATTGAAATATTATTATATTATGTTCGTTGTTTGTATAATTATTTATGTATATTTTTTTTATTAAACTTCAATTTCAATGTTAACTCTAAAATTAAACAACACCTTTTTTAAACATATTTATAATAAGTTTATATTTAGAATACATAAACATATTTATTGCCAAAATAAAATAAATAATATACTAATTCAACTGCATCACATTTTTTTAATGTCATCAAAATCGTTTTATTTGTTGAATGACATTTAAAATCTGAATCGCATCAAGAACATTCATGTAAAACGAAACCGCAGGTTCTCGTTTGATTTGAACACCTACGCTTAAAAATTACGGTACCATTTATGATTATAAATGTACATAATTTTAATCTTGTGTAATTATTGTAGCATGTATCATTAAACGTATACTGACTGGACTAACTTGTTCTTTTATAGCTAAGATGCTGGCTATGGGAATGTTTATCACGAACGAATGTTTATATATTCTAATAAATTTAGAGTCGGTAGATATGAATTCGCTAGAATTGCTGGTTCGAATCACAGCCGAGCCAATTTAATTTTTAATAGATTTTATTCTTTATTGATCTCTCTGAATGCTACCGTGACTAAAAACGAACTAGTTTTTCTACAATTATCTACAAAATAATGTTTTTCAAAAAAAATGTTTTCTATTTGTTTGAGCAAGTTATTCTTCTAGAACCCTCAAAAAGCAGCACAAGAAACCGATTCTAAATCAGTTTAAAATTTACAATTGACGAATCAATTTAAATTTGAAAGTTTCCAGTCTAAATAAAATCTATACATTGAAAAGTATTGTACTGTACTGTTCAGTAAATGTGAACAGTATTGAATATAAAGTTGAAAAAGTTAATTTTGCCGCTTGGTAATTAGGTTATTATATGTTTATTACCTCAGTAACTATCAATAAACAAATTCAGACATTTTTATATCTTCATAAATAAAGATTGGATTGAAATCAAAATTGTTAATTTTTATATATATTAATTGTAGGTTTTAGATACTGGATACATTTAATACTTCCTATTCGCCTACATTTTGGCTCCCAATGTGATGACCAACCTTTAATAATCTCATAGACCGTCAACATGTTCTCCTATAATTCACACATTGTCAGTAGATTTTAAATTTGATTGAAGGCAATCAAAAGAAAATATTATGCTGATTAGATGGTTTATCCCATCTAGTGAACAAGATTGAATAAACTCAACAGAATTCGGAGAGTAAAAAATAATTATATGAAAATTACTGTTTCTTTCATTATTACACATTGACTCAAAAAATGAATAGTAATTGAAATAGTAATTTGCACGTATCAATTTGGTTTGCTTACAAATATTAAAAGTTATATTGAATTAAAAAAATGGATAATAACTAAAATAAAATTAAACTCAAAGTAAATAACCAAATACCAATTACCAATTACATATTAGTATTAATTTGCAATCACACATATTGCAATAATATAAAAACGCACGTAGACAGGAATCATAGAAAAGTCTCACACTGTTTTAAAGGTGGTTCAAGAAACACATAATTTTTAATTCACACAGAAAAATTTTCGTTTGTAATGAATTAGAACATGAAATTTAAGAATGTGTTTCTAAATATTGTCAAAATTTCTTTGCTAAAAATCAGTAGTATGACACTGGTTATTTTTCTTAATATTATTTTATTCAAAATCCTTAAAGATTATTAAAATAATCAAAGAGAACTCTAGGTTTTTTAAAATTACATTTCAAATTTTGCCCCTATTCTTAGAACATTTGTTTGTATTTTATAAATACGAATTTCGACTACAATGTAGTCATCATCAGTATGAATTAGCTATTCGTAACTATCTCTGGGATATGGATTCAGAGATATGTTGCTTGTCACTCTACCAAAAATCTGTTGAACAGTAAAGTAAAGTAAAGTAACAGTAAAGTGTGAACAGTAAAGAAATTTATGTCTGACATTTGTGTCGCAACTTATGTCGTAGTCTAGACGAATGTTTCAACTGGATCAATTTTTATGAACAGGAGTGTACTGTCTAAATTCATTTGAGTGCTGGAGTCTAAATTCAAGATTTAGACTCCAGCATATTTCGTTCTCGCTCTCCTATCAATGTATTTTTAGCGAATTTTCGAACAAAATATTTCTCGCAAATAGAAACTCGCTTAGCCTGCGTAGCTCCTACGTGTCGAATTTTTTTTTTATATTTAAGAAATACTTTGAAAATTTTTGTTGCACTTTGGTATGCTGACCTAAGCTTATATGGATCATTATGTTTTCCTAAGTGATACAGACCTGATATCCGGGTTTTTTTCCTTTTAAACAATTTTTTCCATCATTTCCATTTCCTGTCCATGTGTGAACTTGCTATATAAATATATTAGGTAGTATTGGCTTAAAAATTCAAAACAATGTTGTTGCTGTTTTATTTTTTCTCACTATTTTAATATATATTTGAACGAACGAACGAACGGACGGACGGACATAATATAATATTCAATGCCATATATAACGTTTAGTGCATATATAAATAGCCATGGTCAGTTTATTTTTATACAGCATAAAAATCATACAAAATTAGTACATATTCACACAAATATATATAAATATATGAAAATTTATTCATGTATACATAAAATAATCATAAATATATACATAAAATTATTATACAGTGTGTTTCTATTTAAAGCTGCTTGCTACTCGATCAACAGCCTAAAATATACAGATTTAAATCTACATTTTTAGCGAATTTTCTGAATGGAAATAGAGAGCTATTTCCTAGCTATTGGTCTCGTACCGACTTTTGCAAAAATTTCTTCAAATGTCCATCGATCCTACCTAGTAGATGTCGAAAATCACCGTCTATAAAATTTAAATATACGAAATTGGGTATATGAGGTGCGTTTGGTATTTGAACGGTCAAGTTCGTTAATGGGCAAAATCGGACGAGGGGAAAGGGAGGTTTATAGATAGGGGGAAACATAAAATTTGGCTCCCTTAATATTCAAAAAATGCAAAAATTTATAAAAAGTAAAGTTGTAGGTAATTATTTTCACTACAATTTTGTTTCTTATGATTTTTACACTACACTAGTATTTGCAGAAATATTAACAATTTAAGATTTAAAGTTAAAATTCGAAGTATCTCTATTCACATGCGAGTTTGAGAAAAATGATCAGGTAATGAATTGTAATAAACATGATTTCCTACAACTTTACTTGTGATACTTTTTCCGATTGTTCTAATATTCAGAAAGATAATTTATATTTTGAATTTTCTTCTTTCTCTATGCCCACTTTTCCCCTTGACCTATGCCATTGATTAATAAAATTGGCCTTGCAAATACTAAAATAATATCAGATACAACATTCTATTTTGACTAAAATTGTGACCGCTAAAGAGTGATTTATGTATTCTAAAGAATTTCGCTAAGCTGACGCAGCTCCTGCGCAACGAATTTTGATTATTAAATAAAACAAATATTTGAAATTTTCGTAAAATCACTATATTTCGACTAGTTTTGGAACATAGTTCCTTCTTCAGAAATAAAAATGAATTCATGTTTTGTAACAACTTTTATTCGAAAAATTTTGTCGAACCAATAGAATGAGGCACAAATCAACTATAAAATGACACTTTATTATGCAATGAAATTAAATTATTTTCCCAACGAATAAGCAAGTTTAAAGGAGCTTTTATTTAGTTTTGACTGTAGTTTGTACAAAGAGGTTTTCTGGTGGCGTTAACATCAGGTAGCTAAATCAATTTGAATTAAAAAATAAAGGGGAGAAAATCATGTAACCAAAGTAAGCAGAGGATGAGGAAAAATAATTGAAATGCTTTTAAGCTTTTATTTATACAGTGACGTTTTTGTGAATATCATTATAACAGTGTCGTATTAGAATTATCTTGGGTGGGTGGAATTATTACGAAAATTTCAATAATCAATAACAATGACCGCATGGCATTTTTTTGACAAAACATACTGTATATTCCATCTATAAATGTTATGCGTAGTTTGGTTACTGATAGATAATTGTTTTGAAGGCTCAGTTCATTATTTCCATTAATCAATTTTTTCTTGGTTTTTTGTAAATTAATAATTTATTTCTGTGTATGCCTTTGCTTATCAGTTGTTTTTTTTTTGACAACCTTGTTAAATTTAATCAAAACATGAATGCTTCAAAATATGAGGTAATATCAGTTTGATACATTTTTAGGCATTTTATTGCTGACATACAAAGCCCACATTTTCCTATTCACAATATACGTATAATTGGTATATTCTCATTTTATGGATGTTCCAAAATTTACAAAATTCCGTTATCTTCATACATGTAAATATTACCTTGAATGTCAGATGTACGATAAAATTTATTTATTTATTTAAAATATTTATTTAGAGATTTAACACCTGAGATATTTATTGTAGAGAAAATTAGTACCGAAAATAACTTCTACCACAAACGCATGAATATTTTTCTGGTTCAAACTAATCAACAATCTGTTATTGTTTTGGAGATACCCGCATGTGGAAATTTAAACGTGAAAGTAAACAATATAAAACTCTTGCATTCTGGGCATGGGAGGTGGTGATGAAATTTTAGTCAGTGATAATACTTTAGACGACCACTGGTTTTTGTAGATAATACAGGTAGCCTACAATGTACCCTTGGTACATTCGAGAAATGGAAGATACATGAATGATTATCTAGAAAGATCTATATAAGGAAGGAGGGTATATAAAGAAATCGTACGGCTAACTAACAAGTTGTATTTTACATGTGATACTGATACAAGCGATTTAAAGCTATTATAGTTGTTATAATGTTGTGTTATATATACGAATATTCTGAGGAGTTTTTGTTGAATTATTGTTCATTGTTAGAAATATTGATTGTTACCATAACTTGATTAATTTTTTCGTCATTTTTGAAATCCAATAAATTTTAATTGTTAAAATTGTCACTCGTGGATTTAATTAAAAGAACCTAGTGCGTACACACAGGAGGCAATTACCTAATGTGATAAAAACCCAAACGTAACGTTCGCAATTCAACAAACTTATTTCAAACCATAGATATTATCATTCTATCAAGAAACATAAAATAATATTCGTTCTCAATAATTATCTTTGAGAGAGTTTTTGTAGTTTTTTAACCAATAAAAGCCGGTAAAATAAACATTCATTTCAGAAACTTCAGCTTTCTATTTTATCAAACAAAGAATATCTTTGACTTTTCAACACGTTTTCCGTTTTTTTATTAAATATTAATTACAAATTGTAGGGGAATGAACTTATATAATAACTTCTTTCTGACCGATCAAAATAATTTCCAACTAAAAATGCTAAAATTTTTATCATTTCGTATATGTTTTGTAAAACATGTTTTAATTTGTTTACCATATTTGTGCGATTATAACTGGAATACGCCTCTGTACAGAATTAGAAATATTAAAAATCTAAATAAAATATTTAAATTTTTTATATTCTTCTCAAAAGAATTCTGCAAAAAAAATCCGATCTTGAGTTTTTTTTCTTTTCATTTTAATTTTATGTTTAAATACTGACTATATACGGAGCATCTTAAGAGTCTATTCAATTCCAAGCTAATTTTATGATAAAATATTCTATTCACATAGGATCTAAATAACTGAGCTACCAAAATACATTATGGCAAAATTTACAAATTTGTTCCTATTTTTTGGAAATATATAAGAAAAAAAATGGATGAATTTCTTTGCAGTTTAATACACGTTGTAGGTTTGTTTGTACGGATTATCGTCTGTCATTACAAAATACTCGATTCATCGGGACCTTACAAATTTGATATCAACCCTTTTATTTTCCAAAAAAGTTATACATTAATTTTTCAAAATTTATTCTTGTTTGAAATTTTTGTTTTAATTCCCTACCAAAACAAATCTTTGTGTTTTAATTTTGATTGAAGTTTTTACAATTTAAATAATTTTCTGCCACACAAATACAACAGTGTTTGTCACTAGAGCTATTTTATCAACCTAAGAGCTATTTTATTCCATTAATTAAATAGCATATGATATTTTCAGCGATGAATTAGTAATTCATTATCTCAAAGAATCAATGAATTTCTTTTATCTATAATCCGATTAGTAAATATTCACTTATTCACAATCGCTGTTGTTTTTCTAAGGATGTTCCAGCATGCCACCACTTTTCGACAAATTTTGTTCATTTTTTTCACAGGCTAAAAATAACGTTTTCTAATAAATCCTGAAGTTTCAGAATTTTTGACCGTTTAGAACGCGAGATAATTAATATCAAAGTTATCATTCTCTCTCACTCTCTCTCATTAGAAGCATGTAAAACTTCATGCCCGCCCAACTATTATCTGTTATATTAGAAAATATACTCGACAGAATTTAAAAAAATACTAGGAAAGTAAAGCTAAATATTTATTATATAAATTTTTTTTTTAAATCGTGAGTTACCATTTTGTTTTCGAAATATAAAAGTTTAAAATTTATCTTTTTCTTCAACATTACTTTATTTTGTATATTTGAACAGTGTTTTTGTCTATGTGTTGTATATGTGTGTTTATGTATTGGTGCTATAATAAAATCAAATCGGTTTGTTGTACTGATTGCATAACACAGTGCTGGTACATCCTTAAATTATAGAGAGTAGCAATAGTATCCCAAGTTTCAAGAATTAAGCGTACGCTCTAGTGAAGCTGAGCATTGACAGGAAATTCTGAAACAGTAAAATATCTAGCCAAATATTTAGCAAATTAAGTTGATATAGACATCTGTGTTACATGCAGTCATCAATTAAAATACCATTAATTTTTGCAAAGAGTTAAAGAATATTTTCAAAAAGAATTTAACAAAAAAAAAAACTATATAGAATATTAAACACATGTTTTCTAGGATTTAAGTTCTAATATTACGATATGATTTCATAATATTATCATCACCACCTATTCACATCACGACAACTGTAGGGGAATATTGATCAAGACGGTCCGTCCTAATTGGCCAGAATTCTACAAAATAGTGGGTGTGTGAAAATGGCTTTGGATATTTTCTCATATGATCATCTAGAACAGGGATGGCCAACTTTTGTGTGTATAACATTTACTTTTTCCTACTTGTACTATTTGTTCAAAGGTACACTCCCATTCAAAATATTTGGACCGTTCAAATACTGCAGAATATATATACAATATTACATACACTCACACTTAGAATGTTTCAATTAGCTCAGTCCTTATGAATAAGTTGTTATAAAAATGCAGTATGGCTGATAATATGATTTTAAGATTTCACTTTCGCGTTTTTTTTTTGGGTCAGGAAAATTTATCATGGAATAATGATATACGATTTTTAGACTTGTTTTTTGCTAATCTATCCATAGCTCGTGGGAGTGCACCTCGTACTGAATTAGCTACAGATTACAGCGTACTGAATTAGCTACAGCGTACTGAATTAGCAAGAGAGAATTTGCTATAAAAATTTGCTATAAAATTTCAAATTCGCCCCAATACCCAGATCAGTTTTTATATTATAAATACGTATTTCGACTGCAAAGTAGTCATCATCAGTATAAATTAGCTAGTCGTAATTTACTCTTTGACAATTCGAAATAGATAGAAAATAAAGATCAATAGACAAAAATAAATTAAAATTAAACAAAATAAATTAAAATATAATAAATTTTATTGAAATTACTCTTATTAAAATTGCTTTCATTCGATTTACTCTTGTTAACATCACTCTTATTAAAATTACTCTTATATTGTCTCAGGATATGTTATTCGTTGCTAATTTGGTGACAGTTCCACCATTATTTAATTTTTATTTATTTTTATTTCTGTATATTGATCTCTATTTTCTATCTATTTCTAATTGTCAATGTGTAAATTACGTCTAGCTAATTTATATTCATGATGACCACTTTGTAGTCGAAATACGTATTTATAATACAAAAACTGATCTAGTATTGGGATGAATTTGAAATCTTATTTCAAAAACTTAGAGTTCTCATTAATTATCATTTGATAATCTAATATTTAAAATTTGCTATAATAAAAACTTTACAACTAATATAGCTTGTCATTAGAGGTGGAAAATTAGCCAACTCGACCATGGCTCCCTATAAAACTACTAAACTACTCTCTTAAATCCATGCAATGATGTAATATAACTATTAATAAGATGATAATGTTATGTAAATTCTAAAAATTCAATAATAATAATAATAATAGTAATAATAAGGCCATGTGCCAAGGTCATCTTGTGCCAAGATCTTCTATATACACCTATCGACATCATCATCGCATTATCATATACTACAACATTAGAGCCATTTATTGTATTCGTTGGTAGTAAGTACACTGAACTGTATTTATTTATTTATTCTATTTAAAATTAATATCCCTATTATTGTGAATCTATTTATATCACAAATAAATAGAATACAGTATTTGACATGTGTTAGAAAATGATTGAATGTTCTCAATATCATGTACATAAATCATTATCAAGGGGCGTGGTCAACTGTTTATATTCCTGTTTACATTCACACAGATATATCAACATACATACATAAAGTAGTGTAAAAAGGTACTATATGTTATACAGACTGTGTTGGACACCTTTTCCTATAGTGAATCAATGTTAAATATTATTTATTACTGCCTGGCCGTCTGGTACTGTATAAAGTCAGTCAGTACACAAGTAAATAAATTCAGTCAATTATATCGTAGCTATACTGTCATTTAAGAGTGGGGATTTTATGTACTCTCCTCATACGTGATCTCCTCATATAACAGTGTCCTTGTTTGTCAACGGCGATATACTGTGTGTTTTGGACAGCTTTTTCTATAGAGAATCAATGTTAAATATTATTTATTACTGCCTGGCCGTCTGGTACTTTATAAAGTCATTCAGTACACATGTGATGAGAGTACACTTTAGTATGCATAAATATATCTCTCATGTATCATCATGGGAACGAATATTACATAGTGTTTTTTTTTCTCCGGACGCATTCTATACAATGTATAATTGTTTCTTGAATAAAGTCGATTTATTATTATTATAATTATTATATTTTGTGCATTGTGCATCACAAAATCCCCACTCTTAAATCACAGTATAGCTATGAGATACCGGACTGAATTTATTTACATGTGTACTGACTGACTTCATACAGTACCAGACGGCCAGGCAGTAATAAATAATATTTAACATTGATTCACTATAGGAAAAGCTGTCCAAAACACAATGTATGTTATATGCCACTCATATGCATGCTTTTATAATTTATAGTAATTACTGATGTTTAAGCAGAAATTGTGGCAAAACTAGAAGCCACGTGAAGTCACTTTCAAACTCTAAAACATAAATTGAAGCGCAATATCTCTTTATGTCGTGTTGACCGGCGGTCGGATGGATGGTTACCCCAAAACCGATTACAATGTCATAAAGTAACCTACACAATCATTAACTTCAGCAAATAAATGTAATCAGCCAAATCCCTCTATGGCTATCAAAATTTTACAGTCGAAATGTTGAACGTTATTGTTAAAAATTGTTCGGTGCGTTCTTAAAGGGTCTAAAAATTGTTAAAGCTAGCAAAAAGATTTCTTTTTCTATACCTAGAAAAAAGAGACTTTTTATCCAAAATTACCTTAAAATTAACTCTGTACGCCTCGGATTTACATACTTATTTACTTTTCGTTTCGGTCGTAAGGTCAACATAGCTCACTGGTAAAAACCGGAATATGACCTTATCTACAAACTCAATGGGCATTTATATTATTTTATCACCCACGCTGAAAACAATATCTCTTTCCCGGATGATCTCTTTTTTGTTATTTTTAGAAACATGAGATAAAACCCGGACGTTCTAGTTAATTTCAAGATAACAAGTTCTAACATGTTCAACATATGATAAGAAGCCGGATGATTGTCTTCCTGCGATAACAACCCGGACGCTCTAGTTAATTTCAATTTAACAAGTTCTATCCAAGGTTATCTAACGACTTCCTGTGATAAGACGCCAGATGACGTCTTCCAAGATAACAACCCGGAAACGCCTACGCGCAAATAACTAGTTCTAACATGTCCAAGGTTATCTAACGGCTTCCTGTGATAAGACACCGTATGACGTCTTCCCAGATAACAAATACTATAAAATCCGTCAGTGACGTTCCATTTTTACAGTTGATTTGGCCGAAATATATTTATAAAATATTCGGCACACTACAAAAACTTGAGAAATGTTTTGTTTTTTATTATTATTGTATTTTGAGATTATGTAACATAAAATCATATTTTCATGCATATAATTTCTGTTTACTCAATTCAGATCAATGGCTAAGATAGAAAATATGTTTTTAATAATATTTTTTGTGAATGTCAAAGGTACAATAAACTACTTTTTAATAACTTTAAATTTTTATTTAAAGGATCAATGTGCCAATTTTTCTATATATAAATCATCATACGACCTTCATATATAAACTACACACGAGCAAACTTTCTTAAAAACTTGTGTCGAAATGTATTGAATGCAAAAAGGAGGCCAAACATGAAAAAGTAGGAAATAAATAATTAAACCCCAATAAAAATGTCATTTAATGGTGTCCTACAAATTATATTCAATTTATTTTTAATTTTTCTTTACTCATGCTGGAAAAGTACTATTTTACCATCCGCTTTTCCCTGCGGTAAAAGACTGTTTGCCTATTCAAATATTACCACACAAGTCTGGTAATAATTTAATAGCCAAACAGCCATTTAACGCCCGAAAGAATGGGCGCTAAAATAGAACTATACCCACATTAGTAAAAATAAATGGTATTTGCAACTCGTGCCGTGTTGTCGATTGCTCGCTCGAGCGAATGAGTGGACAATATCGTTCTCGTGGACAATTGACAACTTACCGCACAAGACTATTATCCAACTACAATAAGTAGGTCAGCCCTTGACAGGAAAAATTCTTCAGATAGGATGAAGAATTTTCATGAATTTTCTCAAAGGACGCAATTTCTTAATCAAATCTTAAACATATTAATTTAATTAAATACTGATATGAAAAAATCAACTCGTCAACCAGGAATCGAACCTCGGGCCTCTGGATTACCGGTCCAGTGTGCATCCTCTACACCAAAGACGATTGTGATGTGACAGCCAACTTTTCCATATTATTCTGATTTTTATATATATATATACTTTTTATATATTTATCAGACAGTATAAACTTCTTGTTTGAAGTGATATTTTTTATTTAATATTTGTTTATTTGTGTATACTTTCGTGTCAACATACAAGTGTTTGTCCAAATTCCTTTCGGCCACGTATGACAAACTGTAGAAGACTATAGCGTATACCCGACACATTTCATTGTCATTAAATTTATTAATTAAATTAAATACTGATATGAAAAAATCAACTCGTCAAACAGGAATCGAACCTCGGGCCTCTGGATTACCGGTCCAGTGTGTATATATATATATATATATATATACTTTTATATATATATATATATATATATATATATATATATATATATATAAAGTATATATATATACTTTTTATATATTTATCAGACAGTCAACTTTTCCATATTATTCTGATTTTTATATATATATATACTTAATAATATGGAAAAGTTGGCTGTCACATCACAATCGTAAATCGAAAGGAATTTGGACAAACACTTGTATGTTGACACGAAAGTATACACAAATAAACAAATATTAAATAAAAAATATCACTTCAAACAAGAAGTTTATACTGTCTGATAAATATATAAAAAGTATATATATATATATAAATCAGAATAATATGGAAAAGTTGGCTGTCACATCACAATCGTCTTTGGTGTAGAGGATGCACACTGGACCGGTAATCCAGAGGCCCGAGGTTCGATTCCTGGTTGACGAGTTGATTTTTTCATATCAGTATTTAATTTAATTAATAAATTTAATGACAATGAAATGTGTCGGGTATACGCTATAGTCTTCTACAGTTTGTCATACGTGGCCGAAAGGAATTTGGACAAACACTTGTATGTTGACACGAAAGTATACACAAATAAACAAATATTAAATAAAAAATATCACTTCAAACAAGAAGTTTATACTGTCTGATAAATATATAAAAAGTATATATATATATAAAAATCAGAATAATATGGAAAAGTTGGCTGTCACATCACAATCGTCTTTGGTGTAGAGGATGCACACTGGACCGGTAATCCAGAGGCCCGAGGTTCGATTCCTGGTTGACGAGTTGATTTTTTCATATCAGTATTTAATTTAATTAATAAATTTAATGACAATGAAATGTGTCGGGTATACGCTATAGTCTTCTACAGTTTGTCATACGTGGCCGAAAGGAATTTGGACAAACACTTGTATGTTGACACGAAAGTATACACAAATAAGCAAATATTAAATAAAAAATATCACTTCAAACAAGAAGTTTATACTGTCTGATAAATATATAAAAAGTATATATATATATAAAAATCAGAATAATATGGAAAAGTTGGCTGTCACATCACAATCGTCTTTGGTGTAGAGGATGCACACTGGACCGGTAATCCAGAGGCCCGAGGTTCGATTCCTGGTTGACGAGTTGATTTTTTCATATCAGTATTTAATTTAATTAATAAATTTAATGACAATGAAATGTGTCGGGTATACGCTATAGTCTTCTACAGTTTGTCATACGTGGCCGAAAGGAATTTGGACAAACACTTGTATGTTGACACGAAAGTATACACAAATAAGCAAATATTAAATAAAAAATATCACTTCAAACAAGAAGTTTATACTGTCTGATAAATATATAAAAAGTATATATATATATAAAAATCAGAATAATATGGAAAAGTTGGCTGTCACATCACAATCGTCTTTGGTGTAGAGGATGCACACTGGACCGGTAATCCAGAGGCCCGAGGTTCGATTCCTGGTTGACGAGTTGATTTTTTCATATCAGTATTTAATTTAATTAATAAATTTAATGACAATGAAATGTGTCGGGTATACGCTATAGTCTTCTACAGTTTGTCATACGTGGCCGAAAGGAATTTGGACAAACACTTGTATGTTGACACGAAAGTATACACAAATAAACAAATATTAAAATCTTAAACAATTTGAGTAAATATTAGACTCCACTAATGATAGTTTTTTTTTAATTTGACATATGTCATGAGAAAGTTTTAAAATTTCGTGTTTCCGCGAAGCATTCACTTTCCGCTTGACCGCCTGCGCCAATTATTGGACTTTAAAATGCCTCAAAGCACATTTCGTAGACCTTCATTCGTAGAAATATTTTCAAAATCGTTTCATCGTTACAGCACTAACGATAGTTTTTTTAGAAAATGAGATAATAGAAATTTGGCCGTATTTAATTGAGCTTCTGTGATGTAAGGTAAAACAATTTTTCCAGTCTATATTTTACCAATGTCAGAACTTTTGATGAGTTATTTTTGTTTAGAAAGCTTTACGAACATTTATGAGATGGCACTTTGTAAATAGAAAATTGTTCTCCATATATTTGCATAATTCTGAAACGAACCACGCTGTCGTCACATATGGAGTATATGGAAGTCATCAAAACAGCTTTGTTTTGATGTTATTATTCGTAATTTATTTGTTATGCCCGCTTGGACTTTTCAACAATATAACTTTTTTTTTTGGCATAGGAAATTGACCGACCGTATAGAAAATTGTTTACCTTAAGTCCGAAACTAACGCGTATCGTCTACATAGGGTCTATGAAAGTCACTTTGGGTTTTTTTAATATGGAAAATTATTGTTTTTGTCTCTTGAAAGTTGTTGGACAATAAATTTGTTTCAAGTGATTTTTATATTTGAGCCATTAATTTCAAGAAAGAAATAATGGCTGTGTTAGTCTATAAAACATTAAATGCATAAATAAATGCATGACTTGAAATTAATAAAGCACCCGACTGTTTTTGTGAACGGAAACAAACCATTAATTAATTTTCTCGAAACAGTCACATTTCTTAAAAATGTTATGTATATTTCGATCTTTCGCAATCTGGACAGGGTTGTGCGATATTTCAGACCAATAAAACAGGTTCTATGCTGATAGTACAACCATTCCAAGTGGCCAAGAGGACTAAGGCGTTATGTCTGCGCAGTATGCCTACTTGGAAACAGGGAGGTTATAGGTTCGAATCCCGACATCGGCAGTTTGTCAATTATTAAGAAAAAAAGGGGTGGTTAATAGCGAATATGCATGAAAATTTTTTTTCACATTTATTTTCAGAATATGAAAATACTGTTAATACTGTAATAATATTTAAAAACTAAATTAAAATCCGACAAATATCAAGGAAGCTATAAGCTTTTAAAGATTATTATCTGTCTCTTTCTTGCAAAAATACTAAAAACGGAGTTTTACGTGTATTTTAAATGGTGAAAGTGTAATATGACGTCACATAACATATCAAGAGGGCTATCACCCTCTTTGTCTAATCGGGAATTTCAATCATTCATATCTCGCTTATTTTTAAAGTTATTTAAAAAGTAATTTTACCTTGACAGTTGTCAAGTAACATGCTTCAATTGAAGTGAAAAAAAATTTTCATGCATATTCCCTATTGACTAAACTGTCGGCGTATGGACAAGAACGAAGTAACCGGCTTTGCTTGAGAAGGTTTTCTGCAGTTTCCTTCACGAACTCCAGATGAATATCGGCATAGTTCCTATCATAATCGGCTGCAGCCGCATACCCTACCAATTCCTAGTCTATATACAAAAATTCCTTCCACTTCACTCACATCCTCACATCCTTAGGCATCACAATGGACCTTATGGTCGAAGTGTATCCCGTCCAGGGGAGTCTCTACAATCTATCTATATAATACTAAATTAACCAAATTTAGTTTTATATTGGAAATCTTTTGAAATAAAGAATTGAATCCTGCCAAAATTTTGGTAGTACTTGCAGATATATTCCAAGAACATAACCAATAAATTTATTGATATAGTTTGATTAAAAACATTTTAGTAAATTTGTTAAATACTTTTAAGTTGACAATAAACAAAATTGGCACACAAAATTGGCAATTTACATAAATTTATTATGTAAAAAAAATTATGAATAGTTTTGGTTTCCATTACATTATAAAATTTATGAACAATTAATTTATTATAACATACATTTTAAACAAAATCCACGTGTTTTATATAAAAAAACATGCAAATTCTGGCTGTGTGTTCTCTTCACGATGATAATTTCAACAAAATTTTACGTAATATTTTAACACTAATTATATGGTGAACAAAATTGTTTCATGAATATTTAATTTATTCACATTGGAAAAAAAATTTAATTCAAATCGGTCAAGTATGAAATCCATTTATATACACCGTCTAATATTCTGTGTACCTATCGACCACAAATATAGTACCACAAATTAGATGTAATATGTGGTATGGAATAGAAAATGAAAGGGATTACAAAACTATTATATTTTTCTCTATACGTAGCAGTCGGTTTTGAGTTAAATAAATAGATTTCCCTCTAAAATGAGCATATTTTTCAATAGAATGAGCAAATTTTCCAAAACTTTTGACATCAACTTTGTCTTAGCATCATATCTCTTCATTACAATGACTTGTTTGAACGTAATGAAATGAGAAAATAATACTGTACATCTTTATTTATCTCATTTTAGACTGTCCAAAAATCGTATGTGAATAAAACCCTACCAAATAGTCAAATCCCGGAATATTATAATTTGCATAGAGCACAAAAACAGCTAGAACGCAATATGGAAATTATAATTTAGTATTGAATAGGTCGTCACTTGATTAAAATCCATTATAATTATCAAATTAAATAAATATTTGACATTTTCGTAAATCACTTTATTTGACTATAGTTTCGGAACACAGTTTCTTCTTCAGAAATCAAAAATAAAATGAATTCATTCATTCATTAATCATTATGGAAATTATAAATTGTGAGAAACTCTTGATGGAACAATATGATGTTTTGCCTTGTTTGATTAGTTCTATTCCATAGGTACTTAATACAATAAAACTACGTAAGACGTGCCGAAAACTCCATTTCTTGGTGAGTTGTTACGTACCCGCAAAGGTTTCTAACCAAAAACATTCTTCAAAATTCCAAACCAAAGTTATAGCTGTTTTCTGACCGTTCCAAAAGTTCAGCCAGTACAAATCTCAATATAGTTTCTATAGAAATGCATTAACAAAATTTTGGAAATATACTGTTTCTAAAATTTATAGATGTGGCATCATCTCAACGCGAAGCATTAAGTAACACAAAACAAATCTAATTGAATATAAACTTTTGATTAACTTTGTTTTATTGTGTTTCGAATCTTCAAGCAGTAGAGGGCCTTCATGACTGAAACTCTTAATCCGCCACTGGTTCTATAGTTCTGGCATTGACTAATTCCACTTTCCAGCAAAGCACTTTGGTAAGGAACTTTCAAAAAAATATAAAAAACATGCAATCAAACACCTTGAATTAAATACTATAAACATGATTATTTTTTTTTTATTTTTTATAAAATTCAATGTCAATACTACCGTAAATAGCTAATTAATTAATTAATTAATTAATCAACACATTGTACTATAGTGACAGGCCATATTTTTTTTAAAATAATTTATGCATTTGTCATGTTTTAATTGATTGAAAATGTTCAGTTCAACGCTCAATGAGTTAAGCAAACAAACATTTTATTATGTAAACGAATCCCGTTGAAACATCATGGCTACATTTTTTTATCCAAAATTTCTGCACTTTTATTGTTAAAAGAACTAACTTTTAATGCAAGGAAAACTTTACAAACAAAACTACCAGGTATAATACTAAGTAGAATTTCCCGGCCAGGAGGTGGGGAATATCCATTTTTGAAACCGTAACAGATAGAAAAAAAAACACGAAAAATGCAAAAAACACAAAAATATATACCGGGGGTATTTAATGGGCAAGATCGGAAAACGTTTCCTCCCGTCAGGGGAGAGGGGGGGGTGTACATTTTTGAAATCGTAAGAGATAGAAAAAAATTTTGATAACAAAAAATCTTCCTCTGTTTAAAATAAACTTTTAACAAATAAACTTTTGTTTCAAAGGTTTTTTCCATAAACTCAACAGTTTTCTCACAATTTATCCTCAAACGTACCCCAGAAAGCGAAAAATTTGTCCATCTTTGAAACCATAAGAGATTGTGAGACAATTCAAAAATTGTTAACAATTCAAATATTGACATACAACTCAATATACAGCTTGTTTTTTAAAATATACCCAATCTGGAATACTGTATAGTATATCTATCGCTGACTGTATGCAATGTACTATGATATGGTTTACTTTGTCACACTTAAACAATCAATATTGTATTATTACATAAATAACTATTATCTTATACTTATCACTCTCTAATTACAATCATTTATATATAGTTGCATCTTACTCGTGCATGTATACATCGTCGTTAGTGTCCGTCGTCCATCGTGTGAGTGTAACACCATATCATGGCATACTGTGCATAGACAGTGATAGATGCACTACACAATGTTCCTATTTGGTCTATTTTAATTTGCGTAGTGTATACTGGGTATTCAAACAGTTAACTCAGTTAGTTGTTACATTACTTGTTTTCTCTTACTTGTTTGTTGTATTCACAACATATTCATCATTATTGTCTATTGCAACTGTTTTAAATGTATATTTATCCCACTTTACTTATCAGTAAAGTATAAGTTATATATGAATGGTGTTATGCAAAAAACGTTCAACCCACAAAATATGAAAAGAGTTATCCCACCCAAATGGGAGAAAACGTTTTTCTCTACAATTTGCAAAAATGATTCAGCTGTTCTAAACCTAATAAAATAAAAACTCTAAGATAGTATTACATTTATCAGCTGTCATGATTACTGATTTTGAAGCCAATTCCTTCTTAAAACCAGCCACTTGCTGGTTAACTCTTTTTTGCACAACACCACACACATGGACGAGTTAACTTTGTAGAGAATATGTTGTGTTGAATAATATTTCATACACCTCTTTAAGATAAAATCTATTGTGCATTACACATCGAATAATCAAGATAATTATATATTAGATAAACTTTTTTATTAAAACATATATATCTTTAACAATTAAAAACATTCAGTAAAAAAAATAAACGTACTGAAGTTCGTACAAGTAGCATATTTAAAAGTTCAATTACCTATATTATACGCATAAATATATATATATATATATAGAGTACCTAATTTAAATTAATTTGAGAAAAAATTATTTTAATTAAAATTTATGTGGTAATGAAGAAATATACTACTTATTTCAAGGTGACGGACGGATGGCTCAATGTAATTAGATTTTCCTAGAAATACAATTTGTATTTTTCTCGAAACGAAAAAGCTTATAGTAAAAATGAATAAAATATATATATATAGATACATAGAATCTATAAAATATTGAAAGGGGAATTCACCTCTGATTGATTATAAATGATTTAATGATGAGCAAAGAAAAGTCCATACAAATGCCATAAATCCATCGTTTCACGATATTATCACATAAATATCTGCAAATGTATGAATGCGGGTCCATAAATGCTTTTGTTATCGAGATATAACCGTAACATGTTTTTGGAATCGCCTGTATATACACGACAAAAATATTCATTATTATGTAAAACTCAAAATCTCAATTTGAAATTGTTCTAATTTCTTTATTAGAAAGAGTCGTATTTTACAAGTTTTTATTTAACTTGCAATGTACTTGTATGTATGTATGTATGTTCGGGTCAAATATTACAAGCTGAATTAGAAATGGAATTAGAATCACTTCCTCTTATCCTACGGAGTTGAATTTCAGTTCGATGACAATGCATTTTTATGGTAAGCATGACAAGAATCGACAAAGGGAAAGGGGGGTTTAGAGGGAGGAGGAAAAAAAAAATTTGGTATATCTCTCTTAATATTGAAAAAATCGAAAAACACATAAGAAGTAAAGTTGTAGAAAATTAGTTTTACTATAAAATGTTTTTAAAAATGTTTTTTTAATAGAAACTTATTTAATTTTCTTTTCTCCATATCTCCTGTTAGTAATAGAAGTATTAGTAGCGAAGAGGAGGTCGAAGCCTGGCCTTGTATGTAGACTAGAAATTGGTAGGTTCTTCGACTGAAACTGACTTTGATCTATACCGATATTCATCTAGAGTTTGTGGAAGGAAAGTGGTGAAAACCTTCACAAGCGTAGCCGTTTACTTTCGTTCTTGTCCATACGCCGACAGTTTAGTCAGTTAACCGCCCCATTAAGTGTTGTTTTTTTAAATTAATTTAATTGACAAACTGCCGCCGTCGGGATTCGAACCAGCAACCTCCCAGTATCGAGTAGAGTGCCTTAACCAATTGGACCACTAGGACTGATTATCTCATGCTAATTGGCCATATCCAGACTTTTGGACACCCAAATGCTTGAGAAATAGCTGTTTAAAGACATTTTTTATTCCAATTTCTCGAGAAATTCATAGGGTCTAAACAAAATGCTAATTGAATAATTTAGTAATAAACTGAACAATAATAATTTTTTTTACATGAGCACTTGACTTATTTAAAATAACATAAAATTAGTTGAACAAATGTGTTTGATTATTACTGAAACATCTGGTAAAGGGTGGCGTATAAGTAACGTTATGATTTATTTAATGAATGCGTCTGTGTGCATCATTTGGTTTTAACTCGTGAACCAATTGAATCTTACATGGAAAAAGGTGTAAAGGTGTAAAATTCTTTACAAAGGCCGCCTAGACATCACCAACTGCTGAGAACGATACCTGGTGGAAGTTTCGGGGTTTTCCGCAATACTTGCTTGCACCCGAGCAATGTTCACATCATTTGAAACTGCACGAGGTCTTCCAGCACGCGATAGATCACAGACAGCCCCATGTTGCCGAAAACGCTGAACCAATCGGTAAATTTTCGGAACATGAAAGAAATATCGATATAATCTTTATGTCTGAATAATCGAATGCTGACTTTCAAAATAAAATTGAACAACTTTGGTTCTGTGTTCTGTGCTGAGTGTTTCCATCATGTCAAGACAAAAAATTTATTCACTAATTAAATCATAACGTTACTTATGTGCCACCCTATACAATGTAAAATTAAAATAAAATACAACCAACGTAAATTATTGAAACTTCACTCTGAATACTATAAAATTAATTTTACCTTCAAAATTTTATGAACTCTGTTGATATATATATTTATGTGACGTTTATCATCCAAAAAATGTATATTAGCCAAAATAAATAAAATTGTATAAAATATGACAAACAGGAAGGTCGAAAAAGGTCACTGGTCATTTAATGATATTCACATATTGTATATTATAAATATATATATATATATATATATATATATATATATATATATATATATATAAATGTACATGTGACCTCTGTTTTAAAATAATATCTCAATGATAATACAAACATACACATGAACAAATTTAATATAAATATATATATATATATATATATATATATATATATATATATATATATATATATATATATATATATATATATATATATATATATATACATATAATTATATATATGCTGCTACACAAATATTTGTACAGAAAAAAAAAATTCAACATGCGCGTTCTCTAAACTCAGCCTAGGTCAGGGATTACAATATACAAAAAGAGATTTATGCAACTTAATGTTTTATGTTTGAAACACTCTTTATTTTTTCTTAAAGTCTTCCAAATGATTACTATCTCTCTACATTGTTGTGAATGCTACCTACATACAGTGTGTTTCAGGCATCGTTGTGTGAACTTGAATAATTTAAAACAAATGTGATGCCTCAGGCTTCACACAATTTTACCATACAAAATGTGACCCAACAGTAATTATTTTATAATCGACATAGCATAGCCGGTTACTTCGTTCTTGTCCATATACCGTGTGTTCATTTGAAAAGTTACATGGTTTTAAGGGGGACACATGCATCCGTACCGCATGATATATCTTATCTTTTAAACGGTGCAATATCTTTATATACAAAAAGTGGTTATCTCAATCTTTTGTTTGAAACTTTTTTTCACGCTTCCAATATTTATGGAGTAAATACAAAATTTTCGCCCCATTTACACCAAAACTATTAGATGTATGGAAAAAGCTTCAAACATAAGTTGTTTATATTTATAAGAAATATTTTTTGAAATCCAATGTTGCCAAATTAATGAAATGGCATAACTTTAAAGACTTTTTAATACACATAAGCAAACTGACCCAACTATTATGGGAGCATCGACCAGTCCAAGTGGCCGAGCGATCTAAGGCTATCGGCATAGTTCCTATCATAGTCGGCTGCAGCCCCATGTCCTACCAATTCCAAGTCTATACACAAAAGTCCCTTCCACTCCACTTACATCCTCACATCCTTAGGCATTACAATGGACCTTATGGTCGAAGCGTAGCCCGTCCAGGGCAGCCTTTACAATCTATCTATTTATCTATCTATGGGAGTATCGACAACCTTATTAAAAGTTACATCAATGCCTAGATACAATAGTATTTACGTCGTCAAAGTAAAAGCCACCATTTTTTTTTTTTGAAACACACTGTATTTTGTGCAAACATAGTAGTTAATTTCCTAATAATAATATTTGTAGGCTATTTATAAGAAAATTTATTTTCTTAGAATATTTGACACATTTTTTTAATTAATTTTGTAAATTTTGGCAAAAAAACTATAAAGAGAATGTGTTAAGCACAAAAGTACAGTATATACGACTTTACCTTTTTCAGATTTATTTTAAATTTCAGTGTGCTAATTTATTATTTTTTGTATTGATTTATTTATTTTTTTATTAATTGTATTGAGGTTATCGGTTTTAGTAGGTTAGAAAAGTTAAATATATTGACTTTGCACTTTTTAATTTATATATATATATTTTTTTTTTTCAATTCATCATGCCACAGGTCAGCAGACTATACCGTACTAGGATTCGTGTTTTAATTGAATGTCGTTTCTAAATCCTTGATATTTCCACAATAAGTTTTACAAGTAAAGGTCAGTGATGAAACTATTTTAAGAAAAAACTTAACCACAAAAGATTGGTATCATTGAATGAATTTCCGTACAGGTGTATGACGAAGCCCCCCTTTTTTTCCACTAACTTTATACCAAACAGAATACTTCACAGCAGTTTTCACACAGGATCATTGGGACTAGAACAGTTATCTTAGCACTTATAAGTTATCAACTTCAGAATAGTCTCAGAGACAGGGCAAAAGTTGTTGTTAAATGGGTACAAACCAGTTATTTGACGAATTAGTGCCAACCTCATTGTAAATATAGCTGAGAGACCACAACAAACCTCCGTACTCCGTTACTCTAAAAAGCCACTTACCATCCCCCCCATTCATTAGGGACTAATCGGATTCTTAAACTGCATTATAAATCGGAACCCTAATCAAGATTTTGTACCTTCAAAAAGTACTAATTTTTAGTAGTAAATTAGTAGTGAGTTGAAAGGATCATGCAGAATCTTAATGTGACTTGGCTATCGATCCAATTGGCTCACATTCAAGTATGTTGTACATTACCTATCCATCAGAAGTTATCATGGCGGAAAATCTGAAAATTGACTTTCGGTGAAATTGGCTCAAATTCAAGTATGTGTAGTACATGACTTCCCGATCAAAAGTTATCACGGGAAGATCCAGAAATCCTTATCTTTCAAGCCATATACTCCGGAAGTGGTGTTACCTGGATGTCTATATATATCTATGGATTACGTGATTCCCATGATCTACAAAGCTATGAATATTCCTAAAAATACCTGTGTTTCTTATATATGATGTTATCTTGAAGGCACCTTACACAATGGCAGACCGGTGACCATAAACCCGGCCTCAATTTCTCATAAAAAATCTTATCTGGCAGAGTATCGTTTTAGGGAACACATGTATCCAGTGTTCATTGCTTGACTATAAACTGCAGTCCCATTCAAATTTTTTCATTCCGTACTAATTTTTGAATGATAAGTGCTAATTAAACTCTAGCTTTAGTGAAATAATTGTACAAATTAAATGTGTTATCATCAAATAATTTTAGAACAGATAATTTAAAACATCTGGCAGAGATAAAGTTTCAAGTATGTAAAAAAATTTGAAAGAAATAAAACATTTATTTACTAGAAAATTTTTGCATAAAGTGACCCAACTAAAGTATATTTAGATAAATACGGTTAGTTAGCAAAATATGTTGGTTAAACGACTAACTAATTTGATATTTACTAAAAATTGCATTTCAATTTTCGACATATTACGGTGAAGTTATTGACCATAATGTGTCGAATTAAGGTCAATTGATATTCAAAAGAAACGAACGACATCGGGATATTGCGTACTTGGGACAGATTTTTTTTTTTTTGTTATTGATGGGGGAAAAGCTCATTCACGAACTGAGAGGTATAACTCAGAACAGTGTTGGACTCCTGGGACATCAGACCTACCAACTAAAACCCTAACCTCATTTTCTCGTTTGAGAACCACCTCAGAACTCCTGTAAGTATTACTTCGAGGTGACCTCTTTTTCTTGCCTCGTGATAGGCTTCTCTCTTTTCCTGTCCAATTCTGAGGCATCTCTGCTGTTTGTTCTTGTATCGTCACTAACTCCTCACTCTCAAGCGGGAGATGCATTGACCGATTTTGCCAATTCACTTGAAGTCAGTTTTAAGCTCTAGAACATACACAAATTTTCGATGGAAGGACCGACGAACATGAACTAACTAGGTGATTTTATAAATACCTATACAAACTTTCTGTGATCAATAATAAATTATCTACCGTGTGTTCATTTAAAAAGTTACCACCTAGATAATTTTAAAAATATGCATTTTAGAAAAAAATGTTTCAATCAAAATTAAATGAAAATGTTGTTTGTTTTTATGAGTTAAACATTTTTTGTATTGGCAGATTTTTCCTATCTTGCACCGTTTGAAAGATAAGAAATACCACGCGGCACAGATGCAGGGAACATATAAATATTGCATTATGTTTCCTACTTTAAACAGAACATTTAGGTGGTAACTTTTCAAATAGCCACACTGTAAATCAAGGGGATAAAAACGGAGCAAAATGATTACCAATAAATGGAAATTGAAAACGCTACGTGAAAATTGGAAGCTATCAACGAGATAAATATTGTTACCGTGTCGATAATAATTAGAAATAAATACGCATTATTGATGATTTTTATTTCGCTATACTTAACTCATACTTAGAATTCTGCTTTTGTTGAGTCAAAGTTTTACTAATAAATATATTGTATCTCAATAAAATTCGCCAAGCTCGGTAAAATCATTAACTTGATATTTCTGTTCTTTATACCCTTGAAATTCAAAGTATATTGATTATAATTTATTTCTGAACTTACTGAACCATATAAAATTCTTTGTAAATTTTTTATTTTTGTTGAAGATAAAAAAAAATCAAAATTTTTCATAAATAATTAATTCAACTTCATTTCAACGGAATTATAATCAGTTCCTCGGAATTCTCATCGTACTTTTAATTTTGATTAACAAATTTTTGCCCTGAAACATTTGCATATGTGTACGTGCAACAAGCAACGTTTGAGATGCCACGATTGCAAAATGAAAGTTGCTATACAGGGAGTTCTGAAATTCATTCAGGAAAACTATACCATGAAAAGCTGTAAAAAAACAAACAAAAATGTTTAATAAATTTTTTCGATTTGACGCTTAGTTTTTGAGATATAATTAATTCAATATTAATAAATGCAACCAATCACATTTACATTTTTGAATTTTTACGGGTGTCGCTACACTTATTGAGAACTTTGATTGTCGCTACTCTAGCATCGAAATCGTCGTGACATTGTGAAATAGTCAAGGTCAACGATAAAATAATTGACATAACTCATAAATAATAAAATACTTACATTATTTACAAATTTTTTGAAAATCTATAGTTTTTGCCATCAATTTTATTGATCTCCGACCAAAAGAAAGCGAGTTGAATAGACGACCTTAATTGACTGGGCTAAATTTTAGTGTACTGCAATTTTTTTAAAACGTAATTACTCATTTCAAAATATGTGGGATTATAACTGCAGCCAGTGTGTTTTTCAACACATACGCCGTAATTCATAGATTCTCGTATGCGTTTTATTTAAAAAAAAAAGTATTTTTAACTATATTATAAAGGGTGTCCAATAATTCACGCAAGATTCTAATTAAATAAAAAACACATTTTTTTTTCAATTGTATTTATTTTATTGAAAAGACTTTTGACACGTTTGACATAACACATTATATTTCTATACCCAGTATATGTAAGTATACAAGGTATATTAAGTTTAGTCCCGACTTTGTAACGCCTAATTCGACCATTTCCGCATGTCCGTCCGTCTGTCCGTGAAGCCCATAACTCAAAAACGAAATGAGATAAAGAGCTGAAAATTTTGTGTGTTCTAAAGCAAAAAAGTAAGGTCAAGTTCGTTAATGGGTAAAATTCGGAACGTGTTTCCACCCGCTAGAAGGGGGGATATACGTTTTTGAAAACGTAAGAGATAGAAAAAAAATTTGTCAACAAAAAATCTTCTTCTCTTTAAAATAAACAACTTATGTTTTAAAGTTTTTTTTGTACCCTCAATATATTTGTCATAATTTCGGGTCAAACATTACCCTCCCGGACAAACAAAACCAATATTTACACATAATTCATATCTTATAAACTTTGAATTTGGACAATTGTTGAAACATTGATATACAACTCAGTATAAACTAGGTATTCAAACGATTAACTCTGTTAGTTGTTACATTACTTGTTTACATTATATTTATCATATTTTATTCAAAATTTACTTTTTTTCTTAAGAAAATTCAGCTCTTTGTCTAATATTAATGAAGAAATTGCAATATTCGAACATACCCAGTAGATATCAGATATCTCTTTATCAGTACAAAAGCAATAGTTGAATGTGTCTGTACGCTCTCTAAAAGTCACAATTTTAGGCAGATGGGAAAGTATTTTGATATGTGACGTGCTATCTGCATTTGAAGGTTTCGTACTACTTCAAGAGGAAAATGGGGAAGGCAAGAGGAAGGACTCTCTTAATATAAATAAGAGAGAAAATTTATCAGTGAGTTTACCAGTTCTTTTTTGCACGTTCGTCCATCAGTGCGCCTGTTAGTCTGTAAAAACTTTTACTCAAAAACGAAAAGAGAAAATATGAAAAAATTTTGAGGGTGTGAAAACTCTTTATATCTGAATACACGGTTTTCTATAGTAATATGTACATATGTACATACATGTATGTACATATATATATATATATATATATATATATACCGGTTGTTTAGTTTACATCTTCGCATAGCAGATCTCCCACGAGTATGAGAGAGTACATATGTATACATTAAGCAATGTGTATGAGAAGGAGGTCTTATAGGTTTGTTTTCTTACTTAAAGTTAAACTGTTGTGTGCTGAACAACAGAACAAATCATAACAACTGATCTGTTCACTTAAAAAAACCCCACTCTCCAAGCATGACACATACAACACACAACAGTTTAACTTTAAGTAAGAAAACAAATCTATAAGACCTCCTTCTCATACACATTGCTTAATGTATACATATGTACTCTCTCATACTCGTGGGAGATCTGCTATGCGAAGATGTAAACTAAACAGACGGTATAAATATTTATGTACTCGTATGTATTATATGGGTGCATAGGTGGACTCATCAGTAAGATGCCTACGTAAAAATAAATATAATTAATCTTTGTTTTGGCGCCGATGCAGGTGTTTTTATGATGAGTCCTCATGAACCCGGTAAATTCGAATCACGGTATATCGATGCCAGGTAAATCGAGGTTGTACTGTATTTAATTACTTAGTGTTACGTATAGTGTTATGTTTTTAGTGAATTAACTAGCCTAATGTCCATACATACATACATACATACACACACAACCATCTTGTGTGTTTATTTTCAATTTTGACATGTTTTTCATAACATTATTAATTTTATCTATAACACTCTTAAAGTTTTGTAAAAAAAAAAAAAAAATAATAATAATAATAATAGTATAATTCATCAGATTATTACAAAGTATTTATTTTTAAACAGTCAGGTCAATGAATTTTAAATTATGAAAATTTTTTTTTATCTAATAATATTTATAAAATGATTATAACTCTTTATACAAACAAACGTTATAAGAGAGTGAGTCTATGTTGTGTTTTAATTTATTTTATTTTTTTATTTTTTTGTAAAATTTTTATTTTATATTTTTTTAATAACATTAAATTATTATTTTAAATAATTATTATAAATTATAATCTTCATCACATATCAACTTAAAATAATACCATATCATATACATCAGGGGTGGCCAACTGGGTCGATCGCAAAACCCCAAATATTGGTTGATCATTCGCAATGTCTTGACTGAAAAGTAATTGAAGAATTTCAGGTAAGATTTTAAGATTTTGAAAAAAATAAACAAATTGTGGAATTTTATGTCTTTTCCTTTTAAAAAAAGATTTAAGCGTGTGAAACGCGCATTAGCCAAAAAAATTGTAATTTCATACAGAGCAAAAGGTATAAATAATTAAATGAAATACGTCAACCGAGAAAAATATTCCAAAATCACCAAATGTAGCGAATATATTTATTCTTGTTTCGGATCTGCATACCTGTAGGAATCGGTATTTTCGTACTTAAAGTTAACGAAGACTAAACAACTTTCGGTCCTACCTAACGCCTATGCTGAAGACTCATTATTATTATCTTTGTCAGGATATTCACCTAATTATGATTCCTTGGTTAGAGACATGCAAACTCAGTCGTCCCATTAATGTTAGATAGATAGATTGTAATCGACCATAAGGTCCATTTTGTTGCCCAAGGATGTGAGGATGTGAGTGGAGTGGAAGGAATCTTCGTGTTTAGACTAGAAATTGGTAGGATATACGGCTGCAGCCGACTATGATAGGAACTATGCCGATATTCATCTAGAGTTCGTGAATGAAACTGCAGAAAACCTTTTCAAGCATAGCCGGTTACTTCGTTCTTGTCCATACGCCGATAGTTTAGTCAATTAACCGCCCCCTTTGTTGCTTAATAATTGACGAACTGTCAATGTCGGGATTCGAACCCATAACCTCCCAGTTTCCAAGTAGGCATACTGCGCAGATATAACGCCTTAGACCGCTCGGCCACTTGAACTAGTCCCATTAATGTTAAGGCAATAACTTAAATTCCGACCCGATAAATAATTATGTTGTTTGTTACGTAGGTGGATTTCCAGGGTATTTCAGTACGAGATGCATTCTCGCGAGCTATTGATAGATTAACAAAAAAGAACAAGTCTTAAAATGTTATATCATTCTTCTATAATAAATTTTCCTAACCCAAAAAAAAATCGGGAAAGTGAAATCTTAAAATCAAATTATCAGCCATACTGTGCATTTCTATAACAACTTTTTTATATGTACTTTCGAACAAATATTACAAATCAATATCGCGACACATTTTTAACATTTAAAAAAAATTTCAAAATAGGTTCATAAATGACGGAGTTCTGAGGTGACAAACATTAAAAAGAAATACAGACGAATTGAGAACCATCCTCCTGTTTGAAGTCGGGTTAAAAAGTAGATCTTATACACATAAAAGTTGGCCAGCCCTGATATACATAACTATATATTCAGCATAGAAAAATGTTTATTATATAAATATTCATTAAAAGGTATGATGTTTGACGCAAAAATCATGTTTGCCAAATTCCATCGATTATATTATATACTGTTATAATATATTATGATATCCATACACACCAGTGGCGTATTCAGGAATTATGTACATGCTCCGATGGGTGAGCATAATCTATCTAACATAGAAAGGATGGATGGTATTTTAGAAAATCATCTATAAAGTTGTTGAAACCTACAAAATAACGGATGGATTAATTTACTAACTTTTGGTTATCTATTTGGTGGTAATTAAATCAAAAGAACAAATTAACTAAAAATGTGTAGTAAATTAAATTTTACATGTCGAGAAATTTTTGTCAATAGGGAATATGCATGAAAAATTTTTTTCACTTAAATTGAAGCATGTTTACTTGACAAATATCAAGGTAAAATTACTTTTTAAATAACTTTAAAAATAAGCTAGATATGAATGATTGAAATTCCCGATTAGACAAAGAGGGTGATAGCCTTCTTGACATGTTATGTGACGTCATATTAAACTTTCACCATTTAAAATACACGTAAAACTCCGTTTTTAGTATTTTAGCAAGAAAGAGACAGATAATAATCTTTAAAAGCTTATAGCTTCCTTGATATTTGTCGGATTTTAATTTCGTTTTTAAATATTATTACAGTATTAAACTTATTTTCATATTCTGAAAATAAATGTAAAAAAAAATTTTCATCCATATTCCTTATTCATCCGCTCAGGAGGTTAAATAGTAGATTAAATTTTGTATAGAAGTTCGTCATTTCATTTAACAGTTTGAAATTCGCCTTCACTTCAGCCATTATGTAGACAAAGACTGAAGAGGCAAAAGTTACAGGGGTTTGAAAATTTCAAAAAATCTTTATTGTCTTATTAAATAGTACAATTAAATATATCAATTTTAATATGTTTAATTTAATAGTCAAACATCTGAAATCTCCGTGAATACTACTCATATTTTATTAAGATATGATCCTGCTAGATATACAGGTTATCCATCACAAAAATGATATGGAAAGTTTTCTAGAGTCGTAAGAAAAATTTACCTAGGATTTTCTCTGATCATTATTTCGTTATCTCCCATAGTTTTATCCAAACAATTCAGACAAATACACAATTCTTCTCCCTCTGTTTTATGAAATGCAGTCCCATATTTAACCAAGTAGAACCTAACGACACCTCATACGTTAAATTCCATCTAGCCGTTTAGGCTACAGAGCATGGCAAAGAAATTTACATACATTTATGCATACACTAGAAAAACATTGCCCTCCTTCTGGAGGAGTCTGGTAAAAAATAAAACCGGATTCTAGACCGTTTTCACTGGCATTATATAGCTACTGTTTTAATATTATCGGCTTCTTCTAAGAAAAATATTTACATAGTCTACAGAGCCGAATCTTTTTTATACTGAATCTATTACATGACCTCTAAGTGACACAACAAAGTTCTAAATATCATTTGCATATCATTAAAAAAACTTTTATTTTCATTGCAAAAATCATTTTTTACATGAAAATGAACCTCTGAAATATTTTTCTGGTTCATAGCGTAAATTCTAAGTAAACAAATTTGCGATTTGATCGCCAAATATAATTGACAAATAATTACAAAGTACATAAAATATTTTGTTGTGAAGTTCAAAACAATTATAGTTTGTTGATTTCATATAAATAAATGTATGTGTACAAATAAATATACAGCAATGAACGTACCCATTATGATTAATCATCATGATTAAAAAAGACAATTGAATTCAATTTCATTGAACTCGATTTCATAAACGCATATTATTTACCCATATTTATTATATATATATATATATGTATATATATATATATATATATATATATATATATATATATATATATATATATATATATATATATATATAAATATTGTCAACATTTTAATATACAAAAATATATATTTATTTTGGTGGTATTTATGCCAAAATAATAATATTATTGAAAAAAGTTACAGTATCATTGCATTCAATTTATACAACAGTGTCCTACATAAAGTCGGCATCGTATTATAGACCAAGCCAAGGAATTAGCATCGAGGTAGCGAGTTTTGAAAAAATTTCTAATAGAAACCCATTGCCAGAATAATATCCGATATAACATATGAAATAAGTTTCTATTAAAAAAACATTTTTTAAAACAAGCTTTTTATAGTCAAACTAATTTTCTACAACTTTATTCCTTATGTGTTTTTCGATTTTTTCAATATTAAGAGAGATATATCTACCAAATTTTGTGTTTCCCCCTCCCTCTAAACTCCCTTTTTCCCTTGCCGATTCATGTCTTGCTTACCATAAAAATGCATTGTAATCGGAACTGTGAACCAACATGTAAAAATTCAACTCCGTAGGATAAGAGGAAGGGGTTCTAATTCAGCTTGCAAGATTTTAACCAAATATTCATACACACATACATACATACATTACAAGTTAAATAAAAGCTTGTAAAATAGACCCATAGAGAGCTGTACTATTTTTACATTTTTTTTTTAAGCATACAATTTCCTACAATAAAAGTTTGGATAGAAAAGCTTATCGAATTTGAGGTATTTATTTTTGTTTTTAATGATTTTTTTTTTTTTGAAAGAAACACTTCCTGCGGGTGTTTTTTTTGGTACTAGCTGTACCCGGCATACGATACACAAAACCTTAAGTAATTCGCACTTTAAGTAACCTTTCGCCTAAACTAAAGCCTCGCGTTAATGATGGAACAGAATTATATAGCAAATTTATAAATTTCTCTCACTTACCGTTTTCGAGAGAGAAATTCCCCACCTCTCCTGGCGGAATGTTTGGTAATTATGTTGTTTTGGCAGAAAACAAACGGTCAGGCGAACATGCGGGATTAAACTTAATATACATACCCTGGTGTTATATATAATCCGGGTACTAAATTTCAATGTGTTAACATATCGCTTTTTTAAAAGCTTTAATTTAACTTGCAATGTATGTATGTAAGTATGTATGTATCTATATATGTATGTAAGTATATATGTATGTATGTATGTATGTATGTATGTATGTATGTATGTATGTATGTATGTTCGGGTTAAATCTTGCGAGCTGAATTAGAACCACTTCCTCTTATCCTACGGAGTTGAATTTTTACATGTTGGTTCAGTTACGATGACAATGCATTTTTATGGTAAGCATGACAAGAATCGACAAGGGAAAAGAGGGGTTTAAAGGGAGGGGGGAAACACAAAATTTCGTATATCTCTCTTAATATTGAAAAAATCGAAAAACACATAAGAAGTAAAGTTGCAAAAATTAGTTTTTCTATAAAAAGCTTGTTTTACAAAT
Organism: Nineta flava; assembly: GCA_963920215.1. Lineage (NCBI taxonomy): Eukaryota > Metazoa > Arthropoda > Insecta > Neuroptera > Chrysopidae > Nineta > Nineta flava. Next base: position 8,282,395 of record OY986042.1, read on the forward strand.
GTTTTTTTTTTAATAGAAACTTATTAAACAGTCTAAATTGGTTTTTCGATATAATGAATATCGATATTTCCACATTAAAGTAATATTTTGCCACCCCTAATTATACCTGTCATTATTCTGAACCTATGTTGAAGATTATAATATATTTGAATTTCTACACAAGGTGCTCCACCAGTTTAATAAATAAATTAATAAATATTTTCGTCTGTGATCCAGACTTCATGACGCACTCTGTATGCATGCACTAATTTATTTAAAAACTAATTATAATGTACGTAGAATTGCATTAATTTATTAATTTCAAACATTCAATATTTATGTAAGGTATATTAATAATTATTAATTATAAATTAATATTAACAAATTAATCTTGTGACCTAATTAGAACTTTAACCTAGTTAGCTTCTATCTAGTGTAAAAGATATTTATAAAATATATAAAATAAAAGGCTTATCAGTAGACTGATTTTTTTTTTAATTTATGATTTAAGATTAATGCGAATTTTATCCGTTTTAGTCAAAGAAAAAAATGTCCGAAGTAATGAGAGTAACCTGAAATGAAATAAAAACAATATATACAAATTTTTAAGATCGTTAAATTTGAAGGAGTTGAAGCAGTTGAAGTGTGTTTAAACTATAGGCCTATTTTGTTTCAGTTTCTAAATATTTTAATTATGGATGAGAAAAAATCACACTGCAGTCCAAAAGAGATAAATGGATAAAAATTGATTATTTCTTAACTTACTTCTAAACTCCCCCTTGTCAGATTTTTCCCATTAACGGACTTGGCTTTTCAAATAATAATAATGGGGTTTTTATATTCCTACCAAGTCAATTCATTTGACTAGGTAGTGTTGTGATATTCTGTGATATTGTTAAGTTTTTGTTATTGTTATGTTTTAACCTGCGGGGGCTAATGAGCAAGTTCTCGAAGCCCCTAAAGGGGGGTGGGTTTAAGTGGGTAGTCTGGCTCGCCAGGAGTCCCGCACTCTGTGCGTCAATGCATTTCCCACCTGCCTGCCGCAAAAATGGGGTTTTACCTCCATTTCTCAGACTCTACGGTCTATAGCAGAGGTTACTCACATCATTATTCTTCAATTACATTTCAAATTCCTAGAACATTTATTTGTATTTTATAAATACATATTTCAACTACAATGTAGTCATCATCAGTATGAATTAGCTAATCGTAACTATCTCTGGGATATGGATTCAGAGATATTTTGCTTGTTGCTAATTTGGTGCGTGTCTCATAGAAGCTTGGGTCAAAAAAGAATATATTTTTCTCGCAATTGAAGGTAATTTGTCATTAATATGTTCAAATTGTTGATTTTTACTTTGAAACTCGTTATCGGAATCCGTCGATATATATATATATATATATATATATATATATATATATATAGCGTCAGTCAAAACCACTATTAACCAATGATTTTCAGGCAAAACTAAGGTTAAGAGTTGTGACTGTAACATATATATATATATATATATATATATATATATATATATCGACGGATTCCGATAACGAGTTTATATATTACATATATATATATATATATATATATATATATATATATATATATATATATATATATATATATATATATATATATATATACTGTACTTTTCTCTAACCGCCCGACAACCTTAATTTGCAAAAAAAGGTTGGTATGTCAAATTGTCAATCAAACGATTAAATATTTCACAATATTGTATTTAAATTTGTAATTAAAATATTCTTAAAAATTTATATTTTTGATACAAATTACTACAAAACATTGATTGTAAAATATTTGCCAACATGTTTACATTTTTCAGTGGGTAGATTTCCAATTTGATATGTATCTCTTGTTTGTGAAACTTTAGTATATATATATATATATATACTAAAGTTTTTTGACTGTAGATATATGATGCTCGGACGGTTACATCTAAAGAAATAATGTTAATAGTGTCATTAACATTATTCATAATTTATTTCAGACAACAATACTCTGTCGTATAAAATATATATATTTAGTAGTAGGTAAAAGTATTGGTAGTAAAAAAAAAATAAAATAAAAATGATGCGATTCCACGAACAATCATTTATAAGAAATTTTAAATTTTATGTTCTCAGGATTTTAGACTATATATATATATTGTTTTTCAGTTTTAACACGTATTTGATGGTTCATTTAATAGTTTGAAGAAGAATTATATTTTCACTTCATTAAAACTTCATTTTATTTTTAATAACTAATTAAATGAAAATCTAGTATTATACCCGTGAATTTATACAACTTGCAAGGGCGTCGCCAAGGAGGGAAGGTAGGGCCCCCACCTAGAGATTCAAACACAATGACTCATTGTTTTTGAATGAGATATGAGCTGAATTCATTTGTATTGAACTTTATATGCGCGTAAGGGTAACTTATTTAAAAGTAGAAGAAAGTAAAAGTAGCTAAAAAAGAACGTAAAATATTTTTCTGTAAACAAATATATTTAAAAATAAATATATTTCAGCATTTTTCTCTATATTAAAAAGACTTCTTTTTAATCATGTAATTAATAAAAAAAAAGAATCTCGCTCGACTACTTTATTATTAAAATCTTGTAATAGGGAATACGCATGAAAATTTTTTTTCACATTTATTTTCAGAATATGAAAATGCTGTTAATTCTGTAATAATATTTAAAAACGAAATTTAAATCCGACAAATATCAAGGAAGCTATAAGCTTTTAAAGATTATTATCTGTCTCTTTCTTGCAAAAATACTAAAAACGGAGTTTTACGTATATTTTAATGGTGAAAGTGTAATATGACGTCACATAACATATCATGAGGGCTATCACTCTCTTTGTCTAATCGGGAATTTCAATCATTCATATTTCGCTCATTTTTAAAGTTATTTAAAAAGTAATTTTACCTTGATATTTGTCAAGTAAACATGCTTCAATTCAAGTGAAAAAAAATTTTCATTCATATTCCCTATTGTCAATGTCCTATTTTTTGTTCCAAATCCTTTTTATTCTAATAAATACAATAACTATAATAAATATAATAATATAATAACCTGTGCTTTTGACTGTATTTAAAATTCATACTGTTTCCATCTTCCATAGATAAACTTGCTGCCCCCCCCCACAGGGGCCATCGGCTAGCGACGCCCTTGTAATAATCACTCCAACAAAATTTAGAAAAATTTCCATAAAAAGTTTTTCGTTATAAACATTTGTTTCTAAATATTTATTCGAATCCGAGTGTAATTAACAATAAAATGGTAAAATTTTGAAAAAAGTAAAACCTTTTAAGGAGGTGATTGTAGCATTTTATGTAGGAATTATAAACATGGCAAATACATGCGTTATTATAATGTCAAAATCGTTACTACACAATGGTTGCCGTATTTAAAACTCTGCCGTATTTAAAACTGAAATAGAGTAACTAACGTTACCATCAGCATTTTAGCTTAAAAAAACTGACAAATCAGGCAGTTTTTCCGAGGCTATCAATGATGCTATGTTATTACATAGCAATCAATGCCTAGTTGAAGCACATTGATCCAATAGGAGCAAAAAACTGCTGTCATTCATGGAAATTTTCAATCAACTGTCAGAAATTTTTTATTAAATATTGATATGAAAAAATCAAACTCATCAACAAGAAAATCGAACCTCGGACCTCTTGATTTCTAGCCCAGAGTGCTAACCACTACACCAAAGATGACTCTGACGAATGAAACAATCATTTTATATCATTGACAATATTACTTTGTTGTCAAATATCAACTTTATTCTTCACATATTATTTGTGTATTTCCATTAAGATTACATAAGACATAATATGAAAGAACTATTTTTTAATTAAATATTGATTGTCAGAAAAATAGAATATTGTCAGATATTTCTAAATTGTTAATTACAAAGTGGCAGCTAAGATGAAAATTCACAACAGTCAATTCACAACAACCCAACAAGTGTTAACAAGTACCATCAAATCTCTGGTGAGAGCACACGGCAGTATGGCGTAATGATGACAGTAATTGGCTGTTATGACAGCAAATTATACAAATATAATTTATGAAAATAATTATGTTGCTCTTCATTATGACATAATATTTGAAAGGGATTTGTATATGAGTCATTATGTGTGTCTAGGCCTAGGCCCTAGGGGCAGGTGGGAGTCAAATATTGTCGAAAAAAAGGTCTGACATAATATGTGTACACTGTACACATAATATGTGTACATGTGTACACTGTACACTGTACAGTGTACACTCAGCCTCTTAAATATTTTTTGCTTTTTACAACGTTACCTACTAATAAAAGATTTTAGTTTTTTTTTTAAAAGTAGTCCAGCACTGTTTTGTATAATCAGGACAAAAAACCGGTTGGTTTTTGTCCTGACACACACACACACAACACAAATATATATATATATATATATATATATATATATATATATATATATATATATATATATATATATATACAAATTAACGTAATTTTAAAATAAATAACAATTTTAAACTTTTATATTTCGAAAACAACACGGTAAAATGCGATTTAAAAAAAAAATGTATTTTAATAAATATTTATCTTTACTATCCTAGTTTTTCTTAATTCTGTCGAGTATTTTTTAATACAACAGATAATAGTTGGGCGGGCATGAAGTTTTACATATTTCTAATGAGAGAGAATGATTAATTTATTATAAATTTTCTCGCGTTCTAAACGGTCAAAACTTCTGAAACTTCGGCATTAATTAGAAAATGTTATTTTTAGCCTGTGAAAAAAAGAGCGCAATATCGAAAAGTGATTTCATGCTAGAACTCCCTTACTGTAAATTATTGAAAAGATATCAAACTTCAGACAGTTTAGAATTAAAAATCTGGCACAAATAAATAACCAGATACTTAACCATTTATTTACTAAATCTGATATTATGATTACAAATTATTATTATTATAGGCATTAAGTAATATTTTCACATAATCTTAATTCAATTTATCAGGTGGTAAACATTCAATACTCTGATAACATTTTTATTTTGATATAAAGGATTACATCAAATTTGAAATACCATTTATATTATATATTCTCCATTATTATATTGATCACAAATTACATGTCAAAATTTAATTTTTTTTTTATTTGTTAATATTTTAAATAGCTCGACTTTGACTGTACTTGTTGTATTGTATGTATGTATGTATGTATGTATGTATATATGTGTGTATAGATGTAAACCTATGTATATTGTTTGTTATTATAATCAATTAATTGAATTACTCCTTTTCGAACCAAAAAAAATAAAAAAATACACACACATATTGACTATAGAAATTCTAGTTTTTTTTTATTTATTTTTTATTTCGATGAATTGAATAGACAGGCGATATGGTGAATCGTAGAAGGAAAGAGAGTTAATAAAACATTGAAGTAAGACGTACTATATATATTTGAAGAGTTGTGATCGTTGGGTAACCTCGTCAAGAACGCCAAAGCCTTTTAGTCCTGATATCCTCATGAAATATAAAGTAGGAAATATTGTTGGTCTGAACATAAATCATGTACACATCTAGGATGGGAATCAAACCAACGATCACTGGTATTCTAGTTAGTCGTGGGTTCCATTCCAAAAAGTTGTATAACGTTTAAAACGTTCATTGGAATAATTGCATTTTCCTGCATCATGAAATTATATGTGGTCAAATGAAGTTATTTTCCATTTGAAATTTGTATAATATTGCTACGCCTACTATAATAAAAATAATTAATGAAGACAATCACTTATATTTTAACGTCAATAGAAAGAGATAGATATATAACAATACAAATTGATAACAAAACTATTTTCTTGGCAATTACATAACAGCTAAAATAATATACAGGTATAGGCCCGATTAATATCATATATTCATCTTTATTTATTAATATTAAGTATTTCATAATATATAAACCAAATTTTATAAACCATACAATACACTAGACTATTTGCGAATTCTAGTTGTCATACTGTATATAACACCACGATACACTTGTTGATTACCACTGATTTTCTTTCACAATTCTAAATAAAATTATGAAAGGACTTAATGTGTGTGAAATATTCATATATTTCCTTCCCTTTATTTTGAAAATAGACTCCAACTGTGGCAATATTCGAGGGCTCAATACAAATGAAAACACAGTTCTATCATAAAAAATAGAGGCAATTTACCCTTCAATATTTTCAAAACTATCTGTATTTTTGCTATCCGTATTTATATTTTATTTTGTTCAAAGTTGATGGGGCCTATATATTTGTGTACCTATAACTAGTAAATACACACTAGTATAATACTATACTATAACTATAGCACGGCACAATATGATGGGTCTCGGTCGGATAGAGAGAGGTACACACATACATGCATACATACAGGCGAAGAAGAAGAGGGCTGGTCGGTGTTTGTGTGTTGAATGCACTTGAATGCATCACGTCGGAGTCTGTGGGTGGAAAGCATTGGCCGCATCAAGGCCAGTCTGGCCGTCAGCCTCTCTATACACAGTGTTCATTTGGTCTACGGTTAGAATACATATGTATACACAATGGTTCTCATGTAATGTTTATTATCTTAAATGTATTTATTTTACGGATTAAAACAGTCTAATTAATGCAGTTTTTTATTTTTATTTAATAATTATTATTATGTCAATAAGTCTGGGTTTATTGTTGTATTTAATTAATTAACACTTACTTTATTATATTCAACGTAGTTCTTCCATACAAATAATAAACACTTCATTCAGATATTTTTGACATTTATAGAGATTATTCTTTCTAGAAATTATGAATAGGTAAAGTTAAAAAAATAAATAAATAAAATAAAATACAGACGAACTGAGAACCATCCTCCTTTTTGAAGTCGGGTTAAAAATGTACTTGAATTTGACTTGGTTCGAGGACTGTTTACATTAATTCTACACACGCACAGAGGTAGGCAAATATTACTTGAGGTAATTTTACCAAGGGCCATGCACAATCATAACCCTACAGTGGTAAGTAAGATGGCGGCCAAAATTTCTATTATCCTAATTATAAAACGGGGAAGGCCATAAAATTCTCTTTCGATTACAAATTTAATTTTGAATTCGTACCAACACCTTTGAATAACCAGGATAATAAAAATTCTGGCCGCCATCTTACTCACCAATATTGGGTGTGGTGTGTTTTCTGATAGTGTTCTTCAGTTTAGTATAATTTCACTGTCGGAGACTGTAGTTACACTCCCGTTCATAAAAATTGAACCAGTTAAAACTTTCTAAGGGTTTTTTGTATGTAATATACATATATTTAGTAATATATACGCTTAGAATGTGAATCACTGGTGGTTCCATTTTGATGAACGGGAGTGTACATATCATAAAAGTTGAAAATGAAATTATCTTATAAGTATCCTGTAATAATTAGTTTAAATAAAAGAACAATCGTTTTGGAAACAAAATTTCCTACAGATAACATTCTTTGACATCAAATACTTAAAAATACGAAAAATCATATACATCTAGGATAGGAATCGAACCCACAACCTCTGCGATATCTGAGATGTTATAAGCTGTCTGAAATGTTATGGTAATGCATATGAGGTCTCACTATGTCAATGTATTATTTATATGATTATTTACGGTTTACATATTTTTATATTATTTTTTTTTTGTGAACTATGGGTTCGAATCCCGACATCGGCAGTTTGTCAATTATTAGAAAAAAAAGAGGGCGGTTAATTCACTAAACTGTCGGCGTATAGGCAAGAACGAAGTAACCGGCTATGCTTAAGAAGGTTTTCTGCAGTTTCCTTCACGATCTCCAGATGAATATCGGCATAGGTCCTATCACAGTCGGCTGCAGCCGCATATCCTACCAATTTTTAGTCTATACACAAAAATTCCTTCCACTTACATCCTCACATCCTTAGGCATCACAATGGACCTTATGGTCGAAGTGTAACCCGTCCTGGGCAGCCTCTACAATCTATCTATCTAAGCGTCGCAATAGTATACAGTATACGCCAGTTCTCTCGTATTTGTCTTATGTAACCTATATGGAATTTGACAAGTATTATGTATTGTGACGCTTAGCTATACACAAATAATAAAATATAAAATTGACTTGATAGTGGAATGTTTTAACATACCCCATTGTATCTCTATACACATGAATATGATGTTTGTGTATTGTATAAATACTAATACAATATCATGATGTGTGTATTGTATATACCGATCGACGACATCCTCGTCGGTCGACCCGGTCGGGCGCTGATCCCTCTGTTGCCTGCCTTGCATATACGTTTTCGTCGTCTGGTAGGTACCTCAGCAAGTGCAAACCAATCCTCTACACACCGTTTACTTCAACCTTAATATGTTTCTGTATGTTTGTGTGTGTGTTGGTACTATGGGCCACAAAAGTAGCGTTGTTTTTCAAAATGTTACAGTTGATTTGCTAATGATTTAATCAGATTTTGTAAAAATGTTTCGGATAAAAGTTGTTAGTACATTTCTAATCAATAACTTTTAATCAAAGCATTTTTTCTAAAATCGAATGAATAAGGCATAAATTAATTATAATATTTTGAAAAAAAGAACTCTACTTTTGTGGGCATCTGTACATCTATACATGCATGCAGGTACACCTTATACATCCATCGACATATCCTGATACTCTCTTAACGTGTCTATGTATTTGGTTAATTTTTATAGTGTAGTTAAAATACTGATCTTAGAGGAACAATTTCTTTGATTAATGAGTTTCATTTAGGCATATGATTGAAGAATCCAGTGAGTCTAATATGAAAAAAAAACTTTGTCAAAATGTTCCATGAAGCGTCCTATGAAGAAGCGTCGGGTATTTTAATAGTTAAGAACCTAATCAGAGAGAGAAATATTATGCCATTAATTTTGTATTAATTTGTATCTTAAATAGAATCCGAATAAAAATCCATGTTGGAGAATATTATGTGTTTGGAGGGTAAGGCGTCTTCCAGTTTTAAGGGAAATATGGGTTTTGACCAACATGTACAAAACTTTGGTAAAATGTTTATTGAAACCTTCTAAACAAACGCCTTCGTGTGCACTAGGTTGAATGCTTTATCCTTCGTAATTTGCAAAACTAAGCCCATAACTGGATATTTGCGTAACTGCATATTCCATCCATACCAAGTTTTAATTATTAACGTCAAATAAACTGTGAGCAAAACCCCTATAACAAGTAGACATAAGACCGAGGTGGTTCCAAAAATCATTGGTTTTGTCAATTTTGACACAGGACGAAAAAAAAAAAAATTTATTTATTATTATATATTAAAATATCATCTCTTCCTTCAATCTTTACTTTTCTTGAACCACCCAACAATCCTTAAGGGGTTAAAATGTTTCATGGGTTTTGAATGCTCAAAAAAGCATATTTTCTCAATAATAAATGAAATATTTGATTCAACCTTAAAACATATACAAAGATAAACATTTGACAAATATTTTGTGAAATTTTCATTTCTAAATTTTGAAAATTCAGTAATTAGTACCTCATTTCCTGTGACTCTTTAGAATAAGTTTCCCTTGACGTAGTCAGAATAACTCATGACAGATTCATCCGAAATTAAAAAACCATTTTTACATACTTCAAATGAGAGAGAGTGAGAGAGAATGATAACTTTGATATTAATTATCTCGTGTTCTAAACAGTCCAGAATTCTGAAACTTCGGGATTTATTAGAAAACATTATTTTCAGCCTGTGAAAAAAAAGAGCAAAATCTGTTGAAAATTGGAGGTGTGCTGGAACAGCCTTAAGATAATTCTTTGTTTTATTTTACCTGTACTATTAATATATTCATTCGTATTGTATAGTTTTGAGATAGATCTTAATATAAACTTGTCAAAACTTGCATAACAAACACAATATCATTAATAAATTGTTCTTAATTCTTTGCCGGTATCTATTCTTCCATATTGATATAGAAAAAATATCTGTAGTGCCGACAACAAGTGAAATCATCATTTAATTAACTTTTTTTTAAATTGAAAACTACCTGTTTAATCGGCCTTCGTGTATGGGTGGCACATGGAGTAATACAATAGTCTAAATCTGTTATTTTTCTTAACACTTCGGTGGGCACGCTGATATCACATCCACTAATTGCATCAATTTTCTGTAGAAAATTTAGTAGTTTAGTAATATTAATAATAATTAGAAAGAGGGGTACCGCAAGTGGGTCCCTAGCACCGTGACCCAGAGGTCCTCCGTGCCATCCTTGAGAACAACCTGTCACCCGAAGGCGAGAAGTCTCCGGGTAAGAGGCGCCATTCTAAGCAGATACGGATTCTGTCTAGACCGGATACCACACAGAAGGCCCACAACTTCTCAGCCGGGATTGCTCCCAGGATTGATGGGTCCAAGGTTTCGGACCTAAACATTCTCAAACATTTATTGTTTTTGCAGGTGCATATAACATTTATGGAGGTCTCATCGTCCTCCATACAGGCCCTACAAGTGGGATCATCAGAGATCTCCAAGTTATGTAGGTGGTAGTTCAATCGACAGTGTCCTGTCAAAAGCCCCACCACCCTTCTCATCTACAATCTATTGAGTCTCAATCGAGCACAGTCGAATTGCCTATCTGTGCTTATGGCACAACTTGGCCTGTCGCATGCCCTGCGCAAAGTCCCAGTAATCGAGATGAGCTTGTTTCAGCCACCCCTTGATTCGGTAAATTACGGAGCATCTTGCTATGGGAATGATAGGGTCGGGTGAAAGGGTCGTTAGTAGTTTAGTATGTAAATTAGTATTTTTTCCGTGAGTTTTTAGTTTCTTATATCGCAAGTGATAAAAACAAAAATTTTAAGACCGATCAATTTATAACCTAAATATCTCTCCAACCACAAAATTTAACGGATAGTCAGCGTTAAAAATCGAATATGTTACTATAAATGATAGAACGCACATATTACGTTGTAGTCTCTATAATATAGAAAGACATACACCACGTGTTTCTATTATTTAGATATTTAAGTGGTCAGTTATAATTACGATTAAAATAATACGCATTATTATTTGCAAGTTTAATCTTGTTAAAAAACCGACAAGTTTAAACCTGTAAAGAATCATATATATATATAAAGTATTTTATAAACATAAATATTATAGAATATAGAGGCACACATACACAAGATACTTCTTACTAATAAACATCAATAAGTTCTTTCAAATGTTTATTAAACAAAAATTATTTGTGGTTGGTGTGTGCCTTAATCATGTATAAATTAATAGAATCGGTAAGTCTGATATAAAACCTCGTGGATACATGGAAAAAACTGAAAATTTTTACGGATTTGTAATATTTACAAATCCGTATAAATCACTGTCTGAACCAGGAATGTTGCGGATGCATGAATAAAGGATGGTAATAATTTTTAATAATCTTTATATTATAATCAAATTTTTAGTATGAAAAGTTAAAATTTGGTGCATAATATTTAATAAAACGCAATGTTGCTGTCTTTTTAGGTTCTATTCTGTTTCGCAGAAGTTCATAGATTAAGCCTGCGCTTAACAGGTTAAAGTGCTCCGGGTGCATCGATTTTAGATGATTCCTCAAAGACGTGGTTTATCGGACCTTGCGAGAGTATGTTTTATGTCATATATTACACTGAGATTTATCTCGAACATGGTCATCTAGTTTAAAATAAGACTAAATCACAATTTCCGTCGGTGGTAGTATGGTTGGTTCACTTGTCAAATAGATTATTCAAGACGAAACGAATAGACTATCCGTATAGACAAAACACTCAAACAATAATGTAAATTGTTGAAAAAAATGAAAAAACATCCGCATATCATAACACATCTAAACAGGTTGTGATTTAAAACAAGCAATATTCGCATCTGCAGAAGCTCTGCATTGATTATGGCGGATGCGGATGTTAAAACTAATGCGTAAGTTCCGCATTTGCAAATATGCGCAACAACCCTGGTGTACCAAGTAAATTCATGTGAGTATGCTGGTTTTAATATGTGAGTATGCGGATTTTTACTTGCCAGTAACATCAACATGTTTTTGCTTTCCTAGTTAATTATGGAAATCAACTATTTTTCTCATGCCTGTCAAAAAAGTTAGTATACAGCTGGTATTGTGTTGAAGGTAAGAGGTTTGCTACTCGCAGAGTGCTGATTATTTAAACACAAAGCCAAGAAATAAACTAATATCAAAGGCAAATCATAGCTACGGAATACGGATATCGTATATAGATAGATTGTAGAGGCTTCCCTGAACGGGCTACACTTCGACCATAAGGTCCATTGTGACGCCTAGGGATGTGAACATGTGAGTGGAGTGGAAGGAATTTTTGTGTATAGACTAGGAATTGGTAGGATATGCGGCTACAGCCGACTATGATGGGAACTATGCCGATATTCATCTGGAGTTCGTGAAGAAAACTGCAGAAAACCTTGTCAAGCATAGCCGGTTACTTCGTTCTTGTCCATACGCCGACAGTTTAATCAATTAACCGCTCCTTTTTTTCTTAATAATTGACAAACTGCCGATGTCGGGATTCGAACCAATAACCTTCCAGTTCCCAAGTATGCATACTGCGCAGACATAATGCCTTAGACCGCTCGGCTACTGGGATGGTATACGTATCGTATATAAGTAGCCAAGCTAATTATAGAACGCAATGAAAACTGACATGAAAATTTTTGAAAATCATTGCACTAGAATTGATTTATTTTAAAACCATTCTATGAAATGTCAAATCCGAATACTATTCAAAATGACACACGTCATCTCACACTGGACTATATTATTTACTGCGCTAACAAAACCTTGGACAAATGATTTTGTATGCAACACATCACAAATATAACTTATACAGATAAAATACAATATTATTAAAAAATAGTGATAATTTTTTGATAATAAATATATAAATATACAACTTTTTTTGTTGCTGTTGTAAAACTAAGTTTTAGCTTCCTGTAAAAAAAGAAAGAAAAAAAAAACAATAAATAAATATTTTAAATTATTAGATTGCAAAATATCCATATAAACTAGGTTTTGGTAATTATTGAAGAGTAAAGACCATATTCAATGGTTGACCTTTATTTCACAGACGACACAGTTATGACAAGTGACTTTATTTTATGGATTTGACCTCAGATTTATGCTTCCTCATAAAAAAACTTTAACAAGTTTTGCTTAAATAAAATGTATTTGGCCTAAGTTCTCAGATATTTTTACAGTATGTTTTATTCAAATGTGCCATGTAATATGTTAAATAGTTACTATGGAAAATCTTGCAATGACTTGGTTCTTAGATAGGCAAGGTTAGTTTGTAGCGGCTGTCCAGTGTATGACACACTTCGAATAACTTGCTATTGTGATACCGAATGGGATTTAATCCCTCTTTTCTTTTGTCTGATTTCACCCATTAACGAACTTCTTTTGAGCACATCTCATAACAAATTTCATTCTGATCAGACACATCACTAATAGAGAATATGCATGAAAATTTTTTTTCACATTTATTTTCAGAATATGAAAATACTGTTAATACTGTAATAATATTTAAAAACGAAATTAAAATCCGACAAATATCAAGGAAGCTTTATGCTTTTAAAGATTATTATCTGTCTCTTTCTTGCAAAAATACTAAAAACGGAGTTTTACGTGTACTTTAAATGGTGAAAGTGTAATATGACGTCACATAACATATCAAGAGGGCTATCACCCTCTTTGTCTAATCGGGAATTTCAATCATTCATATCTTGCTTATTTTTAAAGTTATTTAAAAAGTAATTTTACCTTGATATTTGTCAAGTAAACATGCTTCAATTCAAGTGAAAAAAATTTTCATGCATATTCCCTATTGGTAGGATATGCGGGTGCAGCCGACTATGAGAGGAACTATGCCGATATTCATCTGGAGTTCGTGAAGGAAACTGCAGAAAACCTTCTCAAGCAAAGCCGGTTACTTCATTCTTATCCATACGCCGAGATAGTTTAGTTAATTAACCCCTCTTTTTTTTTCTTAATAATTCGCAAACTGCCGATATCGGGATTCGAACCCATAACCTCCCAGTTTCCAAGTAGGCATACTGCGCAGACATAACGCTTAAGACCGGTCGGACTGGTATATTTGATCTTAGATTTGTTTAGTATAACTGGGTTCAGAGGTAAAAACCTATAAATGCAACCAGCTAAAATGAACCTTTAACTGCCAAATTAGCACAAAAACGTGCCATATACGTAAACAACATTTTACCATACTATTTTTTTTTTACTGTGAATATGATTTCTCAATAAATATAAAAATATTATAATAATTAACTCGTGATAATTGTTCATTGACATGACATGATGTGTGTTTTTGTATGAAGTTACGAAATTAAAATGAAAAAAAAAAAATGAAGAATTTAATTATCACTTTGAGCCAAATTAGTTCGTTTGAAATGGATGCTACTTAATATTGTGATTCATGGGTAATGCCAACTAAAAACTATATGAGTATAACTAATATATCTTTAAACAAATTTTCTTCGAAATGATCATTACTAAAAAATTTTGTATTATCTAATTTAAATTTAAAAAGAAATATTTCGGTTTTCAAAAACTATACATTATCAAAAAAAAGTTTCAAATTGCTGAAAAATAAAATTAATGAATTCATTTAGTAAGTGATAATGGGTGCATCGTATTATTTACGGGTATATCGGGACCAAACGCACTTTTTGTAATGGATTGATTAAAGGTGTTAGAAAAAAGAGTATTCTCTACCTTAGATTGCAATTTTCAAAGCTACATGGCTACGGGAACAATTGAAATGGCGACATAACGGCTTGAACCTAGCAGTTCCAAACTTATGGCCATGGGGAAGTCCAGAATCAGTGCCCAACAATCTTATTGATGGTGCTGCCTTTACGTTGGGCCCCGTATTAGACAGAATCGTTCTCAGAAATAATATTCATTTAAATGTTGAGAGGCTGCATAAAATGGCTTCGAAGATTTACAGTGACCTTTGGTGGTATAGCTGGCCATCTGGGTCGTAAGTTCATTTCTTCAGGCTTTCTTCTATCGGTTTTTGCACTAGTAGCAACACTAAGATCCATACGGAGCCTTTGAATAGTTTCAGAAGCATTCGAAAAACGATCCCAAAAGTTGTACACTCCCGTTCAATAAAATCTCACAATTTTGATTATTCTTGTAGTAAATGTTTTTTACTACTTATCTTTGTTTATAAATAAATAATTATAAAAAGAGTCACAAAAGTGAGGAGTTTTATGAAATGAAAGAGAATTAACATTTCAGGTCTGTTCAATTTTATTGAACGGGAGTGTACATTAAAATAAAACCATTGAAATTCAGATTTTGAGATTGAGATTTTAAAATCCAATAGAACATCTCTGAAATGAATTTGCGCGACGTACAAGAAGATGAATTAACCCTCCTGATAGCTCACAAGAGCTCATAATAGCTTTAGTGTAGGAATAAGAGGTAATTACCCAAAAAGATCTGCAAAGAGCAATGATTATTGCGGTGCGGATGCGGATACTAAAATTAATGCGGAAGTTCCGCGTTTGCGGTTGCGAATATCCGCAACATCCCTAGTCTAGACGTATCCATACCAAAACAATTTAACCCATTTTAAGTCCGTACAATTTTGTGATATACCCTTGTGTGTTAAATTTTCGAACGAACTCGATATTTGTTGAACACCTTCTATTAAATTCTTTACTGCGTATGTACGTGTGAATAACAATCAATATGGTTTAATGCAGCATGTGATAATTGAGAGAGAAAAAAATCAGATAATCAAATACTTCAAAGTAAATATTTGTACGTCAAAAATAATAATAATAATAATTTTTTTTTTAAATAAATTTTTATAATCACAAAACAAGCACATAATTATGAAATAAAAACAAGTGTTCTCTGTACACTTTAAATATTTTTATAAGAGATAGTAAAATGACCTCTTAAGGTCTAAAATCATTATAAAATTCCAAGTTCAATGTGCTTTATCAACCTGTCAATGATAAATGTAATCAAAATCAATTTATTTTTCTCTTCAATACACACACAATTCAATTCAATATACGATATGGATAATTGTGTATATGATGTGATTTTTACCTCTATATACAGAATACAACGTAGTATGTAATATACAGAGGTTATGAAGTCGATGCGTGTACAATAGGGAATATGTATGAAAATTTTTTTTCACTTGAATTGAAGCATGTTTACTTGACAAATATCAAGGTAAAATTACTTTTTAAATAACTTTTAAAATAAGCGAGATATGAATGATTGAAATTCCCGATTAGACAAAGAGAGTGATAGCCCTCTTTATATGTTATGCGACGTCATATTACACTTTTACCATTTAAAGTACACGTAAAACTCCGTTTTTAGTATTTTTGCAAGAAAGAGACAGATAATAATCTTTAAAAGCTTATAGCTTCCTTGATATTTGTCGGATTTTAATTTCGTTTGTAAATATTATTACAGTATTAACAGTATTTTCATATTCTGAAAATAAATGTGAAAAAAAATTTCATGCATATTCCCTATTAATACAGATAGTTTTCACCAGATTAGTGAATATATGATATGCTGCGTGATATGCGGCTGCAGCTCACTATGATAGGAACTATGGCGATATTCATCTGGAGTTCGTGAAGGAAACTACAGAAAACCTTCTCATGCATAGCTGGTTACTTCGTTCTTGTCCATACCCCGAGACAGTTTAGTCAATTAACCGTCCCTTTCTTTTTCTTAATAATGGAGAAACTGCCGATGTCGGGATTCGAACCCATAACCTCCCAGTTTCCAAGTAGAGCATACTGCGCAGACATAAGGCCTTAGACCGCTGGGCCACTTGGACTGGTATATTGGATCTTAGATTTGTTTAGTATAGCTGGTTTTGGCTGGCTTGCAAGTTTTTTTTACTTTTCCTTGCTATATCCCCAGATTCGTACCAATTTTTTAAGAAAATATTCTCAGACTGTGTATTTCGATAATGAAACATTTTAAACACTATATGAACTTTTTTTCATAAAATTACTTCAGGAAAAGTCTACTGAAATTTTTTTTTTGTACTTACCACTGAGTAAACAACCTGTATATATTCGGTTGTAAAATTGTATGTGATTACAGTAAATGATCAAAACCAAAAAAAATTATAAATATTTGATTACAGTCAATCAATTGTTTGTTATCCAAAATTTATGCTTTTTCTATAGTCTTGAATGGTTTGTGTACGTGATTTAAGATTAAATTGGTTATTTTATTGATATATAAAAAAAAAAATTATTATATATATCCATATAAAAGTAAAGTATATAATGCAAATTTAATCGTTTCAAATTTATTTTAATTACTTATTTCTGTTAGGAAATCAAGTTAATATTATGAATTGTGTGTGTATATACATATATTTTATGTTTTGTATAAAAGTCGTACTAATCAATATACAATGTGATTCATTTCATGTGGTTCTTCCACTAAAATCTACCTTTTTACGACATTTTTTGAAACTTTATAGCCAGTGGCACGGAAAGATAATTTTTTCGAGGCCTTCTGGTGACACAATAGAACGTATGTATGAATCTAGTGTCTATGTATGAATGTAGTGAAATTTTGGTCGTGAAACTGTCACCAAACCAACAACGAATAACATATCCTGAGACAATATAAGAGAAATTTTAATAAGATTGATGTTAACAAGAGTAAATTTGAATGAAATCAATTTTAACAAGAGTAATTTCAATAAAATTTTATTATATTTTAATTTATTTTGTTTAATTTTTATTTTTATTTTGTATATTGATCTCTATTTTCTATCTATTTCTAATTGTCAAAGAGTAAATATTACGACTAGCTAATTTATACTGATGATGACAACTTTGTAGCCGAAATACGTATTTATAATTCAAAAACTGATTTAGGTATTGGGGCGAATTTGAAATTTTAATTCAAAAACCTAGAGTTCTTATTAATTATCATTTGATAATTTAATATTGATACAAAGTAATTAAACTAAAGTTGATAAAGTATGCAAACAAAGCATTCTGGCGTGTAGTTTTAGAGATATTTGATTTAAATAACAAAAATATGTATGATTTTATTATACTATGGAAATAAAATACAATGTAAGAAATCCGAGAAAATAGTCAATTTTTTAAAATGTATCGTGTGCTGTCTCAACCACCTAACAATTATACAGTGTGTTTGTTAAACTACACCCAATCTGGAAACAGTGCATGTATATCTATCGCTGTCTATATGCAATGTACTATGATATGTTTTGCTTTGTTACACATTAAAACAGAAGACATTGTTGAAATGCCGTTAAAGAATACAACCAACTTACAATACAATACAAAGTGTTATGCTATGCACTGTGTTACATCAGTTTTTGGTGGGGAGACATACACAGCTGAGTGCGGTTCAAGTGTAACAAAGAACGTTCTATCATGACATACTTTACATAGACAGTGATAGATGCACTACACAATGTTGCTATTGGGTCTATGTTAATTTACATAGTGTATATTTTTTAAATAAGCGGAAAAATCAGAAACAAAATTTACATATTTAATGACAGAAATAAATCAATTATAAAATTTAAAAAAATATCATGCATACACCTTATTTTAGTAAAATATTTATCGTGGAAAATATTATTAATCTATATATATATATATATTGAATAAATAATCAAATTAAACATTTTGTTATCAAAACTTGATTAAAAAAAAAAAATTACATCAAAACAAAAATAAAAATAATTCATTTTACTTATCAGCTCATAACATTTTGATAACTATATACACAATTGTTGTTAAGTGGCTTGCATAGTCGAATAGTCTAAAGCAACGGCGTTCAACGTACGTCCAACGTCCTTGTCATCTTGACGACTGAATTATCACTTCAGTTTAAAAAAAAACCGCTGAGTAATCCGACGATGAGTAATAGAATTACGGTACTTATACGTATAAGGAATTAATTTTTATATCATAATTTTCAAGCACACATTTACAGTAGTGAATTTTCTGTGTCGGATTTTGTATAGTTTTTATAGCATGCGTATAAAAAGTTTTTTGCCTACATAATTCGGTACTAGCACATATAGTAATTATTCACCTTTTAACTCCTAAATTATCATTTTAATATCAATCAGCTAAAAAATTAACTAGCATTTCCAACAATGCTAGTTAATTCTCCACCATACTCACCCCTATACTCGCATGGGAACCAGTATAAGGCCGTGCATGAGCATGATATCACGTCTACCCCCACAATCCTCGCATTACGTATCTCGAGATACGTATGTGTCAATGAGGTTGTAGTACTGAGAGTTAAACGATACGATCATTAGTTAATGATTATTTCAAATTGATTCAATTCCAATATCCCCGATTACATTTTAAGTTCAATACATAACCACACAAAATACTCAGTGACGTTATATCACCCACTATCACCCATGAGTCCGTCCATGGATACTACACAAGGATACCGAACTCACACGGGAGAATTGACAAAATATGGCAAAGAAATGGTAATAGTAATATTTACTTTTTATGCCACTAGCGTCGCTAGTTGTTCATCCGTACTATAATCTATACCGATGTGAATATAGTATAATAAATAGGAGTGAAGTAAGCGAGTAACCAGTTTTTTTTCGTAGTGATTATTTTGAAGTATGCAATTTGTTTCAACTAATTGAAAATATGAAATTACTTATTAAAATCATTTATTAAAATAAGTATTTTAATGAAAAAATACTTTGACTGAAAATAATTTTTATAATACTATAAATGCGTATTGTTTTTCAATTAAAACTCGCGTTACGATTATTTTAAAATTTCCTCGTAAATTAGTATTTTAATGCAAATGTAGTAATTATCAAACAGAAAGATAATCAATTTTTCTATAATTTATCATATCAATATTTTTTCGCGTAACCATTATTATCATTGAGATAGGAAGGCGGTAAAGTTATTACAGGGTATCAAAATTGATTGTTTTTTACAAATTTTAAATTGCTTTATTTCTAAAACGAAGTTAGTAATAATTATTAGCTTATATTATTATTTATATCTTTATGGATTCTTTGAAGCGGTGTAACTGGCAAAAGAATATAACTTAACATTAATTTCATTCCAAGCGTTTCTGTTAAAGCCTTTCAGAATTACTGACAGTTTATATAAATTTCGTAACAAAATCGGAATACAAACAAAAAAATCCTCTTTTTAAATCGTTCAAATAATATTTTAATATTTTGTTGCATCATTGTAATATTTAGTTGAAGTTTTATGCAATTCATTGTCGGGAAATTGGTTAAGGGAATTAGCAATACAGCTTATTATTGTAAAACCAAAACATATGACAATGTGTAATCCATCCATCACATGACAATAACAAATCTGCCGTAGAATTTGTTTAACCGCACATTGATAAAAACAATATTTAAAGTTGTATCAAACCACAATTTGTGCAAAGTTCTTAAAACGGAATAAGTTTCAATTTATTTAATGAATATATTATACATTAAATCGTAAAAGCTTAACAATCTTTAATAATTATTCTTAGGCGATAAGACCTAAGATCAATTAAATAATCAATCTCTGCTGGTATTTTAAACGAATTTTTCATTGTATTTGGACTCTCACTCTAGTGATATTTCTAGCACATTTAAATATTAAAGGGCTAAATCCATTCTGTTCTCGAAAAAATACTTAGAACAAAAGTTTAATTTCTGTGATGGGAATCTTTGATTCGAAACATTTTTTCGGAAACCAAACCAAGCTGTTAGTCCCTACTATTGACTGCGGTGTTCTTGTACCAAATCTATGTAGTCGAGTTTAATTCATTTGGACAGACATAAAATCTTAAATATTTGTATGCTTTGATAAGCTAATATTCTTATTTGAACCAGGAATGTTACGAAACATTTTTTGACATCCGCGGATTCGGATGCGGATTTATAAGTTTTTTTTTTTTTAAAGAAATACTTAATTTTGGAACATGAATAAAGGAAAAGGATAATAATTTTTAATAATCTTTATATTATAATCTAATTTTTAGTGAGAAAATTTAAAATTTCGTGCATAATAGGTAATAAGGAGCAATATATAATATATATAGGTAATAGTTTCGCACATAGATTAATCACGCGCTAAACAGGTTAAACTGTTCCGGGTGCATCGACTTTAGATATTTTCTCAAAGACGTGGTTGTACGGCCCTTGGGAGAGTATATTTTAAAGCATATTTTCACTGAGATTTATCTCGGACATGCTCATCTAGTTTAAAATAAGACTAAATCACACTTTGCGTCAATGGTGGCATTGTTGGTTTACTTTATCCAAGGCAAAACACTCAAACAGTAATGTAAACTGTTGTAATAAATAAAAAACATCCAAACAAGTCTAAACACGTTGTGATTTATTTACAATCTAAAAAAAAACAAGCAACACCCACATCCGCAAAAGCTCGGCATTGATTATTGCGGATGCTGATGCTGATAAAGTTCCGCGAGAATCCGCAACACCTCTGATTTGAATTACAGGTCGCACAGAAAAACGCGAATGAATCATCTTGTAAAACTAATCAGAATACAACATAAACCCATAAACAATTGTAATTGCAATGATTGCAAAAACTGTATATATACATGTAGTTAATGGTAAGCATAATACACAGAACAATATAATGATATTCAAGAAGTATATAATTATAAAGCCAGTCCTGCGATTATTAAGTGAGTGCAAATACATAATGGTGACTCATGATTTTAATACAGATATCAGTTAGTTTTTTAGTTTTGTATATATATATATATACAACGTTCGTTTTTCTAGGAATGAATATGTAGTTTTTTTTTTTGTTCAATAAGAGGTTCAAGGTCTTTGATATATTGTGTTTTGCTTGCATTTTATAAGGTTTCTTCTAATGCATATTACTTATTACATGAAATACATACATCATCCCTATTTGAAAATCATTCAAATAATTTCTTTTTCTATTTATAATGAGTAATAAATATATACTGTCTGTATCAAGAGTATCGTATTGCAGAAATAATTAGAAGAGCAAAAATGTCACAATACTAGAAATTCATATTTGCATAGTCAAATATTATGATAGCAAATAATAATTGATATTACTTAGCAAACAATGGAGTTTGAATATCCTTCATACGCCGAGAACCTAACGAATGGATGAATGCTAAACACCGTGATCACTGGAAAAATATACCTATTTTTTTTCAGTTGACAGAGAGCTACTTTATTTTGATAGGGTTTACTGTAGAGTGGAAAATTTGAAAATAAAAATAACATATAGTTTTTATACCCGGTATATAATATATACCAGAGTATATTAAGTGTAGTTCCGTTTCGGAACGGTTGAAAGTATTGATGGCAGAAAAAAATATTGGTATAGATATGTTCACAAAACATGAACACATTCCATTTCCGCAAATGTGTTTGTCCGTCCGTCAACACGATAACTCAAAAACGAAAAGAGATATCAAGCTGAAATATTGTATGTGTGTTCTAGAGCTAAAAAGTAAGCTCAAGTTCGTGAATGGGACCATATTTGGGCAATCTTTGAAACCGTAAGAGATAGAACAAAAATTTAATCACAAGAATTGTTCCTTTTTTTGTAAGAAACAATTTTTGTAAGAAACATTTTTTCATAAGTTCAGTATATACCGGATATTTAAGCAGTTATTCAGTTAATTGTTATTTTCACTTGTTTATTGATACCTTGATTAATTAAAAAAGCACAAAATTAATTACTTATTTTCTTAGTTTTTTATTCGAAAGAATGAAATTTTACTATAATGTAAAATAATTTAATGAAATAAGTCCGATCACAACCGCAAGTGGTACTAATTTGCGTCATTCTGCATCAAAGATTAGGATAATTGATTTTTGCCTTATTGATTCGGTTTGGTTTTGCAACACACAGCGCTATTTATGTGTCCAAGTTCCAAGACAAAAGGTAAAAATGGTACAAAGAAATTTTGTACATTTTTAAGTTACACCCAATATTTTAATCATGCATGGGCATGGTGTATAATGCGCTAGCTGATAAGAAGTAAGATTATTTTCTATAATCTTACCTTCGGGAGTCCTATTATCAATGCTGTCATTTGCAGCAACTTCCACATGCCTGATATATATATATAGATTCTTTGTATAACATAATAATATAACAACAAGAAATGGTACTTTGTATAAAAGTTTTGTTACCAGTGTTTTGTTATTGTTTGTTAGGATAATAATAATAATAACAATAATAATAATAATAATAATAATAATGCACTGGCAATGAAGAAGTAACTTTCAAACAATTTTCTATCCTTCGTGTGTTTCTATCTTATACAACAAGGCTCCGAAAATTTGAAAGTGGAATTCTGGGAAACATAATTAACATAATTAAAGATAATTAACATACATCGCGATATGGCGATATTAATCTGCTGGAGTTTGAGAAAGGAAACAGCTGAAGACCTTCACAAGCATAGCCGGTTACTTTCGTTCTTGTTTATACGCCGACAGTTTAGTCAATTAATCGCAACCATGAATTAAATTTTTTTATATATAAACTGCCAGTGTTGGGAATCAAACCAGCAACGTCCCAGTTCCGAGTAGCTTTTAACAACTGGATCACAAGCACTGGTCGATTTAGGTGTATACACATTGTCGTATGGCTACTATTATCTTTTGATCCTAAATTTCCTCAAAGAAACCGCTGAATGCTTTGACGGAATGAAAAATGAACTGTGACTTAAAAGATTTATTGCGTTGCCCCAATCAGGTGCAAGCTGAAAAAATTCACTTCTTTCACTCTCTTAGAAAGTCTGGAAGGAGGTTAGGGATTGCATGTTTCCCCTAGTAGTACCCTTGTGTACCGTGGCATGTCAGTACCTCCAGGAAGTGATTTTCCCAGGCTAGATACGTTCCTTGAGCTTACAATGCCGCGTCAGGAAATCCGTAAGTAACCGTCATCTTAATTGTTCAATCAGGCATTTATTCCAACTTCAAAATTTGAAGAACTTTTTGCCTATGTTTATATAAAGAATAATTTCTATCTGTTTTCTCCAGATCCTTTCTATATGAATTCAACATGAACAGCGTTACACATCAGTTTGTTGCTGTATACAATAACAAACAATACCATCGTGCGTCTTGTATTCATTGTGCGTATTTTCAACACTTTAGTGATGTAATATATTTGGAGTTAATATTGTGTATTATAATTTTTTTATATTATACAGGATGTTTCTTATGCGTACGGTTCTATGGTGTAAATATGGATACGTTATTCTTCAATATTTAGTACAGAATCACCACCATTTGAAGTTAAAAATTGTTTAAAAGGGGTTAGCAAAAACAAACGTGGTTTTCTGGAAAAAAAATAAAACCTTCGGTGAAAAGAAATACATAAATCGGTGAATAAAATACACTGCAAAAATTCAAGCCCACATATCTACCTGTCAAACAGAGTTACATTAAAATATTTTATACACAAGCTATATTTACCCTAGTACGAATAATAGTTAGTAGATGTTAGTTACAAATACAATTTTGTGGCATGTTAATTTATTGTAGTTATATATTAAAATATATAGTTGTTATATTAAACAATTTAACTTCTAGAGTGGTGTATATAAATACATACACCCCCACTTATTTAAATTATGGCTGGAATCGTGAGTATCGAGAACAAAAAGAACATTTTGAAAAATTAAAATTAAAATATTTTTATAACGGATGTAGATTTTGAGTTATTTTCATTACCCACCCAAGTTTGTCCTTGTAAATATACCAACAAATTTTGTTTCTAAAAAAAAGCTTTTTTAATTCCAAAAAAAAAAAAAAACATTTTTGAAACATTTATCTTCCAATAGAAAATTGTAAAATAAATTATTTTTAGTCAGGACAAAAGAAAAAATAAGTGTTTGTTTACTTGGAGGAGTCAATATACTTGAAAAGGAAAAGGTGATGAATCATATAAGAACGATGATTCTCAGGTAAACATCATGCTTTGTGCTGGCTGTTAGAGTTCTCTTGTAAATAATACTTTAAATATATATTTTATAAAATAAATTTCAAATATCATTTTCCATCAATCAATTTCATTGTTATGAAAATCACTTGTGCGCATAAACTATATAGAAAAAATTACAATTCATGTTAAATTTTATGGTGACCTAACTTCGATAAATATACAGAACAGATATATGCTACGCGAAAAATTGAATTTAAATTACTCTCCACACCGTTCTTTGTATTATAAGTTATAGTTGGCCTAAAATTTCGAATTTTAAGTAACTGAATTTTGAAATAATAGAGAATATGCATGAAAATTTTTTTTCACATTTATTTTCAGAATATGAAAATACTGTTAATACTGTAATAATATTTAAAAACGAAATTAAAATCCGACAAATATCAAGAAAGCTATAAGCTTTTAAAGATTATTATCTGTCTCTTCCTTGCAAAAATACTAAAAACGTTTTACGTGTATTTTAAATGATGAAAGTGTAATATGACGTCACATAACATATCAAGAGGGCTATCACCCTCTTTGTCTAATCGGGAATTTCCATCATTCATATCTCGCTTATTTTTAAAGTTATTTAAAAAGTAATTTTACGTTGATATTTGCCAAGTAAACATGCTTCAATTCAAGTGAAAAACAATTTTCATGCATATTCCCTATTCTCTAGAGAAACTCATCGTAAGTTTTAGCTAGATGGGTGAAGTGATATAGGCTGGCGGTACACCGTCAGGACAAATACGCATATACACGCATGCACACATACGCACTTTAAAACTCTGAATCCCATTTTATTTAATTCTTAAATTAATATTTTCGTCACTTCAATTCCCTTCAACTCAAACATCCGTCTAAATCAAAAATATGAAATAGATAATAAAATCCCCAGAATACGAACCATAACCGTTTCTCCGGTACGGAGTGATAATCAATGCACTACGGTTACTTAATTATGACATTACATAAGCCAAATCTTGAACTATGGTTCAAGACCAACCCAGAGATGAAATGGTGAAGAAATATACCTTCGAGAAGCGGTTCAACACCTAGTTCAGGAACAAGAGTGTGTGGAGCAGCGAATCCGATATGTAGAATCTTGGATTTTTCAAGAATCTTCTAGGAAATTATAACCGCAAAAGATTTAAAACCTACATTGTCCTGAGCAAAAATAGACTGCGGCCTCTCACAAGGTTTCTTACGATGCACTGTAAACTCAGGGGACACCGTAAGAAGCTAGGCTTGGTAAATGAGGGCAACTGCAAGGTTCGTGGAGAAATTTCGAGAAAGAACAAAATTTTGTTCTGTTTTAAACACCAAAAACTTTTAATCGAATCACCATGTAAATGATTAAGAAAGACATGGAGTGGTAAAGTGAGGTTTTTTTGATGGTGTTTCTTAATAATATTATTATACATAAAACAGTTTGCCTACCGCCTGCTATGTTTGTTAAGTTTTAGCAATACTGTCCTCATAAATACAATACGTTAGTTCGCATAAAAATGATAACTAAACATTTAGAGAACACATTTACAACGCATACCCATACTCTCTCTCTCTCTGTTCATAAATTCATTCGCCACCATCACAACCAACCGTCATCACCAGCCCATTGCTGCTTGGCCTGCTTGCTTGCTTGCTATCACATCACATCACAGTATAAAATAGATAGAACAAGGGATGTTCGTCGTATACTCGGTACACCAGTGTTGTCTTTAATATATATGAGGCCCTAGGCAGTTTATATTTAATCAGTTATATGAGAAGCGACTTCAATCGACAATACTTTAGATTAGTTAAAAGTATTATATTTAAAACGAAAAGCTTTTAACTTCATTTTTTTATGTGATTTAGAGCTGATTTAAAATAATCTGTTGGGAATTTTTATCATAATACGGGAATGTTTTTACTACGTCGTTTTCGTTCGAAATGAATTTTCATATTTATTTGATGTCAATTTATAAGGTGACTCCACGAGGGATGGCATTCACAGTCGGATCTTAAATTTAAACAAATGTATAACCAATATAGATAGATATATCTTGGGATATATATATGAAATGCTCTTCGACCTTATGGCCCATTGTACTTCAGTCCCCCTTCACTTCAGTCTGACGAGATTCGCTTCTCCCATATTTTTACATTAGTCAGGAGCTTGCTTATCAGGTTTTCCTGAAGGTTCATATATTCGGAGTGAGATGCACCGAATATCTTGTATTTGCTGTAACCGAGAGATTCGCAGTAAAAGAAAATATGGCTGGATGTTTCATCCTCCTCGCCGCACAATCTGCACATAACAGATCCGTTATGGGTCCTATTGTGTGCAGGGTGAAGCCGGTAACCTTCCGCAGATATATCCTGTTCAGGTTCAGTACATCGAGGGATAGGCTTTTGCTGCGGTATAGTTTCCCAGTGACGGTGTTTAACGTTCATCCACTCGTTGATCATCTGTTTACATGCTGTCTTTCGAAATCCTAAAATAGGCTCTGGGTCTTCTTTGCTAACCCACTTCTTTGCTAAGGTATCTGCGTTTTCGTTTCCAATATACTTTATTGAACAAAATTAGAACTGGTTTCATAAAATTGAGGTTAAATTTTAAATATGCAAAATCAAGAACTAAAAAATTTCTTATTATGGAAAAGCACTCTTATAGTTGTTAAAAATCTCAAATATTAATA
Source organism: Nineta flava (assembly GCA_963920215.1). Taxonomy (NCBI): domain Eukaryota; kingdom Metazoa; phylum Arthropoda; class Insecta; order Neuroptera; family Chrysopidae; genus Nineta; species Nineta flava. Next base: position 8,310,173 of record OY986042.1, read on the forward strand.
TTAATATGAATTAATCGAAAATACCCATTAATCTATTTTGGGTTCAGACCTCTAACGTCTAGGCTTTCAGGAAATAATCTAAAAAATTTGATTTTTAACGCACAGTAAATAGAGAATGCTACACTTAAATCTTTTTTAAAAGAGATTATTTTTTCAATATCTTGAAATCTTACCTCAAATTCTTCAATTACTTCTTATCATGACATCGCCAGCAATGGACCAAAATTGTCTTCGCGATCGACCATTTAATCGGCCATCGACTTGTTTACCATGACCCTGTAATGTATACACTGGTTATATGGTGACGTTGTATTTATTATAAATATAAAATTGATGATTAATAAATTACAAAGACTTATCTATGTGAGACATACACCAAATTAGTAATGAAAATAACTCATCTCCTCGAATGATAATTACGATTAGTTGATTCACAATTTTAGGATCTATCTTCTTCCAACATCCTGTACACATCCATTAAGATGACGACACTGTGATAATTGTAACCACGCACCAACAACAACAACAACAACAATATCAACAAAAACAAAATCAAGGAAGATTCATAATATATTTACCATCTTCAACTTTAATTATTATTACAATCATTATTATTCATTTATGTTTTGTAAACTTTCTTATATGGAAGGTGGTTGGATGGGTGGATATACACATTATATGTACAATGAGCGTCAAAAGTAAGAGGATGTAAGAGCCAACGTACACCAAAAGAGCAAAATCGCTTTAAACAGTGTTAGTCAGCCTAACACTGTTTGTTAAAATAAAACCTATTTTGACAAAATGGAAACCCGACTATTATTGTTATTTTTGGAGGTGGTGTCCAAAAGTTATGTGAATTTCTCTATGCTGACACCGACTCCAAAAATAACAATAATTGTATATATATATTTAAAAATTTTTGCTTAGGTGAACTAAAATTGGCACAAGAATATGCAATTATTTTTGTACTTTTTAGTGCATTTTTTGTTAAAGAATATTTGATTTTTGAAGTCGGGTTTCCATTTTGTCAAAATAGGTTTTATTTATCGCTTTTTAGTGACTTTGAAGTTCTATAACTGATTTTATTTGTCTAAATATGGGTAGACCTACTAAACTAATTTTTAGTGCATTTTTTTATAACAGATTTTCAATTATTTTTACAAGCATTTTGTTTTTTTTTTTTGTAAAAAGTTTTTTTTTGGGGTCGGTTTTTTCTTGTAAAAAATTTTTTTGAAGTCGGTTTTTAAAAAAATTTTCTTATTTTCCCATTATGAATGAGTATATCCTTTCAAAACAAAACAAAAATTTCGCAGAAATCGGTTATCACATATAAAATGAGGGTTTTCCTCGATTTCCAGAGGATCCTTTCATCAGAATGCGATTTGGTGACAATGGGACCAATCGGAAATCAAACTCTTTACAACAAAAAAAAAAATTCAAAATCAGTTATTAAATGACGGAGTTCTGAGGTAACAAACATAAAAAAAAAATAAAAATACAGACGAATTGAGAACCATCCTCCTTTTTGAAGTCGGTTAAAAATAGAACATAGGAAATTACATTGCATACGCACACTGATTGTGTTTCAAGCAAAAACGTGTTGTTTAGACTATGTCTTATCAGTGTGCGTATACAATGTAATTTCCTATGTTCTATCTTTAACAAAACAATGTTAGGCTGGCCAATACTGTTTAAAGCAATTTTGCTCTTTTGGTGTGCGTTGGCCCTTAGTTTTTAAAATTTTATAATTGACCAGGTGTCCTCTCTGGTGTCGCACTAATTATCTATAGCCAGATGACACAAATTTGAAAATATGACACAAAATTGCTTTTAAAAAAATGTTTTTTTCCCGATCGCTATCAAACTTTAAAGGGTTACCCGTTGCGCTAATCTGAAGATTGCCTGAATATTTCATCAAAGGGAAATCCATAGGGAATATATATATATACACATCGATTTTTATATAATATAGATTTATGCCTTAAATTCATTCGGTTTTCGAAAAAAAATGTTTGAATAAAAATTGTTAGTATATTTGTAATGAACAACTTTTATCCGCAGCACTTTTTCGAAAAACGAATCAATAAGGCACAAAAATCAATTATACTTTAAAAACTAACATGAACTTTTGACGCATATTGTACATGTGTATGAATAATGTAAAAATTTAATAATATTGTTGTGCATATTATCAGACTTACACACACAAGGTGTTCATCAAATCATAGTATTCGATTTCTACCGAATTATGAAGATTATGTGTTTCTGTATGTACAGGATGGCTTAATTTTGAATCCGGAAAATTTAACAGGCGGTAGATCTCCCAAAAATAAAAGTAATCTATATTTATGCGTGTTTTCTTCGCTTCCGAGATACAGGTTGTTAAAGATAATAATAAAAATTGTGCGTGTCAGCTCCGACGCGCGTTGGAGTTTACTCTTAAGTTATTTAATTTTTGAATGTTCTGCTTAGATGGCACTAACATTAATTCATTTATTAAAAATTTAAATTTATTAATAGCCAAAATACAAATTTGCATATTTCTAACTAATATATAACGATTTATAGTGTGCTAGTACAGTTTATATATTCAATGACAATCAACCAAATTTTAATAAAATAATTTTATATATTGTTTTTTTGTAAACTAGCGTCTATTTATTTCCATTGTTAGTATGGTTGCCTGTCAGTTATATAATACCAACGGAAGCGACTTGCGTTTAAATAATTTTATAGTTATTTTTTAGAAGCTAACATTTAATATACAATTTAAAATATGAAGTAAATTTTAGAAAAAGTTTATTTTAATTTTTTAAGATAAATTTAAAATTTAATGACCCTACGAAAAAGCAAAATTTAATGTAAAATCAATCTGAAAAGGTATTGTAAAGCATCGTAAATTCAAACTGAAGTAGCTTTTTTTTTATTAACACAAAACTTCACTACACATCAAATACCGGGGGCTTTAAATGAAATCGATTCTTAAGGAGTAAACTCCAAAAAAATTTTTTTGTTTCAAATGTCTCAAATACTATTTAGTTGATTTCGATTATACTTGGCATGTTTTTAGTAATAAGTTAGTAGAATTCAATCATGATTCGTATGCGAAATACAAGATATTGAAAACGTCTCCTCGGTTCATTGTTCCCTTCGGGGTCCATACTTCTTGGGTATCGATACCATATACTTGGAAACGATACTCAAGACCCCGTATTTTTGCATAGCGACTTTTGACCCATCCTGTGTCTATGACGAACCAAACCAACAACATAAACAAAAAAATATAAAAAATTATTATTTCTTTGCCATTTTTTGTGTTTGAGCAAAGTAATAATAAATGTTACTTACATACAAACTATGTTATTATAGATAGAGCCGAAGAAGATATGTGTGATACAATGGCATGCATATACATGCATATGTGAGAACAAACATATAATTTACATAGCAATCATAATCTTGTAACTATTAAAAATAACTGGGTGGAGTGTAGTATATTGCTACGATGGTGCTTTTTTTACCTTTTATTTTATTTGTAGAGGTAAAATGCTATTTGCACAATCTTAAAAAAAAAAACAAACAAGACGTTGAAAATAGTTTGTTCATAAATGATGTTCAATTGTTTTCGAAAAGAATTCCGAACGTAGATAAGAAGATACAAATATTAGATTATGCAAGAATAAATCGAAATAGGTCCAGAATGATGTCAGATAGGGGAACCCTGAGCAGAACAGGGTACTAAGTGGAAAATATGGTTTAAAATACAAAAGGGTTTATTAAGAGAGCTACAAATTTTTCCATAAAGAACAATATTTTATGTTTCAAAAACAGAAAATATATCATTTGCTCCGTTCTGCCCCAGGAGCTGAGCCAGGGTAGTAAGGACAGGTTATTATGAACACATATAACATTAGTGGAAATGCAGAAAAAATTAGTTTAAGCACAAACTTCATATATTAGGATAGCTTCATAATCTTTGCAATCTATTCCCGTCGGTGAAAAATTAAATGAAGAGACTCTGTTGCCAGTTGTCTTCCCAGGGGTAGTCCAATTAGCATCTTCACTTTAAGGCCTATCTAGTCTGACGTCATTGCTGGAAGACATTGTGAAACATTGCGGCAGAATGGAGTACCCCATTCCGCCCCACCCGATCCGCACCCAGAAAAAGACACTCAAACAAACATTTAACTACACCAAACTATAGACATTTAATTCAAGCTTGTACTTACTGTAGTTGTAATGTAAACAAGTGTATATACCTTATCTTGGTCACAAGATCATCTTAAGTAACAATACAGGAGCAAAAATCACACAACTAAAGTTTTACGCACCAACGGCCAAGAAAACTAGACTAACATGAATGTCGTAGTTGAACAGCCACAGGTTGCTCAACGTTTTACGTATTGTCGCTCTCTTGTAGAATCTATTCACACCGAAAATAGTCAAACTTTGCTCCATCCCGATACCCCGTTATGGCCCGGGTTCCCCTATATAAAAAAGTAGTCCTGCTGGAAAATGATTCTTTTTAAACAAATCGCTCAAAACATAATGGAATACACCAAAAAATTTTATCCGTGAGCCACGGACTATTCATAATACAGTTTTGATTCAATATATATTTATTAAAAAAATATGTACCTTACGATGTAGTAACTACTACAAACGGCTAACAAATTACTATTTAGCTGCAAAATAGCAAAATAATGTAATTATCCAGTCTACTGATTATTCAATGTCAAACAATAAAGTCATAGTATGTATGGTGTATGTATGTATAGTAAATCTCTCCAAAGTATATTTTCACACTTGGCTAACTTATAAAAAAAGCTATGTATCAATAAATTATAATGGACGCATGAAATTAAACATTTTCCCGGTGATAATACCATGTACTTAAACATACTAAATAGAAAAAAAAAACTTTTAATATAAATAATATTATAAACATGAATAAGTAATTTTGTTATTTCAATCTATGTCTATAATTTTTTTATACATTTGATTGATATTTTTAAAATTAATCACTGAATACTTACATTATTATTTCTAATTTATTAATTTGAAAAAATTGATAAAAATATATGATAATATTCACTGGACAATAAACTTTAAAATATTTTAAATAGGGTTTAATTTAATATTAAATATATTATATATATATATATGTATATACAGGCTGAATCGAACCAGGTGCATAATAGGTATACGCCTCAATTTCTTTTTATAAAACAAAATAACATATTTAGTGGACTAGTTTTAATGGAGAGGGTATAATGCAGCATATATTGGACAATATGTGTGAATATATTTGTGAGAGTATACAATTGGCTTAGCATCTTAGTTCTGCAGATACGTATATCATTCTATCTATTCTTAATATCCCGTATTTAATTGTAGATAAAACATGTGAATAGAACATTAGAGCTTTAAGTTCCAAGATATTGCTTTTAAATTTTAATTTGGTAGTAAAGTCTGTTCAATTTGGAACATACTACAACCAGTCCTCCAAACATTAAATTTCGATCTATTTTAACCGTTTGGTTTATTGATTCAGTTGTATCAGGCATTTTAGACATGCGTTATTTTATTGGCGATTTACTTACATTTTCCAAACAGTACTTATCCTCATTTAACACAACGCTTTAAGCTCATTTTACATAATTCAAAACAGTACTTACCTCTAATTTTAAATACAACGTTTATTGAATGAAATGTGAGTTACAACCAACTTACCTTTTTAAACAAATAACTAATACCACAGAATACATTTTCTGCTCTGTGGAAATTAGCTGCATGTCCGTAACTCTTACATGATGAATTTTTATAAATGGGACTTACCTCTTTTAATAGTTTTCTTAAATACGTTCTAGTAATTTCTGCTTTCCCTGAGAAAATTTGCTTAACATACGTATCTTACATGATGATATTTTATAAATACTTTTTCTGCCCCTTTTAATGAAATGGTTTTAAACACGTTATGCTATTAATTTTCCACATTATCTGAGAAAATTTGCTTTATTTATATACGGTAGTAGCTCTTATAGTACCTACACAAAATTTTCTGAAAAAAAGATTGTAGTTTTTGTTTTTGCTTTTTAAACTAAAACACATTTTTTATATTTGTAGAAAAATCTGATTATTTGCCATTTAATATATATTTTATAAACATCTACAATACAAAATTTACACGCTATTTGTAACTAGAATATTATATAATAATAATATTGTGAAATTTTTTATATATAATACAAGAATTGGGGGGGGGGGGGGGAGGTATAGAAGATGATGGTAGGACGAAGAGTAGGATTATATAGAAAGAAGAAGGAAATTCATAGGAATATTGAGATTTTTTTTGTTTCTTCAATACAAGGGTATTGCTAATTCTTTTTATAGTATTTTCAATTATACAAAAAAAAAAACGTTTCAATCAAAAAATAGAAAAAAAATTATAATTAAAACGATATTTTTTGTTCACTTTTTTTTTTAATATGACTGTAAAAAATAATATTTTTAAAATATCATCTTAAATATGTTGATAATACGCTTAGAGGACACTTGAGTTGTTACCCTTAAGTGGCTTCTAAACAAAAATGTTTTTTTAAAAATAAAACACATAAAAAAATTAATATTTTGAGATCCGTTGTGTGTGAATAAAAATGTTCCACATAAAATTCAGTCAATTTTTCTTTTCGTTTTTTTTTTTAATTTTTTCTTAAATCCATGTTTAGTACTATATATATATGTATATATATATATATATTATTTATATATAAACATATTAATTTGAACACTATAAACTGGTATTTTATTTAGATACAAAATTATGATAATTAAAAAATTTAAAAAAAAAAAACAACAAAAAAACAAAAATCATAAGAAAAAACTTAATTTACACAAAACTGAATTGACCTTATTTATTTCTTTCACTGTACAATATTGTTAAAAAATATGTACACACATAAAAATTAATTAATAAGTAGTTTTTTAATTAATAATATTTTTATATTTCTTTCAAAAAAAAAAAAAAAAAACGAAATTAAAATGATAATAATAAACCTAATTACTAAATGACTTTTATTTGATTTTTCATTTTTAAAAAACACTTTTTATAAAATAAATTTCGCTCTTTTTTTTTTATTATTATTTTTTGACAAAAAATTGTTCCATACCCTTTGCTACGAATAAATTTTATTCAATACTCATGTAATATTTTAATATACACTCGCATTCCAATAAAATTTAATCAATGTGAAACGATTTATGACTACATTAAACTTATATCTTTTCCAATGAGTGTAATTAACACATAACATAATACACTGGGTGTTATGGTATATGCAGTTGGTGGGGATAACAATAATACAAGAAGGTGGGAATTAAATAATATGTTTATGTATACAGGTATTGCAATATTATGGTCTACAGCTACAGGTATTGAGAAAAAATAGCTTTTTTCGTGAATGAGAAATGCTTTGAACATCTAGAAAAGATAGTTTTCATGAATATTGATGTTAAAAAATTTCATATAAGCTGGAGTTCTTATGTGACATACGAGATGTTGAAAACATCTCCTCGGTTCATTGTCGTCAGTTCCCAGTTCTTAGGTATATTATGTTTAATGCATTATCATTCATGAAAAGGAACTTTTCGCTATGGTCATAACATAATTACTTTTTCTCCCTGTATATGCAAGTATTTTAATTAACTGTCAAATCACCCATTTTTTAATTGAATATTGTGCTTCTAAAGATTATATGTATTTTAATTCATCATTTGAGTGGATTTAGATGGTTGGAAAATACATCATTTCTCATGAAAAATTGTGAGAAGTGGTGACGAATTTTAAATGTCGATGTCTCCATAGTAAAGGGTAGAAGAATAAATTCTAAATATTATAAATATATATCTATATCTTTATCTTTTTTTATTTACACATTATATCTCTCAATTTTTGTTTTCAAATATGCTCCGAAATCCGAGAGTTTTTCATATAATTTCTAAAAAAAATTTTTTTTTTTATTATTTATAATATAAATTTTTATAAGAAGTTTAACTTTTTTTTTGCTTAGAATTAAAAATTTGTACAGTCTTTTCCTTGAACCAAATAGATTTTTTTCAATATAAATATATATATAATTTTTTTTTTCTTTTAAAGCACCATATATTTTCGTTTTTTTTTCTTCTATAAAATAAAAGCACAAAACATTGAGAGAATAATGTTTTTTTATTTTTGCAAATTTTTTTCTTGTTTATATTTAGAGTATAATATATAGTCTTTAAGTATAAATGAAAAAAAAATCTTTTTCTTTTTTTTTAGAGCGAAAAAACGACATTATCATTCTAAAAACATTTAAAGCACACTTAGAATTGGCAAAGGCATATCGGATTTTTATAATATATTTATTTTTAATTTTTTTAGGCATTTGAAAAATCACGATGTGAATTATTATGTTTTTTTTTTTACTAAAATTAAATTTTTCAAAGTACCTACCATATTTTTTTATATAGTAATTATTTTTATTTTATCTCTTATTTAGGTTATGAAGAAGAAATGTAGTAATGAATTATTAAGGTGATTAAATAAATGAGTTGTTTTTTTTTTCCGTAAAATCCACATTGCTCTTTTTGGTTTGAAGTTTATTTATTTTTAATTATTTTTTTGTTTTTTTTTTTTATATTTTAATTTTTTGTTTTGGTTGGAATTATAATTGAGGGGCAGGTGATTTCTACATAAACACGTTTAGTCATATATTTTACTTACAAATTCATTTTATTACCAAAATGTATCACATTTGTTGACAAGCCGAGTTTTTATTTTTTTTTAATATAATCATTTAATAACAACATACAAACAATACATTATATTGTTTAATATATTTTTTTTACATTTTCTTGTTTTTTTTTTATTTTTATTTATTTACTATATAAATAATTTATTTAAAATTAACATTCTCTTTCAAAATCTAAATGTCATCAATAATATGATTGTAATTATTGCTCTTAACAAAAAACATGTCTATACATGGTGTACGAGTATTTGACGTTGGTAGGGATGAACACGAAAGAAGGTGGAGCATAAACATATTAAATGGCTGACAATTGTATCCATTTTAATCCACGCCTGCTTTTCTCTCTGCCAAAATCATATGCTCGTATAACCATTCATGTCGACCACAAAAAAATATCACACTGGATCACAAATGTCCATAAAAGATTTAGATCGTAGACAACTCAATAAGTCGTATTTATACCCGGTAATTATATATACCAGGATATACTAAGTGCAGTCCCAACTTTGTAAAGGTGGATAATATTGATCGCAGAAAACAAATTTTGATATAGTTCATAAAATGACGTAATTAGTCCTTTCCGCAAGTTTGTCCGTACGCTTGATTCTTTAATGATTATGAATTTAAGAGCCTGACGCTGGAATAACTGTTCCCGAAGCCCTTTCACATTTTACCATAATTTACGATGAAATGAAAGGATCAACCTGGCCGAGTATCTCGTTTATTACATGTAACATTCGTTAGATGTCACTAGTGTAATGATGTGCACCGGTTTAGTCACTACTGCTTAAGATTTTAATATAGATAATCGTAGCTTTGATGTGCAGGCCGGTCCCACCTTTTAGTTTATCCCAGTGTGTATTGTGCTTTATAGTGAGTGAAAATAGAGACGAAAGAAAATATTAATTTTAAACATGTTATCTGTGTGAATATATAAAATAAAAAAATGTTTAATTTTAGTAAAAAAAAACAAATTAAAATAAAAAATGAAAAATTGTTTTTTTTTTTGAGAAAGATTTTATTTTTTATTAATTTTTTTTATTAAATGGGTAATATTATAAGTATTGCCATATTTTATAATTGAACTTTTTTGATTTATTTTTTTGTTACACTACTTTTTTTTTACATTGACATGGTGAATTCGAAAAAAATGTGTTTATCTCTCTTTCTCTATTCGCACATAAACGGCATAAGGAGAAACAAAGAACCAACAACCAATGTAATAATAATATATCATTACAGAAGTTTTTTTTTTTTATAATCGAATGATAATAAAATAGGAAAATTCTCAAGACAGACAGGGAGAGAGAAAGAGGACACGATAGTTATAATAATAATCATAATAATATTCGTATTATTATTATTATATATTTTTTTTTATTAATAAGATAGAACAATGTTATTTTGTGGTTATGTTTGTTTTTTATTTTTTTAAATATTTTATTTTGTGCTTTATGACTTGGGTTTTTTTTTTTCTTTAATTTTATTTAAATAATAATTAATATTAATATTGACAAGAATAGTGAAAACAAATAATTGTGACCGTAGTTTTGTATTGACAGAGACCATGAAAGATACAAAAAAATTGATTAGACATTTCACTGCGTTATTTAAGGCTGAGTATACACATGTACAAAATTTCTGCAATCAACCAAAATCAGAAGCGATATAATCTCTGCCTTTCATCAAGTCACTTTTTTGTAATGTTAAGACTGATGTCATTACTTTGCACTTCGTGTACATGCATTTGATGTTGGTAGAGATAAACACAAAAGAAGGTGGTCTTAAAGGTGAATATACTTTAATTTAAAACTCCGCCTTCTTTCGGGTTTATGCATACCAACATCAAATGCTTGTACACCATGTAGATGTAAGTCATTAACAAAAGTAAGAGGTGTCTTATCTTGAGTGTTGGTGCTTCTGATTAAGTGCTCAACAAAATTACGGCCATATTATTCTATTTTAAACAGGCAGTTTTTCTTTAAAAGAAAAAAAAATTAAATTATATATACATTTTCATGAATAATTTTTGTAAAACAAAAGGATAATTAATAATTCTTCCAATTCAATTTCTTTGTAATTAATACACTATCCTAGATAATTATATATATTTATATATGTATATAATATATATATAAGAATTTTTAATTTTTCATCTTACTCTAATAGCATAACTTTCTTTTTTTTTTTTAATATATAATATTTTTATATCTTCAAATGCGTGTGCGCCGAATCACTGTTTTAATATGTTTGGAAAAGAGAAAAACCAGTTTGAGTAATTCAAACTATATTATTTATTGTGCCATTGATGTTCCTAAATAAAGGCCACTACATACGGACTCGCGATCCACCAAAACAGAAAACAGTGATTCCAAAAGCTCCTCTAATTCAACATTTAAATAATATTGGCCATCCATTTTCGTGTTTCTATGTTTAAATATTTTTTTCTTTTTGTACAGACCTCAATATATATTTATAAGTACATGGGAAAAGAAATTTCTCAAAAACAAATAATGCCCCAAAATATAGAATAGTAAAAGCAGTACGGGTGTAAAAATTTGTGGTTTTTTTTTAGAATTTTTTTTAAAATAGTTTTTTTTTTTGGTTTTACTTACGGTTATTTAGAGAAATCGACGGCAAAATATGGACTGCAATTCTTAAGTAAAATATTTTTTTGTTTGTTTTTTTTTTTTTTTTTTTAATTATTTAAAATTCTATCGGACATTTTATTTAAAATAAAAATATTTGTTCACCAGAGTAGTGAATCACAGCCTGATTTTGTTTACATTTGTAATTTTTTTTTAAAAACTTTTTTTTGCTTTTCGACGAATGTTTAGTGAATTTATTTTGGTCACAAAATATTCTCGAAATTGCAAAGAAATTATCTTGAAATTGGTATTTTGTTAGAATATACATATATATATATTTTTTTTTACTGAATCTTTGGGCCCATCTATATAATAAGAGGATTCTTAAACAATTTTGTACGGACAATTTAATATTTAAAAAAAATTGAAACCAAAATATATGGTCTTCTATATAGGCACTGTACGACGCTATTTTCAATTTGCTCCGAAATTTTGGATCACATTTAACATCAATTGGTATAGTGAAAATTTAGAAAAACAACGTCTCACCTGTGGTGTGATTTGACTTGTTCAGATGTTTACAGTTGTTTCTCCACAGTTCATGCACAGTTATGTTTCTTCTTCGTAAACGAAACTAGGTATTTGATACCAGTTGACGGAAAATGTGATTGAATGCAAATTAAGGTAGGACCGACCAATGTAGTATCATCAGCATTCGAAATAATAATTTTAAAAAAAGACTAAACCAAAAAATACCAAAGACTTCTATAGAATATAATTATTACAAAGGGAACAATAAAAAAAAAATTAAATGAGATCAATATTTACGTTGGTTATTTCAAAAATTTTCGTACAACCATATCAAAACAAACAAATTAACAAATTTTAAAATCTTTGAGCTTTTTTTTTTTCGTTTTATAAAACTTTTTTTTTTCTTCATTTTTTAATATGTTTGTACAAAATGGGTTTCTTCTTCGTCAAACTCATTTTTTTTCTATTATAATAAAATATTATAATATTATAATAAAAAAAAAAGAACTATTTACAATTTTTATTACGTAACAAAATTTAATTAATTAATTAATAATTAAAAAAAAGAAACTGTTCATTATATTTTATTCTCACAGAGGTAATAATTCAAATTATGCCCAAAAAAAAAAACAAATGAAACAATTGAAAATGAATCATTTTACTCCAAAAAGAGAAAAAAAACTTGAAATTTGAACATAACAACGTCATTTTTTAATAAAAAAATATCACTGGGCAAACAGGAGCACATTATCATTATCTCACAAATATATTTCTCTCTTTATTCTTTGTACACACTGTAGTATATATATATATAATAGATATTTTAGTTGTTTTAAAGTCAGACATTTATTGTTGACAAATTATTTGCATAACCAATATCTAATAGCATGTCGGAGACATCCGGTGTACATGAGAATGAAAAATGTGAACCAGAACTTGATGAGGCAGTTTCAAAATTATCAATATCTGTGAAGGCATCCATATCTAGATTGTAATCGGGTACAAATAGATCATCCAAATTTGTTAGATCGGCGAATGATGGTAAACCTACAACGTCATTACTTGGTAGTGGCGCAGCCGGTAAACGGATATCATTTAAACTTGGTGGTCGACTTGTTGTTGTCTCCTCTATTGATTCGGTTTTTAGACTACTTAAATGTTGATCGAAATCTTGTATGGTGGTGTGCATGTTGGGTACTCGATTCAATTCTGTTAATGAATCCATCATCATTATGGATGTATCATCATAAAAACTGGCACTTTCTGGAGATGCGGGTGTATCACACGATGGACTTGATGGAACTTTTGCTGTAACTGTTGGCATTGGATACGACGATCCAAGACTGGATGTTGTCGTTTTGATATTCTCACTTTTAATACTCATCAGTACTTTGCCACGCGTTAAATTCAATTCAGATAATCTACGTACAGTTCCATTCTGTTGATTGTTATTATTTGAATCGTTACGAATTACTATATTTAATTTGGATTTTTTCTGTTTTTTAATAACGGTTGGTGTGACTTTTGGTACTGGTTTTGTTGTCTTTTTTCTTGGACGATATTTATAATCAGGATATTCTTGCATATGCAATTGTCGTAAACGTTCTGCTTCATCGATAAATGGTTGACGTTCGCCTTCCTTCAATGTCTTCCAACGACGACCTAAACGTTTACTGATCTCTGCATTATGCATATCTGGATGTTGTTCGCATATCTTCCTACGTTCAATCTGTGACCATACCATAAACGCATTCATTGGACGTTTTATATGGTTTGGATTGTTCTTTTTTGTCTGTAACAATTAGAAAACAAAAAATTCCGTTAAATTTATGTATTATATTCAAATACAATATGGTTCAGAAAAATTGCACACACCATTCATACTCAACGATCATTTTTTTTCAATAAAATAACAAGAATTGATATTAACCAGTAAAATCATCAAAATAAATCAATTCACAGGAATAATTTGGATACATATAATAGCCCGAACTAAATATGAAATACGAATCATATCAGGGATGGCATTTTGTAATAAAACAAGATATGTAACGACAAAGCTAATTGTAAGATATCATACATATATGAGTTCTTTATAATTGCGTATACTGTTTATGTCACCTCTACACAAACACATATATACTATATGTACACTCCCGTTCATAAAAATTGAACAAGTTGAAATATTCAAAGTGTTGCTATGAAATATTATACATATATTTACTAATATATACGCTTAGAATGTGACTTACTGGTTCAATTTTTATGAACGGGAGTGTATGTCTATTCATATGTATTTTGCTGCAATCTCATTACAGATGTTTGAGTTGGAATTGTAGCTAAACTATTAAGTTAATTAATAAAGTTTTAAAAACATTATTTTGGACTTTTCTTCTATTTTGGAACTCGAAGCCACCCACCCTACAGCTTTAGAACACAATCAAGAAAATTAAGCTCTCAGCATCTCTTTTCGTTTTTTTAAGAATCGTAATAAAAATTATTTTGCTTGTAAGCAAAAATCGTCGGAAAATGATTTTATGATTGAACACCATGAATATCAAGATTAACCTTGAGCACTACCAAAAAAGTAAAAAATGAATTTTTAATATTGATAAATTCGAAGGACATTTGAATGACGTCATTATTACATCGACAAACAAAAAATTAATTCAACTAATTTAAATATTACTTTGATTGGTGTGGTAAGTAATTGGAAACAACGATTGTAATTATTAATTATTGAAATATTAAAATAACAAAAAAACAGAGTAACCCTGATATGATGGTGATGATTTAAGATTAAAATCATGTCCGCTTCTAGTGTTCAAATAAGTTGAGTTGGTTGGTGAGTTGAGTGTTAATGAACTGACAGACTACACTTAAGAAATATTCATTATACTTAGAAATAAAAAACATATTAATGATGACAGAATTTTTGTTATCTATTTTATTAAATCTATTACGGAAATGGTTGTTGGTATTCAATTGTATGTATTTATTTGTTTCTTGTCCTTCAATATACCTTGAATAAATATATCATACAATTTATATATTTACTTTCTCTCTTTTTTTTATGTTTCAAGTTACCATTTAATATTTCCTTTTGACATCTATATACAGAAAACAATAACACGTTATGTCTGCGCAGTATGCATACTTGGAAACTGAGAGGTTATGGGTTCGAATCCTGACATCGGCAGTTTGTTAATTATTAAGAAAAAAAAAGGGGCGGTTAATTGACTAAACTGTCGGCGTATGGACAAGAACGAAGTAACCGGCCATGCTTGAGAAGGTTTTCTGCAGTTTTCTTCACGAACTTCAGATGAATATCGGCATAGTTCCTCTATCATAGTCGGCTGCAGCCGCATATCCTACCAATTCCTAGTCTATACATAAACATTCCTGCCACTCCACTCACACTCTCACAACCTTAGGTATCACAATGGACCTTATGGTCGAAGTGAATCTTGTAATAATAGAGGTCTCAAGATTAACCTAGAATTTGTTCGATCATGAAATTATCATATCCGGTATATAATTTACACCAGGGTATGTTAAGTTTAGTCCTGACTTTGTAACGGTTGAAAATACTGATCGCACAAAAAAAACTTTAGTATATCGGTGTTCAAAAATTGACCTAATTAGTCCATTTCCGCAAATGTGTCCGTTAACACGAAAAGAGATCGCAAACTGAAAATTGTATGTGTGGTCTGGAGCTTAAATGTAAGGTCAAGTTCTTGAATGAGCTAAATCGAACTATGTTTGGGCCAAATGGGCAAAACCGCCTATCTTTAAAACTCTAAATAATAGAACAAAAATTTTAAGACATAAAATGTTCCTTTTTTAAAAATAACCAACTTTTTGTTAAAACTGTTTTTCATTAATTCAGTATATACCAGGTATTTAAGCAATTAAGTCAGTTAGTTGTTATTTTCGCTTGTTTTTCAATAGATATCAGTTTATTGGGAACTGGCATGAAGGCATACCTTGATTGATATGGCTGACAGGCTACAAATTTAAAATAAATACGTTTTGTTCAGTGACAGTTAATTTAAGTATTTAATGCTTTCTTTTAGTGAAAATTTTAACTGAACGGGTTCAAATGTTGCTCCAAAAGAAAAAGCTTTTGTTTGCTTTGAGTATTATACAATGCAACCTTATCGTGGATACATTTTTTAACCACCAGCCCTCGTGATCAAAGTAATTAGAAGCAAAGGGATCCCTGATCGCTTTTTTACCAATCCCTGAAGATAAGGAATTTGTATATAGACTAGGAATAGATCATAGCCGGTTACTTTCGTACTTGTCGATACGCTGACATTTTAGTCGATTATCCGCCCAGCTTTTTTTTTTTTTAAATTAATTTAATTGACAAACTGTAATATCTAATATTTTTGTACGGTATGATACATGACGTGACGATTATTTATAATTTTTTATAAATATACTATTTCATCACCAAGTCATGACAAAACTTCACAGACATATAATTAAAACATTAACAATTTCTTGAATTAATCGGTATATCGACCTTTATGAAAAAGAGGTTTGTACGACGCGATATTCTTGTATGCAGGCAGCAGTTAACCGAGTCGACTCAGTCCAGTCCTGTGGTGTTACTTTATTAAAAGCTATACATCATTATTTAGATAAAAATCGTCGCAAGCATCTAATTAACGATCATTATTACACATTTTTCTTCTACTAATTTGCTATAAATCATATTTTAAAAAAAAAAAAAAAACAATGTATATTTTCATGAATATCCGATGTTCATTATCCTCAGTTCGAACATATTCAAAAGAGTAGAAGTCGTAGGAATGTGTCGATAGGTCTCTTATTTTAAAGGAGTGCATAAGATATTTTTCAATATAGTAAAGTTATTCCTTATTAGACTTCAGGAAAATGAATCTAGAAGGCCAAAAAGTGGGAGAAAAAGAAAATTTTAGATTATGTTAAAATATTCCAAAAAGCTCTTATCTTAAGGAGCGTTTTTAACACAATAAAGCTTTAAAATAAGCGGGATATAATTTGGTAGAAAGTACACAGACAGATTAGAGATTACGAAACGGGCAGTACATTGTTTTCAACGGGTTTTCCGTCTCGTGTAAATAATTTGTTTGTTGTGCCTTGTTTATTTCACATATAAAAAAAACATTGATATTAATTTTATGAAAAAATAAAAATAATATCTTGATTTAAAACGATACTTAATTATGCAAAGCATAGTAATATGTGCGCGTACGAAATTACTTCGTAGCATAAATAATGCATAAATTACTTCGTAGCTGCTAGCTGGTGTTGAGCATGCAAAAACCGAGGAGCCAAATTGATATATTATAAAACTACCTAAAATTGAAACTTTTAGAGTAAAATTCTTTTGGACGACTTTTTTTAATTTGAATATTTTTATGGTTATTAGCAAAATTTATTAAAATCGAAATTTTGAACTGCGTAAAGAATTAACAAAGAACAATTTCCAAATTTACCATATTTCAAATATACAAAAAATTACTCGTGGAAACTTTCGATTGTAGTAGCAAAGGTGCCAAATTTGAAGGCGATTTAATTGATTTTTCTAATTTCTCTATTTTGTTAAATGGAAACACAGTAAGCACGAAAAAAATAATACAATATTTAATTAATCATAATATATGTAAACGTTTTTTTTTTTTTTTTAATTTTTTTTTAAATATTTCCAAGAAGTAACGACAAAGAATATAACCAACAAAACAAAATATGTATGATATTGTTATTATTACGGGATTTCCGTTTAATTTGTGCTTAATATAAAACGATAAAATTAAGTTAAATAAGTGAAAATACCAGCTGAGTCAATTGCTTAAATACCTGGTATATATTGAATTTATGAAAAAAAGTTTGTTACAAAAGTTGTTTACTTTTAAAAGAGGAACATTTTTTGTCTTTAAATTTTTGTTCTATCTCTTACGGTTTACAAGATAGGCAGCTTTGCCCAAACATGGTCCGATTTGCTCTAGAACACACATACGAAATTTCAGTTCGCTATCGCTATTTGTTGAAATGGACTAATTAGGTCATTTTATGAACACCTATAGCAAAATTGTTTTTCTGCTATCAATATTTTCAACCATTACA
Organism: Nineta flava; assembly: GCA_963920215.1. Lineage (NCBI taxonomy): Eukaryota > Metazoa > Arthropoda > Insecta > Neuroptera > Chrysopidae > Nineta > Nineta flava. Next base: position 8,328,198 of record OY986042.1, read on the forward strand.
AAAACGGGGAGAAAACTTAATATACCAGGTATAAAAATTTGGTTATGTCAATTATTCTCAATAAAGTTCTTCCATACATATTAGAAAAAGCAACGCCGCCGGCGCGCTGTTTATGTGTTTAAATAACTCGAGAACAACTTAAGTAACATTTATATGCTTTTTTTCTTGAAAGATATGTTCTGTGGCCAGGTTCTGTGATCAGAACGATTTAGTGTACCAACACCTAGAGATTGAGGACATGGCACACTGTGCCAAGCACAGAGACGGATAACTAGTTAAAGCGGAGCCGCAAGCACAGCTAGTTGTCGATCTGAGGTTCTAATCACCAACCTACGGAACTTTTAATATGATTTTTTTTAAAAACATTAAAACATTCACCTTATGTAAAAAGTATTTTTTCATCGATCGTATAGCTGATTACACTACTTTTGCTATATAATAAATATGATTCATAGTATATATATGTATACGTATAATATATTGTTTTTAAACGAATAACCTAAGAAAGTCATTGAAAAATGTTAAACAATTATTATTTAAAAATTTTTTATTCCCATAAAATATAATTAAATAACAATATTATTGAATTCATAATAATATATGCAAGTAGACTATTATATTGAGTGTTGTTTATGTATTTTCATATATTATCAAGTCAATCGAATATACACAACACAACCGGGGTGAGTGTTTATGAAAAGATGCCCGACACATATATAGTACACTAAAATTAAAGAGTCCATCGTTGTCAACAAACACATTTACTAAACATATGTCAAAACAGATCAGTTTCGTTTTTGATTCATGTTATTTTGTTATAAATATGAGTATAACGAATGGAAACAATAAAAATAAAAACAAGAATAAATATAACAATAAAAACTAAAAACAAAATTTATAAAACAATATCAAACAGACCAACAATTCGCATACGAATGGACAGAGACTTGTCTTAATTCAAGATTTAAAGGTCCAAATTGTCAAACAAACGAATCATATTAGACCATATGTGCTATGATCTTTATTAGCTTCAGTGAATTAACCAATTATAATGTTCTATTTACATTTATAGCAATTGTCAAAGAATGTGTAATGTTTTACGATTTTGTTGTGGTGCACATTTGTGTCAAATAGATTCTCGATTTGCGAAAAAACCTTTTGAATAAAAGTTATTCGTTTTAAAAATACCAAAAAATTTTGTTCTCAGCGTTTTGTTTTAAAAACCGACCGAATTCGACATAATTCGATGCTAAAACAGATTGTACAATTTTATTGGAAGCATAAATTGACGTTGCAAGAAATTTAAGTGAAAATATATTGAGGAGAAGAAAGCTATTTGTTTAAAACTATTTGAAATAGTGTAACAAAAATTAGCATTAACAATTCAGAATTTACTACAGCCAATCAGTATCATACACTTTTTATGATGTATGTGTGGATGCCCAGTAATTCCTATCTAAAATCATTTAAATTCGAAAATTTAAATGATTCTCTAATTATAATATCCACCATCGAAAACATTCATGCATTTTCAACTTGCTAAAACTGTAATTAAGTGAATATATTCATTAAATTTATCGGACTTCTTTTTACAAACACCGTGTATACAAAACAATTACAATGAATAATGCATCTTTCATTATATGGTACCCCAATTTCACTTTTCAATGAACGAAAAAACAAAATTATATTTTACAAAAATGTTAGGTGTTACATAATAATGAAATTATTACATTTTAAATGATTTTTAATCATCAGAATGATTTAAAGTAAAATAAATAGCAGCGTTTGCAATTACGACATTGTTTTATAAAATATGATGTTGGGTTTTTTTTTTGAAACAAATGCAAAATTATTCTGATTGTGAGATATAATTCGTTTTTACTCTGAACTATCACTGAATATTTTATAGGGAGTAGTCGTTTTGGGCATTTATCTAAAGTGCTCACTTTTTTAAGTGCAATTTATTGTCATTTGTTTTGGCTTATAAACGCTTATTCTACTTTTGAAAAAGTCGTTTGTTCTGTAATTATAAGTCAAGTGTTAGCATCAATTTAACATCAATATTCAATATGGCAGTATGAAAACATTGAAGCTGTTTTCAACCAATCGAATGTTGTTTGAGTGACTGCAACTATTATGAATATTTCTTCTGAATCAGGTTATGACGCAACTGAACTGATTTTTTGTTTAAAGGAAAATATTAACGAAATAATTTTTGACACAACGGTTTTAGATAACCGTTATGCGTTTGGCCGTACAAAATTTGTATTCAACAAAAACTCAATACTAAAAGTAAAATATACGGTACTTTTATGTAAGAAAAAACATTTTTTTTATTTCAAATTATCTAAAATTTAGAGTTTTTTTTTTTTTTAATTTTATTTTCAAGGTTGCGTTATATTATTTTGTATCATAATATAGATTTAGTCTCTATGGTGTATCTGAAGAATATTAAAACGAATTAAAAATACATTTATAACTGCCTTATTTTATTGTAAGCATAACACAAAAACTAAAAAAAGAAAATAAAAACTACTTTACTCTCAAGCAATTATACCATAAACAAATGTTTCGGAAAGAAAAAAAAAACTTGGTGTAAACAATCACCAAACCTCCATACACAATCTACATTTGATTATTGGTAAATGGTAATTACTCTATCTAAAACTCTCCGTCAATTGTTCAGCAGTTAAACAGAATGGTTGGTCGGAAGATCCATCATACAGTGGCGCATTTATAATTCACCGCGGTTTCTTGAAATTGTAAAAACTCATGAGCCGAAAAATTGAACAGAGCGATGGTTCAATTATAACCGTAGGCGTATGAAGACCTTTACATACCATGTTATTGTAGTATATGGAGGTAAAAACTATTATAAGTGTATTTAAATACGTACAATATAATCTTATGAGCTTTAGACATAATTTAGTTATGTCATGAGTCATAAAATAAACCGTATAATTAAATACATCACATCATATACATCCATTATTACTATAGAACATATATTTGAATAATTAACCATTGGGAAAAAATATCATAAACCTTCGAGATCTGTTTTGATTAAATATGCAACATTCTGTAAGTGAGATTTATATTTGACTTAATAAAACTGACAGACTGACACACGGCCCAAACCGGTGGGTCTAGCAGCATGAAATTTTGTACAGGAGTTCCTTATATAACATAGGTGTGCATTAAGGAAGGACTTTTGAAAATTCATTCCCTAAGGGGGTTAAACAAGGGATGAAAGTTTGCATGGAACGAATCGATTAAAAAATAATCGATCAATAATTTTGATAGTATAGACCAATGGACGGAGTTGTATGTCATTTTTCAAAAACAAATTCAAATCGTAATAAATCTTATATAATATTTTTAGATGAATACATCCTCTTTTCCCAAAACGGCGGCTATATTAAAAGTTGGTGACTTAAAACAACCCGAGTTATAATTACGAGTCTATTGTCGAAACGAATGGGTGTCGGGCGGATTAGTCAGTGACGTGTGCAATTAAACATATGGAAGTCAGAGTAATGATGCTAAAAAAACTACGTTGAAAACAAAACAAAATAAAATCTTTCACAAAAACATGAATTAAACGTAATTTAGATTTTCAGATAAAGAAGTATATTATTTTAAACACACAGCACCACAGTTTTAATACGATAGAACTGAAATAGTTAATGTTTAGGCATCTTAGGAACGAAAAAAAAAAACACAACCATTTGAGATGGTAAAATATGATAAACAACACAATTTTTTTGTAGAGTGGCAGCAGTTAGTTCTATCTACTATATACAGACCGTTTTCAAAAGCATTTCTAATACAGAATCAATGTTAAATAAATAAATAAAATATTTACTATAAAACCATGCATACATACATACATACTGAAACTGAATATCTGGACTGGAATATTGATTGGGTGACCATATTATAGGACCATTCTTCACTGACGGATCTTTAGATTCTCAAAAATATAGAGTTTCATACGAAATAATATATTGCCAACTGTTAGAGATCTTCTTAATTTAGATCTGGAATCTGTATGGATCCAACAAGATGGTTGCCCTGCACACAATGCCATGATAGTAAGGCTGTTCCTGGAACTAACTTTCCAGGAACCTCTTATGAATGGTTTTGGAACCTTCAAGTGGCCAGCCAGATCTATCTTCTAACGACTTTTTTTGTGGCGTTTTCTCAAAACACAGATCTATTCGCAGAATAGGTCTGAAAATTTGCTACAATTGAGGCAAAGAATTGTTGACAATTGTGCGAATATTTCTCCTCAAGTGCTAGAAAATACCCGGGTAGATTTCTACAATCGACTCGGGTATTCTTTAGCAAATAATGGAGGAATATTCGAACCGTTGGTTTAACTTTTTTTTTGTCGGAATTCTATTTTTTTTTCTTTTTGGGATTTTATTTTTCTTTTAATTTGTGTGGATTGTTGTTTTATGTTATACCGTTAATAGAATACTATCGTTTATTTTCAAACATTTTACATACAAATAATAAGGGATATTCAAAAAAGAATTTCAATTGTTAGAACAATGAACATATTTAACCCACTCTCATTAGATGTTAATGCAGTACAAAACAGTCCAGCAAGCATACACAACAGACACACTAGACAAAAGAGTACCCCCACTATTTTTATTTCTTTATTAAGCATATTGTGTATAGTTATTATAGTAAATAATATTTAATATTGATTCTCTATTAGCAATGCTTTCCAACACATACGGTACACTCTTGAGTCTCGAGTAGTAGTTGTAGTAACTAGTAATGTGTGGTTGCTTTGCCTTCACACCGTTAACAATTTAACGAGCATTAAATCAAATAAATACACACATTCGTAATAATAATAATAATAATATATATGTGAATACAGTAGTTAATTTTTATTATTATAATCTTTCTACTGTGTTTAGAGTTGGTGAACTGGGCCAAGGTACCACCAACCAACAAACTTCGTTTTCCCCCCATTTATTTTTTTGTGTTAAAACATTTTTTTTTTAGTAATTATTATAATTTTTTCTGTTTTTTTTTTTTTTTAACCAAAATTTTTAATATGTTTTGAATGTGGTGGAGTGGGTGGTTATTGTTAGAAATCCAACTTGCAGAGTTACAACTTTAAATAAGCTTTATTATATAGATCAAGCAAATGTTTAACAGAAAGGCATTCGAATACTTCACACATTTTTAAGCCAGCAGTACTACAAGGATGTATTGCCTTGCCGTGTAGATAGATAGATTGTAGAGGCTACCCTGGATTGGCTATACTTCGACCATAAGGTCCATTGTGATGCCTAAGCATGTTAGGATGTGAGTGGAGTGGAAGGAATTTTTGTGTATAGACTAGGAATTGGTTGTATATGCGGCTGCAACCGACTATAATAGGAGCTATGCCGATATTCATCTGGAGTTCGTGAAGAAAACTGCAGAAAACCTTCTCAACCACAGCCGGTTACTTCCTTCTTGTCCATGCCTCGCCGTGTCACTCCGTATGTACAGTCTCTTGTTCTGCCGGCAATACAGTTCTCGTTCAGTCAATGGATGAGATAGTTCTTGATTGGTTACAATCCACGTTCTGTCGCGAGCGTAGACGAGAGTATGCTGAGAGTAGCTTGATTCGTTTCACTCGTGAACAAAAAACCGACTCGAAATGGAGCGCTTTTGATGTGAGGCGAGTCCAATCTTTGCTGCGAGTAAAATATCCCGCTGGTATCGATGCAAGACGAGTCGACACGAGACAGACCGAACACTACGAGTACAATCTCACACTCATTACGTTTCGCCGTGCCTCACCGAGAGTGTACTGCGGGCATTAGATTTTTTCTTTATGAACAAATCGCTCAAAACATAAAAAATTGTCTCAAAACTTTGAAGAGTAACTCAAAATGTATTACGAAGAAAAAGGGTTGATTAAACATTTTAGAGCATAAAATTTACTACAAGAAACATTCTGGACACTATTGGATTTGTTATAACTAGTTTAAGAGTCCGAAAAAATCCATAAATCGTAAAATGTAGGATGTTAAAAGTTAGTAACAATTGAAGGTATTTGTTAACCAATTCATTCTATTTAAGTCCGTACCAAAAGTCTTAACCGTTTTCTCGACTAGCAACAAATGTTATATTCCGTCTTGTCTCAAAATTATCGTTTCTCGCGGCACTTTTAATTGAACGAATAAATACATGTTTAATTAAATGAAATCAAATTTACTCATATAATTCGAATTATTCGATAGACTGTGTACCATGTCGCCTCTATAACCAATATAATTATTGATCAGCTTGTGTATATATATATATACATATAATATGTAATATTTGTATATACATATATATGTATACATTCACAATGTAAACACATATTGTTAACGAGTGCAGTAGACTGCATACATTATAATATATGAAGAACATATGAACTTATGAAAGCATAGATAATGGACTTGATTATATAAACTTGTTTAGTAACACAATCAGCTGATCACATGTATGAGATGAGTGAGTCTGAGTCTATGTTGTTGTTGTCCTATAGGCTGCTAACTAAACTAACTGGTTAGTTAGACTAACTAACTAGCTAGCTAACTAACTAACGTGACATCCCAACTAAACGTCTGTGTATCTTCTTGTTCTACAGTAGACATGCTGTTTTTTTAGATTATCATTATTAACATCATTAACCTTATAAATTACTTATTTACATAGTTACTAATTAAATATAATTTTTTAAATTTACTATATATGTTTTAAAACAGTGTAGATCATGTATAGATACAAAGAGGTTCGAAAATATTCAAGGTGGAATTACTAAATAATTTATAAGAACGGATTTTTACTCGTAGTAATAATTTCTCTTTTAATCTCTCTCTCTCTCTCTCTATATATATATATATATATATATATATATATATATATATATATATGAAGATCCTAGGTAGATTTTCATTATAACATCGGAAAAACTATCAGTTCAAAATTCCAAACCATGCCAAATTTATAGCCACTTTTTAAGTATTAGCTCTGTGGAAAAATGTTATACAGAAAATTAGTACGAAATTTAATAATAAATAAAAAAGATTATGATAATTTCATCAGTAGATCGATTTTTAAGGTAGTTTTTCAGAAGAAAAATGATTTACGATTGTAAAAAAGCTGTAATTGAAAAACGGCAAGTTAAATTAAAAAAAAAAAAGGGATCTAAAATGGGATAAAATGCGTTTTTCAAGATGACGAATAACGCCGATAAGATAGAACCGCAGACTTTTCAAGTTATGCTCTCCTTACTTGTCAATGAAACGCATGCAACACTATCAATATATGTGCATTTTGATTTGTGGTCTGGACTAATATACACGCAATTGTATTCTATGAAATGCGAGGTGGAAATTGACGAGATGGATAACATATATAAAATTTGGTACTATGAATAAACCACCTATCAACAACAGTTTAAAATATATCCGAAAACTATTATTAAACTCCCAATTGTTTGTTTTTTAGATGATTACCTTCAATAATTTGTTAACTTCCTGTATTGGGTATTACATTGGCTATTGAAAATAAGATAATTTTACTTTTAATTTAAAGCAATCTTTTTATATAAACGATGAAAACTAGTTTTATATTATGTTTGTTAGTTATAATTACACTCCATCCATGTCTGTGTGTCCACTGATACTGTGATTCGATGTGTAATATCGTCCGTCGTCGCTGTCTCTTGTTTGTTGTGTATATAATTAAGTATTTAAGATGTTCAAAGATACACATTTTATTGAATTTAAATGAATACGGATATGTTGTTGTTATTAAATATATAAATGATTAGAATCTTTAAAACAGAATAAATATTATATATCGAGATTATTATTATTTGTGTATATCTTTACAAATGTTTTTTTTTTTTTTGTACCCGTTGAACTTATCACAAATGTTTATCAATCGGCTAATGATCTGATTTAATAAATAATATTATTCGTTTTTTTATTTACATGTCTCTCAATCGCATAGCAGGTGTCGAAAATGGTATTTGAAAATCTTTGAAGATAGTAATTTTTATCCTTTTTGGATTAAAGTTAATTAATTAATTCGGATATTCAATTATTTCAATGATCGATTGAATTTGTCAATAATGTTTTGTGTTCAAACAAGTGCGTCCATTGGTAATTTCTATTTTTAGTGATAAACATTTGAATTTCTTTCTTAATATTAGAAAAAGGGAAAAATTTGTTTGAAGTTAAGTTTTAATTATGTAAACTACAATAGATCAAATAAAATATAGTTGAAGTACAGTGTTACTTTTTGCTGCACTAACACTGTACCTCAACTATATTTTATTTGATCTATGGTAGTTTACATAATGGAATTTTTTTTTAAGATGAGCACTTAAACACTATTTATAAGATAACTAATACCGACCGCTTGATTTTGTTATTTTTGTAGAAAGATATTTGTTATATCTTCAATTACTTATTCTCAGTTTTTTAAAAGAATCGTAAGAAAATTACTATTGATATTTAATAAAACGTGTGTGACAACATTAATCGGGCTAAGTTTTATATGATAAACATACAAATTTTAACTGTCAATATTTACAAATTTAGTACCATTAAGGACCATTAAAAAAAATTCTACGTGTGAAAGATGCTTTTAACTACATACATTCAAAATTACAGAAGAATCGTAAGAAAACTGATTTTCTTGGGTACGTCCTTAAAATCGTTTTATATTTTGTATATCGTAGAGATCTCCTCTGGACTGTTGCCGCAAGCCCATTAATTGCGGTCTTACTTAATAATAAACCAAAATATAATGTGAAATTATAGAACTTATTAAAACTAGCACATCTTTCACAATTTTAAATAAACAATACATTTGCAATCAAAACAAAAATTATATGTGAATAATATTAATGTCATCTCATCAGTAAACATTTTTTTTTTTTTTTAATTTATTTTTAATTATAAAACCATCATATTTATTTAGCAGTCGCAAATTTTCGCGATCTTGCAATCATCAATGACCTTGAACAAACTTACCTATATCTATTATATTCTGTTATTTACTCATTAATTTCAACAACAAAAATTTTATGAAATATTTAAACCAAACACACACATAAACCAAAGAAAGGTAGTAGGTAATAATTTACTCAAAAATTTTAACAAATTAACCGCAGAAAGAATTTGTTAATGTAAGTTAATCTGGTGATTGACCTTAATTTTTATTTTTTTCTTCAAATTTTTACTAAAAAAAAAAATCTTTTTATGATTTATTAACAATATAATTATGATAAAAATTAATTAAGGTTTTCCATTTTTGGGATTCTTAATAATTATAATTAAGGTGAACAAATCATAAATGCTTCGACTATTGAAGAAATATATATATATATATATATATATATATATATATATATATATATATATATATATATACAGTTTTGGACATCGTAATTAATATATTTAACTGCAACACATACATTCTTGAATAAGCGATTTGCATTGAGAATTTAATCAGAAATGATTTTTGATGTGAAAACATGAGACTATAAAAAAAATTTTTCTTATAGGGTGTAAAATAAAATTTCAGATTATACAATGTCACGCGTTTTTTGTAACGATCGGCTATGTGACTATCGACAATCATCGGCATTGTTAAGATATGAGGAGATTTCAATTCGTGTTTGTCAACCAATCACATTTCTCAGAATAAATACGATATTAACATTTATGTTTTCATGCTCGAGGCCCAGACTCAACTTTTTGACTTATTATAATGTGTAATTTTTAGTTGGGTGTTTTTTTAAATTAGTTAATAGTTTTAAATTAGAAAAAATTCATTTATAGTTAATTTTTAAAAAACCCGGTATGTACTGCGATCAGTGCGGATACTGTTTATTTTATATCCAGATACATATATACGGGTAATCATGTGTACTTTATATGTATGTAATATAGACCACAAAAATTGGTTTCCGAAAAAAGGCTTCGGATAAATGTCGTTCGTTCGAAATATAGAAGCAACTTTTATTCGAAAATTCTTTTCGAAAACTAAATGAATAAGGCACAAAGTGGGGGGGGGGGGGGCTTATTCTTTCGTTAAGTGGCCAAGTAATTCCAGATAGTATACTATTGTCACTTCACTGAATCGTATAAACTGGTGTTAAACTATATGATCGGAGATTTAAATTTGATAAACTTTAACTATTAATGAAGTAATGGCCGTTTCCTTGAAGTTTTTTTGTGTGGGTATCGTGTATAAATAATTACAATTTGATAATTAAAATTAAATTTCTAATTGAATCTCTATAGTTAAATTAAATTGAATCTGAACGGAATAAAATAAAATCCATCATTCCATCAATTAATAACACAACATTGTTAATGATTAGAAAATTAATTTACGTAAATAAATCAAATTATAGAGATGAGAACACACAATTCAATAAAAAAAAACACACAAATCAAAATTTCAGTAAGTATGTGATTTGTATTTTGATTTTTTAAATTAAAAAAAAAAAATGAACAAATTCAAATTTTTTACAGTTAGTTTTTTTTTTTGTATATATAAGTACTAATCATCTTCTATGTCATATATTAATTAAATTTCAAAATCTCACCTGAAATCAAATTATTAATCACAAATCTCATGTTTTATTTAAATTGATTTTTGTTTAATCAACTATATATACTACTATACCTATGTATGTGTAGATCAAACATTATAACGTGTACAAAAAAACTGTGAATGAGATATTTCATGATGATGATGATATTGATATATTTGGCAACAAAACATCACTATAATAGGGAATATGCATGAAAATTTGTTTTCACTTGAATTGAAGCATGTTTACTTGACAAATATCAAGGTAAAATTACTTTTTAAATAACTTTAAAAATAAGCGAGATATGAATGATTGAAATTCCCGATTAGACAAGGAGGGTGATAGCCCTCTTGATATGTTATGTGACGTCATATTACACTTTCACCATTTAAATACACGTAAAACTCCGTTTTTAGTATGTTTGCAAGAAAGAGACAGATATTAATCTTTAAAAGCTTATAGCTTCCTTGATATTTGTCGGATTTTAATTTCGTTTTTAAATATTATTACAGTATTAACAGTATTTTCATATTCTGAAAATAAATGTGAAAAAAAATTTTCATGAATATTCCCTATTGCATCATCAATATTATACGTGATTGTGTAAAGAATAGATAGATATAATCTAATGAAATTTCGGATAAGTGGATAAGCATATAACCGCTAAAATACGCACAGCAATTTATACATTGATTAAGAGATCTACAATTCGATAAAAATGGTTTTACCATTAATCGATTCTATTGTAACGCAAGTCACTCTCTATATAAGTACATTTATCTACAGAAATGATCGTTCCACAAGGGTGGATCTAGAAAAATCAGCGCGGCGTCTATATTGAAATGTAACAGCACTTTTAAGCAAATACTTTAGCAAAGAATGGAGTCGGAATGCCCTTCATAGGTCCAGTGTTCGTTCTGGAAGTTTAGCGCTGACCCTTTTTTTGCTTTACCTCGATGGAAAAAACATCTGTGAGCGTGATATATAGCATGAAACTTAACCATTAAGGCGCTCGGGCAGTATACACAGCGCCAAGACGAACACTAAGAAACGCGTCCAAATACTTTTGCTCTGTCGAGCGACATAAATAAACTTTTGCTACACAAAAGATGTTTCACGTTATAATATCTGAACTGTATAAATCCCCCATATATTGATAAGTAATTACAAAAAATTGTTGTTTTTTTTTTTATTATTAATATTATTTATTTTTCAGTAATTATTATAAATTAATTTAAAAAAGTAATATCATTGTAAGGAGATTAAATAACAGTTTTTATTTAATTTTTTTTTTTTTTTTGCTTTTTTGATTTAGTAATAAAATATATTCGACACACCTATATATTTCTTTTTTAAATTAATAGAGAGAAAAAAAAAAGCCATCTAATTTGTTACAATAATGATATGACCTTCAAAGATAAATATTAAATTATATCAGCTGCTGGTGCTGTTACCAAAATCAAGAGAACCAGTCATTTTATTTTTTGTTTGGATAATATTTATAAAAAAAATATTATTTAAAAAAAAAACATAACTGAATTTTCCAACTGTGTCAATAATTATGTGTTTTTTTTTTTCGAAGGTGTACTATACACACATTTTGGTTGCTTACATATTCAATTTAAATATTTATTAATGTTTCTATTCGGCTTAGTCCAGTATTAAACGGTGCTGTGGTCATATTAGTTTCTAACTCATTCGATTATAATCAAATTTTTGCTATTACGTTGCTAATTGTTAAATACATCGCTTCGCCGTTGGATATAATTAAATAAGTCCGGATCCGACATTGTTGTCGGCCAGATATCAAATACCAGCCAATTCAACCGATGCTATACTATAAAGCTAGAAGTGAAGCTGACTGACATGTATACAAACGATAAGGCACTTCTAGATATGCTAGAAAGATGCGGTTTTTTGCATTCGATGCGAAATTGGTTAAAACTGACGGGAAATATAGGAAAACTTCAATTTTTTCATTGCAACCTCCCGGAAAATCGGAAAAACACCCCCAAAAAACTTTTTTTACAATTCATGCAATGTTATTTTCTGTGACGTGGAGCCAAGGCCGGAGGCCGCCTTGGGGGTCGCTTTGGAAGTCTCGCCTTGCGAGCAGAGCGAATATTATTTTATAGACTTGTAAAATGGGCCAGAGAAGTAGGGCTCTTTTATTGTTAATTAGTACCTAATTTATTAAGCATTTTTTCGAAAACCAAATTAATAAGGCTCAAATCAATTATAAAATGACCTCACTACAATTGTGGTGTATCATCGACCCCAAACTGACGTGTCTTTTCGTAATTTTGCAGAGGATTTGTGCTGAATCCATTTCGATTTGAAAAATTTGTTCTAAATAAAGTTTAATATCAAAATTTGTTCTATAACCAAATTGATTCGACACATATCAAATGAAAAAATTATGAAAAGCCACTTTTGGAGTTTCAGTTCTGTACCAGCCACAATTTCAGTTACATTGGATTCGATCTTTTAGCTAAGTAACCATACGAATAATAATTCGGTATACATTCGATTTTTGAAGTAAAATTTCTCGACGAAAAGGTTTCAATACAACAGTCGCCGTCTAATTCTGAACTATTTTATATTCCATATAAATATTTATTTATTAATGTTATATTTAAATAAACTTTGTAGTCATGTTTAATTTTTTGTTTAATATTACAAGCGAGGTGTCATTATGTCTAAAAATATGTATTTGTTTTTGATTAGTTTATTTTTGAGTTTTTAAAAATAATAAACGTTTTTTTTTTCTCTCGTCTTCATAATTTTTATATACCATGTGAAATAACACTTTTAAAATACAGTACAGACATCTTCATAAAACACACAAAAAACACATTGGAAATGATTAGATAAACGTTTAAATAGTATTTTTCTATTATAGAATCCCAAAAAATAGAAGAGCATCAAAATTCCTAACATTAATCGCAATAGATCAACACATCAGAAGATTGTTTCATTTTATATAAATCGCTTGAAACATAAAACAAATATCCTAAACAAATTTTTCGTAAGCAACACGAATTATATTATTCGTTTTTTTTTTTATTCTCTGAATAATATAGGCAACAACAATTACACGTAATTATGTTCACCTAATCAAATGTCAAATGCAATTCCTTCGTGTCACGCCTTTATTGTAACAGAAAATTTCAAACGTCATTTCAGATACATCGCTAAAGAAGTTTGTCTTCAAAAATCATCCTATTTTTTGCGAGTTATGGATATTTAAGACGCACCCTTTAATACGTTCTACTAAACCAAGTAATAGGACAACAGAAAAGATTTCTGCGAGGTATTTTTCGAAATTTTGATGGTGCTTATATATATTTCGAGTTATTTATGCAAGACTTGAGGAATTTGTTTAAAAAGAAATTCTCTCCAAGAGTTTTGTATTATCTCTAACATCATTCGGAATCATTTGACTTAATCTGTTAGGCATTTGTGGAAACCACCGACTATTTTCTGGAACTAAGAAATAATTGAGAGAAAAAACATAAAATATTAATACTGAATATAGGAGATAATTTAATATAAGACTCCAAACTTTAAGAAATGGAAGTATAAATTAGTATACATGACTTGATTTGAATTGTTTTAATAATATTAAGGTAGTTTGGTAGTCGCAATCCGATTCGATCAATTTAAATAACAAATTATGTGTGAACATTTTTAGGTTATAACATATTATGTGTGAAAAACAAAGATAGAAGCAAAACTAAAATATTTAAAAAAATAATTAAATCCAAACTATGAGGTGAACCGTTTCGCATTTTTTCTATTGTACGTTTGAAACATCGCTCTATTTATTGAAAAGTGTTTGTTTTGAGATCAAGTTTGCCGATTTTTCTCAAAGACATTCATAAGAGCCTATGTATTTTTGCATAATTTTAATAAATTATATCTCTTAAACAATGTGGTAAAAAAAATTTGATTTTTTTATCTATACGTGCATTTATATATTTTGAATAAATATAGAAAAATGTGGCATCAATTTTAAGTGATGTGGCTACCAAACTACCTTAAACAAAACGATATATTGTATTTTAAAATGTTTAAATCAAAAAAAAAAAGAAGATAACAGGACTTTCTCTCAAATGCATATCGTCTACATACATACATACATACATACACTTATCACTCTAAAAATATACATCAACTTGGAGTTGAGTTGTTTAATTATCATACATTAAAAACAAAATGTTTTTGTTTTAAGGTGATAATAATACTTCTTTTTAAAATATTATTATGATTCATTTATCACACCTAAGTAAAATGGTTGCTGAATGTTCTGGTCTTATGATAAACTTCAAGTGGATAGAGATTGTTTGAAAGTTCATTACTTATACAGCACATTTATGTACACCATCATTCACTGAACCGTCAGATAATTCAGATAAATCAAAACAATCTTAATTGTTTATTTTTGGAAAACTTATCAATAATTCTTTTCGAAAGAAAGGTCATTCGATTTTTATTAATATTACGAAACTTTACATAATAATAAATAGAAAGAAGGGTACCGCAAGTGGGTCCCTAGCACCTAGACCAAGGGGTCCTTTGTGCCCTCCTTGAGAATAACCTGTCACCCGAAGGCGAGAAGTCTCCGGGTAAGAGGCGCCATTCTAAGCAGATAAAGCTATAGGATTCGATCGATGCCGGATGCCACACATAAGGCCCACAACTTTTCCACCGGCATTGCTCCCAGGATTGATAAGTCCAAGGTTTCGGACCCAAACATTCTATATCTGACACCCTGCAGGTTTGACACTTTACATATAAATCTTGCCACTAAAATGTAAGTCGCTTAAAAAAGCGTGGAGCAACTAATCATAGTCATCTCAAAGAAATATTATCCACCAAATTTCTCCTCCAATCATTAGTTCAATCTAGATGATTCCAGATTATTGTATTATCATCAGAATTGCATACATTTACATGTTTTGTAAAAGAGGGAAAGATTTTCGTAAATAAGGCATCAAAAGTCGATCCACCATTTATTCGGTTTTCGACAAAATGCTTCAAATAAAAGCTTCCATATAAGCACATATGAAATGAGATGGTATTCAGTAAAAACTGATTTTTATACCCTAAAATAGGTGATGATGCATTGGAGAATAAAAATTTTCTTGAAACCAAATTTTATTTAAGAGTATCATCTTTTTTTTCCGCTGTAAATTCAAAGGAAACAAACAGCTGCAATTTATTTAAATAATATGTAGCAAAAATAAAGAATGGTTTCAAAAGTGGTGTACATTTTTTTTTCAAGTTGTTTTTGTTTTGAATTCGGATTGGATTGTTCGCATAAATGTTTCGAATAAAATGGATTCAATTATTTTTGTAACGAACATCTTTTATTCGAAACATTTTTTTCCGGAAAAAACTGAATGGATTCGATACGAAAAAAGTGATTGCAAACATATGAACGCCACTTATAACACCGATAGTATATAAAAGCGATAATTTGCAATCAATGCATTGTTGGTTGTTGGATGAAGACATATTTTATTATTATTTTAAGAAATAGAATTTCTTGTTAAATGTAATTAGATAATTTCCAGTGAAGTAAATCAGAAACGATAAACTCCAATGTTATTGTTAGAGTAAGTGTCTATGACACATGAATCTCTTTCTATATATTTATTCTATAAATAAAACCAATTATAATAATTATGAAATTTATTACCTCTGTGCACAGAGGTTATTTATTCGACTACGAAAATCAATGTTGTCATAGATTTTAGTTAAATGGTTTCACAATATCTAACCAGTCCAAGTGGTCAAGCGGTCTAAGGCGTTATGAGAAGGCGAGAAAAAAAAAGGGGTCGGTTAATTGACTGAACTGTCGGCGTATGGACAAGAACGATGTAACCGGCTATGCTTGAGAAGGTTTTCTTGTAGTTTCCTTCACGAACTCCCGATGAATATCGCCATAGTTCCTATCATAGTCGGCTGCAGCCGCATATCCTACCAATTCCTAGTCTATACACAAAAATTCCTTCCACTCCACTTACATCCTCACATCCTTAGGCATCACAATGGACCTTATGGTCGAAGTGAAGCCCGTCCAGGGCAGCCTCTACAATCTATCTGTGTGTCTCTGAACATGCTAAATCAACAACTGAAAAAGGTAAAATATTCCAAGTTCGTAATTGAAAACTTGTACACTTTTGATTATTTGCAAAATTTTCTTAAGATTTAGACTATAGATTTCTGTCATTTAGGGTGGTATAAAGTCTTAAATATGAACGATTCTTTAGAGAATTGTTGACGATCGTTTCAACTTACGTACAGCTATCTTATAAATAATGCAAAAGTCGAGCTATCATTTAAAAATTTGTATAATTGATTTGTGCCTTATTTATTCGGTTTTCGAAAAAATGCTTCGGATAAAATTTGTTCATTATAACTATACTAACAACTTTTATTCGAAACGTTTTTCCGAAATCCGAATAAATAAGACGCATAAATTGATTATAAAATTTTTCTCGACTTTTGACGTTGTTTCTATAAGTTGAAACGATCGTCAACAATTATATAAATCGAGATATATTATGATTAAAAAATTTACCATTTTTCGATTACATTTGTACGTCAGAAAATGGGTAGCTCAGTTGTGAGAGTCCCAAATTATTTTTGAAACTAATTTTTTTTTTTTAGTAAAAATTAATTTTTAGTTTTAGTTTTTATTTTGGTCTGTACATAGATGTTATGTGCGGTTTACATCAGATTTTATTTAATACACATTATACAATAAGAGCAAGCAAGTAAGCAGCAAATGAACGAGGTGGGTTTTATAATAATAACGACATTAATAATATATAAATAATAAATAACAATGCCAATCATTATAATATATAATACAGCCAGCTAGCTAGCGAGCCAGCCAACTAGAGCCACGTGAAATTAACATGTGCATTACTTCTTATTCACATCACATTGTATAATAATTACATTTCTATTAATTGTAAAACAATTGAAATGAAAACTGGATGTCACCGGGTTCATCTTCATCGGAAAAATGACTTTCAAAACATTGAAATACTATTCGGGTTCCATATCAGTAATTTTGATAGTGTTCAATAAATAAATAAACGGTCCATCGCGAAACCAATTTTGATAGATCGCTCGCGATGTCTTGACAAATATTAATTGAAGAATTTGAAGTATGATTTCAGGATTTTGAAAAAATAAAGACATTATGGCATTATACATTTCTTTTAAAACAGATTTAAGTGTGAAACATATTAGCCAAAACATATTTCATATGGAACAAAAGACATTAAACATGATCATAATTTCCACAAACTGATTTAATCTTACAAACCAGAAAATTTTAATATTTTAGGAAATACGTCAACCGACAAAAATATCCCAATGTTACCAAATGTAGCGAATATATTTATTCTTGTTTCGAATGTACATACCTGTGTGAATCCGCATTTTCATACTGAAAGTTAACGAAGACTAAACAACGTTCTGTCCTGACTAATTCCCATACTGAATACACATTATTATTATCTTTGTCAGGATATACACCTAATTGTGATTCCTTGGTTAGAGATATACAAACACAGTTCTTCCATTAATGTTAAGGCAGTAAAATAAATTCTAAATCTATCTTTATCTGTAGCTAATTTGAATCAATTTTGATCCGTTAAATATTTGTGTTTTTTTTTTTTACATAGGTGGATATACAGGTGTTTCAGTACTAGGCGTACTCTCGCAAGCTATTGATAGATTAGCAAAAAACAAGACTAAAAATCTTATATCATTCTTCCATGATAAATTATTCAAATCCAAAATCAATCGCTTAAATGAAATCTTAAAACCAAATCATCAGTCATACTGTGGTGCATCTTTGTAGCATCTTTTTCATATGTACACTTCGAACAAATAGTGCAAGTCGATTGCGACACATTTTTAAACGTAGATAAAAAGTAGATCTTATACACACAAAAGTTGGTTATCTCTGGTATACGCGACAATAGACCCTGTACACTACACTACCAATACTCCCTGAAACTTTACAGATGCATTTCAAAATCAGTCTAATATTGTTGCCAATAATATTGACAAATAAAATGCGTTAAGGACCTTTAAGAAAAGTTCAAATTTTTGCACACAAAAAAAAAAACAGTTTCAAATTAAAAGAGTTTTTATAACATCGATAGATTCTTCATATTTATGTCTCATCATCGTAACGATAATAAATGATATAGAAAAACATAGTTCCATCTTGTTTTTTTTTTTTGCTATATAAATGTTATAGAAAAAAAAACGCAACAGAAAAATAACTGTATTATAATCATAATAGATAGTCGTGTATATAAAATTTTTGTAAATGATGGAAAAGACATATATATATAGTTGGAGCAAGCAATTGAAAATGGTTTTTTTTTTATATAATATGAAAAGTAACTGGTATTTGATGGGAAAATTAAATATATATACCATGCATATACAGTGAGTTCTTAAAACATTCAAAGTACAAGGGTTACACTTGATGTCAAAAGTCGAGCTATCATTTCAAAATTGTAAAATTAATTTGTGCCTTCTTTATTCGGTTTTTGAAAAAATATTTCGGATAAAAGTTATTCATTATAACTATACGAACAACTTTTATTCGAACAATTTTTCCAAAATCCGAATAAATAAGGCACTTTTGATGCTATTTGTAAATGCATAATCTGAAGATGACTAAATCGGTCGAAACATATATGCCATTTATTGTCAAGTGAAGTGTGTTCTATAGAGGTAATAAAAAGTGTTTTCTTATTTGTGAATGAGTAAAATCGGTCTATCTTTCTCTCCACACAAAAATTCTCTCCAAACATGTATCTTTTGAGCGTTAAGAGGGATAACAAGATTACTAAGAATGGTTCTTTTAACAAATAATCTTGTAAAAATTGTCTAAAATGGGCAACACTAACGAAATTAAGAAAATTATGGCTTCAAACTTTTATGACTTATGGCTACAAACTTAAATATAAATGAATTTCTTTTTTTTTATTGATTTACAATATCCCGTGTGCTTGACTGAAATTTGTTGCAATTGAAAGATGGACCGATTTTACTCATTCACAAAAAAGAAAACACGTTTTATTAAGAGTATATATAACATATATACTCTTGATAGTTAGTCCAAAAGCTATCCAAAATCATTATTGACGCTAATTGTTTTATGGCGGGGTTTAAAATCAATAAATTCAGAAGGTAACATTTATCCTTCAGTCTTCTTCCAATTCTCATTCCAAACTGCATGCATATTATAAACGAAATTGGATATAGAAAAAGAAGACGCTATATAATAAATATGGTGAAGCTACAAACTGTAATTTAGCTTCGACATAAATTATTTAAACAGACACTATATCTGTCTATCAAACAAACTATACCAAACAGTATACATATATATATATGTATATATATATGTATATATATATATATATATATATGTATATATATATATCATAAGCGCCTATTTTACTTCATTTACTGTGTTTCATGTTACACGCAAACGCGTCCACACATATATACTTTTTTTATGGATATATCATTTATACTGTATGTAACAAGATAATCATAGACTAGCTGTACAGAATGTAACAAAAATAGTATGTATTTAAGACAAAAAAATGTTAAAAAATCATATTAAAAATATCTTAGAACATACTGTAGTTAGTACACACGTATAGATAGAGTATATATATATATATATATATATATATATATATATATATATATATATATATATATATATATATATATATATATATATATATATATAATATAATACCATTATATATTGACGGGAAAATTGTGCCCCTTGAGAATTGAAATCATGATCAAATGTATGTATTAACTATCATACATATAGATTTCATGGGGATATGTATTTGGGTTTAGAGGGTTTTCTTTCTTTTTTTTTTTTTTATAGAAAAATAAAAATATTATATTTCTCGAATTTTCTAAATCTATTTTTATACCTCATGTATGTATTTGAAGAAGATAGCGATGATCATTCGTTCGTTCCTGTCAAAATTTTCAGTTGAAGTAAATGAC
Source organism: Nineta flava (assembly GCA_963920215.1). Classification (NCBI taxonomy): domain Eukaryota; kingdom Metazoa; phylum Arthropoda; class Insecta; order Neuroptera; family Chrysopidae; genus Nineta; species Nineta flava. Next base: position 8,348,905 of record OY986042.1, read on the forward strand.
ATTTAAGGGTTGATTAAATTTAGGGATTGTTTTTAATACCCAATAGACGACGAAGGAACGAAATTTTTGTTTTCAAAAAGGTTTTTGTGTAGAGAATCTATTAAAAATCCATTAAAAAAATTGTAGTGTTATCTCTCTAAATTGGATATTTGGATATTGTTATAGACGATGATTTTGTAAATTCGACGATAAATTATGGCATATAACATTGTAGGGACACAATGTTTTGTATGTAAATTTGTGTCCAAAAATGTTTAAGGAAATTCAACATTCGACTGTTTGAGAATGTTGGGATTGCTACAGTCATGTCACTCCAAAAATAATCTATCCTTATATACTAGAGAGATATTCCCAAAATCTCTTGCGAAGAAATCAACTGGGGCGATAAATATACTAAAATATGATTACTTTCGTTGTAACGGAATCGAATTTGTGCACATATTTTAGTCAGTATGTTTTTATACCCGGAAAGAAAATATTGCATTTAGTTCTGACTTTGTAACGGTTGTCCGCCTGTCAACACGATAACTCAAAAACGAAAAGAGATAGCGAGCTGAAATTTTGTTTGTGTGTTCTAGAGCTAAAAATTAGAGCCAAGTTCGTGAATGTGCAAAATCAGATCATGTTTGGGCAAAATAGGAAAAACTTCCTATCTTTGAAACCGTAAGAGATACAAAAAAAATGTTCCTTTTTTAAAAATAAACAACTTTTGTTTGAAACTTTTTAACATAAACTCAAGAAATACTAAAGTATTTAAGCAATTAACTCAGCTAGTTGTTATTTTCATTTGTTTTATATGTCAAGATTTCTTGCTAAATTCTTTTAGTTTATGAAAAAAATGTTTCGAATAAAATTAGTTTGTCATAAAACAGCTAACTACTTTTCTTCTAAGATTCAGTACGCGCGATAATCGATACAAATTTTGCTTATTTATCTATTAAATCTTGAAGAATATAAGATCCCAAAATCATTTATTTAATTTTACTGCTCGATACACACCAAACACCTTAAACGTGGTTGTGATCTTGAATTAATTTTTTTTCCTCTTAATTTTAAAAAGTACTTTCAAGTAAGTTTCTTTATTTTGGTTAGGTTTTTTTTCTCTTCTGTATTTTTAATAAAAATCTATCTTGATAATCTAATAAAAAACAATTTAAAAAACTTTTATACCTCTATTTAAAAGAAGAAAAAAAAACGAAAAAAAACTATACAATCTTATTTCGTTTCTATATATTTTTTTTTAAATATTACGTGACTTAAAACACTTTATCATATATTTTTGACATTATTTTTAAATTAAAATGCGTAAAATGAATCAAATTTGATATCGTCCAACATTTCTATTAGATATATATATTTTTTTTTTTAATATTCTATGACATGTTTCAATTTCATTAAAATGAATTTTTTTCCTACCCTAAAATTTTCCATTGCTTATAGGTATATTTATATATAGTTTAGTGGATAATAACCAGACTCATTTCCTATATGATTATGGTAATTTGACAAGCAAACATTTTTTTCTATTAACTAATAATAAAAAAAATTAAATAAAAAAATGTCTTCGGTGAAATTATTTTGTCATTTTCAACAAGAAAATAACCACACAAAAAAATGTGTAATAAACAAACAATTTGAATACTAATGGAATAAATGTTTGATTGGATAAAAATAGATTTGTTTGTTTTCGATTTTAAATAACTTTCAACAATAACTTAAAATAGTTCTAATAACTTAAAATAACTTAATATATAACTTAAAATTTGCTAAGTTGTCAATATAATATCAATTTCTTCTTTACTTTGCCAAATGTGACAGCAAAATCCATCAAAACTTTGAATAAGAGCAGAAAGGGGGATAGAATACCCCGATTTAGATTGACTCTTTCCCAAAATATTTGGAATATTTATTTAGCAAAAGAATTGTTGAGATTATTTAAATCAATCAAAAGTTGTAATGTAATTTATTAAAATTTTATAATTGTTCATTCGAAATATAGGAACAAATTTTATGCGAAAACGTTTTTCGAAAACCGAATGAAAAAGGCACAAATCAGCTATAAAATTAAATAAAATGACACCATCCCTTGTGCCCAAGTTTACCAACCAACAACATTTTACGCCGAATCTTTAATAATTAAACCAAAAGTTCTATAACAAGTAACTTTTATCCGAAACATTTTATTCAAAAACCAATTGGATTCTATAAAAATCAACTGGAACGCCAGTTATGTTGTCGATTGTATATTTTTTAGTTAGAACCACTTGTACCAGACATAAGGTTTTACAAAACAAATAAAATAAAACCTTACGACTGATTTATTAATCCCATTTGAAAATAAAAAATAAAGTTTTTTATCTTGTTGAAACATGACTTAAACTTGTATTACAAAGTTGTATTTAAATAAATACTATTAAAAAAAAAATTCAACTCTAAAACATAAATCACAAATAGAATTAATTAATTAGAAAATTTGTTTAATTTTGCATATTGCAGGTATAAACATGATGAAGTTTATAGCTACGTAAGAATATAATAGGCAATTAATACTATTATTTCACAATATTTTAGGCACACATATATATCAAGCTAATAAAGTAACTAACATATTATTAAAAAAATCATAATCTTTACACATTTAAGTAATAACTGAGTATAATTATTATTCATTCTTTTAATCTTTATGTCAATATATTAACTATTACAGCAAATTACTAATAAGTAAACACGAAGTAACAAGAGTTCATTCAATAGTGACAGTGGAAACATCATCTTTTTATGGTCAATTTGTTTCGAGTCAGTATCGGTAATATTGATGGAAAAATCGACACTTATTTTTATAAAGATGAGAAGTTGAGAATAATTATCTTCAAGTAAACAAATTCTTGAATGAAAACAAGGATTTCTCTTTCTCAGAGTATATTATTTTGAAGAAAACAAATTATTTACTTGGTTCAAGAAATTCCTTCTATCAGTGTAGTAAATATTGATAACATTGCAGCATTAATATTTTATAAACTATCGGTACTTTTAAAATAAAAAAAAGAATTATTTAACCTTTTAATTCTAGTTTAAGGTTACTTTTAGTAGTAATTAACATAAAATTATTACTTAAATGACTTCTATCTTTATATTAAATCTTACAAAATTTGTACACAATTGGTTGTGAATTAATTATTTATATGTTGAATTTAAAAAAAAAAAAAATACGCATAATTGTACAAATTTCAAATTATTTCTTTAAAAAGATTACAAATTAATATTTAATTAATTTTATTTACAATTATATTCATTTTTAGTTAGGGGTTACCAAATGTCCTTTTTATATGGTTTACAAAACAAACAAACAGTGGGGTTCTATCAATTTTTATCTTTTTCAATACTACAATGTGATTTATAAGTTTCAATGTAATTAACTTGCTAATTGAATATTAATTTCAATTTTGAATATCTTTAAATGCTACATTGAATTTAGCTGAGATTAGAAATAGTTTTTTTTTGGTAGTTTAGCTTGACCTTGTGTGATTGAGGATGGATAAAAATTAGTTTGGACATTTTTCATGGCTAATATTTCTTTAAATATCCATGCAACACGATTCATTTCAGTTTTCATCATTTACACGTGTCAGAAAACGGCAAATAACGACCCATCCTCTAGAATGAGGATTCTAGTTATCACTGTGTTTTCCCAAAAGATAATAGTAATTTAATTAAAGTGCCATTAACTGATTATTAGACTGATAAATAATTTTTTATTATTTTAATCCTTGAAAATAAGGGAATCAGAGCCTATGATGAATGGATGTTACAACTAATTATTATTTGTTATAAAAAATACTACCTAAATTGTCTTCGGAAATCGACTAGATAGATTTATGAGGCCAATAGAACTATAAACCACAAAATTTGATTCCATTTTTTTAAATTTTACAGCTGATTTGCGCCTTATTCATTCGGTTTTTGCAAACAAATTTTCAAAAATTGTTACTATATATATTTCTAATGAACAACTTTTAGTCGATGCTTTTTTTCGAAAACCGAATCAATAACGCACAAATCAATCATAAAATTTATAATGATCTTAATAACTTTTTTGTTAAATATTCCAAATATTCTGGGAAACATTCCAATCTAAATCGGGGTAAGATTAAAACGAAATATAAATTGATTATTAATCAGTTTTCGAGAGAAACTTTATTTTATCCTTTTTTATCCTCTTGTTCAAATTTTTGTTACATTCTCCTGTATCCAAAGTTAAGAAACAATTTTTAAAGGCAATATGATGTAATAAGACCAAAGACTAGCCATAACAACTCTAAACTAATAAAGTAAATTAACCTCAAATATACAAAATAAACTTGCATATTCATTAAAAACAAAAAAAATTAGCATCCGAAATGAAACATATAGAAAACAAAAATACACAAAGTCATAAAAAAAAAGAGTTAAACCATATATAATTATAAAAAAAATTTTTGACATGTAATAATTAAATTCACATATGAACAAATTTTGTACCTATAATTATAAATTTATATGTACACAAACGTCAATTTTTTTATATTTTATGTATCCTTTGGTTTGTTGTTTTTTTTTTTATTATTAGTTTTCATTTAATTTTAATTTAAATAAATATATTTAAAAAAATCATAGAGCTTTGACATATTAATCATAAAAAATAATCAAAAATATTTTATATTCAAAATATATAAACAGCACAAAACACAATTAAGGTAGTTCTTTCCTGACAGGCGGAGCAAAACGAATCAAATACAGTATGATATTTACAAATTATTGTCTATTATTTATTATCTTACTTATTGTTATCGAATCTACGCATATTTAATGCAAAAAATTGTTTAGTTGTTGCTTTTCAACAGTTTTTAATAATAATTCATAAGAACGGTTATTTTTCTTAAATCATTTTTGAATACCCGGTATATGATATATGCCGGAGTGTATTTATATTTACTTTAGTTCCGACTTAGTAACAATTGAAAATATTAATCGTAGAAAACAAAATTTTGCATAGGTGTTCATCATAAAATGACCTAATTTGTCCATTTCTGAAAAGTTGTTCGTCCGTCCGTAAACAGGATAACTCAAAAACGAAAAGAGATAGCGAGTTGAAATTTTGTGTGTGTGTTCTAGAGATAAAAAGAAGGACAAGTTAGGACAAAATAGGCAAAACTGCCCAACTTTGAAACCGTAAGAGATGGAACAAATATGTAAAGACAAAAAATGTTCCTTTTTTTTTTAAACAACTTTTGTTATAAACTTTTTACATTATTCAGGATATACTGGGTATTTAAACAATTAGTTGTTATTTTCACTTGTTCTTAATAAATTTATTTAAAACTTTTAACCATATTCTATTCAAAATTTCTATGAGAAGAATCTCTCAAAGTTTCAAGATGCGTAAGTGCGTTTTAGAGAAGTATGTAGTACTAAGAACTGAAATAGTAGCGGTTGTTTTTCCAAAGTATTTGTCGGTATTCAGTCGGTTTTTTGGAAAATATTTTTGAATAAAAGTTGTTAAATGGATACGCCATAAATCAATTGTAATATTGAAGAAAAAAGAACGTTATTTTGTAACCATAGGTACCATATTTCTTAGAGCTTGTTACTGATTGCCCTGATTACATATTGCGTCAATCAGTGGTGGTACATTTTAACAGACCATTTTGTCTACCTACAAAATAATTCATTTACTTTTTTCATATATAAAAATCAGTTGAGTTCAACTTTGTTCGCAAAGAATCATTAATTTTAATTTCGTATACGTTCATATGATTTATTTTAAATATCAATTTTTTGTTGTTTAATATTAAAAACGAAAAGGAAAACTCGTTGAAAGCGAGTACGCGCATAAACCAAGTACGCGCTTTATATGATCGGCACTGTCTACATTTTCAAATAACTCAAATCAGATTTTAAACAGCTTTTACTACATTAAAACCATATTTTGTCGGAATTAAATTTTGTGTACACAGCTATTTGCGAATGACGCGCAAACCTCTGAGAAATAGACAATTTCGAAAACTTCAAGTTCGTATCTTACAACTGTTTTTGGCAACGTATATTTCTCTTATTTTCGACTAGGTTTTTTTTTCCTTAAAGGATACCTCTTTTCCTGTAGTATTAATGCGTGATCTTATACACTGTCATGAAGATTTATCTCTATGCAAAAGTTTAACTTAAAGCGTTTTATAGTTTTTGATGGATGAGGTGCCAAATGGCGTCAGACATTAGACAGAGGATACTCAAGCAAATTATATATCTATATATATTTAAATCTGTTTTATTTAGTCGCATCGAGCGAGTCATCGAGCTAGATGATATTATTGCAACATCATTATTTTTATTTTTGATATATATTCTTTTTGTGCAATTATTTAAAAAAAATACTATTAGTTACAGAATATATATCCGTCATCAAAAACATCATTCGTCATTATTTTTATTCTAATTTTGATATGTACCTCTATCTCTTTATTAAATTTTGTGAACTTTCTCAACCTCCATTTTATTCGTCTGCCAGAGCACAAACAAAGCATGATTTATAATTTAATATTAATTTTAACTGGCAGATCATAATTTAAAACATTTTATATAATGATTATTAACTATGCAGAATTGGAGAAAAATTATTTACTGCGTAGAAGATAGCTAATAGTTCTTTTTCATTCCTTTATCCACATTTTTCACTACAAGGAGGTGTCTAATCGATTAAACTACAACATGTCCATTAATAGTGAGAGAAAAAAGTCTCGCAAATTTCCAAGAATTTTGCTGGTTTATCAAAGAAACAACAAAGAGATCATTTCTGTCTAAAATTTACATTTTACAGTCTACATGTTTAGGACAAAGTTTTAAAAATTCAAAATCAATATTTTTGAAGCACTATACTAAATTATTGAAATGAAACGAAGAATTTGCGAACAAAATTTTAAAATTGAAATAAAAATATTAACTATCAAAATGACCCAAATAGATTAAATTCCAATTAAAAATTATCTACATCAAAATTTTTTTTTTTAATATTAATAAAATTCGATGTAAAAATCAATATGACATGCATTGTAAAATAATTTTTTTTTTTTTTTTTGTACAACATTAACTAAAAGTATGTAGGCTAATTTGAAAATCAAAGCGTATAAGAAACTGCTTATTATATAGCATAACTTTAAAAAAGAAATAATAATAATGCTCTTGCCATGCTAAACTGATTTTAAAACAATTAATTTCAACAATAAATAATCACCATAAATATCCATAAAATTCAAACAAAAGGCTACTTTATTTTCATATATATTTATTTTTAAATATATATGGTATAGAATTGCCATCCATATACTTTAATTTGATTTAATCGCGTTTTTTTCATAACTCTATTTTTGAAGTCCGTTGACATGATTTCTCAAAAAATAATGATCTTGTTCAAATTTTCCACACTTCTTCAAGATAAAATTCAAAACTAGTGCTTATGCGAAGAATTTTGTTTTTATCACAACTTATTTTACAAGGCAATACGTGGTGTAAATTATACCAAAAATAGTACATTTTTTCCAAACTCCTTTTTTATACTTCGTCCAAGCACGAACTATATATTATCTACTAACAGAAATAATTTGGTTTTCTAATTTCGGATGAATCTACCATGAGTTATTCTGACTACACCAAGGAAACATTATTCGGAGGGGACACAGGAAAATGAGGTCCCAATGGCTGAATTTTGAAATGAAAATTTCACAAAATATTTGTCAAATGTTTATCTTTGATATGTTTAAAGGTTGAATCAAATATTTCATTTACAATATTAGAAAAAATTTAGAGAAAATATGCTCTTTTTTTTAGCCTTCGAAACCGATGTAACCTATTTGGTTAGTTGTGAAATTTCGTCGCTAGATGTCATATTTGAGCGTGCTTGAGATCCCAATATGTATAAAATTAAATAATTACACTGTTTCATATAAAATGTTGCTTGCTATTTTGTAACTTGAATCTATAGATAGATAGGTAATATCGTTGTATTTTTTAAATATATTTTGTATATAGAAAGAATAGAGAGTATATCAGATCATTAAATGTATTTATATAACTTTGATTATTTGTTCGAACAATGAACTTTCAGTCAGATGGATGTATTATACCTTTTATTATATTATTATTATATACATAACAATCTACATTCGACCTGTTATGAACGCGACTAAACCGGGGTCGTTCAATTCAATTCAATATATATATATATATATATATATATATATATATATATATATATATATATATATATATATATATATATATATATATATATATATATATATATATATATATATATATATATATATAATATACCTATTGAATATTATATTGTGTGTGCGCTTATACATATACATATTATAACAATATGAGAGGACTGTACTCTTGGCCACAAAAGTTGATGTCATTTTTTAAAAAAAATTTATCAATTGATTTGTGTCTTATTCATACGGTTATCGAAAAAAAATTTCGAATAAAATTTGTTACTATATTTCTAATGAACAACTTTTATCTGAAGAATTTTTTCGAAAACCGAATCAATAACGCACAAATCAATTTTTTTTGAAATGACATCAACTTTTGTGGTCCATAGTACATAAAAAATAAAACAAGTTTAATCAAAGTTAAGTGTATTCAGTTTTACATGGTTTTTTAACATCAAATATATGTATTATAATTTGGGACTATTTCAGCTAATGGTTATTGGATGTTAATACATGAATTGTAACGATCTGGGGGTACTCGATACCCGACAATTCGAATTTATGTATACAGTAGAACCTCGATAAGTCTAAAACCTTCAAAAAATATTTTGTTCCCTTCCCTTCAAGCCCCAAAACCTGCATTAGTCGAAATCTCAACATTCTATAGGTCGAAATAATCAGTGAATCTCTACAAGCCATTTCAGTACATATTTTTCCCCTTTAACTCGAAAAAATAAATTGGACCTTTGTTGAATTTGTAAGAATAAGTCAAAATCCTTCAAGTCGAAATCCTTCATAAGTCGAAAACTCTATATATCGAATTTTTTGGCGTCTCCCTTGAAGTTCGACTTATACAGGTTGTACTGTATAAAAGTTTACAAATTTTAAATAGTAAAACAATCAATTAATATTATAATGGAAAAATCGACAAAAACATTTAAAGAATATATTCGCGTTGGTATTGTTTGGCTGAGGTATTGATTGCTCTGACCTCTATGAACATCTTTTGTGAGTTCACTGACATCGGTAGCTATTTACTGAGCTTGATCCAGTGACATACAGATTGCATTATACTTTGTATTTAGTTTGAATACATTTTTTTGTTGTTGACGTATAGATATTATACTTTTTTACACGGATATTGGACTCTTCAACTGGGAAAATTATTTTTGAATTTTTTTTTAAATAGAATTAATTTTTAGACATAATTATTTGAATGTACTTAATATGAAAAAAAATGAGTCATCAATCTATATCATCTGTGGTGTAACGAATAGCAGCACACTGGGCAACCAGAAGTTCAGAGTTCGATACCTGATCGATTTGTTCATATAAATATTAATAAAAATTCAATAACATGTTAGTCTATATAGTATACGCTTGTTCTATCATATTTATATCTTCTTAACCTTACTCGAAATTGACATTGGTAAAGTACTGTGACGTTTTAACTCTACACAAATAATAATATATGAAATAATAGAGTTAATGTTGACTCCAAAAAAATAGTGATATGAAAAAATTGACTCCTCTCTCTATATCATCCGTGGTGTAACAGATAGCACACTGGGCATAAAACCCAGATGCCCAGGGTTCGATACCTGTTGTCGATGAGTTAATTTTATCAATATTAAGTATTCATTTTGTTTGAAAGTGATTTCCATTTTGAATTTGGTATAATATTCTGTCTAGAGTTAATTTTCTGATAAATTGTACTACCTTAAGAGATTGTTAAACCTAATTTTTCACCATAAAATTAGGACTGTAACCGAGTGAAAGTTAGTTAAGAAGAAAAATCCCTAAGAAAATAAAATATTAGTATTTAAGGATGTACCAGCAATGTGTTATGCAATCACAACAAGCCGATGTGATGCACAAATATATAAACACACATACACAATACATAGACACAGTTCACATATACAAAATAATGTTATATCGAAGAAAAGGAATAATTTTAAACTTTTATATTTCGTAAACAAAACGGTAACACACGATTTTTTTTAAAAATATATATATTAAATATTTAGCTTTACTCTTCTAGTTTTTTTTTTTTTAATTCTGTCGTGTATTTTTTCTAATACAACAGATAATAGTTGGACGGGCATGAAGTTTCACATGCTTCTAATGAGAAAGAGAATGATAGCTTTGATATTAATTATCTCGCGTTCTAAACGGTCAAAAATTTTGAAACTTCGGGATTTATTAGAAAACATTATTTGTAGCCTGTGAAAAAAAAATGAGCAAAATCTGTCGAAAAGTGGTAGGTATGTTGGTACATCCTTAACTAACGAACCACTTTTATTTCGAATAAATTCGTAACAAATCGACTTCATAAAGTTACTTGAAACATAAACACTATAACTACTGTTGTAGTAGTCGGTAGTACTTTATTATAACTATTGTAATTTTATTTTTCCTAGTAGCCAGTAAAAATATTTTTTAATTATTTTAAAACATTTATTTATTTATTTATACTTTGTGTTTGTTTGTTGTTTTTTTAAAGAAAACAAAATATGTGTATGACCATAACCGCAAAGATTTCATATCAAAATTAATTGTTTGTAGGGTATCCACTATATATATATATATATATATATATAATGAATTAAGAGTAATCATGATTTAAAGTATTTTAAATCCCACAAATCTAAATTAATTTACAAATTATAATAAAATTTAATTTATATATATAAATTTATGTTGTTATACTTAATGGATCTATCTTCAGTGTAATTTTTAAAACACAACATAAATGACTTACACAAGAGTTTATTATCAAACGTCTTTAAAACGAACTCCCAACTCACAACTCGATCTGATTATCTTAAGAGGGTATCAAAGGGTATCACACACCCTTAAATAATTGCTTTCAAATGTTCAACTTGTTAATCATCAGTATGATTAGATTCGAAATTTTGATAGTTCAAAACAATTTTTTTTTTTTTGAATTTATTGACAAATAATGTATTTCCAATATTTTGTTAATGCAGGTATTTCTATTGGAACTATAAACTATATTAGAGGTCTAGTCGTCAGAAAATGTCTATAACTTTGGATCGGTTTGGAATTTTGAATTCTGATTGTTTTTCTGGAGTCGTGAGAAAATTCGGACAAACATACACCCACATACAACATATTTCCCAGTTATATATATATATATATTATATATATAAATATATATACATATGTATAATATATATAATATATATAAAATGACTATAAACTTTTTTTTTATATTCATTTCCGTTTCTCTGTTAAGGTAGTGTGGTTTCTCTCAAGGTATTTTAATTTTTCTTAGTAGTAAATAAATAAATAAATATATTAAAAAAAAACCTTTTTAAGTATAAACTTTTGTCGCATTTGTGGTTCAGTGGATAAAACAACACGAGTTGTTTTGTTTTTTTCGTTGATTTTTTTTTTTTTATAAAACTTGTTATCTGATCAAATTTTCCATGAAAAATTAATTTGTCGAATTGAAATGATTTAATTATATTCAAAAGTTTTATGAAGTTGAAGTTTCTTATTTTTAGGGAACATATATATACATTTTTTTTTTTTAATAAATATTTAATTTGGTATTTGATAAAGTTATTATATCACGCGACGTATAAAATTGGTTTGTTTTTTTTATGGAGGTTCAAAAAGAAAAATGATTTTTTATTTAATCCGTTTTAATATGCCAATAAAATATAGTTTTAGTATGAATATTAAATGTAATTGCTTAAATTATGAAGTTATGAATTTTCAATTTTCCTTAGTACAGAATTGCACTTTTGCATTAGTTCTCATAAATTATTTGTTGATTATGGAATTATTCTACCTGGTAGAGCACAGAGAACCCCTTGGTCTAAATGTTAGGGACCCATTAGCGGTAATTCTACCCGGTATATAATATACACCAGTAATGGTTGAAAATATTGATCGGAGAAAAGAAATTTTGGTATAGCTGTTCATTAAATGATCCCTAATTAGTTCATTTCCGCAAAGTTGTCCATACGTCCGTAAACACGATGCAATATTTGAGCAAAATTGCCTATCTATGAAACCGTAAGAGATAGAACAAAAATTTAAAGGCAAAAACTGTTCCTTTTAAAAAAAACTTTTATTGAAACATTTTATCATAAAGTCAGTATATACCGGGTATTTAAACAATTAACCTAGTTAGTTGTTATTTTGACTTGTTTAATAATGATATAGGTATATAATTGAATGTTCTTTCTAGCTTCTAGGTCTAATGTTGATGAACTTGGAGGTCTCCAAATAAATATATGCATTAATGTGGGTCTTATATGGGTCTCATGAGTGTCTGATATTTTTGAACACGATATTATATTAAACAGAAATATAATTTTTAATTAACTATAATTATATGAAATAATTAAGTATACTCTCAGAAATAATAAGCTAATGTTGACTTCAAGTTAATACTATTAATGATATGAAAAAATTGACTCCAGGGTTCGATACCTGGTAGATAAGTTAATTTTTTCATATCAATATTTAATTAAAAATTCAATAACATGCTTGTCTATATAGTATACGCCTGTTCTCTCATACTATGTCTTTGTGATCTTAATGGAAATTGACATTAATATTATATTGTAACCCTTAACTATACACAAATATTAATGTCTCACATTAATTACTTTTATTTGAAACTTTTCATTATCGTTTAGGTTTAGGAAGGTAAAAAATTTGTATATCTAATACTATTTATTGCAATTCAGACATTATAGGAAATATATTTTTGGTAAAACCATCAGTAATTAGTTACTGTTACTTTTGTAGTAAAACCCAATCTAAGAATAATTTCAGTTCTAACTAGAAAATATTTATAAAAAAATTTGTATGGTTTCAATTTAAAAAAAACCAGTTTCACAAAAATTGTCAATAGTTAATTATGGGATATTCTTTTGCTATTTAGTTTGATATTTTAAATAAATAAATTTCCATCATATCATATCGCCTCGACCTTCGAAAGTTCAAATTTATATGCATGTGTGAAAATATTTATTTATTTTTTTGTAGAAACATTAAGTACACCACTATGGGGACTCACACAAATACAAATTAAAGCTCTCAAATACAAATTATAAACGTCCGATTATCTTTCGCAAAAGTTTTTCGCTGAGTTTTGAGATAAACAAAGTGTATTTATCTGCATGTGAAAATATGAATTTCTATAAATCTACTACACACCTAGGTCCAAAATTTGTATATTTAGTGTATTAAATATTGACAAATTAATTAATCTTTATCGTAAATATTCGATAATCGCAATCTACAGATTTTTTTAAATATTTTATTTAGAAGAAATTTGATTAAATTTACAAAAAAAAAATTAATTTACATATTTAATTCACAATAGTATATTTTTTATTTTATTTTGGGTCAAATATAATTACAGTATTATATTTAACAAATATTTTCTAAATTTTCAATTATATATGTCTCCCAAAATACACAAACATTAGCAAGGAATCCCCAAACATTAGCAAGGAATTTATAAAAATTGTTTTTTCACTTCACTGATAAATAATTTTCATTTCTTAAATATTTTGAAATTCATTTTCGAATAAATAAATAAAAAACTAAAATTAAATGTACTTTAACGAAAATTCATTTCTACATCAATTATTTGTACTTCAAAAATACGTATTTCGTCCACAAAGTAGCATCCGTTAATAGTAACTATCATCCAGGTACCCAACGCTAATTAACGGCGATGCAATCACCAAAATAGCCCAGCATTATTATCTCCCCAGATAATAATTACATTTCGCTAAAACGTTTTTATAAGAATTACGTAAAAGCGGAAATCATTAAGTTTTCGAAAAAATCTTTCAAATAAAATTTGTGTGCCATAAAAATACTAACAACTTTTGTTCTGAACATTTTTTCAAAAAACCGAATAAATTCGTCATAAATCAAGAAACATCACTTTTGGAATATTTAGCACTTATCAAATCAATAAATAATTTTCATCGTATAGTTTATATTTTTATCTCTAACATAGCAAAAACAATTTAAATTCTTGGCAAAAGAATTTTTAATTCTAGTGAACGAATGTAACCCCTTGAACTAATTATTTTCAATTTACCGAAATTTCAAAAAAAAAAAAAAAACATTTTATCTTACATTAAAAAATTACATTAAAACTTCAATGTTAAAAAAAAAGGAAGAATTATTGAGGAATGTTTTTAAAAACAACTCAGTCACAATAATGATATTCTTAGAAATTATTCTAAAAATTATCAACGGTAGTTTTTTCTTTTTAATGACGGACACCAACAAACAAACAGACAGAATGGAGTTTTTTTTTTTCTTTCTCAATAGAAATTTATTTTTTACAGTAATTTTGTTAAATGAAGAAAAACAGAAAACACAATAATCATAATAATTGAAGTAATTATTTACAAAGTGGTGTGTGTTATCGAGTCTGTAGCAATTAATTCATTGTTGGGGACACAACATAATAACATGTAGAATGGGTAATTCATCACTTAAGTTGTTCAACTGCTTTTTTCAAGGTTATTTAATGAACATTTGTAATAAGTATTACATTACTGAGTATTATATTTATCAATATATTTATTTTTTTGTAATTGTAATTTATATTATTACATTAAATCTATTGAAACATCGAATATCCTTCACATTGTCTTCACTCTATATTTCAAGCGTATCGAACTAATAGTATTTTCTTAACTATATCTCTTTTTTTTTTCGACCAAAAAGTAAAAAAAAATAAACTTTGTTATCAAGATAATTAACAGAATCAAAGAGAACTCTCTAGGTTTGAGTTTGTATTCGAAATACGTATTTATACAATACAAATAATTGTTCTAGGAATTGGGAGGAAACTTGAAATTTAATAAACATTGTATTTGATAGAGTTTTTTTTTTAAATACAAATTTATTTATCACTGACTATAAACATTTTAAATTAATGAATAGAAATTTCGTACAAGTATAGCATCTAACCGATAAAAATTTAAATTAGTAAAAATATTTCTTCTATGAATCTCTGAAATGTTCCGATTTTACTCCATAATAAATATTTCACGTGTCTTTTAATTAACATTGACAACAGCTAAAGTAATCTATGATAAATAGACGAAAAGTTTAAATTCGTTAAAGTTTTCTTCATACCGTTAACTAAAAATCTCTAAAATATCAACCAGTTTTGATTTTCTAAAGGTTGATTTTTCCGAAGAAATGATTTTGAAACATTTCTGGACAACGGACATTCAACTAGGAATAAATCTACAAAGTTTCTAAACTGCAGTGAATTACATACCGAAATGGAATTATTTCTAATAAAAATTTGCTCTAAATAATCTACGCCAATAATAAATTGAAAATAATTTCGAGTTCTAACACCGATTTTATATAAAAATCTAAGAAAATGATTGAAAATTTCCATTAAAAATTTATCAAGGACATAATATGATACCACGTGAAAATTATCTGATGCATTTTTTACTAATTACAATGCAATTTTAGATTAGTCACTATGCGAATATAATTTTAATTAATATATTAAAAATTTCAAAACTTTTTTGAAATTTTTGATGAAATGATTAAATATTTATTAAGATAACGATAACTTTTTATGATGAGATTTTTAAATCGAATTTTTTCTTGGAAAATTTATTCTATTTCAAAAACACTATTTCATAATTCACATAAATTTTATTCAAGCCGAGAAAACATGTGATGAAAATTTTTATTTCTAACATGCAACACTTCTACATAAATTTACTTAATACTTCGAAGCAACAGTTTTAATAAATAAGGGTCATCAATCTTGAGTTATTTTCACCCCCTAAAATCGACATCACGCGAATATTTTTATATTTAAGAATAATTAATCGTTTTTTTTTCTAAATCAAAATTCTATGAATGTATATATTTTGATTTTTTTGAACTTTTTATTTTTAGATTAACAAAGTCAATGGAATTTATAAATTTTTTACGAAAAAAAAAACGATCTACGTTGAAAAATAGCCAAGAAATTAAATTAAATGTGAAAAATTTGAAAGTAAACAGAATCAGCTGATACACAGAGAAGTTTGTATACAAACTGATAAAAATAGACATAAGAAATAACTGTCAATTTGTATAAATAAAATAAAAATTTATATTAACTAAAAGAAAAATTATTCTGTTTATAAAAACCTCGAATTTTGTTAATAAATTATCCATAATTTTTAATATTATTTTTTTTGGTTTCCTCAACAACAAAAAATATACACTTTTGAAAAAATTTTCAAAAAAAACACTTTCACACAAATTTTTTAACAAATTTTCATTAATGGGCATTGGAGGATGTGGATAAAACATACCTGAGTAGCATCAGAGTATGGTGTTGATGAATTTTTGTCAACTAGTTGCGATCCAAACATGGGTAGACCAGATGAGGTCGGACTATCTGATCTATTCGCATCAATGTTTTGTTGCGGAACCATTTTGAAAACAGTATTATTAATAAATTTTCACACTTCACTCACGGCAAAAAAAAATATTGTTTTTATTTCGAAAATTTTCCAAGTTTTTTTTTTTGAGAAAAATAATTATTATTTTACCATAATAGGTAGAGAAAAAAAAAGGAAAAATTGTTCACATAAATTTGTTTAATTTCACAAGATTTACACTTTGAATTAAAATTTTTTGTAGTGTATGCCACTTTTTTAAAGAACTTTTCTCGTTGATCCAAAAAAAAAAAATGCGTAGAGCCGTAGAATATATTAACGAAGAGTAACAATCATTATTACTATGATGTTTCTTCTTCTAGCTAAAATAACTAATTATTTCCTATTTTAGGAAATACTTTCTAACTGCTGTCAATTGAACAACTGACAAGAACATGTTTGTGTTGTGTATATTCTATCCCCAAAACTCAGCTGTTCTGCCCCCACTACTTCCAACGAACACCACGCATGGTAGTAGCACGCACATGCGCCGCTACTATACAATATTATTTTCAACAATATGTGGTTCACACACATACACATGTGTATTTAATATACATACATGGATGTATTCAACAATCAACAGTACTATATGCATATATTTCATGTAGAAAGAAAAGCAACATGCGATAACAGCTTGTGTTTATCTCAACAAGTGATATAAACATTTCAGAATTTATTAACATGCAGATTTATACGTATATATATAAATTTAATTTTTTTTCAATCAAATATTTATAATATTAATATGAATTATTTAATAATTGTCATTTTCTTCCAAACATTTTTATATATTTATTTATAATTTTGCAGCAGTTGCGTCAACTTATCGAATTTCCTTAGAATATATTAATCAATCTCTAGTGGTCAAAATTTTAGTCAAAATGAAATGACGTATCTGAAAAAATTTAGATAATAAATGGCATAAGTAAAGGGAGGCATAGAGAAACAAGAAAATATAAAATATCTCTTTAATATTAGAACAATCGAAAATGTAGTAGACAGTAAAGTTGTAGAAAATTATGTTTGCTGCAATTCATTTTTCTCAAACTCTTAATGTGTACAGAGATATTTAGGATTTTAACTTTCAATCTTAAATTGTAAAAATTTCAGTAAATATTAGAGTAACAGTAAAAATGATAATAAACAAAATTATAGTAAAACTAATTTTCTACAACTTTACTTCTTATGAATTTATCGATTTTTCCAATATTAAGGGAAATTCGCTAAATTTAAAAAAAAACATTTTTTAAATATATCTAATACGAAATATTTTCGAATTTTATCGAATGTGTTGTAAATATCTTGAACAAAATAGTAAAATAGTTTTACTACAATCATTTTTATGACACATAATTTTATCAATTATATCAATACCGTCACAGTTTGTCACATAAATAATTATTAATCATAAATATATATTTAAATTTGTCAATTTGCTGAAAAATTTAAATGGTCCATGTTTGAAAATATATTTATATAGTAACTATACTGTTAAAATTGAAAATTGCATTGTAATTAGCAAAAAAAAATAAATAAGTTAATTTTCACGTGATACCCCAAATATATTATGATGTCCTTGATAATTTATTGCAAATTGAAATTTTAAATCGTTTTCTAATAATTTAGAATAAAATTGATGTAATTTAAATTAAAAAATCATAAAAAATTTATTTAAAATCTATTTTTTTCTTGTAATTTGCATCAATTATTTATAAAACAAAATTTTATTCTAAATATTTAGTTAGAAAACTTTGTACAATATTATTAAACAATAAGTAATGTATTTTATTCCTATTAATTATAATTAAAATAGGAAATAATTTTAAAAAACCATAAAGTTTACATGACTGTTGATAATTCTCTAGATGATATACTCTACAGAGATTAAATTTGAATTAAAATCATTCTTTAATCAAAATTACATGAAATAAATGTTTTAGGAAAAAATTCATTCAAGGACAAAATTCTAGAAAATGAAATGAAGAATATTTTACTAATTCAAACTTTTTATCTATCTTAATTACGCATTACAGTAGCAGGACACACGGATCCTCCATAAAGAGTATAATTTAACAATTTAATCTATTCGCCTGAAATGTTATCTCGCTTAGGCACTACTCATGTAGAAAATTTCTCAATTTAATGCGCAAATGTATTTAATAATCAGCTGAACACAATTTTTGGCATAATATTTGTATCTACGGAAACTTAAAATATCTAGAGATTTTTGAAATAAGAATTTATCATGGAAAAAATTTAAATGAAGAATTTTTAAAATCAAAGAAGTTTTAAGCTTTTAAGATTATCATGAAAAAATAACCAAGTCATAACAAACTAAATAGCTAGTCTTCTATTACCAGCACATGTAATAACTAGCGACTACTGACTAGCATAGCAGCTGCATGTTTGAACCATACTTGTTACTTCAACATACAAGTACTCACTACCTAGGCTAGAGTATACTACTTCCCCCACCTTTTATGTGTGTTAATATTAGTTCGTAAAAATACCGCAACACAGTTGATGGCAGCAACTGTCACATATATGATTGTAATGCACTTATGAAAAGAGTATTGACCACTTTGAAACTGGATTTTCTGTGACAATTTTTTTTTGTGTAGAGAGCTGTTATTTGTAAAAATTTAATTTATTGTCGAAATCCACGATCAATAAATTCGGAAAGAGCAAAATAAAAATTGAAATTTGATTATTTCTATTGAGGCTTGTAGGCAGAGTGAGTACTCATCATAAATCAAAATAAACTATTTCTCGGACAATTTTGGACGAAATTTTAATGGTTTTTCAAAGAAAATGTAGCAATGATGAAACGATTTTGTCAGATTGGAATAAAATTTGGTGGATTGTTGGTATAGGACGTTCATTTGGTTTTTAAAAGGCTAAGTTCGTTGGTAGGAAAATTTGGAAAAACGCAAAATTTGAAATATCTTTCTAACTTAGATAAAATTTTACATTAATAAATTTATTAATAATAGCTAAGAAATTAATTATTGCTATTTTTCTGACCCATAGTACATGTAAATTATTAAATCAAAATAAAATTTAAATTATTATATCAAATGGTTTTAAGGAAGACTAATACTGAATGATCCTATATCACTATGATCGTAAGATAGAATCCTGACGAAAATTTCTTGATTTAAAATTTTAGATACGTTTTAAAATTTGTCTACGTCAAAGAAAATCTTGGGTAGTACAAATGTAGGAGGCTTCTTTCTTTATGACCTTTCATTCTTTGTAATAAAAATTGTCTTTCATAAAACAGTATATCCCCTAACCATGTAATCAAAACGATAATGTTAATGGTGAAGTTGAAAATTACACGAAAATTATTCCAAACAGAGTAAGATTTTTATATACAAATAAAAAAAGCGAAATTCATAACAGCAAATGGATAATAAAAAATTGCAAATTTTAATTTGGAATTAATAATACGACATAACAACGTCTTCATATGCTACGTATGCTACTAATTGTTGATTTCATACTGTACTGAATGAAATTTCATACTGTCACTGCTATTTATAGGCAATTCGTAGAACATGCTCGTTACTTGATTGCTTGAACGTCATTAATTATGGTATTATTTGCGTATGTATAAAATTATATAAAAATTAGTCCACCTGTGTTTAAGACAAAATAATTGGATGTGTGAAAAAAAGTTTCGATCAAAAGTTCTTCCACCCATATTTCTGGCGTAAATACACATTTACACCTTGAATAGGGGATGTACGAAAACAAATTTCATACAAAAGTTCTACCACACGGCACGGATTCATGGAACAAAAATATAATTATTGCATTGTTATTATATAAATATATAAATAAGTATATATATTATACTAATATACGTTCTTGACCATGCTCTATTGAAAATGAGAGGATCGAATTATATAAACTCAAAGGGAATTATAGGAAACACCTCAGCACAGAAATACCTACCGCGAAGAAATTATAATGAAATTGGGCTGTGTCATGTGTCAAGGATGGGATCTAAATGGTGGGTATTGAGTGGGCAGTGAATGGATTCCATACAATTGTAAACGTTCAAGCGATATACCGAAGGTTCAAAGTTCAAGTCTTGTTGGAGGTTAAATTTTATAAAAATTAAAATTTTTTTTAAACGGGAAATACGTATTCAAGCGCGTGATATATTAATAAACTACTATGTAATAATTTACATTGCCCTTTCTTTTAATAACAATAATTTTCAAAGAATAATTCTAACTATATCTAAAGAATGTTTAAAATACAATGAAAATGGAATTTACAAATATTTAATTATTCAGGTCTTAATTACAATGCAGTGTTTTACTTCTATATACAGAATACAATAACGTAGTACGAAACATAACGACCATGAATTCGATTTCCAAAATCGATTTTGTGTTCTTATCCGAAAGTCATAAATAATATATTTGGAAACCCAGAAATCATTTGTAGATTAGGTTAGTTTGCACAAAACTTTGAGAAAAACAAATGAATATAACAACTGAGTTATGTTATAGTTTTTTCTTTCTATTCTTCAATTTTTTGGTCGTAGACAACATCCAATTGGAATATTAGAAATCAGTCCCGCAAGGTTTGTTGATTGACCCGTGGATGCAGACTTTTTAGCTAATTTCCTCCAAAACAAATGCAGCTGTTGTTTTTGTACCGATGATCGAATTTACGTAAAAATTTCTTCAAATGTTCATCGATCCTACCTATTAGATGTTAAAAATGACCAATGTTAAAATTTATATATACGTTTATGTGTCTGTGGACTCTCTAACGGTCAGAGCTTTTTTCTGATTAGAATGAAATTTGGAATTTGAGACGCTTTTAGTATTTGAAAGATCAAGCTCGTTAATGGGTAAAATCGGACAAGGGAAAAGGGGGGTTTAAAGGAAGGGTGAAACACAAAATTTGGCATATCTTCCTTAATATTAGAAAAATCGAAAAATTTATTAGAAGTAAAGTTGTAGGTACTAAGTTTTTCTATAATTTTGTTTCTTATTATTTTTTCTGTTACACTAATATTTACAGAAATATTTACAATTTAAGATTGAAATTTAAAATTATAAATATCTCTGTACACATTATAGTTTGAGCAAAAATAGTAAGATAGTGAATTGTAGCAAACTTGATTTTCTACAACTTTACTCCTTATACATTTTTCGATTGTTCTAATATTAAGAGAGATATTTTATATTTTGTGTTTTCTTCTTTCTTTATGCCCCCTTTCCCCTTGACCTATGTCGTTTAGTAATAACATTGGCCTTGCAAATACCAAAATCATATCAGATACGACATTACATTTTGATTAAACAATAAATTGAGGCCGCTAGAGAGTAAATCTAAAGAAATTCTAAAATTATTCTAAAACGAATTTTTATTAATATTTCGAATCAATAAAAATAAGTTATGTATCAGACATATAGACTAAATATAGAGGTTGTGTTGCTGTTTACACATCATTTTTCTTTATACATAAGCTCGTGTATGTATGTCTAAACTTCCCAAATAGAGTTAATATTTAAAATTGTTAAAACAGACATTATTCTATTTTTCAAAAAAATAAATAAATAAAGAAAAACATTTCAATATCATTTTATCACTTCTAAAAATAAAATTTTTTGTCATGATAAAAAATTTATATGTCTAAGGTATTTATTATGATTTTTTCAGAAGCGAAATAAATCATTTGTAAATTAAAAACGGAATATGACATTAATATATGATGTCAAATAATTGCAATGAATTCTGAAAATTTATATACATATATATATATTTTCAACATATATATATATATATATATATATATATATATATATATATATATATATATATATATATATATATATATATATATATATATATATATATATATATATATATATATATATATATATATATGTAATTAATATTATTATTAGATATATTATAAATTCATAAAAAATAAATTATATTTTTTTAATAATAACAGATTGCTTTATTATGAATTTTAATAAACGTATATTTATAAAAAGATTATATAGATTAAATAATTCATTACCAATTCATGAATGTACTTTGTGTATTTTAGTTACTTTTCTTTCTTACGGAAATTCATCTATTCTATCGGGGAAACGAAATCCTAAAAGTTCCTTTAAATGTTCATCGATCATAATGGGATATTATAATATCGAAGTCTATCTATGTCAGTAGAAGCACTAGATCTATATTTGCTTTGGTACAATACAAATATCGCCAGGGTACTTTTCGTATTTATCAACAAACTTTGTGTTAATTAATAGATCATAAAAAACATAATAAACATTGATGTAAATATTATATTATGATAATTAGTGAGAACTCTAGGTTTTTGAAATAAAATTTCAAATTCGCCCCCTTTACCTCGATCAGTTTTTTGTATTATAAATACGTATTTCGACTACAATGTAGTCATCATCAGTATAAATTAGCTAGTCGTACTTTACTCTTTGAAAATTAGAAATAGATATAAAGTCGAGATCAATAGACAAAAATAAAAATAAATAGAAATATTGATATTGATGTAAATGTTTATAAATTATTTCTTTATTTAATATATCATACTAGGTTTTAGCATTTAATGTAACAGGATATCTTGATATATTCCAACAGTATATACAGAGATTAAAATGAATGATATCGGAATCAGAACTTTTGGACACATTGCTAATACAGTAGCGGATAATCGAAAATTCGGTTAATCGAAACTCACTTAAAAATTTATATATATATTATATACGTATAAGGAAAAGGAAGATCTAAAACAATTAACAACTTTGTACAAAAAGCATTTTAACAATTTTAAAGCATTTTAACAATACAAATAAGTAATTAGATTATCAATTTAATTAAAATTACATTTGAAAAAAAAAACCGGTTCCGTTAGTTGAATGTTCGGATAACTGACGTTTGGATAATCGACGCTCCACTGTATATATTTAATTTAGGATACGACACTAATGTTTTGAAGACTCCTAATAATTTCTTTTTTTAAAACTGAAGATAAAATGCGTATGGGTATATAAACCAATTTTTTTCAAGTAAAAAAATTATAAAATGTAATGTTTGAAATGAACGGATGAAAACTGGAGTAATGCATACAATTTTTGTGAATCAAGGTTTCGTTAGTACAACTATTGCCATCTATATGTGAATATCGTAGGCTGCTGCATCATACACTTTCCCTTTGCCGTGATATACATGCGTAAATATCGTCTTGATATGTATAATACATTGCATACAAATATAACCCGACTTGGACACAATTGCTATTTTTTGTTTCGACGTAGAATTTGAAATTCGAATAAAGTTCTATTATTCAACCGTACACAAACATACATACAGTTTCCGACGAAGGAAATTGGCATAGTTAATACTTTCCATTTTTCAGACAAACTATTCATCGGATTTGATTGAAAATGGATGAGTTATACTGGATTGAGATTTTGAAGCATGGAAGGAAACTGTTTCACGTATTGAAACTAATTAGCTTAATGAAAATAGCAAGTCGGTAGAGGTTTGTATAAACTTTGAACCTAATATTTGGGATCGCGTTGATTGAAGAATAAAATAGATGTACAATCCAATTTTGATTTATGTACTACATGGATAAATACAAGTTTTATTTGCATGCTAGACATGTTTTCAAAATTAAAACCTATTTCATCTAAGAACCTGGAAAGATCGCTATTATTATTAAATCTAAATGTATATAGTTTTTCGTTAATCGAATACACGGTAATCTTCATGTAAACACCAGTTTCAAATGGGTTTCTGCATTTGTACAAAAGTTGTGCAACATCTTGGTACAAACTTAATTTCATTAAAGCCTGGGTATTCTCACTCGGCCAAACACTGCCATACACGTCCAAACCCTTGTCAAGCCAGGAGGTGTTATTCAATTATAATAACAGGCCTCCATACACCTCTGTGAAAACCTCATTTCATTTTGCCAAACATTGCCAAACACGTTCAAACCGCTTGTCAAGGGTAGAAATGTTGCGCGACAAAAATAGATTCCGACCGTTTTCCTTCAAACCGTCGCGAAACAACTCAATCCATGCCATACACCATCACCAGGTTTGGTTTGCGGTTGCCCTTTGCCAAGTTTCAAAACATAGAAGTGGTTAAAAATAGATGAATAAACCTTTTAAGGACGTTCCAGCAATCGTAAGGGCGTTATGCAATCAGTACAACAAACCGGTTTGATTTTATTACAGCACAAATGCATAAACACACATATACAATACATAGACAAAAACACTGTTCATATATACAAAATAATGTTATGTTGAAGAAAAAAAATAAATTTAAACTTTTATATTTCGAAGAAAAAAAATTGTAATATATTTTCTAATACAACAGATTGGACGGGCATGAAGTTTTACATGCTTCCAATGAGAGAGAGTGAGAGAGAATGATAACCTTGATATTAATTCTAAACGGTCAAAAATTTTGAAACTTGGGGATTTATTAGAAAACATTATTTTTAGCCTGTACAAAATCTGTCGAAATGTGGTAGTATGCTGGAGCACCCTTAATTCTAATGTTGATAAACGACGAAATGTTAAATGAATGCTTGTAATAAAAACATTTTGTGTAAAGATTATTATTAAAAAATTTTCTTTGAGTATTTTGAATCGATGTAGATGAACACAACTGATAAATTTTAAATGATACAAACATTAAATAAATTAAAAAGCTTCTATAACAAAAAATAATTATTAACCAACACAGTCAATCAGTCAGTAGTACCTACATAATGATTATTAATCTGAAAGTCCTCAATAATTTTTCTATTAATTGATTAATAAATATGAATAAAATATTTCCTTGACATATTCCAATCTATGATGTGTAGTCCACCTCCTTTACCTCCTTTATGATTAACTTCTGTTCGCATACATATAATTACAGACCTAAAAATCGACAGTATTTAAATAAATAAAAAAAAAAAAAACTTGGAAAATACTATTATTAACAGAATGGCAAATTTCTATTTAATTATTAACGAATGAAATATTATGCTAGTCAGTAGAGAATCAAAATAGGGGGTTATAATGCAAAAGTTGTGGTGTAGTACTTTTTATTTTTTTAACTTGCATATTTGGGTAAAAAACAAAAATGCCTTGGGGCGATCTCGAAACAATTTTTGGCTGTCAAAAAACCTCGGAATTTTCGGACTTTTTTTTGGTTTTGTGCCTATAACTTCTCTATGGTGTATTCTAGCGAAAACATCATGGTATCATCAATTAAAGAACATTGAATTTTGCGTCGACTGAGTACCACATTTTAACAATTCGGTTAAGTAGTATAATCGATGATTTTTTCTAACTTTGTTAAAAACTGATATTAGTACTATATACAGAGTCTACTGCCTGGAAATGAATACTCTTAGAGTATTATTGAAGTGATAGCTTTTCAAATGATCAAACGTATAAATTATTTTGTTCCATGCGTCCCTGTTATATCCTATCTTTTAAATAGTGTGCGCGATTGAGTAAATTTTTAAATAAACAAATCTTTATATCATAAAAACAAATAATTTCTTAAAAATTGAGACGGCTCAATACTTTCAATCAGTTTCATAAACTATTATTATTATTATTAACTATTTTGTATAGAAAAGATGCATTGCCACCTAGGAATGACTTTTTGAACATGCACCGCCATCTAATAACATCTTCTTAAAACTGATTTGTTATCTATAATATCACCTATGAACAACCTTTTGACGCGTGGTGAGAAAACGTCACCGGGTCGTTGGTCACGGCAATAAATGTTTCACATCAAAATAAAAAATACTACACCACCTTTTTTTGCATCATACAATACCTCTACTGACTGGCGTAATTATAATCATATATAACAAAATGTTTCTTCTACAATGTATATATTGGAAGGACAACAATATGAATGATGTCAGCGGTATTAGGTACAATGAGCCACAGAAGTAGCACTCTTTTTTTTAAATAAATTTTATAGTTGACTAGTGCTCTATTCCATTAGGTTTTAGAATAATGTCCCTAAAGTTGTTAGTATATTTATAATGAACACCTTTAGCCGAAGTATTTTTTTCGAAAACCAAATGAATAGGATATAAATAAATTATAAAATTTTGGAAAAAGAGCGCTACTTTTGTGGCCAGTAATACTGACTTGCTAACAAGCACTGCAAATGTTAATAATAACACATTACGTTCGTTTCATTTCTAAGTAAGCTTGTTTACTTAATGAACTTGTAGCTTAGCACAGAGTGATTTATTTACTATTGAAATGTATACACAAAGTTAGCGATGGCGAACCAATGGCGAACCAGCATGCCATTGATGGCAAGCGATAAAATAATTCGGGAACGATATCGATCCAGTACTTAAAGGTTTCTTAAAGGTAGGTATATGATATAAATTAATTACTTTTCCGTCTACAGTTCCTAAGTTCATTGTGAACGAGGCTACCTGTGCCTAAACGGCAACATATTACGCGGCAAAGATTTGCGCGTGATTCTGATCAAACGGGCAGGAGTGAGCTACTGAGCTTCATAGTGCTACCGACGCGGGAGAGACGCACTTCACTTTTCAATCGGTTTTTGTAAAAATGTTTCGAATAAAAGTTTTTAGTATATAATAAAAAGATTATTAAGGTAATCAAAGAGAGCTCTAGGTTTATGAAATTAAATTTAAAATTTTACCCCAATTCTTAGAACAATTATTTATATTTTATAAATACGAATTTCGACTACAAAGTACTACTTTCATCATCAGTATGAAATATCTAATCGTGTATGTCGGTACAAAACCTCACAGAATTAGATGCATACGAAAGTATCTACATATTCAAATTGAGAAAACAGATAATGAATTTAGACAATGGCTCAATTCCAAATGCTGATTTAATAAAATTAAACCATTTTCAAAAAATTAAATCGAATACATTAATATCAAGGTTAGCTTCGATACCTTCACTTTAGTGACAAAAAAAACGTCGCACAGTCACAAAAGGATACCGACAACAAATAGGTGGGGCTCTTCACACACCTAATCCGTTAGTCATTTAACTCAAATAAACCTCAGGACAGATCATAAACTCTCAGTCAAATCGTATAAAAGACATAACTATTTTAATATCATTGTGAGACACGCACCAAATTAGCAACAAGCAACATATCTCTGAATCCATATCCCAGAGATAGTTACGATTAGCTAATTCATACTAATCATAATGACTTCATTGTAGTCGAAATACGTATTTATAAAAATACAAACAAATGTTCTAGGAATTGGGACAAAATTTGAAATGTAATGAAAGTAGAGGGCTAAAGTCCTCATTAATGATCTTAGGCGAAAAATTATTATAAAGTCCTTAGGCGAAATTATTATATTTAGGATATCCTCGAAAACTTGGACTTTGTTAATATGCTTTTTTACATTTATGATTGTGATCGGATAAATAACTACCATACCATACCATCCATACTAGATCACTGTAATGTTTTTTGTAAATATGAAGAAAAAAAAATTTGCGATTTAATTAATTTTTAGCAAATATTCATTTAATTCCAAGTAATAATATAATTATATTTTTAATTTATAATATAATTGAAAAATTTATTATAATATTTAAGAGGTATAGCACGATAAATTCATATTTTAAACACTGTGAGTTAGTTTCATCTATATGAGTCATTTTTTTTATAATAATTATTACTCGTATAATAAATACACACATAGAATTATTACTTTATAATATTGTTTTATTATACGCTTCGTTTAATATTCGTTGGAAAATTTGTACTGAATGAAACTAATAATAAAAAACAAGTAATGTAACAACTAACAGAGTTAACTGTTTGAATACCCAGTATATACTGAGTACCAATCCAAGTGACCGTCCGGTCTAAGGTGTTATGTCTGCGCAGTATGCCTACTTGGAACTAGGCGTATGGACAAGAACGAAGTAACCTGTTATTCTTGAGAAGGTTTTCTACAGTTTCGAACTCCAGATGAAAATCGGCATAGTTCCTATCAGAGTCGACTGCAGCCGCATATCCTACCAACTCTTAGCCTACACACAAAAATTTCTTCCACTCCACATCTTCACATCCTTAGACATCACAATGAGCCTTATGGTTGAAGTGTAGCCCGTCCAGGGTAGCCTCTACAATCTATCTATCTATCTATATACGGAGTTCAGAGTTGTATATCAATGATTGAATTGTTAACAATTCTGCGTATTCGCGTTGTTAACAATAGGGAATATGCATGAAAATTTTTTTCACATTTATTTTCAGAATATGAAAATATTGTTAATACTGTAATAATATTTAAAAACGAAATTAAAATCCGACAAATAATCAAGGAAGCTATTAGCTTTTAAAGATTATTATCTATCTCTTTCTTGCAAAAATACTCAAAACGGAGTTTTACGTGTATTTTAAATGGTGAAAGTGTTATATGACGTCACATAACATATCAAGAGAGCAATCATCTTCTTTGTCTAATCGGGAATTTCAATCATTCATATCTCGCTTATTTTTAAAGTTATTTAAAAAGTAATTTTACCTTGATATTTGTCAAGTAAACATGCTTCAATTCAAGTGAAAAAAAATTCTCATGCATATTCCCTATTCGCTTTCCGAGGAACATTTAATCACAAATTATGAGAAAACTATTGAGTTTATGAAAAAATTGTTTTTTATTTAAAAAATAAGAATATTTTTTGTTTCTTTCTCTTACGATTTCAAAGATAAGCAGTTTTGCCCATTTCGCCCAAAACATGATCTGAATTTGCCCATTAACAAACTTGACGTTACTTTTTTGCTCTAGACACAAAAAAATTTCAGCTCGTTATCTCTTTTCGTTCTTGTGTTATCGTGTCCACAGACAGACAGACACACAGACGGACGGACAAGTGGAAATGGCCAAATAAGACCATTTTATGAACACATATATACAAAGTCGTGATCAAACTGAATATACCTTGTATATTTACATATACTGGGTATAATAAAATTAAAATATATAATAAGATACATACTATAATGTAACATCAACATCAACACAAATCAAAAAAATTTTATGATTTTTTAAGTAGACTTTTTGCAGAAAATACCCATAATTCTTCGTGAATCATCATCCATCTAATTACTATTATTAAATGCATATAAATCAAAGGAATTATTTAATGTAATTTTATAATCATTACTTGAGTAAACAAATTTTTGCAATTTATAAAATTGCCATTCAATGTACACTGGATTTAAATACCCAATTCATTCCATTTTCGAAAAAAATTTTCTAATAAAACTTCTTGCTATATTTATAAGGAAAAACTTTTATCCGAAACATTTTTTCGAAAACCGAATTAATAATATATAAATCTTATAAATCAATTATAAAATTTAAAAATATATTAAGATAATTTTTAAGCAGAAAATCCCCTGATACAATTTGAAAAAATCCCCCTTAATAATAATAATAACAGATTTTTCCCTATTCATAACCCAATTAAATATTAACTTAATGGTAACGTTATTTCCAAAATTATTCACGATGATACATGCGGAAAAAAAATCAATGCCATACAAATATTATAATTTCCAAGATCAATTCATTTTCATTTTTTAAAATTTTTTTAATTGATCTGTGCCTTATTGATTCGATTTTCGAAAAAATACTTCGGATAAAAGTTGTTCCTTACAAATGTAGTAACAACTTTTATTCGAAATTTTTTTTCGAAAACCAAATAAATAAGGCACAAATCAATTATAAAATTTTAAAACTGACATAAACTTTTGTGGCCAAGTGTACCAGTGATCAAAAAATATTTAATATGGTGCAATACCTGATAATTTTTAAGTATGTATATACATATATATATATATATATATATATATATATATATATATATATATATATATATATATATATATATATATATATATGTGTATATATATGCTTATAATTATTATTAGGTTATTGATCGGTGATTAAAGTACTCTAACAACTTTATATTTTTGATAGGAAACCAAAGTGATGAAACATTATGAAATGTGGTTATTCAGAACGTGATAAGAAAAAAAAGAGTGTGGCTGCCATGTTCATTAGTCAACAGTCGTGGAACTAGGATTACATTTAATGGGTCATGGTTCCTCAAACTACGCAACAACTTTAACTTAACATCTATATTTTGGAAAAACGAACAATAAAATAAATCAATAATTATTTATAATAGTAATGAAATTGAATTGTGTTATGCAAAAAGCGTTGAACCCACAAAACATGAAAATTATAGTTATCCCACCCAAGTGGAAGAAAACGTTGTTCCCAACAATGCGCAAAAATGATTCAAGTCCAATCAGCTATTCAATACCTAATAAAATAAAAACTCTAAGGTAGTAATACATCTATCAGCTATCATATTACTGATTTTGATGCCAATTATCTCAAAACCAGCCACCTGCGGGTTAACTCTTTTTTGCATAACACCATCCAATTAAGAGATAACACGGAGGTGGACAGATTATAACAAATTTTAAAATATATGTCTCAATAATATGCAATAGACGATAGAACTTACGAGATCAAGTTGCTGAAGAAGTCCCAACAAAAGGACGAAACGTCCAATTATGGTCAGAATTTATTCCAAGACCATTTTTAGCTGTTCATTGTTGTTTTGCATCATAAAAACAAAACAAAATATCAGAATATAGCGTCGTCATACCCCTATTAGAGATCAAATAATTAACAATTGAATAGTTGTGAAATAAAAAAAATTTGTACAAAAGAGTTCATCGCACGCAAATTTTATACAACGATAAAAGATTTGATGTATGTTATCACGTGATGAGATAGATTAACGATGCATAAGAAAAATTATTTATATTATATGCTATGCCAAAAATAATATTTTTTTTGAAGAATATACTATTTCTAACCATTTATTCAAATTACTATACCCATGATCGTCCCCTATCCGTAAAATTTTGGGCATATCAGCAATACTTACATATAGGCTAAAGTTGGTATTCAAAGCTTTTTTTGCACATAACTGTCTAAATGTCTATTTTTGTAACATTTTGTAAAACTAAATTACTTGAAATAAAACTTTTTACAAATTAAAAAACTCTGAATTTTGTTTCCAATTTTCTAATTTCATTTGAAGTCTTTCTTCAACAACGATGGTTGTGTAGTAATTTCACACCATATTTTGTAGCCTGATAAAAATTTTTAGATCCATTGTGGAACCGCACTGTGCAGCACATGATTGATCCATTGTGGAGTTCTATTGTGTGCAAATGCTTTCGTTGATGATAATCTCTGGTGATGAATCCGTTTACTAGTTGAAGTTGTACCTTGTTCAGGTTGAGTGCATTGAGGGACAGCCTCTTGGATGCTTTCCGAAACAGTATTTTCCCGAGTTTTTGTGGCAGTATACATTTTCCCAGTGATCACGGTGTTTAAAGTCTATCCACTCATTTATCACTAGTTTGCTTGTTGTCTTTAGAATTTCTAAAATAGATTCTGGATCTGTGAAAGGTACTCTGATTGACGTATCTGCTTTTTCGATACCACTGTGGAATCCAGATCAATTTAACGTTGTTTCGTTTTGCCAGCTCCAGTAGTACCTTCAGGCAATCCCTGAATACGTCTTATCATAAATATTATAGTGTTTTATCCAGTTTTGTGACTCATAATACCACCTTTACCATATTCATTTTCGAAAAGACACATTCATCCAGTATAAATAATGGTATGACGTTTAATAAATATATCTGAAGAACATAAATTGTTCGCCTATTATTATTCTACTTTTTTGTATTTTGTTTAATACTGCATAATCACGAAATTACACCATTTTCATAAAAGAATGCGATTATGTCACTTATAAAAGTATATTAAATTACAAAAATCATGAGGTATTATTCCCTATCTTATAAACGGGTGTTTCATATCAAAAACTGTTTTTGTCTTTGCGCCTACATTTGTGAATTTACTTATTTGAATATAGCCACTAATTTTTATACTCGGTATACAGCTTGTTTTTTAAAATAAATCCAATCTGGAATACTGTATAGTGTATCTATCCTGCTGTCTGTATGCAGTGTACTATGATATGGTTTACTTTGTCATACTTAAACAATCAGATTTGTATTATAACATAAATAACTATTATATTATACTTTTCACTCTCTAATTACAATCATTTATATATAGTTGCAACTTACTCGTGCATGTATACATCGTCAGTATTGTCCGTCGTCCGTCGTGTGAGTGTAACACCATATTATAGCATACTGTGCATAGACAATGATAGATGCACTACACAATGTTGCTATTTGGTCTATTTTAATTTACGTAGTGTATATACCAGGGTATATTAAGTTTAGTTCCGACTGTCAATACGATAACTCAAAAACGAAAAGAGATACCGAGCTGAAATTTTGTATGTGTGATCTAGAGCAACAAAGTAAGGTCAAGTTTGTGAGTTTTAAGTTCTCTCCCGCCTTTAACGAGGCCTTTGAAGGGCTGTATTTCGTAAGAGATAGTAACCGTAAATCTTGAAAGTAATTTGGATTTCTTTCTTGGAAAACTTTTTATCCATGTTAACCTTGTGATGGCTAAAACAAATTAATAAATTTTTTCAACATGACTATTTTTTGATCGCCATGTAAATAACACATTTCATTTATTAGTGGAAATATATAGAAAGAATATATATATATATATACCTTTAACAAATTATTAATATATAAACCAAATTATCATTATAAAAATATTCGAAGTATGCATAGAGTGTCATTTAATTTTCCATCGGAAAATGTAATAATGGTCTACAACTACTAAATAAATGAATAATAGGTAAAGAATTTCAGCTGTTAGTTTCGCGTGCATAGCTAAGTGAATTATATATATATATATATATATATATATATATATATATATATATATATATATATATATATATATATGTATATATATATATATATATATGTATATATATTATATAGTTTACTTTTTGACGGGGGTTGAGGGTAGTTTTATATACCTATACTAGTTATTATTGGTTTACAGGATGTTACAGAAAAACCATATGTTAAATATTGTCAGGTTATTTGAGAACTTGGTATATATCTACGCTTGTTGATAGAACAATGAACAAATTGTTTAATAAACAAATTTATTTCAGTTTGTTTTATATAAGTTTCTGTTATAAAGATATTTTTTTAACAAGTTTTTATAGTAAAACTAATTTTCTACAATTTTACTTCTTATGTGTTTTTCGATTTGTTTAATATTAAGAGAGATATACCAAATTTTGTGTTTTCCCCTTCCTCTAAACCCCCCTTTCCCCTTGTCGATTCTGGTCATGC
The DNA here is from genome assembly GCA_963920215.1 of Nineta flava. Taxonomy (NCBI): domain Eukaryota; kingdom Metazoa; phylum Arthropoda; class Insecta; order Neuroptera; family Chrysopidae; genus Nineta; species Nineta flava. The sequence continues at coordinate 8,383,037 of OY986042.1, forward strand.
TTACCATAAAAATGCATTGTCATCGGAACTGAACCAACATGTAAAAATTCAACTCCGTAGGATAAGAGGAAGTGGTTCTAATAAGGAATATGCATGAAAATTCTTTTTCACTTGAATTGAAGCATGTTTACTTGACAAATATCAAGGTAAAATTAATTTTTAAATAACTTTAAAAATAAGCGAGATATGAATGATTGAAATTCCCGACTAGACAAAGAGGGTCATAGCCCTGTTGATATGTTATGTGACGTCATATTACACTTTCACCATTTAAAATACACGTAAAACTCCGTTTTTAGTATGTTTGCAAGAAAGAGACAGATAATAATCTTTAAAAGTTTATAGCTTCCTTGATATTTGTCGGATTTTAATTTCGTTTTTAAATATTATTACAGTATTAACAGTATTTTCATATTCTGAAAATAAATGCGAAAAAAAATTTTCATGCATATTCCCTATACGAACATTCATACATACATACATACAATATACTTCCCAAGGCTCTTTCTCCTAGACTTTTATTCTTAAGACATATTGTTAAGACAATAAAATTGATTTTTCGAAATTTTTCAAACCCATTCAAATATGAACGTAATATTCCTGTTACACATATTATATAAATATGTAAAATCTTCCAACAATATTGTTGGTTTGTAATGAAAGGAAATTGAACATGCACTCCAATTTCCACTTATTTTCCTCATAAATTTTTCAGTACCTATTTGCTATATTACTTGTGTTGGTAGGTACCTATATATAAAAGTATTGAAAACAATTTTATATAGTTTAATACACCCAGCAAGCACCACCACACTCACATGCACACTAATAAGTATATGATGAATATTTAGTTTTTGTTATTTTTATTAGAAGAGAAAAACTTAAACGATAGAAATTGTTTCACGAAAATTTTTTATCCAATTGTTTTGTACAAAAAAAGGTGAAATAAATATTTAAATTTGTGTGTTATATCACATTCAGACATTACAAAACACAAATATTTGTTTGTTATTAGAATAGAGAATCATTTAAAATTCTTTCAAAACTAATAGTCCACAGTACAGCATGGTTTTTTGTTTAATGATTAGTAACATGCTAAATTTTTCTCAGTAGATTCCTTTCGACGAGATGCCTAACTTTTCTCTCTCGAAAATTCTCGATGATAGTGACTAACGAAGCGCGTAAGAGAGTAACTTGTTTGTTTGACGATGGCAAAAATTTTATCAGTAACAGTTAATTTGTTAGTTAAATTGACGGATAATGTAATAAAGACTTCAAAAAAACTTGTGTCCCACAAAATGGATGGTGTGACAGGTAGGTCCTCCACCCCCAACCAGTTTAAATAACGGGATATACATAGTTATTAGTAACAAGCTGATTTTTAAGCTGTTAATTAATAATGGTATATATAATTTGATGGACACTTTGTGCTACAAATTCAGTGGTTCAATTTCCCAGTCCTACGCTCTGAACATGTCAATGTACAATTTTCATTAATAAATTAGTATAATGTTTTCTTATTTCAATGACACACAACGTTTATAAAATATTGTAGGTCTCATTTCTGCAACCTTTAGTTCATAAAATAATACTAAAATTGTTTTTATCGTGAATACACTCAATCGCGCCAAGTAACGGTTATTTACGTAGCGCCAAGTAATAACTATGTATACCACGTTATTTGATTATGCTGGGGGTGGAGGACCTGCCTGTCAAACGATCCATTTTGTAGGACACACGTTTTTTTGAAGTCTTTTTTACATTATCTTTCAATTTAACTAACAAATTTACTGTTACTGATAAAATTTTTGCCATCGTCAAACAAACAAGTTACTCTCTTACGCGCTTCGTTAGTCACTATCATCGAGAATTTTCAAGAGAGAAAAGTTTGGCGTCTCGTCGAAAGGAAGCAACGGACAAAAATTTAGTCTGTTACTAATCATTAAAAAAAACCGTGCTGTACTGTGGACTAAATAAATATAATCAAATGATTTAATTTAATTTATTGATTCAATAAAAATATGTCGGATAATATCAATCGAATAACATATTCATTCGGTGTATCTGATTTTAATATATATTATGTAGAAATATGCACACATGGTTTCACCAATTAATAAAGGTCAGAACTGTACAAAAAGTTGTGTCTTACGAGTCTCATACACACTTGTTCCATCTGTATTTAGTTATCTATCTGAAGGCCATAAATCTCAAGGTATTTTTTTTATTCGGAATGAATACTTTCATATACAGTTCAGAATACCAGACAAATAGCCGCGCTAGTTAAGGCGCTCTACTTGGAACTGGAATGTTTTGGGTTCGAATCACAACATCGGCAATTTGTCAACTTTGTGAATCTTGATGTCCTACACATTAGGTTCAAAAAAAAACAGTTCAAGCGGCTTAATTATCTAAGACGTGCTGCCCCTCGGAACTGAGAGGTTGCTGGTTTGATTCCCAACGGTGGAAAATTGTCAATTAAATTAATTTAAAAAAAATTAATTAATAGGGCGGTTAATTGACTAAACTGTCGGCGTATGTGGAAAAGCGAAGTAACCAGCTATGCTTGTGAAAGTTTTCTACAGTTTCCCTTCGCAAAAAATGGTGTAGGTGACCTCTGCGGTGTCTGAGAAACAGAGGTGGTTTGATTCCCAACGGCGGAAAATTGTCAATTAAATTAATTTAAAAAAAATTAATTAATGGGGCGGTAAATTGACTAAACTGTCGGCGTATGTGGAAAAGCGAAGTAACCAGCTAGGCTTGTGAAGGTTTTCTGCAGTTTCCCTTCGCGAACTCCAGATGAATATCGGCATGGTTCCTATCAAAGTTGAAAAAATAATCTTGTAGGTGACCTCTGTGGTATCTGAGAAACAGAGGTACAACTCCATTATTACCATTATAATTATATACAATTCAGAAATCCTTGATCAGACGAATGATATTGTATTTAAAAAAATCTAATAAATATGAAATTTCGACAAGTGTTCCTCGACTATCACAGATAATATGTTTTGGAAAACTTAATTTTAAAATTGTCAACTTCGAAACACATTCCATTCAGATTGTACTTTTGGAGTTTTAACATAAGATTTAGCCCAGTGCCTGGTGTCCAGTGTACAATCTACCGGATTCCTACTCTATTCCGGAGATCTAAAAAAACGTGAATAGTATCGAATAATATTGCTAATTAACTACAACTCACTGGCTGTGTTAAGGACGTTCATGCATGAGGCATGATAGTAGATACAAATTTTTTTTTAGTGAATTGAATAGCTCATTTCAGTAGTTATCCTCCCTCGAAAATTTAAATCCTATTGATGATTACTTTAATTATCGATTAAAAATCAAACTTTTAACACAGCGTCTTATGGAGAACAGAATTTTTTGTACTTAAAATTATAATAACTATATTATTAAAGTAGTCACCATAATAAATAATATTTATAAATATTTTTGGAAATATGCACTTTATATAATTGAATTAAAAAAATGGTGTTGACGAACGTATGAATTAGTTATTTAATAAAATTAAAACAATTTTGTTAGGTTTGTTTTTTCCACCATATTTTGAAAAACTGGCGACAGCGCACAGTAAAAAAATATGCACATACATATGACACATATACACTGTTAAATGAAGATATGTCAAATCAAGTCAAATTTCTAATTTACATTTACTGATATTTTACAAGAAATACTTTTAAAATATTTAGGACAAATAAAAAAAGGTTATAAATCGTTGTAAGATTATAACTTTTTTTTAAATCCTAAATAAATTTTATTAAAGATAGTACTCATTTGACTCTAGCGTAGCACAAGAACGTCCGTAAACAGTTCAAAATTAGAGTGATTGAATTTTGTTGAACAAAAATAAAAGTTGGATCCAATTTCATTATGCACATGCACTGTGATTTTGGACGTTTATTAATTGGACTATAAATAATTTATTCATATATTTATCATCATTAATTAGTGACTTTTATATTTCAGTTCCAACTGAAAATACATTATTTTTTGTTGAAAATAATATCAGTTTTTTTTTTTTTTTTTTTTTGTATGTAATCATATTAGTCAGTAATAATTAATAAGAATTCTGATATTCATAATGATGGCATCATAATTAAAAGGTAAATTAGTTTGGTTTTTATGTAGTATCGTATTCGGAACATATATGTTATCGTTTAAATGTGATTAATATCGGTCGAGTGTGAGTCACATTTAAGCATAAATGGTTCCATATGTTATATATAGTTTTATCGAAAAGAAGTTTTGTTATAGATGAGAATTTCATAAATTCAATTCGACACATTTTCCGGTCAAATTTCAATTGTAGATTGCAGACACTCAAAAAACTATGTCCAAGAAACTTGAATTCGAGGGGAAACCGATTAAAACACTCAGTTCTTTCAAATATTTGAGCCAAATTATTTCATTTGAGGATCGAGAGATCTTAGGACTACAGACAAGAATAACTAATGACTGGAAATGCTTTTGGAGTTTCAAACTTGTATTTTAAAGTAATATAAAAGTAATATAACCGCTGAAAATGGATGTGACGGGCCACATGGCTTGTTCAAAGCTGATACCAAAGAGCAACACAAGGAAACAGGATATATCGGCCAAATGATGACGTTATGAGTTCGTTAGATTCGCGAGAAATACATGAATGACACAGGCACAAGATTCCTAATTGATGGTAATCCTTAGGGGAGGCCTTTATCCAGCAAGTGGGATGTTAAGCTTTATTTATTTATTTATTTTAGAATGCAGAAACATACAATCGAATCTGTATAGAGGTATATACTACACCAATTATATTTTCATACATATATGTGTGTATGTATTAGTAAAATAAATAGTACACGCACATATAAATAACTCAGTGTCTAAATAATTAACTCGATTTGTTATTTACATTTCTTGTTTAAATTTAAATTATTTATCGTTTGACACTCTTTGTAAATTATTTAACTTATGAATGTCATAATCAAAAACCCCCGTGTGAAAATTTTTGATATTTATTTAAAATGATATTTATGAAATGTGACGACTTTTTATCGTCGCCATGACGCAATTCTGCCAATATACTCATAAGGAAAATTTGGAAAGTGGTGTTTAGATATTTTACCGACAAGTCTTAAATATAAAATGTTTTTCAACTCATTTTCATAAAATGAGTGAAAATTGTTTTGTTTTAAAATCTAGTTATTAAAGAATAATTAATAAATAGGCAAATATTGTGGATTTTAAACTAATGTTAATTTTGCCACCAGATTTAATAATCTATATACAAGTTTGTTGGTGGTTACGACGTGTAACCTATGAGCATGTGTGCTGCACTAAGGTGATTACATATTTAACTCTAATATCTAGTATAGGTACACTACAGTCACGTGAGGCCCGGATCTCGGGCGTCAAATTTAAGGTTTAAAATTTGAATCCGGTTTATTTTATTTATCTACAAATTCTTCGAATAGAATATCTAATTAGGGGAGAGATTTTTGGATTTTCTATGTCGCCAGCGTAGGTTGGCGACATAGTACTTGAAACCATCATCTCTTATTATTGAAAAAATCGAAAAATGCATAAGAAGTAAAGTTGTAGAAAATTAGTTTTACTATACAAAGCTTGTTTTTAAAAATGTTTTGTTAATAGAAACTTATTTTTATTGAATTTTATTTCCTACAATATTCACATACGGTTTTTAAATTGTTAAAACATAATCAATGATTACAATTTATTATAATCTTGAGCATTACAGAAGTTGAACAACATGCAATCATTTCACTCACATGTGTTAATATGGGGCTTGACTTGAGTATAGGTACCTAATGCTCGTCAAATAAACAGGTTTTGGTTTTGAATCCTCACGTATATATATGTTTGTTATAACATTAATAGTCCATGGAGAAAGATGTAAATGAAATGATAAAACTTTACGAAATAAATGCAAAATTGAATGATTTTTACCCGACCACGGCGATGACAAAACGAAAGTATGATTTTTGGTATGTCAGTATATAGACTTTTTCAGAGAGCTTTATGCACATGTGATTGTCGGGAATATTCGCCGGAATATATGTGAAAACCGGTATTAAATTGAAAATGACCCAATAATTGGATATTTTGTCTCATATGACTCGTAAATATGCTCGGAATTATAAAAAGCGTATATCAAAGCACAGCTTGCGTCAAAAGAAATCCAACGAGTCTAAACAGTCTAGTGCTAAATGAATACGAAAACAACGGCAGCGTTGAACAGGAAATGTAAAAATGGCACATATCTACGGATCTTGTGCAGGACCTTTTCACAAAATATCTACGGCGTGAACCCGATCTGCACTTTTCATCGTTTCTTTACTATTATTAATATATCCATGCGTGTGAATGGCCAAAACACTGAACGAAATATGTTGAAGAACGATGGCAACGATAATATTATTGATTTTGGGTACAACATTTTACTGTTTCGTAATGTCCCAAATAATGAACCAGTATAATTTTAGAGGTATAGGTAAATTTGTCGAATATTTGTAATGGCTTTAGTTCCTAAATATAGTACAACCTCGATATATGTTCGCCTTAGACCTTACAATGAAATAGTCAGTTTTTAAGTCACCAGTGTGTTTCATAAAAGTCTTATAGACTCAAATTCGTTAACTAACCTATTTCTGCTTCTCCTATTTTATACTAAAACATGTAATAGATAAAGCAAAACCTTAAATTGAGAAATTTTTTACACAATTGATTGAATTTATTCGACAAAAGCTCGCATATTATGCGCGATACTGAAATCTCGCTATTCCATACGAAGATCATAGACGGTTTTAAGATTTTAATATCTCGGAACCTTTGCATCATTTTCAAGGGGTTGTGCCAGTTGAGAGTTTCAATCAAGACTATTCGAACCAAAATGTATAAATTTTCAAACTAGTTTGATGCAGGGAGACCATATTTCCATATCACATGGACTATTATATATTAGTTGGATACAGAAAATATCATTTACTAATATTTTGTGTAATATATTATTCCACCTGAAAATGGAATATTCTGTTTGTAAACTACTATGTTTAATTTATTGATTTCTATATGAGTGTATACTTCATGAAAAATGGTGGTATGGGCTCCAATCATTTTTTATATACTTTTTTTTTACTTTACTTAATATATTATTCGTTTTAGTTTGAAGTTATTTTATTAAGTAAATTGAAAGTAATTAAATCGACTGCATGAAAAAAAAAAATATAACTAAAAAAATAGAAACAAGTATGTAATTATATATTTCCACTAAAAAATGTTTTTTCTTTTCGAAATTTTTTAGTACTTGTTTTAGCGAATTTACCCTGAAATTGAACTATTGGCGATGTACCGATATACAAGTTTAGGCAGTATATAGATCCATATTTTTGGTCTAGTGTGGTTATAAGATAATTTTATGGAATCTGTATGTCTTTTGGAAAGGCTCGAATGTTTTTTGGAAATACCAGTAGCGGATTTACAGGGTAGGTAAAGGTTGGCAGCTGCATAGGACGGCAAACTTATATCCTTTACTCCAGGTCAAACGCTACATGGGTGATCAAAAATAGAATTTTTCGTTTTGAAAGCGCGCAAGCCTGCCGGATACATTCATTTTGTCGACCATCCTGAGTCGAGCGAAGGAGGCAGTGAAATTATTTCATTTTCCTAAATTAATTGATCGAAAACTGCATGTGCTCGAGTTAGTGGCAGTTTCTACGTGAATGCGACAATAGGACGAAAATAACGAATTTACTATAAATCAATTCGATCGGTGACAAGCGAAGAAGTTGGTTTCATTCCAACTGGTCACATGATCAAATAGTTCCAAAACTGGTCACATGACCGATTTTATGGCCCACTTTGACGCCCGACAGTAGCGTAGAGCGTTAGCATGCAAATATACCTTAAAAATAGGAGGCAAAGAGTTTTGCAGCTGCCTAAGGCGGCGAATTAGCCTAATAGTAACTTCCCGAGGGCCTGCTGCGGTACTTTTTCCCAGTGATCATTGTGTTTAGCATTTGACCATTCGTTGATCACCTGTTTACATGCAGTTCTTGGAATTCCTAAAATAAGCTCTGAGCCAATAAAGGGATTTCCGACTCCATTCTTTGCTAAGGTATTTGATTTTTCGTTTCCTTCGAAATCCACCCAGATCAATTTAACATTGTTCCGTTTTGCCAGCTCCAGCAGTTCTTCCAGACAATCTTTGGCTATCCTTGAAGTGACCTCAGTTCCAGACAAGGCTTTTAGAGCAGCTTGACTGTCCGAAAGAATACATACGTTCTAAATACAAAGACCATGGCATATTTCCCCAAGTTGAGGCTTCTGTTTGCGTCAGGTGTCTCACCGTAGATTCCCGCCCCTGTCCCTTCTTCAGTTTTGGATCTGTCTGAATACCAGACGATTCCTTTCTTGAGATAGGGACATATATAGGGACACATATACATATATATATATATATATATATATATATATATATGTATATGTATATATATATATATATATATATATATAATATATATATATATATATATATATATATATATATATATATATATATATATATATATATATATATATATATATAAATTTGTCTCAACTGCAGGGAATAAAAAATATCCGATACAGATATATATTATATAATATATACTATAAATGGATATCTGAGCGCAAAAAACATAACCCACCCTTTGCAGTTGGGAAAAATCGTTAGTTATGTTTATAGTATTTTTAAATATACCAACAAAAAAAAAAAAACACATTTGAAAACATTTAAAAACTATGTTCACAAAAAAGGATTGTTGAAGGTCAAAAAATACAAAACTGAATTTCGAATATTACTTAAAATCAAGAGAATTAAAATTGTGCGATTGGAATGCTTTACAAATGAGCTGCTCTCTCTATAAGAGAAGTATTTGAAAAATTAATATAAAAGATCACCTTTACCTACTTTTACCCATTTTAAATCAATTATAAACAAATTTAGATAAAATCAACAAATAATATTTCCCTTGAGAGTACCTACAGAAAAGAACCCCACACTTACACATACATACACACACACAAAATCACTAATAGAGCGAGGATTATCGTCGGTTTTGAATATACAAATAATGATGAGCATATTTTTTTCGATCTTTAATTCGGATCATGTTTTACTTAAAATTTGGTCGATTACTACTTTGGTGTCTGTTCTTCAGGGCTATGACATCTGGTGGCAATAGTTAGGCCCAACTGTGATAGTTAAATATGCATTGCCAGGGTTGCATTAATAATATAATCAAAAGTTATTATTTTGTTGATGAAAATCATCTGTTTCTATGAAAATATAACTAATGGTTTAAGTGTAGTCTTATTAAACCCGCCATTTTGGAATATGATGTCATGAGTAACCTTACCAAAAGTTGCTTCGCTCGCTGGCTTCGCTCATGTTACATCTCTAGCTCCCGTCATTTTCAGACTAAAAACCTCAATGCAATTTCCCACCACTTCCACTATTTTTGAAATATTTATCGATACTTCCACCAAATTTATATTCCAGCGAATATATTCGAATTCTATCTCTCATAAAACGAGATAAATATATATCATGCTTTAAGACTAATCATAAGCTTTTAAACAAAAGCAGTTTCATCCAAGTCGGTCCAGTAGTTTTTGCGTTGTGCTCGAACAAACAAACAAACCAACAGACATTTACAATGCTATAATAGCAGAGGCATTACCGGGGGATCAGTCCGGGTGGTAAAAGACACTCTACTCGGAATTGGGAGGTTGAAAATCTCAACTTTGATTGCGAATATCGCGCTTAACAATTGGTCCAAAAATTTGATTAAATAAAGAATTGGAGTTGAAGGAGTACCTAACTTCAAATAGTACTGGATAGCAGTAATGCAGGTTAGTATTAAGGACTTTATTTTTAGCCTGTTTCAGATTTATAATTCTAAATTGCAAAAACTTCCCTTCTCATTTTTTTGCATACTCAAAACTGACTAGAATCCCATTTCTATCAGTATCAAACACATCTATGTGAACTATTTTGTTACCTACATATAAAGTTTAGTTATATTCTAATTCTCATCTTTCTTTTAAAAAAACCAAACCAAAACAACAAAAAATTGTTTAAAAAAGTCGCTAAAATCATAAATCAATCAAACATGAGAAAAAAACAATTATTTAAATTTAATAAATTGAAGGAAAATAACATTTAGTAAGCGGCGCCACATCAAAGTAAATATGTAACCAATTCCATTTGGTTTAAACTTTTAAAGTTGGTAGAACGTTCGTTCGTTCGTTCGTTCAGAAGAGGAGAAATACAAAAAAATACAAAAAAATAAAATAATAATAATAAAAAACGACAAACACACACACATACACAGCTAAACGAGTTCTTTACATATGTTTAGTCTGCGATTCTAAGAATTGCCGCGTTTGTTTTAATAAACATACGGTTACTCAGAGGAGACTGATGACTCTCTCTCTCTCTCTCTCATTCTCTCTGAGTATAATGTTTACACTAAGTCACAAAATTAAATAATAATAAATAATTTCTTCCGTAGTACGATTCGTATAGTGTGGTGATTTGTTGCTTTTAAATGTATTTACGATTCAATGGGGTTATTATATTTGTAAGTAGTTTTTATTCACACAGAAGAACACAGAAGAATTAAAACAAGCAAACAAATTTTGTGCGTTTTCACTTGCATGGAGGCATATTTATAATTTAGGCAAATTACAACGTACCCCCTTGAAAGTCATCTGCAAATAAGGAAGTAACTGGCAAGTTCGAGGTAACTTTTACAATATTGATGAAAAGAATACTATATATAAAACAGGGACCCTAACCTGTTTGAGTCTTGTCGTAGTAGTTGCGGCAGGGAGTTCGAAGCCTGGCAAGTAGGCGTTTTACCGATCCCCATAGGACAAGGAATTTGTATATAGACTAGGAATTGGTAGATTGTGCGACTGCAGCCGACTTTGGTAGGAACTATGCCAATATATATATCTGGAGTTTGTGAAAGGAAACTGCAGAAAACCTTCACAAGCATAGCCGGGTACTTTCGTTTTTGTCCATACTCTGATAGCTTAGTCAATTAACCGCCCCATTAAGTTCGAGTTTCAGCTTCGAGCCCCAGTTTCGAGTCGAGTGCCTTAACCAACTGGACAATTCGGTCTGGTTTTTGAATCGAAGAGCATAAACTGCCACGAAATCAAGATTCACAAAAATGTTTTTTTGACTTATCGTAGACAAACCTAAATTGTAACCGATTTCGATGAAATTTTGTTTCGACTCAACTATAATTGATCTAATGTGTATTTTTTTATATCGGGTATCAATATCGGCAAAGATTCGGCGAATTCACATTTACAAAAATAAAATCCTTGTACCAAAAATAGTTGGTTTCAAGCGAATATTATAAAAAAAGTACATTAGATCATTCGATCATAGAATAATCCTGTAGACGTAAATAAATGTTCGGAACTTTTCAATCATTTAAACACTTTTTTATTGAAACTTCATGATCGATGAGGGCTACCTTGCGGTTGTCCCATTGAGCTAAAACTTTACACATATCGGTTTTTTGTAGATCCAAACAAGAAAGTTTAGCAACCCCTTGGGACGACGAGGTGGCAAAATTTTCACTTTCGAAAAATATCCTACAGTTAAGGGCCACCCTAGTATACACCGATTACATAAACATATAATAAACACGGAGTAAGTTTTTACATTTATTTTCAATTCGTAAATAATTTATGACAAACCATGACTCAACTGTTTTGAGGAGTAGTTTCAAGGGATGTGTCCCATCCAGAATAGTTGGTGATTTTTTTTTAATGTACTGTATGGAATAAATGGAATAAAAAATGGATGATATAGACATTACAAAAAAAAAAGAGAAGTTAAACAAATGTATACGAAAATTAAAATTATGTGGTGTACTCTTGTTATAGTTTTTTCCACCTTTTTCATGTTATTATATAAAATTAATTGACAGTAAATAGTATGTGCAAATTGTGTGTATATACTCGTATATACAGCTTGTATTTTAAAATACACCCAATCTAGAAGCAATGTATTGTATATCTATCGCTGACCAGTCCAAGTACCCGAGCAGTCTAAGGCGTTTAGTATGCGCAGTATGCATACTTGGAAACTGGGAGGTTATGGGTTCGAGTCCCGACATTGGCAGTCGAGTCCCGCATATCCTACCAATTCCTTAGCTATAGACAAAAATTCCTTCCACTTCACTCACATCCTGACATCCTTAGGCATCACAATGGACCTTATGGTCGAAGTGTAGCCCGCCCAGGGTAGCCTGTACAATCTATCTAGCCATCTATCGCTGTCTATATGCAGTATGGTATGGTGTCTTTGTTATATATATATGTAGACACACTTACACGACGGACGACGGACAATAACGACGATACTGACGATCATCATACGGACTGTGCATACATCCACGAGTAAGATCCAAGATTGTAGTTAGAGAGTATATATAGTTATCATAATATAGTTATATGTTATACAATACTGATTTTAATGCAGTTTAAGTGTAACAAAGATACCATGTCATAGTACACTACATATAGACAGCGATATATACACTATACATTGTTTCTAGATTGGGTGTATTTTAAAATACATGCTGTATACTCTACATATAATAAATACGAATATACCATCATACCAATTGTTGTTTTTTTTCTAATTCAGTGGTACTTACTTTTTCCGAGCCATGACTCAAAATTATTTCTCACACTTTATCAAAGCTCATATCGCAGCTCATTTCCACAAATTTTTAACAGAAAGAAGAAAAAGAAAACGAAAAGAAGAACAGAATTATATCAAATGCAACATATGACAAGTGAAAATAACTTAGTTAATTGCTTAAATTCCCGAAAGATACTGAATTTACGAACAAACGTTTCAAACAAAAATTGTTTATTTAAAAAAGAAAGGAACATTTTTTGTCGAACCTTTATCGAAATTTATTGGCTATAACGACCAACCGTCATATTTTTTCAGTAAGTAAGAATGATTATTTTGTCTTATTACTAGCTACGTTTTTTTTTACGTCCCATTTCAACTAACGGATGTAGCGTCCTTAGTTATATGGTACCTTCAAGGTCGTTATATCCTATATCGACTGTATATTGGTTATAACAACTATCGGATATAGCGTCCAAATAATGCGGTCCCTTCAATGTTGTTATATCCGGTTTCGACTATAATATATATATATATATATATATCCGATAACTTGGACACTATATCCGATAGTTGTTATAACCAATATATAGTCGAAACCGGATATAACGAGATTGAAGGGACCATATAACTAAGGACGCTATATCCGATAGTTGAAAACGCACGCGTAAGAGGCACGGGTGGAGTGGGAGTCATATATATGATGACAAAATATACTATACTATAGTGGAACCACCTTAAACCCTTAAAGTGGAACCCGTTGAATTCATTTATGAATATTACATGAAATACTAATTAAAGTGATTACCAAACATAAAAAACGTTTATCTTTGAATTAAAAAACAATTCGTATAAAATGTTGTGTATTGATTGATCATGACATATTTTAACATTTACGAGTGTACGAGTGAGTGTACGAGCATACGAGTTAGTATACGATTAGTTACTACATATACATACATTCATGGATAGATAGATAGATATAGGGGTACATTAACACAGTCATTCATTACCGATCGAGAAAAAAAATGGAATTAACTAATCATCGTTAAAGCTTTTATAACAAATACGTTAGTCAACAGTTTTATCATTCGGCATTATACTCGATGGTGTCGTAGTAGAATTTTCACCAATTTACAATTAACGATAACGTTTTTAACGTTTTCGAAGTTTTATAAAGTTTCATAGCTTTTTGCACGTAACGTCGAGGATTATATTTTTTTATATACTTGGAACCAGTTATATTATTCTCTTGGAACCAGTTGTGAAAAAAATTGTTTCCCAATTTGAAACACTTCGGTGGGCTCAAAGTAAAGTATAATTTTCTTAAAGATCGTTTGTTCTTAAGCTTGTGTCACTAAGCGCAATAACAAACTTAATACTAAAATTGATCAAAATTTTGTATGATTGATAAAAACTAACACAGCTCTATAAGCAATCTATATTATTGAAAAATAACAATTAACTGAGTTCATTGCTTAAATACCCGGTATATACTGAATTTATGAAAAGAAGTTTCAAACAAAAGTTGTTCAATTGTTTTTGTTCTATCTCTTACGGTTTCAAAGAAAAGCACTTTTACCCATTTGGCCCAAACATGGTCCTATTTTTCCCATACTTACTTTTAAGCTCTAGAACACATATTCGAAATTTCAGCTAGATATCTTTTTTCGTTTTTAAGTTATCGAATTTACGGACGGACGGATATATTTACGGAAATAGGAGGTAGAAAAAAAATTTCTTAACAAAAAATATTTTTCTCTTTAAAATAAACGACTTTTGTTTGAAAAGTTTTTTCATAAACTTAATAGTTTTCTCAAAATTTGTGCTCAATGTTCCTCGGAAAGCAAAAAATTTGCCCATTTTTATGGTCATGACAAACATTTACAAATAATTCATATTTTATAAACATTGAATAGGCAGAAATATTAACAATTCAAACATTGATATACAACTCAGTATATACTGGGTATTCAAACAGTTTACTCAGTTAGTTTTTACATTACTTGTTATTCTAATTATTGTCTTGTCACAGCTGTGAGTAGACTCTCAAGAGTAAACGAAATATCCTTGTCTTGAGACTGCAATGATTATCGAGTCTCAGAGAGTTGTCACGAGAGTAAAAGAGATCTCCTATGGACAATACCCTGAGACTGGTCTTGATACTTTCTCTCGAGATTTTCTCTCAAGTGTATACTTAGCTTAAAAGTTGGTTCAGTGGAATTGCGCCTTGATGACGACAATAATAAACGAAATCGATACGGAATCTGAATGAACTTGTTTAAGGTTATGGCTGATGGAACACAGGTACAAACGGAATGTGAATATTTAATACTTTTCAATTTGACATGAAATTTTTTTTTTTTTTCATAATCAGTAAATTTATTTTCAATTAATATAATGGCATAGATATGTTTGAACAACAACAACAACAAAAAATTAACGTTATTAAAAAAATCCTTTTGATTTTATATAGTGAATTAAAAAAATATCAATTTTCATATAAATCATATTATTTTCCAATTAAATTAAGTTAAGCTTCAATTTTTTCCCAAATTTATTGCCTATACCGACCGACAAACGTTTCGATGAGTTATACGAAAGTGTTTTTTGTTTGTATTACAACTTTTCCAAGCAATTATACTCATCATTTATTTGTATGTTTGAAATGATAGTCGTAAAAATAGTTCGACAGCCAAATAAAGTTAATTTCTTCGTAATTCTATTTTTGAAATATCCAATTTTTCTTTATGGTAGATAATATTGAGGATATTATATTATCAAAGGATAATTAATGAGAACTCTAGGTTTTTGAAATAAAATTTCTAATTCGTCCCAATACCTATATCAGTTTTTGTATTATAAATACGTATTTCGACTACAAAGTAGTCATCATTTGTATAGATTAGCTAGTCGTAATTTACTCTTTGACAATTAGAAATAGATAGAAAATCGAAATTAATAGACAAAAATAAAACTAAATAAAAAAATTGAATCAAGTTTACTCTTGTTAACATCACTCTTTTTAAAATTACTCTTATATTGTCTCAGGATATGTTATTCGTTGCTAATTTGGTGACAGTTTTAACAAGAGTAATTTCAATAAAATTTATTACATTTTAATTTATTTTGTTTGATTTTTTTATTTAGTGTTATTTAGTTTTAGATTGATAAATTTCAAGTGAATTTCATCGTATGCACGGTAATGTAATTTTAGTTATATCAAATATATTTATTGCGACTGAAAACTTTCATCAAAACTTTCATGTGTAAAAAGGGGCTAAGAGTTGAAATTCGTCTCTTTATATTATTAGAACTTGTTAAAAAATTATTAGAACTTGTTAAAAAAGAAAATTTTACATAATAATACATAAAAATTATAATCTTAAACATTAAATAGATAGAAAATGCAAATTTTTATGATTTCTTCAAACTGCTATTTCTAGAACTTAGGTATTTATATATACCTACAATAAACACATAAGTAAAATAATTATCTACAATTGGGAAAAGAATAAATTATACGCGGTATGCGCGTGTATTGTAATATTTGATATAATTATTTTAATAACACAAATACAACTCCACACCATACCGTCTGTACAAATAAATGTATTAATCGCAACAATTTGTGTGTTATCACAATATAATAATCTTATTTATTGTATACAAAATTTCTAGGAAACACGTTTAATTATTCAAAAAAAAATAAAAAAATGAGAGAATAAAACAATCCATATCATATTTACATAATGAATATTTCAAATACCAACCACTGTTTTTATTATTGTATAAGGACGTTCATGTGCTACGCTAGACTCAAATGAGTACTATCACTCTCTTTAATAAAATTAATTTAGTATTTAAAAAAACTTGTAAAGTATATCAATAATCTTAACAACGATTTATAACCTTTTTTATATTTGTCCTAAATATTTTAAAAGTATTGTTTATAAAATATGAGTAAATGTAAATTAGAAATAGATTTGCCTTGATTTGACAGATCTGACAAGAAACTATGTTGCATATTTATGTGTATGTGTATATTTAATTAATGTACGTAGTAGCCAGTTTTCAAAATATGGTGGCATAAACAAACCTAGCAAAATAGTTTTATTAAATAATTAATTCAAACGTTCGTCAACACCATTTTTTTTAATGCAAATATATAAACTGCATATTTCAAAGAATATTTACAAACATTATTTATTATGGTGGTTACTTTAATGAGATAGTTATTATAATTTTAAGTTGAAAAAATTCTGTTCTACATAAGACGCTATGTTAAAAGTTTGATTTTTAATCGATAATTACTCTTTGAAATGATCGTCAACAGGTTTTAAATTTTTGAAGGGGGATAATTACATAATTGAGCTATTCAATTCACTAAAAAATTTTTTTTTATCTACTTTCAACCATCATGCATAAACGTCCTTAAATAATCATAATAAAAAAGTAAAAAATTGTAAACTTAATGGAAATTAATTCGTTTGTTCAATGATTGTTTATCGAATATTAGTGCCAACGGTACTCTTAAATACCGTTTATTTGACCCTGTTTACGACCACGTAGCAAAATCAGGAGTATTTTGTATTTACTTACATTAAAAATTATTTAAAATAAGGAACCAATGACTATTTTTTCAATATTTGAAGAAAATTGATGGTAAAAATTTATAGGTGATGGCCGATACATACTAGTACCTTTGGTGCATAAAGAAGTGTTGATTTTCATTTTATGAAAAAAAATGAGAATATGCAGAACATTTTAGTAAACACGTTTAATTATTAAAAAAAAAAAAATAATGTAACAACTAACTGAGTTAATTGTTTGAGTACCCAGTATAAACTGAGTTGTATATCAGTGATTGAATTATTAACAATTCTGCGTATTCGAATTGATAACAATTCGCTTTCCGAGGAACATTGAATCACAAATTATGAGAAAACTATTATGAAAAAATTTTTCTTTAAACAAAAGTTGTTTATTTTAAAAAGAAGAAGAATTTTTGTTAAGAAATTTTTTTTCTATCTCTTACGGTTTCAATGATGTATATTTTCTCGTTTGGCGGGGGGAGACATGTTTCGATTTTGCCAATTAACGAACTTGACCTCACTTTTTTGCTATAGATCCAACATATAAAATTTCAGCTCGTTATCTTTTCTCGTTTTTGAGTTATCGTGTTCACGGCCAGACGGATTAGCCTATTGTCAAGCATTTATGTCAAGGATTAATATTTTCAAGAGTAATAATTTACAAAGTCGAGTATAAACTTAATATAACTTGTATATTTTCATATACTGGGTAAAAAAATGAGAGAATAAAACAATTCATATCATATTTACATAATGAATATTTCGAATACCAACCACTGTTTTTATTGAATAAATATAATCATAATAGTATAGAAAAAAATTATTTAATTAATGGAAATTCATTTGTTTGTCCAACGATTGTTTACCGAATATTGTTTTATTTCATCAGATATTCGTTGAATTAGCTGGCTAAACAAAACTTCCAACTAATTTCCAAAAAATAAGAAGTGATCTCATATTAAATATATTTAATCACTACCGAATTAAAACGTTTGAATTTCAAATTTTTTGACTACACAACACAAGTAGGTCGAATTAATTCGAACATTTTCTAAACTTTCGATTCTCAATTCAGATTTGAAGTTTAGCACTATGGATCTGATATCTTGAAAACCGTTAATCGTATCGTATTTTAACCAACAGCATCGTTTTCGCTAGGGCCAAGTTAGCTTAAAACAAGTTTTTTATCAAAATCGGGGATATAAAATTTATCTGCAATTTTTGTGATTTTTTAAGGGGTTCCCCTTGGAAAAAATGCCAAAAAAATGAAAAAAATTTTATTATCGATTTTAATAAAAATCATTTTCTAGGGTAATTTTGATCCAAATAGTACGAAAATCAGGTTCATTTTAACGTTCGCCCAACACATTTCAAAATTTTCGATTCTCAATTCATACACTTTTGAATTCTAGCGCTATGGGTCTGATATCATGAAAACCGTGAATCGTATCTTATTTTAACCAACAGCATCGTTTTCGCTAGGTCAAAATTAGCTTAAAACAAAGTTTCTATCAAAATCGAGGACATAAAATTTATCTCGAATTTTTGGGATTTTTTTAAGGGGTACCCCTTGGAAAAAATGAGGAAAAAAAGAAAAAAAATTTACTATCGATTTTAATAAAAGATAATTTTCTAGGGTAATTTTGATCCAAACAGTACGAAAATCACGTTCATTTTAACGTCCATCCAACAAATTTCAAAATTTTCGATTCTCAATTCATACAGTTTTGAATTTTTGCACTATGGGTCTGATATCTTGAAAACCGTTAATCGTATCGTATTTTAACCAAGAGAATCGTTTTCGCTAGGTCCAAGTTAGCTTAAAACAAGGTTTTTATCAAAATCGGGGATATAAAATTTATCTCGAATTTTTGGGATTTTTTTAAGGGGTACCCCTTGGGAAAAATGCGAAAAAAATTAAAAAAATTTGTATTATGAATTTTAATAAATAATCATTTTCTAGGGTAATTTTGATCCAAACAGTACGAAAATCAGGTTCATTTAAACGTCCGACCAACACATTTCAAAATTTTCTCAATTCATACAGTTTTGAATTTTATCACTATAAGTCTGATATCTTGAAAACCGTTAATCGTATCGTATTTTAACCAACAACATCGCTTTCGCTAGGTTCAAATTAGCTTAAAACAAGATTTTTATAAAAATCAGGCACATAAAATTTTTCTCTAATTTTGACGATCGAACATCATCAATACATGAGTAAGGTAATTCGTATACCTAATCACCTTTCGAAGGCAATCAGTCGCACTTAGTCAATCCTATGCAAATTACTGTAATTAAGAAATAATGAACCTTTAACTCCCTCATAAAAAATCCTGATTAACTTCACATTTGATTAATAGGGAAATATGTGTAGTTTCATAATATATTGGGTTCCCTTAGCCAATCATATACAAACTATTGCAGCGATCGGTTTGAAAGAGCGATGCATCGGAACATTTTTTATTCAATAGAGAAGTATCATTGATCTGATGAGTCAAATAAATATTTTAATATCAATATCTTGGCTATCGAATTTAAATCTTATTAGTTAGGAAATAAGTCAGTGTTTAAGCGATGAGTCAGCGTCAGTAGATAGATAACTAGCACGATTGTAGGACAGGTTTATCAATTCTGTAGAAACAGGCGCGGATCCAGTAGCGATCTTTATGAATTGTGGAATACTGTTTTAGAAAAACTTTCTTATTTTTAACCCGACTTCAAAAAGGAGGATAGTTCTCAATTCGTCTGTATTTTTTTAATTACTTAAGTCATGGTGACCAATCTAAGTGAATTGTTAAGAAAAAAAAGGGGCGGTTAAGTGACTAAACTGTCGAAGTCCACTCACACTTCCACGATTCTGGAAGTGTGAGTGGCTCCCTTTCCATTGAAATCTGAACATAGAATCCGTGCAAATAAAATATCGAAATAATAAATAGATAAAATATTTTTAATTCTTTTATTTAGAAATTTCGTAGCTAATTTATTGTAGCTAAAAATACAAAGAAAGAAGATGTATGGAGCTAGACTTTTAAACCAACTGGATACCGTGTGTAAATCGTTACAGGTTTCTATTCTTTTATGTTTTTGTACCCGATATATAATATATACCAGGATATATTAAGTTTAGTCCCGACTTTGTTAAGATTGAAAATATTCATCGCAGAAAAAAAACTTTGGTATATGTGCTCATAAAATGATGTAATTAGTCCATTTCCGCAGAGCTGTCCGTCCGTAAACACGATAACTCAAAAACAGTAAGTGTTTAGAGCTAAACAGTAAGATCAAGTAAATGACCAAATTCGAACTATGTTTGGGACCCTGTAAGAAATAGAACAAAAATTTAAAGACGAAAAATGTACCTTTTTTAAAATAAACAACTTTTGCTTGAAACTTTTTTTCATAAATTCAGAATATACTGGGTATTTATGCAATTAACTCAGTTAGTTGTTATTTTCAACTGTCAAAGTAATATTCAATGATTTTATCATATATATTTACAAGATAATTTCGAGTATGGTGAATACCCCCCCCCCCCATGCATCCTATGGATACGCACCCGATTGGAGTAAATAATATAACATTGACAAAAAATAATTTCAAATAAATTTTGAAAATGTTATATAATTGTTTATATATTGATCATGTGATCAAGTGATTCATTTTGTTAATCATACGTTTGTGTAATATTTTGATCCTTGAAATTTCTAACAAGTAATTTAAAACAATAAACACTCGAAGCAATAACCTACACAATTGTTTATTACTTTACTAAAGCACCTACGGATTTCGTCCCTTAAATACTCTTTATAATACATTTCTTTACAATCCCCTTATTGACTCATGTAGCAAAAAAAATATGTAGTCAATCTAAACTTAAACTAATGGTAAACTGTCATCTTTAAATTTTCATCCAAAACGGATCGAAAATACAAAGTAAATGTTTTGGATAAAATATAAGATAAGATGTGCTCTAGAATATAAGATCTTATCTACAAGTTTTCATCTAAAATGTAGGTAGTTTTAAAGATCAACGGTGACCGATTTCGATAAAAATCTGAGCATTTCTTGAGTGTACATCCATATACTCTTTGAAACCCGACTGGATTGTTTTAACGGAGGGTGGGGCTTCCGTTTTCGCCACCATAAAATCATTGGATTGAATCGTCGAGACTCTCGTTGTTAGCTTTTGTGAAAAACGTTTTAAAGTGTAAGATTTTGAAATTCGATATAATTTTATATCTGTTGTTACGAAGAACTAAGTGTAAAGAAGTGTAAAAAATCGATTACGCAGGTTTATTATTATATTATTATATAATAATAAAGCATAATATAAAATAAAATACAAAAATGTAATTATGATAAGAGTTTATTCATAATATTAATTAAGGTAATACTTCCGTAGTTAAAAGCATTTTTTAAAGGATATTTTTGAGACTTTGAGACTTTGTTTCAAATACAATTCTTAACGTAATCGCATTAGATTTGAGCTGTATTTTGTATGTCGTATTTTGGCATATGAAAGTTCGCAAAAACAATTATTAATCTGTAAATAAGACTATGAGGGATTCCCGTACAAATCAAAATATCTTATCCAAATATCCAAAAACATCCAATTACTACTTTCAAACATTATTTCATACAACCAATATAGTTTTGTCATAAATCTGTGGCGCAGCTAGTAATAGAATAAATTCATAGACAGTTTGGTAAATCTTTTATACTCCGGAAATAGAAAAGTAAAAAAAAAAATTTGCCTTGACTTTTTCTTTTTTTATTGAAAATATATCATTCATAACATTTTGTTTTAGAAGTGTGAGTATATTGATTGATCAAACATGTGGTTTTTCTTGTGAAACATTTAAGTGATGTATCACTTAATGTAAACTTATGTTCTTAGAAATTCACCTACTGAGACAACGAACAGTCTACGTATTAAAAATGTTTTACTTAGAACTTAGAATTTGTTATTTTTATTGATTCTGTTTTATATTATTCAATAAATTTAATAAATCAAAAATACATTGTTTTATAATGCTTCGTTTAGATTACGACATAAGTTGCGATACAAATGTCAGACATAAATTTTATTACTGTTCACACTTAAACAGAATTTTGGTTTGACACCAGACACCAGCCAGACACAAATGTATAAAAATGTACAGAACTAGTGTTCGAGCTGTTCACACACAAATATTTTACCAGACCGAGATCGAACCGAGAACGAACCGTGATCGGCACTATAGTGTGGATCGACCTTAAAGGGTACAAGGCGTATATCTAAGTGGTAGATAGTCTAACTTGTGATTCGTGATGAATTTTAAGCACTGATTAGAACGTTCTTGACGGCCATTTCAAAGGCTATTCAAAACTATTTTCGATACCTGGTCCCAAGATACGAAGCTCTAATTTACTTACATTAGTGGCTCCATTTCTATTTACACATTTTCTATTTACATATATATATATATATATATATATATATATATTTATATATATATATATATAAATATATATATATACATATATATATATATATATATATATATATATATATATATATATATATATATATATATATATATTAATTAAATTAAATACTGATATGAAAAAATTAACTCGTCAACCAGGAATCGAACCTCGGGTCTCTGGATAACTAGTCCAGTGTGCTTCCTCTACACCAAAGACGATTGTGATGTGACAGCCAACTCCTTCATATTATTCTAATTTTTTATTTTATTAGATAGTATTTACTTCTTTCTGAAGTGATTTGTTTATTAATATTTGTTTGTTTGTGTATACTTTCGTGTCCACATCACAATCGTCTTTGGTGTAGAGGAAGCACACTGGACTAGTTATCCAGAAGCCCGAGGTTCGATTCCTGGTTGACGAGTTAATTATTTCATATAAGTATTTAATTTAATTAATAAATTCAATGACAATGAAATTTGTCGGAGTATACGCTATAGTCTTCTACAGTTTGTCATACGTATTCGAAAAAAGAATTTGGACAAACAACGTTATGTGGACACGAAAGTATACACAAACAAACAAATATTAATAAACAAATCACTTCAGAAAGAAGTAAATACTATCTAATAAAAAAAAAAATTAGAATAATATGAAGGAGTTGGCTGTCACATCACAATCGTCTTTGGTGTAGAGGAAGCACACTGGACTAGTTATCCAGAGGCCCGAGGTTCGATTCCTGGTTGACGAGTTAATTTTTTCATATAAGTATTTAATTTAATTAATATATATATATATATATATATATATATATATATATATATATATATACGTAAAAAAACGGCATTGTAAGTACCTACTTACTCAGAGAGGATCATTGCACCCAATTTGTATACGAACTTTCCCACACCTCTATATAAGTAAGTCTGAAAATTGATATTTAAATAATGTTTTTTAAAATTGAGTGTATTAGTTTTTTTTTTTGTGATACAAAATCGGCATAAATAATATTTAAACAACAATAAAGACGACAGTTATTAAATTAAAATATATAATATTATTTAGTGAGTTGTTGTATATGATGAGATTTTAAAATTCAGTTAATGTCCCATTGGTACACATAAAAAGATGTTTAACTATTATCACTCACTCACAAATATTGCGCGTACCGAGTATTTCATAATTATAAGTCGGTACTTCTAAAAAACAGTCGGCAAAAAGGAGTGTCGTAACCAACATAGAAAGGAATGAAAATGAATATGAAATTAAGTTAACGTGGTTCCAGTCCAAGTGGCCGAATGGTCTAAGGCGTTATGTCTGCGCAGTATGCAGTACTTGGAAACTGGGAGGTTATGGGTTCGAATCCCGGCATCGGCAGTTTGTCAATTATTAACAAAAAAAGGGCGGTTAATTGACTAAATTGTCGGCGTATGGACAAGAACGAAGTAACCGGCTATGCTTGAGAAGGTTTTCTGCAGTTTCCTTCACAAACTCCAGATGAATATCGACATAGTTCCTATCATAGTCGGCTGCAGCCGCATATCCTACCAATTCCTAATCTAATCACAAATTCCTTCCACTTCACTGACATCCTCACATTCTTAGGCATCACAATGAACCTTATGGTCGAAGTGTAGCCCTTTCAGGACAGTCTTTACAATCTATCTATCCATCTAAGTTATCGTGGTGATACACCTTCCATAGGATTCCCAGATTTTTTTCTAATAAGATTTCGTATGTTATGTGAGTTTTTTTGTTTATTCAGAAAAAAAAAATGATATAAAATATTTAAAAAAAATCCCTAAACATTTTTCTTTCCAAAAAAATCCGAAAAATGTGGTTACACTGAGCATATGATAAATAAACAAACACTTATAAAGTGTTCGTTTTGGAAGTTAGTATAATTTGTTGCTGACGCATTTGCTGCCTTACCTTGATAGAGAATACGACTGCAAGCGTGGTGTCTATCATGAAACTCAATCGTTAGTGCGCATACACAGCCTCAAGTCAAACACTAAAATTACCGCTTTATAGCGCTGAAAGCATGTAAGCGTCTAAAACGAATACACACTTAGAGTGTACTTTTTCATATTTCTGCAAATAAATACTGAAGTATTGTTTTACAATCTTAACAAGGGAGAGAACAAGGTACTTCGCACAACTTAAATTAAGATTACTTTACAATAAATACAAAGTACGTTCTTTTACTATACAGACCGTTTTCAAAAGCATTTCTAATAGAGAATCAATGTTTAATATATAAATAAAATATTAACTATAAAACAATACAGTACACCTATACAATACACATACATACAAACATCTGGATAGTGTATAGGTATACTGTACACTGTATGCGTATGGTTGTTTGTCATTTAAGAGTGGGGTTATGTGATGCAAATACTAAGGATAACAATTGAATGAACATATTTAACTCTCATTACATGTGTACTGTCTGACTTCATACAGTAACCACACGGCCAGCCAGTAATAAATAATATTTAACATTGATTCTCTATTGGAAAAGCTTTCCAACACACACGGTATACATATTGGTACAGTTAAATAATAATTGTCGATTTTGGAAGACCTTGTAGGTCCATGTATATTTGTATAATAAATATATTTTATTAATTTATTTTTAATATGTAAATAAACCATTTAAAGGAGATTCAAAATTCGAAACCACAGAATATTAAAACCGCAACAAACCTGAACAAATAATAATCAGCCGATAATGTGAATCACCTCATTCAAATGAGTCATCTGTAATAATGTTAATTCTTCTGTTATTTTATATTTTATTTTATTCTATTTAGCTCCATATATGTTTTTTTTTTGTTTCGAATGTGTATGTGAATGTACCTTTGTTATAGTCCGGTAGCTGAATTGTGCCATGTCTTCGGCTTCGAGTGTTCGAACATTGTTTTTGACATGATTTGTTAGTTTGACCTGAAAAAACTATGTAACGCCCACCCTTTTTACTTTAGAGCACATTCTCAAAATATCGATTGAACAGTTATATTTTCAAAAGCTATTTTAACAAATCCAAATTATTTTTTAATACCTATTATTAAAAATTTTATTTAAAAAAGCATTTTATGGAAGACTTAATTTTTTTTAATCGAGGACCTACTTATCGTCACATAAAATGACGATAATACGGTCATCGCAATCCATGGTCCCATGGGCAATGGGGCAATGGGTTGGGGACACTTAAGGATGCTCCAGCATACCACCACTTTTCGATAGATTTTGTTCATTTTTTGTTCATAGACAAAAAATAACGTTTTCTAATAAATCCCAAAGTTTCCGAATTTTTGACCGTTTAGAACGCGAGATAATTAATATCAAAGTTATCATTCTCTCTCACTCTCTTTCATTAGAAGCATGTGAAGCTTCATGCCCGTCCAACTATTATCTGTTGTATTAGAATAAATACTCGACAGAATTTAAAAAATAACTAGGAGAGTAAAGCTAAATATTTATTATATAAATTTTAAAAAAATCGTGTGTTACCGTTTTGTTATCAAAATATAAAAGTTTAAAATTATTCCTTTTCTTCAACATAACATTATTTTGTATATGTGAATAGTGTTTTTGGCTATGTGTTGTATATGTGTGTTTATGTATTGGTGCTATAATAAAATCAAACCGGTTTGATGTACTGATTGCATAACTCAGTGCTGGAACGTCCTTAATGAAACTGAATATGGCACTTCACACCCACTTTTAATTGTCTAATCGATTTAAGAGTTTTGAAATATATGCAATTCTGTTGACAATACAATAATATGGCACTAACTAGAACTTCAAAATATATGATAATAATAAAATAATTTTATTTTGACTACAAGTTTCGGAAAACACAGTTCCTTCTTCAGAAAATATATAATAATGACAAAAATGTACAAATTATATTTTTATTTCAGTTAACTCGTATTGCATTTTTAATATTTAGGCTTTACCCGAATTTCTCTGATGTCATTAAAACAATGTTATATAATGTAATTTATATAAGTATCGAAATATGTTTACCTTTTTTTTTAAAATTTGTACATTTTTGTCATTATTATATATTTTCTGAAGATGCAACTGTATTTTCCGAAACTTGTAGTCAAAATAAAATTATTTTTACGGCGATGGAAAATATAAATTTTTACTTACAACAAACACTTTAGACTATTAAAAACACCTCATATGATAACATCAGATACGAACTACACCTGCTGGACTATATTCTGCGTATGTGTATACATGTTTGGATGTAGTAGGTATCTTTATATGGACACAGACGGTTTAACCAAAAATGAAGTTTTTTTACAATTAATTATTATTTATTTAAAACTAAAAAAACTAATTAATTCGTTGTAATGAATAATCGACATTTTTTTCAAAAATTTTAATCCATTAATAGTTTTTTTTTGTTTTTACAAATTAATTTGATTCTATTTTCGTTTAAGTTTGACCTTGTTTCTTGGATCGTTTTGAAGGTTTGGTTTTTTTAGTTCAACAAACATGCGTTGTCCGGAGACTTGGTCAAGATAGCTTCCTATAGTCCATATATGTTTTAACTAGTTTAGAAATCCATTCTTTTAACTAAATTATTTTTAAAAGTTTACTTCTTGAAGTGACAGTATCTAATTAAAAGATTTTATTCGACAATGAAAAATGCTTTAGATAAAAGCGTGCCATTTTTTTTGGCTGTACAGTATACCATCTGCCCACATAATTTACGGTAAAGTGGTATATTATATCAATATATATTTAAACGAGGTGAAAAATTGCAAATCTTCAATTTCGTTGTGAAAAGAAATCGCTAGCTAATTACTTTTATCAAATTTTAAATAGGTACAAAAATAACTTGATTGTACTTAATGTGGTAAATTTGTTATTAATTATCTCACGTTCTAAATGGTCAAAAATTTTAAAACTTTGGGGTGTATTAGAAAACGTGATTTTTAGCCTGTGAAAAAAAAATTAGCAAAATCTGGCGAAAAGTGATTTTATGTTGGGGAACTACCTTAATATACTCTGGTATTAATTATATACCGGGAATAATTACGCCACTGTTAACATCAACAACAGAAAATATACCAAATGATGTTTACAAAATAAAAATATATATAAATAAGCACATAATAAAAATTGGAATTCAAATCACGAACAATTTTTTTTCAATATCAATATGATTAAATATGATATTTGTTTATATATATGAATAAATAAATTTGCAATTTTTAATTAGTTTATATATATATATATATATATATATACATTTATATTTCTAAAATCAACATTATGTTGTGTTGTTGGTGTGCTCGTATGACTCATAATAATTTAATATTTTATTTGTTTATTCTAATAAATATCCATACATACATTCCTACAAACACTCATGTTCAATAAAATTGAACCGACCTGAACCGAATCAGTCTCTCACAATTTTAATTATTCTTGTAGAAAATGTTTTTGACAGATACAACATTTTATTTTATTTTTATACGAAAAAGGGAGATATAGCACTTAACAAGTATTTACATTACATATTCATACTCTATCACTGACTAGTTTACATAAGTAAAAAATACAAAACTTCCATTTCTTTTTTCACATTTAGAAAATAAACTACTTATCTTTGTTTATAAATAAATAATATACAGTTTGTTACAAAAGTGAGGAGTTTTATGAAATGTAAGAAAATTAACATTTTAGGATGATTCAATTTTATTGAACGTGAGTGTACATACATCCATACATACATAGTAAAAAAAATACAGTATTGTAAAATTGCATTTACGTATTATATGCCTAATTTGGAATATATACAGTGGAACCAGTTAACCATATTAACATCAAAGAGTCGGTTATACGGCAGATCGTATTTAATTGGTTGCAAATATTTATTAAAAGTGTCGTAAGAACCTAATTATATTGACGGATTTGGATTAATCTTTTTATACCCGGTATATATACATAAAATATATACCAGGTAAAAATCTTTTTGAGATATGGATAACGGAGATATCAACGTTAATACGATACTTCAATGCACTTGAAATATGAAAGGAAAACGAAGGACAGAGAATAAAGCACACAGAACATTTACGAAAATTATATAGTCTGAGGTACATCGTACTCAGTCATGTTAGATAAGCTATTCAATAAATAAATGTTTTCAATTACATACTATTTATAATTTCATTGATCACGATTGTAAATGATTACAAATCGATGAGAAATTTTGGACCCAGCGAAAATGTTGCTGTTGGTGCTAAAATTGACCAATGGTGCTAATGTACATGATTTTCGTACCGTTTGGGTCAAAATTACGCTAGAAAAAGATTTTTTTACCAAAAACAAAAATTTTTTTCGCATTTTTTTCGCATTTTTACCCCTTAAAAAAATTGTAGAAAATTTTTAAAAGTTATTTTTCTTTTTTATTACAAAAAATTTTTGTTAAAAATTAATTTTTTAAAGCAATTTTTCTCCACTATTAGCATTACAAAATCTCTCTGTACATTTGTATAAATAGGACATTATATTACTTCATGTAAAACAGAATTTATATACATATATATATATATATGTATATATATATATATATATATATATATATATATATATATATATATATATATATATATATATTTAGATAAAATATAGGTATATGCAATATACAAAATATTTAAAAAATTCATAATATTCAATTAAATGAAATAATTAACATTGTAATACAATAATATATAATTTTAATTAAATTGTTTATCTTTACATAGTTTTTATTAAATATAAAAATTATTTACAAATTAAAATTATTATTTTATATTATAATTGTAATTAGTCATCATATATATATATATATATTTTTTTTTTTAATTTTATTAATAATGATATTGTTGTAATATTATTTTAATAAAAACATAATACTGAACATTGGATTTTAATTTCATGTTGAAAGTCTAATAATAATTATTCATATATGAAAAATGATTAAGAGCTACACTATTTCATCATTCGTATTTTGAGTACGAGACATTTATACTATATGATATTCCTCTAAAGTCATGAAGTTTATACTATATTGATTTTAGGCAGTTTATCCGGAAACCCACTTTTCTTTGAAATTAAAATATGATATTCCTCTAAATATTTTGTATTTATTGGAAAAAAAATGGTTATTGACTGATTGTGAAGCGAAATATTTACAATCAAAGTGGAAATTTTTCACATGCATGGTACACGTTAACGGTTCGTGCATACTCCATTGTTTTTTTAAACTGGAAAATTTTTTCTTTCAATATTTAAATATCTTATTATAGAGTTGAACTTAATAAAGCAATTTAAAAAATCAGAGCTATATTACGGTTTTTTTTTTCAAATCAATTGATATTTAATGGTAACAATTTGCAACTGCGATCCCAAAATTCGTACATAGTACAACATATAGTAAATTGTATGATAAATGTTAAAACACTACATAGTTATACTAGATATGTTCAAGTTTTGATATTCCAGCAAAAACAAAAATGTTTGCCTTCAAAAGTGGTGAAATCTCAATCTCAATCAAAAATGAAAAAATGATTGGTATATATTTACCAATTGCCAAGTAAAATATGAAAACCTTGCACCAAAGAAACATACTCAATAAATATAAACCAATCATTTTATCATATTTGTTAAAAAACTTGGCCCTTACATAGATTTAATAATACTTTTTGTGTGCGAAAATTTGGTCCCTTTACATGTGTTTTGTCGGAATATGAGTTGTTGTTTTTTGTTGGGAGAGCCTGTACCCTCCCCTGTACTCACCTGCATTCCTCGATTTCTTAGAATATTTGGAATTTTTGGAACCATTCGTGACGATACGTTTCTGCATTTCTGTTTTGAAATGAATTTTTGACTCGTCATGGTACAAATATGTTATATTTTTAATTTCGAGTTAGTGGCCATTTTAAACAGACATTATAACAAAACAATTACTAATTTGTAAATGTATGGTGTAATGAAAAAAAAAAGTTTACCCACAGGTGGCTAGTTTTGAGATTAATTGGCTTTAAATGAGTAATATGATAGCTGATAAATGTAAAACCACCTTAGAGTTTTGATTTAATTAGCGCTTGAACTGCTGATTGGGTTTGAATCATTTTTGCACATTATAGGGAACAACATTTTCTCCCACTAGGGTGGGATACTTCTAATTTTCATATTTTGTGGGTTGAACGCATTTTGCATAACACCATTCAAATATCAATGCGAGAATATTGATTGACTTACAAATAGAAATAAATGTGAATAAAGAAATGTAATATACACACGAGCTCCTTTAGTGTAATTGGTCATCATATCGTCCTCGATAGCTGAAGGTCTACGGACCAAACCAAGGGATGGAGAATTATTTTGTCCACATTTTTATAACTATAAAATTTTTTTTTGTATGTGGAGCATAAAAGTCGACTTTTATTGTTCCAAAATCGTTTAAAAATAAAATAATATTTCATTTTTATTCATAAAATAGAATCATATGAGAGTTGTTGTTGCTGTGAGAGTTCAGTTGTAGTAAGTAAGGGGGTAGGTAATTGAAGTTGTTTCTATGTGTACAAGTGTTCAATATTCACCACTTATCTACAATAAAGCTTTTAAATCATTGTTATTATTCAACTTATAACTAAACTACCCCTTAAAAATTTCTTTAAAAAAACAACTATTTAGATTATGAACATAAGAAAGCTTTATGTTCAGAGCGTATATTAATATATATGTATACACATATATATGTATATATTGCATATATATATATATATATATATATATATATGATTTTTTATTTCAATCAGATAAAAAACAATATTATTATATTTTTATATATAATACGTAAATATGTGTTTATCAAATAATTTTCTTGAACATCCGATGGTACACCTGAGTAAACCAAAGATGAGACTAAAACTACGTTCATATAAGTTAAATGTTATTCCACCCATTACGACACACCCTGGTATTAAGTGATTTCAGGATTCTATCCATTATTCCTTTCTATAGCATCCTTTATAAATAAATATACGTATGGTTATTGAAGTTTAATACCAAGCTTGTAATGGATAGAAACATTTATTTAGGAAAAACAGTTGTTCATAATTTTCTGCAGCTTCACAACTAAAATATAACTTCAAGTTCGTGAATGTGTACAAAACGACACGCATCTCCTCATAAAAGTGTAAATGTAACTGTAACTTTAACAATTTTGTACTCATAACCTAAAAACAGGATCAAGTTCAAACTTTGACAGGATATTCTTTATTATTGAAATAATAAGCTGTCAAATTTTGAAGAACCTGTCATTAAATTGAATTTCCTTCATAACAACCTTAATCTTAAGAAATATATTATTACGTTTAAATAAATAAACCACAAACTATAATATTTTTAATATTTATAAACTATATGTTTTATTATAATAATCTATATACCAGAAAGCAAAAAGGGCACCATATTGGACTAGGGCGACATCGAACTAAAATCCGCCACTGTTAAAAAGCCATGATTGTAGTGTTGTTGTACCAACGGGTTTCATCCGCTGTATGTATAAAAAAAATAAAATATGCGTATATTTTGTATGCATTAATAATTCTACATACATATACATGTATGTATACAATATATACATACATACATACATACATACACATAATAATATAATGTTATATACCTACATAATATGCATAATAAAATATTGTTCCCTTCAACTGTGGTTACAATTTTTATATGCAAATCTCATCTTATTTACGTGGCTACAATGTGTTCCATTGTTTCAAATTATCGTCAATCGTCAAACGCAACCATATTTTCTGCCCACACTTATTTAATCAATGTGTATAATTGTAACTGGTACCAAAAGTTCATATCGTTTGTGTATTTTCTAACTGATATTCATAGGTGTTTATCAGATGGAATTGTGGGGACACGCAGTAAAATTACAACATTGTAATACTTGAAAACATTGGAATACTTGAAATACTTCCAAACTTCTCACAGAGGCGTGAGGACCAAGAAAAGGATGATAGAAGTAAAACAGAGAGAGCGAAGGTAAGCAAAACGTTGATAGTCAATACTCCGCTAGTGACACTTCACTTTCTACCATGCTCAAGTAGATAGCTACCCTACGTAAGCGACGTCTTGAAGAAGGAGAAGCAAAAACGACATGCGGTTTTAGAAATATGGTGGAAGTGTCGATAAATATTCGAAGTCTTAGAAGCGGTGGGAAATTATGATGAGGTTTTTTTATCTTAAAAATATAATTCAATTCACTTGAAATATATTAATCATATGTTTTGTTAACAGCTATAACTCTCGTGTTGTCTAATATTTCTCTCTTTGTCAATCAATTCAGTCACATGATCAGAGTATACCAATCACAAGGAAGTAGAATACAAATATGTCGCATACAGTACTCTTACATATTATGTTACATATACGATTTCATGAAAAAAAATCCTCAGAATAGATAGATAGATAGATAGATTGTATAGGCTGCCCTGGACGGGCTACACTTCGACCATAAGGTCCATTTTGATGTCTAAGATAGGAAGAAGATAGAAGATGATGCCTAAGACTATGATAGAAACTATGCCGATATTAATCTGGAGTTCGTGAAAGAAACTGCAGAAAACCTTCTCAAACAGAGCCGGTTACTTCGTTCTTCTCCATACGCCGACAGTTTAGTCAATTAACCCCCCCCCCTTTTTTTAAATAATGGACAAACTGCCGATGTCGGGATTCGATGGACATAACTGCGCAGACATAACGCCTTAGACCGCTCGGCTACTTGGACTGGTTTCATATAAGATTTCATGAAAAATTCGCCAGAATAGAACTCTTCTCTATTTCAACAAACTAAAAATGTGAGGCGTAGTAAATAAAAAAATACTACTGCGCTTGCTCACCAAATGCGTTGCATGAATACTTACATCAAAATTTGCATGTTGTAAAAACGGGACAATTTTATTGCACTTTGCAATTGATATGAACCGTTGTGAGAGTTTACCCAACGCGACAGCTACTCTCTACACTCCTTACTTATTGTCTATTGAATGCACCCCGTGTTTTTCTTTTCTTTTTTTCGATGTTATTAATCTGTTTTTACTAACTCTATTCAAAATCTCTGAAAGTTTCCAAAAAAAAAAAAAAAAACAAGTGGTGTAACATTCGTGTAACACTCTGTATAAACATATCCACCAAACGCATAATTTATTGATTTTTTGCATAATAATAATAACATATACAATTGCAATTTTAACAATTTGATGTAGATAGAACATTGCAGATAAAACCGCTTCTTGCTGTTTGTTCATTGTACATAACTTTTTGTAAAACATAAAAATATATTTAATATGAACGAACGCAAACAAAAGTAGCAAAATAAAAACCTGTTATAAAAAACATAAAAAATTTTGTGTTAGAATAGTCCAATTTACATAATATTTTATTCGCTCCAGAAGTCAAAATTGTGTGTTTTTTTTGTGTGTCGATTTTAAATTAATTATGATTGGAAATCATCGATTGGCAAAACTCCAGGTGATTGGCTGACTATATATATATATATATATATATATATATATATATTTATATATATATATATATATATATATATATATATATATATATATATATATATAGACAATATATAGACAATATATATATATATATGAATTTTTAAGCTCAAAAGGTTATAAATTAATGTAGATTGGAAAAAAAATAATTAAATGACAAATCGGATACTTTTCGGAGTCCGTCTTCTGTGCAGTTGTGCTGCTGTTATAAAGGCGTTTTGTAACAGATCAAGTTTATTCATGCTGTTTTTCAGTAAAACGGAAAAGATCAGTTAAGGACTTTGATCTGATTCAAAAATAATGCAAAATATTTCAAAGAAATTGTATGACGGGTATATATTTTTACAAATGACGGTTTTGACTGTTGTGTTTACATAAGAAAGGGTTGGTAAAATTATATAAGGTACTGGTGCCTAATAAGGTCCACTTTTTGCAAAATGGCTATAAAAATGTGAAATTGCGTGATAAATAGAAATTTAGTAAAAATGAATTATTTATGCATCCGATGTTTGAGAAAAATCATCTCAACTTATTACGTTTCCATGAAAAAATAATAATTTTAAAAACCTCGGTTCCTTATTAGGAGAACTTATAGGTCTCTCAATAAGGCCCATTACAAATCTTTATTATATAAAAACAAATTTCAAATTCGACCCAATACCTAAATCAGTTTTTTGTATTATAAATGCGTATTTCGACTACAAAGTAGTCATCATCAGTATAAACTAGCTAGTCGTAATTTACTCTTTGACAATTAGAAATAGATAGAAAATAGAAATCAATAGACAAAAATAAAAATAAATAAAAATGAAACAAAACTTTTCTTGACCAATGAATCACAAGAGTATTTAGCCAAGAAAGTTTCTTAAGCCAAGACTAACGAACTCTACTTTAAAAAATTTTAAACATCGTTCAATAATTTTATTTTTTTCGCTCAACTAAACATATGATTTTGGTTCGACTGCGTAGTCTTGAATGAGAAAACAAGGGTATCTTTATTGAAGCAAATATTTTGAAGAATATATATTTTCTTGAAGAAAGAATTTCCTACTATCAGTGTATTCACACATCATACTCCATATACAGTCTATATGGAGGTAATACATTATTACATATTATTACTAAATTATAATCTGTATATAGAGGTCCTACTTGCAAATACACAAGAAGATTTACAAGAAATACTTCATAACGTTCAAAAAATGAGTGAAAAATTTGGTTTAACAATAAATCTAAAAAAAACGGTTGTAATGAAGTTTTCTAAAAAACAAGCACAAAGTGTCATAAATATACAATGTAATAAAACAAATATAAAGCAAGTGGACAATTTTACATATTTAGGCGTCTTGTTTAACTCAAACAATAACCAAACGGTAAAAATAAAAGCAAGAATTGCACAGGCTAAAACAGTACTATTTCAGTTGAAACATTTGATTTTGAACAATAAAATAAAAAAGGATGTGCGAGTGAGGTTTCTAAAGTGTTTTGTGTGGTCAATTGTCTTATACAGTTGCGAGACATGGACTTTGAGTACAGATGTCCAAAAGAAGCTTCAAGCGTTCGAACTTTGGTGCTACAGACGGATGCTAAATATCCATTGGAAAGACTATGTATCCAACGATAAGGTGTTAAAACTGATGAATGAGCGACTCCAATTGGTAACGTTGATTAAACGACGACAAGCAGCCTATTTTGGACATTTGAATAGAGGCAGCAAATATAGAATACAACAATTGGTACTAATGGGAAAGCTTGATTCGAAGAGAGCTCGTGGCAGAAAAAAAACAACATGGCTAGACACCATAAAAACATACACAAAAATGAACACTAGTCAATTGAATTATGCGTCCAAAGAGAAAAATCAATGGCGTAAAGTGGTCTCCAACATCTCCTAGGAGATATGGAACTTATCATCATATAGAGGTAAAAATGAACATTTAATGTACAGTTAATAAAACGTGTGGTACTGCATAATGCCAGTTTTTTTTTTTTTTGTTCTTTCTGGCTTGTGTTTTATGAATATATATATATTCGGGCGTTCAAGAATAGTGAACGACACTGCACATAATACTTACTTACAATGTTTGCAAAAAAAAATTAGATATGAAGAAAATATAATGTTGATTATACTACACGTGTTTATGAAGTTTATTATGCGTGTTTTTAAATCATAATAAAATACTACTATTCTACTTCTACTATACTTTTTCTATGAAATTTATGTTATAATATTCCACTACAGAAAAGGTTTTATATTGTAATAACAAAATTTAAAACATTATTTATACAGTATGTTTAGTTTAGTATTAGTAATATCCGTTCCGATAATTCGGCTTCGCAAAAATTCTAATTGTAAAGAACTTATTATACCACTGGGGTGAGAGGATTGATTTTCATATTTCTATATTCATAATTCATAGGCTAAATATCATTTTTCATATCTTT
Source organism: Nineta flava (assembly GCA_963920215.1). NCBI lineage: Eukaryota > Metazoa > Arthropoda > Insecta > Neuroptera > Chrysopidae > Nineta > Nineta flava. The sequence continues at coordinate 8,419,885 of OY986042.1, forward strand.
TAACTAAATATCAATCCAATACAAATATTATCTCAACCCCATGCATATCTATTTGTATAATTAATAGTTAAAAAAACCAATTTTCTTTCTTATAACTTCTAAACTAGAGAGATCCTCATACAAAATTTTACGCCCTTTTTCTTCCCTTCGAGGATTGATTTTATTATTAAATGCGTAAACACGTATTTTATAACTTATACAGGAATTTCCATGTCACTAACTTCGAAAAAAACCCAAAACAGAATTCGACAGCATAGTTCATCCTCTTAGGGTTCGATTTTCGAAAAAATCTTTATTGGTTCACCTCTACGTTGTCTTCCAACGGAACTATCTAACTCTAATGGAACTAACTATCTAACTTATATATTAAAATTAACAAATATTATATGTGTCTACTACTTTTACTACTGATATCAACAAGATTATGGGATAGTTTTTCGGTTTAGATTGGCTCAATTTCATTGAACGTATATATAGGACAGAATAAATCGTAGTCAGTTTATTTTAAAGCTCAGATGATTTTTGTTGGTGTTCTGCTTATAGTATTGCCTCAATGTTCTTGGCCTATATCGTGCCTCTGTTCTTCTTCACTTTGGTGTATTGCAGAAAGGCTGATTTCGATCTAACTTTGATCAACCTTTTTTTCATGTTAGTATCAAACGACAGTTAGTATTTATAAATTTTAGTCGAAATTAGCTACAAGGTAATTTCATACTGAATAAACTCTTATATTGATATACATCAAATGAACACACTGTATAAACTCTTAATGGTGTACTTTGATGTTTCAATAAAATAAAAGTTAAATACATACAACGAAATTTAAAAAAAAATGTTTATAGGAACGCAGGCAGCAAGCAGCGAGGACAAGAAATGATGAAAAAAAGAATTTAGTATTGAAATTATTTCCCTTTCATTTCAAACATCATTTAGTTTTATTGAATATTTTATTTAAAGTAAAAAAAAAAAATATGCCAAATACACATTTTTGCTATTTACAAACGGTAGCCATTACATTTTGAATGAAAGAAATTATTTTAAATGTATTATCGTATATGTGGTAAATTCTATAGAGAGAATTTAACCATACATACTTATATATATATATATATATGTATATATACATACATATATACATACACTGTGCAAAAATATGGGGCAACGCGATGTTCGTAATATTATTATGAATATAATGGGTTTTAAGATGATATAATGTAAAATAAGTGATCAAGTGCGTGCCAATAACCATACATTAAACAAGGGTTTCGTACTTTTGTCAATTCTTTATACGATATATCATATGATCTGAAAAAATTGATATCTAATTCTGAAAGGAAGACTGAGGGGGACACACAAAGTTTGAAATAATTCTCTGAATACTAGTTAAATGAGTAAATTTATCTAATTTGGGGGGGGGGGGATCTTATGGTTACCTTGACTTTGACAATGAATCTTTCCTTCAAGTTTATTTGAAGGTCAACTCTGCTTTCAAATAGGTACACATTTTTATAGAATCGGTTAGCTACTCAGGAAGATAGCTGATTTTGGTAAAAAATTATTCATTTCATAGTCGTTTTAAAAAATGTATTTTCAAAGATAGTGTTGAATTTTTTGTAAAAAATAAGCTTCTCAGAAAACATTTATCATAAATAAAAAATTTTTACTTCAATCAATAGGAATCGATCGTTTGTTTTTATGTAAAAATAAGATAAATCGATTGCATTGACCAAAAACCAAAAACATTTTATGTTTAATAAAACTAAAATTCTAAACGATATCATTTGTCTCAGAAAAATGCAATTTTACCTTTGAAAATCTATGTTTTAAAACGGGTATAAAATAGTTACCAACGTTTCCTTGAAGAAATATTCAGGTGTATTGTTTAAAATGGCACACTCTGTATATTTTATATGTAAGGATTTAATTTGATTTATCTTCGCAGACGTTATACTGATATCGTATCGAGATGGAGTATAATTTATATGTTTTTATATCTGGCATATGTAAATATTATATTAAGTTTAGTCCCGACTTTGTAACACTTGAAAATTTTGATCGCTGACATAAATTTTTGTCATAGGTGTTCATAAAATGACCTAACTCGACCATTTTCGCATGTCCGTCTGTCTGTGAACACTATAACTCAATTATGTGTTTGTGTTCTAGTGTTAAAAAGTAAGGACAAAATCGGTCCATGTTTGGGCAAAACTGTCTATCTTTGAAACCGTAAGAGATAGAACAAAAATTTATAGACAAAAAATATTCCTTTTTTGAAAATAAACAACTTTTGTTTGAAACATTTTTTCATAAAATTAGTATATACCGGGTATTTAAGCTATTAACTTAGTTAGTTGTTGTTAAATATTCTATTCAAAAGCTTATGCTAAAAAATATAAATTTGATACCTTAAATTATACAAAGTAAATCCGTACGGAATACTAAAAGAAAAAAATAAGAGACATAGAAAAAAGAGAATATTTTACTTATGATTTCGATAAGCAAACTGTGAACCCCACCACTTACACTGAACCATTGAATGCTGGCTGCTACGCTTGATACGCAACATTGCTGCTTGGTATTATATAATATTTAAAGAAAGATCTCTAAATCACATTTATTACATACAATCATATTTGATATGTCAGCCACAAAAATGAAACCTTTTGTTGAAACTACATGATGTTATGCATATTATTTTTATTTGCGTTTGTGTTATAAATGGGTACCAATTTCATAATAAAAAACAGTCCACATTATTATTATTGTAGAGAGTCCAGAATATGAAAGGGAAAATGGGATATTTAGAATATAAAAATATTGATAAGATTTTGGTGATTGTGTGTGTGTATGTATGTAAATGGTTTTTCACCGCGTCTTATGATTTTATGGTAACTTTTTATTTATGATAAGTAGTTTGTTTTTTTGTTTGGTTAAAATATCTTTTGCTTTCTTTTGTAATTCTTGTGCAATAACAGTTTAATTAATCTTTATGAAATGTTTAATTGAACTGAAATAATATTTTAAGATTTAAATCGAAAAAATATTTTCCACATTATAGAAATATTCTTTAATGGAAACAAATGTTATGCGGGAAGAGATATGGGAAAATAAATAATTTTCCTCATAAGGTTTTCACTGAAGGATATCGTCCAAATTGAATTATCAACAATTACAATTTCGACATTTTGTCTTATCAGAGAAAAATTCCATTTTGAAATTTTATACTTCTTTTCAGTAATATACAGGATGTCTCAAATTGTTAGAAGAATGACAAAGATAAGAAAATAAGAAGAAAAGTTCATATGTTTCAAAGCTTCGTTTTCGAGATACAGGTTGTTAAAGTTAATACAAAAAAGGTTGTTGGCTGTTTTCAATTACCCTTGGCATTTTTTTACTTTTAAGTGGCTTTTAGATTAATGTAATTAGGTAAATTTATTTTTACGATCAATGTTTTCAACCGTTACAAAATTGGGACTAAACTTAATATACCAGCGGTACATATTACACAGTAGGTGTACAAATACTTTTATTAATCGTTCTAATATGGTTAATATGAATTTCACATATTATCATCGTTATATTTACTTGAAAAAATGTTTAAAAAAGAAACATTTTTTCGATTATTTTTACAATTTTCAAACAATATAATTAGAATAATGTTGTAAAATAGTTTTTTCCCCATTTTCTATTCCGGTCAGCTTAATCATAATAATCGAATTAAACCATTTTTAGTTTGTTAGAAAAATAGGTCATACATACGTTTATCAAAATGAAAATATCCCAATGTAATTGTGTACAACCATATTAAATATAGAGAATATATTGAATTAAATGAATATAATGAAAACTATTTGAAACAAAAATAATACATTTAACCTAACCCTCTACTCAAATATTTACAAATGTTATATACGGATATGCGGAAATGGACTAAATTAGGTATGAACACCTATACAAATATTTTCAACCGTTACATATTCGGGACTAAACTTAATATACCTTGATTCATAGAATATGCCGGGTATAAAAATACTTTTATTAATCCTTATAATATTGTTAGTATTCATTTCACATATTATCATCGTTATATTTACTTGAATAAAAAAAGTTTAAAAAAGAAACATATTTTCGATTATTTTTACAAAATAATTAGAATAATGATGTAAAACAGTTTTTTTCCCCATTTTCTATTCCGGTCAGCTTAATCATAATAATCGAATTAAATCATTTTTAGTTCGTTAGAAAAAATAGGTCATACATACGTTTATTAAAATGTAAATATCCAATGTAATGGGTCTACAACCATATTAAATATAGAGAATATATTGAATTAAATGAATATAATGAAAACTATTTGAATCAAAAATAATACATTTAACCTAACCCTCTTCACAAACATTAACAAATGTTATATATGTATTTTTATAAAGAAATAAAACGAGAAAAAAAAATCTGTACTAATCTTAACGTCCTCCATCATATTTAAACTTATGTGAAGTAGTATATTTATTTAAAGAAAGAATAAATAAAACTTATTTTGACAAATTGGAAACCCGACTTCAAAAATTAAATATTCTATAACAAAAAATGCACTAAAAAGTAAAAAAATTCTTGTGCATATTCTTGTGCCAATTTTAGTGCACCTAAGCAAAACTTTTTAAATATATATGTACAATTATTGTTATTTTTGGAGTCGGTGTCAGCATAGAGAAATTCACATAACATTTGGACACCGCCTGGGACACCGCAGGGTTTTCCTCGATTTTCAGGGGATTCCTTCATCAGAATGCGATTTGGTGACAATGGGACCAATGGGAAATCAAACTCTTTAAAACAAAAAAAAAACAATTCAAAATCAGTTCAATAAATGACGGAGTTCTGAGGTAACAAACAGTAAAAAAAAAAAAAAATACAGGCGAATTGAGGACCATCCTCCTTTTTGAAGTCGGGGTTAAAAAAGAGAATTATATGCATAAAGCAGCAAGAGCAGCTCAACAACATACACACAGAAAAAAGGGTTCCTTACGTATTTTATATTTTATTTTTTTATATATTTTATATTATTATTAAAAATACTCTCTTCTAAATGATTATATTAAGAATACATTCTCACGAATTACTTCAGGCGTGTAATAATAATATGTATATATATATATATATATATATATATATATATATAAATATATATGTACTATATATATATATATATATATATATATATATAAATATATATGTACTATATATATATATATATATATATATATATATATATATATATATATATATATATATATATATATAGTACTTTGCTTATACATATTGTTTGGAAAATATGTAACAAAAGTCATAATTGTAACTATTACAAGTCCATTATAGTTGATTATAATTATTGTTATATTTCAAACGATGTATGTAATTAGTACGGTATAAGAGGGCACTGGGCTATTGAAAACTATTCAAATGAAATTTTATTGTTGTATGGTCAATAATACTCTTATATTTCTGGACGGTATATGGTATATGGTTTTAAGTTAAGGAAGTAGAAGACTCTGGTCACTTTTGAACCATAATTTTTAAAATAGTACTTAAGGATATATGCCAGAGTTATGTGTTGGTTGATTCGATGATTCGGCACGCATTTTTCAGTAAGATTTTTTATCTTGAAATTTGAAACTTGTTTACAAGGTCGTGTTAAGAAGTGTAAGCTTCTTAACACGAGACGAAAATATGGCGTATGAGAGTTGTTGAAGTTAGAAGGCGAGATTTTTTGAAAATCCAGTATTTTTAGTACAAGATTTGATAAGATTTTTTCAAGACCGTCTTAGTTATAATGAAGATGTCTGCTAGTTATTCCTTGATATGGTTCTGGTCCCTGACATGGGAGTTGCCCTTGTTAATCTTTCCAGTGATTCTTTATTTCCTAGATTTTCAATCAGAAGCCGTTCTTTTCAGGCCATAAGCAGTCTTTCGCCATAGCGACGATAATGGTGAAACCCACGATCTGAGAAAGTTGGTACCGGTTGATGATCCAGTCTCTCGACACCTCGTCATCCTCGTCCTTTCTTGGGCTCTCCACGCATTTCCTCTACAATGTGCTGACGCAAGTCGCCTGTCTCTGCTACTTCGATTTTGCCCTCCAGCCTATAAGACCTGAGGACTACCTGTAGCTCCTTGTTTGTCAGACCTTGACTTCCATCTTCCAGTCTGTCATGCAGTCATGAAAATTCCTGTGTAGTCCACATATTCGGGTATAAGTTTTCGAACCGTTTGTTCCGGATGATATTCAAAATACAGAGCGGAATTGCTTCATCTATAACAATATAAAAGTCACAGATTCTTGATTAATTTCTTACGACCCCTTTTTTATAGCCTTAATCGGAACTGCTCAAACACCACTGGAGCCGTCACTGGCTTAGTACCTTTGTTAAAGAACCATACAAGTTTGACACACAGTAATCTAGATAACGAGACTCTTTAAACTCCACGCGTGCAGAAAGTTTTTATCATATAAGATCAGAGGAGCATCCATTAAGATTTTGTATATCTAGTAAATGAGATTCTAATACTTGATACACAATTATTTTTTATTTGAAAAAAAAAAATTATTTAATTGAACCTTCCATTGGAATCTTTTGGAGACAGTCGTACTGTCTCCATTGAACTTGAACTTTTCTTTTTCCATATTGGATAAATGCCTCTTGCCGCAATAGCAATAGCACCAAAATTGAAAAAAGTTAACAAGCTACAATCTAAAAAGTTCGTGAGAAGTCACTCCAACAAAATCCCAAAAAACATATCTTTTAAACTTAACTTTTTTCATAACCATAATAGTTTTTAAAATTGCAACTCGAATTCTATTTTTCAAAAGAATATTTATATCTCATAAAATGATTTCACTAAATCACTCACAATTCTCATAATTACCATAAATACAAGGTGTCGCAAAAGTACCTTCACGATTTTAAATTAAAAATAGTATATGAGAAGTTAAGTAAATTTATATTTGGCAACTCTTTGCAAAATATTTTGCAGTTTTCTTTCAACTATTTACGAAAAATGATGTTTAACAAATAATATCCCCTTTCGCGCTGAAAACTATGATCTCTTTTCAGCACATCTTCCATGGCCTTTCGTAAAGTTTCTTGAGATATCCCCAAAATCTCTCGCCTAATATTATAAAGTTGTTCCAAGCATTGTGGCTTGTTTACATAAACCTTTTCTTTCAGATAACCCCAAAGAAAATAATCTGCAATATCGTATGGTTAGAAGGAGCCTATCTGACATGGAAATATAGTCGATAGTTTCTCTGAGTAGAAATAAAGCTTCATCCGTTTTCCAAATAAAAAGCCACAATATTTATCCTTTCTGCAGGCTGGTATCGTTGCATATCGAAACTTCCAAGTATTTACTATAATCTAAAAAAGAGAAACTCAATAAATAAGAAATCCACAAAGAATTATTGAAATTGAAAATATGTGAAGGTACTTTTGCATCATCTTGTATTACCCAACTAGCTACAAAAAAAAAAAAAGTTAAAAATAGATTGAAACAGCATACGGCAAATGGTAAGAATTAAATTTATCACTGTAGGCATATTGATATTTGACTCCTTTACGTAAAGATTTTAACGGTCAGCAGTTATCATATGTCAAAAACCAGTAAGATCCATCCTTTAATCCATGTGTGAGTATGTATGTATGTATGTATGTATGTTGTAATAACTTACATTGTTGTATTGAAGATTATAACCTTACTTAGCATGATAATAATGAATAATTAATATTTAATAATTTTTTTTTTACTTCAGTGGCGTATCATATTTTTATGATATTTTCTCGGTATATATGGTATATACCAGGGTATATTTAGTTTAGATCCGTTTTTGTAACGAAAATATTGATTGTAGAAATAAATTTTGGTATAGGTGTTCATAAAATGACCTAATTAGTCCATGTCCGCAAAGTTGTCCGTCCGTATGTAAACGATAACTCAAAAATGAAAAGAAATAGCGACTTGAAATTTCGAATCTTTGTTCTAGAGCTCAAGGTCAAGTTTGTGAATAGACAAAATTGGACAATGTTTGAGCAAAATGAGCAAAACTGAAACTGAGCTTTGAAACCGTGATAGACAGAACAAGGATATGAAAAGCCTAGTAGTATGGGAAAGAAAAATCTTAAGAAAAATGGATCCATGTGTAACAATGAAGTATGAAGAATAAGAACAAACCTCGAAGTGTAGGACCTGTTCGGGCACCGGGACATTGTCACTGAAATTAGGAGTAGGACACTTGGCACACCTGGAAAGAGTGCCAAATGAAAGAGATGCAAAGAAAGATCTACAACAACAACCCAGAAGACAAGTAGGACGACCAAGACTACGATGGTTGGACGATATTATACTGGATCTTCGTCAAATTGGATCCGGGAACTGAAAAGCCAAAGCCCAGGACAGAATGACCTGGAAGACCCTTTTTAGTGAGGCCAAGATTCTTCATGGACCATAGAGCCAAGGATCTATCTATCTATTTATAGATAAATTATTAAAGTAGTTTTTTTATATCGCGTTAGTCATGCAGGCCATTCATAATTGATTCAAATTATAAAAAAAATCGATCGGGTATATACGAAATAATCTATACATAGTATAAAAGAAAGCCGCTAACTCCTTCTAAACCACGCAACGTATTTTAAAACGGTTTTCACCATTATGTAAATAATTTTTTTCCGGAAGGTTTATATGTATAGTACATTCTGCACCCATGCGAAGCCGGGCCGAGTCACTAGTAAAAAATAAATAAAAATATAACAACTACACCACTGTATAGTTATTAATTTCATCAATATAATTTGCTTCACCTTGTCAAAAGTTTACATAAAAGTAAGGAGTTTATTGAAATTTGACACTATATCCAACAACATTCTTTTGGTAACAAAATATTTAAATTTACATCATTAACTATCAATGACGGTCTTTTTATTATTTAAACGACAAAAAGAAAAAAGACACAGAATTACCTTAAATGAAAAATGATTAATTACAAATTTTTTGTTGTTGATAAAACATAAACGGTTTTCTTAATAATAATACTTTTTTTTTTTTAGAACATTATTTATAAGGTGCGAAACATATACATACGAGATAGATGTATGTTGTGTGTATTATGATCCTTGAATGACCTCATATGACCTTTATTGTATAGTGTCAATTGGGTGTCACAAATAGAAACTTTGTCATGTAAATTTGAATACTTTCGTTCCTTTATAAATATTTTTTCAATTTTTCTCTAATCTTCAAACCCCAATACGTATAATAATATACGTAACAACAATAGATATTTAAAATGTGTAAATAGTTCTATTATAACAATATTGTATTTTTTTCTATTTTCAAATTCAATAACAAGAATATTAGAAGTGTTTTCTTTTTACATTATGTTCAGCAGCAAAGGGGGAGAGGAGTGTATACACGGTGTACAAAATAGAACATGTTTTAATCATTGAATCTAAAATAGATGCCAAAGATTGGAGCATCAATTCATGCGCATTAAAACAATTTTGATTGTATGTTTTTCAAAACTAATACACCACTTAAAAAATTTGCATATTTCAAATAAAATTATTATTGTTTAAAATAATCTTTTTTCTAAATAAAACAAGTGAAAATAACAACTAACTCAATTAGTTACTGAAATGCTCGGTATATACTGAGTTCATGATTAAAATGTGAAACGAAACTAATAAGTCTATGAAAAACAGTTTCAAACAATAGTTGTTTGTTGTTCACGATCCGATTTTGCCTCACTTGACCTAAAATTTCAAATTCGCCCCAATCAGTTTTTGTATTATAAATACGTATTTCGACTGCAAAGAAGTCATCATCAGTATAAATTAGCTAGTCGTAATTTACTCTTAGCAAAAAAATATAAATAAATAAATATAAAATTAAACAAAATAAATTAAAATGACTTTCATTCAATTTACTCTTGTTAACATCACTCTCATTAAAATTACTCTTATATTGTCTTAGGATATGTTATTCGTTGCTAATTTGGTGACAGTTTCACTTGACCTCACTTTTTAGCTCTAGAACATCCTCACAATCTCTTTTTGTTTTTGAGTTGTTGTGCTCTTGGACCCATAGACAGACAGACGAACAGAAACATATCTCATAAGAACGTACATCTAAGTATCGAGTTAAAAAAATTGTTTTTAAATTAAAAAAAATTCGTTACGCAGGAACTGCTTCAACTTAGCGAATTTCCTTAGAATAAATCACTCTCTAGTGATCACAATTTTAGTCTGATCAAAATGAAATGTCATATATGATTTTAGCATTTGCAAGTCCAATTTTCTCAATAAATGACATAAGTCGAGGCGAATGGGGGGAGGTATCAAAAAAGAAGAAAACACAAAATATAAAATATCTCTCTTAATATTAGAACAATCGAAAACTGCGTAAGGAATAAAGTTGTATAAAATCAAATTTGCTACAATTCATCACCTTATCATTTTTGCTCAAACTCTAATGTGTACAGAGATATTAAGGAATTTAATTTTCAATATTAAACCGTCAATATTTCTGTAAATATTATTGTTACAGAAAAAATGATGAGAAACAAAATTACAGTAAAACTTAGTACCTACAACTTTACTTCTTATAAATTTTTCGATTTTTCAAATTTTAAGGGAGATATCTCAAATTTTATGTTTCCCTCTCCCTCTAAACCCCCTTTTCCCCTGGTCCGATTTTACCTATTAACGAACTTGACCTTTTGAATATCAAAAGCGCCTCAAATACCAAATCTCATCCCGATAAAATGAAAACTGTGACCGCTAGAGTGATGACAGACACATATATATATATATATGTATATATATATATGTATATATATATATATATATATATATGTCCATAGATATATATATATAAATTTTTCAGATGGTGATTTTTGACATCTACTAGGTAGGATCGATGGACATTTGAAGAAATTTTTGAGAAATTTTGACTTCGGTACGGGACCAATAGCTCTATTTCCTTTCAGGAAATTCGCTAAAAAAGAAAAATATGACGAGCAACGGTAAAATTAATAATTACACTTCGGTAGAAAAAAATTATTTTTTTCTTTAATTTTAAACCAATACTCTCGCATGTGATAATAATTTATAATTACCTGAAAACTAGCAAATGCCTAAAATCGCAAACATATTAACAAATAATTAAAACACTGGAAAACTAGGTAATCCGCAACGATTGACTTTTCGCAAAATTCTGTTCTGTTTAATATTGATTTTGTCGAATCTAAATCTTTTTTAAAATTTGATGTCTGAATAAAAATGAAAAAGGATCATGTATATCTCGAATGTAGCGTTTAGTAATACGTGTAATTATGTCTTTATCGTCAGAATCAAAATCGATATCAATATTAGCATCAATATTGATATTATGTAAACCTTAAAAATTCATTATCTTCACTACTTTTGACACTGTAAAGTTATTAAGGTTAAGTCTACTAAAATGCTAACATAAAGAAAATATTTTAATAAAAAGTAAGCTGGTGAATACATCAACAGTTTTGAATTCTTAATATCACCTTTAGCTATGACTATGAATATTTATCCAACCACTAATATCGTAGTTAAGATCAAACTTTCAAGCTTGGCTTAAGATTGCTTCTATGAATCTAAACGCTGTCTTAAGATGTATTCGGTGAACTTATGCTTAAGAAAGGACTATGAATGCGGGTCTAAATGTTGAATTTTATTTTATAGTTATGCTTTTGGTTTGTTAGTCATTATTTCTGTTGGTACATTCTGTACAAACCTGAACGCATTTATATATGCACTTAAGTAACAAAACTGGCTATCAATTAAATAGATTCTTCCTTACCAATAGGTAAAATATAAGTAATAATAATATAATATATACTTCAACTTCTTTTTTTTAATATAAATCTATGTAATAGCTAGTTGTTAGATTTATATACTATATATATATATATATATATATATATATGTATAAGTATATATATATATATATATATATATATATATATATATATATATATATATATATATATATATATATACAGGTTGTCCCAGAACAACCTGGAACCCTTCGGTGAAGTTGTTCCTTAGGTCAAGACGAACTCGTTTTACCATATAACATAGGTCCGGAAATGATTTGTTTATCCGCTAGCCGCCATTTTGTGTTTTTTGCTTTATAATTTATATCTACACAACGCGTTGTCCGATTGAATTGAAAATTGGGACGATTGTTGCTTTAGCATAGACCAATAATAGAAAAAAATATGAATTTTCAAAAATGTATTTTCACAAAATGGCGGCTTTTAGAAAAATTCAAAAAATTCATAAATCTGCTTGTTTTTGACTTACGTAAGTTTGAATTTTTCTGTTTGCTTTTAGAAAAATTCAAAAAATTCATAAATCTGCTTGTTTTTGACTTACGTAAGTTTGAATTTTTCTAAAAGCCGCCATTTTGTAAAAATACATTTTTGAAAATTCAAATTTTTTTCTATTATTGGTCTATGCTAAAGCAACAATCGTCCCAATTTTCAATTCAATCGAACAACGCGTTGTGTAGATATAAATTATAAAGCAAAAAACACAAAATGGCGGCTAGCGGATATACAAATCATTTCCGGACCTATGTTATATGGTAAAATGAGTTCGTCTTGACCTAAGGAACAACTTCACCGAAGGGTTCCAGGTTGTTCTGGGACAACCTGTATATGTATAAGTATATATATATATATATATATATATATATATATATATATATATATATATATATACTTATTATATAATATTCAGAATTATATATGTTTATAAATGTCTAATTGAACGGAACAATAAATGAAACTTGAATTGTAGAAATTCAATGATTAAGATTAATGAAACACATTTTTAAAGCATCGCTTGAGTACACTCAGATGAATATACATATATATATATATATATATATATATATATATACACCTTTCAAAGATTTTTTTTTCTTGGTGAGAAAAGTAACATTTCAAATTTACCATCTTGAAAGTCGTTTTTATATGATTTGTGTATTTATTTATATCTTTTATTATATGAGTTCATAAAAATCATTCAATACTTCATAAAATGTAAATTTTGGTTAATTTTTTAACTATTTACGTAAAATGTCAATAAACCCCTAGAGGAATAGTTATATAGATCCTCTCCTCTGATATAAAACTGAACTGTCCGGATGGAACTGCAAATGTACGGTACAAAACTGAATAAGCTGGGACAATAGCTTATTTGTCCGAAGTTTTTTTTTTTTTTTTTAGAGAAAACTATAGGAGATAGCAAATTAATGTTGAGAGAAGATCCTAGGTACATTTTCCTTTCAACCCCCGAAGTTCAAAATTCCAAAGCGTTCCAGCTGTTATTCACACAAATCGTCCTTATTAAAATTTCAAAATTTGTCCAAATTCCTAGATAAAATATTTGTATTATATAAATATGTATTTCGACAACAAATTAGCCATCGCATCGGTATCAATTACCTAATCGTAATTCTTCTGCGGAAAGATATGTTCCTCGTTGCTAATTTGATGCTACAAATTAGCAAAAACATAAAGTTCTCTTTGATTATCTTTGATAATCTTTATATTGGAATTTATTTGTGAAAATTTTCTATTTGTATTGAAGTACTCCGCACATTTTAAAAATGGCCCTCTGTTAAGTTCGCTAATTTTTTTATATGTTGTTCATCTCGATGTGCTGGAAATGTTCTCACGGGCACGAGCCTCCAAAATCCTTCCTTGTTTTTTTAACAAAAAATGGAAGGCAAATGACGCTTAAAATGTGGCTTTCTTTTTTTGTGGATGATTGGAGGTTATACGGCGGCTTTTTTTGTCAGAATCTTCAATGAGAAGTATAGTAGAGATGGTAACAATCATCAGGATCAATTTTTCTTACATTTTGATAGTAGTTGCGACATATATATATATATATATATATATATTCATATATATATATATATAAACAAAAAAATCCGCCGTATAACCTCCAAACGTCGTAATGATCGACATGAAGCTTGTGCGCGTGAGAACATTTGCTCAGCACATCAAGACGAACAACATATACAAAAATTAGCGAATTTAACCGAGGGCCATTTTCCATTTACAATATGCAGGGTACTTTGATTTGAAAAACTATCTGATAAGGATAATGCCGGGAATCTTCAATAAGCTTTTGTCGTCGCAGATATTGGACTATGATTATTCGTTTAACGAAATCTGTAAAATACCATAATAAATTTTGTTTTTTTTCATATATGAAAATTAACAGTACATAACAATACATGCAGGCTGTGCCGGCATGGGGGGATGTGGTACTCTTATTAATGTGAACATTTAATAAATAGAATAATAATAAAATATGCGGCACATATCACTTGTTTACTTATACACATATTGCAATGAAGGGGTGTATCCCGTCAAACTAGCCAAAAATTCAAGCCATTCTTCCAAATATAATTTATAAATACAAAACAGCTGTTTGTAAATAAATAAATAGATACATACATACATACATACATACATATATTTATTTATACTTTTTAAAGGACCAGTTATTATTTTTGTATAAGTACGATATTTTATTTTTACAAATATTTATTACAAACAGGACAATATAATTTTATCTATATAGTGGTTGGTAGAATTCCTGTATCAGATATCCTTTTTCAACTAGACTAGAGAAAAATTTAGTATAAACACCACACGTGACATCTATATACAGGCTAGAATGCTCCATATGATTTTCGAAAAACACCGAAATGTGTATTTCTTTATTTATTATTAATAGCCAAAAACCCATTTTTTATGTCTGGAGTTTACAAACTTTTACCTTGTATTTCACCCTCTTAGAGGTTGATTTTCGAAAAACACTGAAATATGTATTTCTTTGTAGCTGAATAGCTGAATTACCAATTTTCGTGTCTCTAATATCTAGATAAAGTTTGATCTAGATAAAGTTAATGGTTAGATTTCATGTTATTATTTCATGTCTTCGTAGGCGATTTTTTAAAAGTGTATTTCTACGCTGTCTAAAGAACAGATCTTCCAAATTCCATATTTCTAACTTCATTAGCTATGGCTAGAGGTTGATGCATCAGTCAGTCAGCCTGCAGGACATGTAACTTTATATATACAGACTCACTATGCTCGCAAATGGGGTACCCCCCTTGACCCCCAAGGCGGCCTTCGGCCTTGCCTCCGCGTCACAGAAAATAACATTGCATGAATTGTAAAAAAAGTTTTTTTTGGGGGAAGGCGTACCCCCAGTACCTGAAGTTTTCCGATTTTTCTCGTCGGTTTCAAACAATTTCGCGTCGAATGCAAAAAACCGCATCTTTCTATCATGTCTGGAAGTGCCTTAGAGTTTGTATAGATCAGTCAGTTAGTCAGCTTCACTTCTAGCTTTATAGTATAGTGGATTTGAGGGGTATTTCGGACCACGTTGTGGCCTCTAGATAGAGGTTATATATTTGAATAAACAAATGCATAGCCATAGATATAGAGTTTTATTTTTTTATATTCTCAATGGCAACATAAAATTCATTCATACTATGGCAATAAACTTCATACTTTATTAGTTAACGGGCGATTACCATACCTGTCAACCACACCCCATGCTTACACACATATGAGGCTAGGGGATCGATCTCCTCTCCTCTGTTGTGCTACCATAATATATTTGTTACATACCACATCATTTCAATACACCCAGAATGACTCGACGACGAATAATGTCAAATAATAGTTTTTATGTGCGAAATAGATTTCAACAGTAACATTATATGTATCGTATCTAGATAGATAGCTCCCAAAAAAAAAAAAAAATTAAAGTTATTACCAGGATAATAATTATTATACCAGTTAAAGTTTATGATATTTATACTATTTAACTGAAAATGATTGTATTGTTTGTCTATAATATTTACTTGATATTCCGGTCGAATCAAATTTATTAGGCCATAAAAATGATATTTATGTTATTTAAAGTAATGGTTATAAATTTTACTTACACTTCTGTGTATTTGTACAGAAGTCTTTTGTATTTTGGATGGGTTTAGTGCAAAGTATTATTTGTTTTGGAATAGATCTCATGAGAAAATTATCTTATGTGAATCTCATTTCGGAATTCAACCGATTATGTTACTAAACTAAGTTGCATTTTTCAAACGGTCTAATAACTGCGAATTACGTGATGGCAATAATTGAATATATACCATATGAATAAATTACGAGACGAGAATAAGTCAGCGAGAAATTAGAATCTTTATTTTCGATAAATATTCGAGGGACAGAAGGATAGTACTCTCGTTCAATCGGGTATAGATTTTTAATCTGTAAAAATTTTGGGTGATAATGATAATGAATTTTTTCTATAGCCTTTATTACTTCAATTTAAAAAAAAATTGGTTCGGGGGACCCAGGACAGAAACTACACTCGCTTTATATTGAAACAAAATTTATATAAATTATAAATATTTATAATTGATTATGTAGAATGGGAATAAATTATAATAAATGTTAGTGCCCTAGTACTAAACAAATAAAAATTTGCACGGAGATCAATTTACTACTATATTATACGTATATAAGTATATATGTATTGAAAATAATAATAATCACGCTATATGTATACAATATACTTTATAGTTACTATGGAAACGACAATCAAAATTAATATTTCAAAATTGAAAAAAATTTTAAATATAATTTTATAGTAGTATTTTTTAGAAGTATAGTTTCGTGGAAATGACAAAAATCAACAACGGCACGCAATTTCGTAACATTCCAAAGTGATGACGTCACGTTTTTTTACCAATTCACTCTCTGTATTTATTTTTTGAGTTTTTGAGTTTCACTTCAAAAAATTGAATAAATTAGAAAAATATGCACTTTTTAGATGAATAGAAAAAGTTATTTTTGAAGTTATATTTGAAAATAATTCTTTTTTAATTGTATTTTTTCAAGAAAATTGACGTAATGTTTGTCCAGTACATCGAATGAAACCAATCATTTAATTAACATGTTAGATTTGAAAATATTTTTATATCAGCGAGGAAATAGACAAATTGGTTTAAAATTTTGAAAAAAATAAAGTTAAACAATTATATACTTAATACAAAACGTGATGTATTTAGAATAGCTTATCGTTCATCAAATTTTACGTGCTTCAATTTAATTACTTTCTTTTATGATGATTCCCAAAATAGTTTTAATAAATTTTGATTTATTGTATGACTACTAACATGTTAAGTTTTGGTGTAAACATTTGACGTGTTTTTTTTTTTTTTTAATATAAAATCGATAATAATTGTATCAATGTGTTTGATCAAAGTTCAAAATATCTACAAGCTGTTGAAGCATAAAAATTAAAAATCGTAATACTTGACTGATGGCGAGAATTATAGAAAAAAAAATTAAATTAAAAAAAAATAGAAGTTATAATTGAAATTTATTTTACCAAAATATTATATTAAATCAAATATATCCAAAAACAACAACTTGTGTGGGCAACGTTTAAGACTTATAAATAATATATAGCATATGTTATGTAATATTTATTAATAAGTAGGTAAATTAGTATAGAGAGTTGTTAAAATATTGAGGCAGTCATAATGTATAGTAATGTACAGTCCCGTTCAAAAAAAAAATTAACAGGCCTAAACCGAATTAGTCTCACCCAATTTTGATTATTCTTGTAGTAAATGTTTTTGTTTACATAAATTGTTTACATAAATAAAAAATATGAAACTTCCATTTCTTTTTACATTTAAAAAATATACTAATTATCTTTGTTTATAAATAAATAATATACAGGGAGTTACAAAAGTGAGGAGTTTTATAAAATGTAAGAAAATTAACATTTCAGGTCTGTTCATTTTTTTGAACGGGAGTGTATAGTTGACTCCATATCCCGGAGATAATAACGATTAGCTAATACTGATGATGACTACTTTGGGGCAAAATTTGAAATTTAATTTCCATATTTGGGATTTTTTTATAATTTTGCATGGATATGTTGGAATATACCAAGATATCCTAGTATATTTGAGCTAAAACCTAATTTAATAAGAATGGTTAATGAATACAAATTTGCTAACTTAAGTTTTAACCTCAATATTTAATGATCAATTACAAGTTTGTTGGTGGTTAGTGGTTACCTAGGTACATATATATTGCACTAAAGGGGTCTAGAGATTGAAGTCCATTACAGATTTAGCCGTGAGTACACAACAGTTATATGTTTATTGACAATGAAAATCACGTAACCTCATAGGGTTTTCTTGAAAATGAATTCAGGTATCAAATATTTAACGAACTCTCTTCTATAATATTCACGTTAATGTATTTTTAATGGAACATTTTTCTTAATTTGTATTAAGTGAAAAATGATTTTATACAATGTAAAAATATATATATATATATATATATATATATATATATATATATATATATATAAATATTGTTATGTTGTTGTGCCTACGCGAAACCGTGAAATTTCTTTTGAATGCGTTGATGAATCTGCGATTCTTGTTATTTATTGTACAATTACTTTACAATTAAACAATTCATTCTATGAAAAGTAATTAATAAACCACAAAACAAAAACAAAAAATATGTTTAGGTTTTAAAACAGAAATAAATAATAATTTATTTTATATAATATAAAAAATATACAAAAAATGTTTTATGCAAATTACATTAAATGATTACAATAACTGGACTCTCGCGGACATACTACCTTAAAAATCATTGAAATTATTTAATAAAAAAAAAAAATTATAATTTTAACAGTATAATTTCTATTATTTTATCAACCTGCTGCAATTAGGTAGAGAAAGATCTATAAGTAAATAATGTGTACCTCCAAGTACACCTTCTGTTGCGTATTTAAGTACTGAACTTAAATACAATATAAGTAATGTAACAACTAACTGAGTTAATTGTTTGAATACCCAGTATATTCTGAGTTTGTATATCAATGTTTGAACAATTTTTCAAATTCAAAGTTTATAAGATATAAATTTTTTTTTCTACGATCAATATTTTTATGCGTTACAAATTCGGAACTTAATATACCCTAGTTTACAGAGGTGGGCGCAGACGGCTCGCCGGAGTCGAATGGACTCTCCATAAGCTGGGTGAGAGTAAGTAATAAAGGTATGATTTGAAGTAAGACGGAACGATGTTTCAATACAGGCTGTACTACCGATTATTGCCCAATAATTTATTCAATCAATTTAGAATTAGTTTTATAATATATTTATTGTTTAAAAAATATCTTTTACAATATGGAGAGATACACCAAAAAACATAATAATAATAATAACAATAATAATAATAATAACAATAATGATGATAACAATAACAATAATTACAACAACAACTATATGTATTCCCACTTTATGTAAAATTTAACCATTTAAAAATTAGTAACAAATTACCCCCCCTTCCCCCCCACCCAGCTTTATCATTGGCATCTTTTTTGTATCCAGTGTCATCAAATTCCCATGACACTATACCCCCTACTAAGAAAAAATAATTAAATCAAGTAAATAATTGTTTATTAGTTCTCCGATATGAATAGTTTAGGCAAATTATTCGGAATTTCATAAAATCTAATTCTAAAATCTAAAGCTAAATCATCAAAAAATTTACAAGCGGTAAATCACCAGTCCCAAATTACCAGCCCAAAATTCCAGAGTATGTATTCAATGTATTATTGTATGTATTGTATACTTTGAATAATAGTGACCATAAAAAATAGTTGGTATTATTATATTTTTTTCAGAAAATGTTTTAATTAAAAAAAGAAAATAATAATAATTGGTAGGTACCCTATATTTACTCTATCTCTCTTCCTACCTTCTCACTCAGAGCTCAGTGCAGTCAAAGTGCGCCCACCTATGCCTAGTATATTTACAAATATACTGGGTTATAATAAGTACAATGTCTCTCTACTTAACGTCTTCAATGAGTGCAAATGAATGAATGCACTTGTTTAATAAATAAGTGTACAGTTATAAAACTCTTTTCTTTCTTTTTTTTGTATTATTATTTTGTTGTTATTATTATTGCAATAATATGAACCATCAGCCATGCAATGCAAAAGTGTATGCAACATAATCTAAAAAAAAAAAAAAAATGTAAAATGCGGTGACATGCAAAAAGAGGATGTAAGTTTTTAGGCTGTCTGATGGGCTGGTGCATCAGCAGCAGCGTATGTAGTACATGTCTATAGTCTCTCTGAAATATAACAAACAATAATAATTTGGGGTTGACTCCTTCACCAGACCATAACGTATTCAACAACAACAACAACAACAACAAAAATAATAATCATCATCATCTTCATAATGGTTTTGTAGACGACGATCTCACCTTCATCTTGAACAACATAAAAACAACATAAAAAACATGAAATCGTGTATTTAGTGTGTTGCCTTCTGGATTTTGTAAACCTGTAAACCATTGGAGTGTGGTGTAAAGAGTGAGATTATTAATATTTGGATATAAATATTGAAAAACATATAAATAATCAAAGAGAACTCTAGGTTTTTTGAAATTACATTTCAAATTTTGCCCCAATTCCTAGAACATTTGTTTGTATTTTATAAACACGTATTTCGACTACAATGTAGTCATCATCAGTATGAATTAGCTAATCGTAACTATCTCTGGGGTATGGATTCAGGGATATGTTGCTTGTTGCTAATTTGGTGCGTGTCTCACAATGATATTAAAAAAATTCTGTCTTTTATACGATTTGACGGAGGATATAATCTGACCTGAGGATTATTTGAGTTGACTGACAAACGGATTAGGTGTGTGAAGAGCTCCACCTATTTATTGACGGTATTCCGTTGTGACCATGCGGCCTTGTTTATGTCACTACAGTGAGGGTATCGAAGCTGACCTTGATATTCTGATATTAGTTTTTTCGGCGACTTATTATACTTTTGCGCTTCAAAGGGACAATATTGGCAGGCAGTAATTTGAAAAATATAGTAGATTTGGTAGTATACACTATAGATTGGTTATTATATGTTTTTATTGCTATTGTGAAATATTTTCAAGTATTTTTTAAAGTCGGTTAAAAATATGGCTTTTATTGGGCATAAAACATGTAGAAAGTGAAAAAATATTTTACTAGATTGAAAATAACAGCACGAATTAAAAACTAGGTGATTTTACTTTAGTTCTGAACACTATGCTCAATTAATGAAAAAAAGCTTGATTTTCCGTTTTTTTTTTTAAAACTATAATTTAATTACGGTATATACTATGTCCACCCTATATATAATTAAATTTTGTTCGTATATAATGTATTTGTTGTGTAAATTTTATAATCCGATTCGTAATCATTTTTGATAGTATTGTTTTTATTTATATACGTGTGGAAACTTGTTGAAAATCTAATTGTACACACCAAGGCTGTTTTGTTTTTATATCGAAACTTAATTCCTCACTTTCATTGCTAAATAGTACATACACGAAATACATAACACGAACAACATATAAGCAGAAACATCAAAAGACAAAAATGCTCTGAGTCGACTGTGTTTTCGTTTGGACAGCAAACCTTAGTTTATCAGTGATGTATAAATGAGACACTCTTTTTTTTTAATATTGAATAATCACTTTGAAATTTTCAATGAATAAAATAGTGATATTTTATGTTTTTACTATTGGATCTGAATATCTAAGCTTTCAATCATTGGAAGGCAATGAGAATCTTATTGATTTCTTCCTTCATTTGCTTTTTATCGGTAGTTTTGTTGTCGCGTCGTACTGCCTGTCATAAGTCCCACTTTATGTTACCCAAAAAAGGCCAGGGCCTTAGTAAGAGTATTACATTTATCCTTTTTTGTTTATTGATTTACATAATTTTTTGCTTTAATAGCATATGTTAAGCATAGAATGTCAGATAAATTAAAATAAACTCTTAGTATTCCATGCAAAAAAAACCCAGTTTTTTAGTTTATTTTAGCACCTTCTGTTACCAAAGTTCGAGATTTTTCCTAAGACTCCAAATAAGGTCCAGGTGTTTTGTGATTAAAAAAAATGAAATACTAATTTCGATATTTTTTAAAAAGATTTAGTAAACAATAAGTAAACAGTAACAAAGAAATGAGAATTTTTAATAGACCTAAGAAGGACCAGCCTATATGCGACTTAATTGTTGTGCGAAATACATGAATATTAACGAAGAAAATATTTATTTTAATGATTATTTTATTATTTTGACAAAGTTTTTAATGGAGAGACGCGGTTTCTAATAACGCCGAAAATTGAGGTTTTTAAAATGATCATTTTTTCATGAAAATATAATAAATTGTGATGATTTTTATCAAAGATCGGATGCATAAATAATCAATGTTTACTAAATTTCTATTTATTTTTGTTTCTTACGCAATTTTACGTTTTTATAGTCATTTTGCATAAAGTGGACCTTATTAGGCACCAGTACCTTATTTTGTGTTTGTGATATTCAAAACATTCATTCTGAAACATGAATTGTGATTTGAAGCCGAATATTACGGTAAGTATACGAATTAGGAAAATGCGCGATAATGAACTCAGTATATACAAAATACCCACGACTTCTGATAGAGCATTGGTCTAGAATGCCAGAGGTCGTGGGTTCAATCCCCTTCCCTAGATGTCTATGATTTTTCATATCAAGCATTTGATGCCAAAAAATGGTATCAATGTTCAGACATATTACTTAAATGTCAAATAGAATAAAGGCTAGTTGTTTCCGTTGGTATAATATAACCGAAAGGCAACCATACTAACAATGGAAATAAATAGACGTTAGTTTATTTGAAAAAAACAATTTAAAAATATACAGAATATTTGAAAAATAAACTCAGTTTGCTTATTTATATTGTTTTTGCTCAGATATGCTCCCCGGACATCGGACAGTCGACAAAATTATATTATGATATTTTTACAAAATGTACTTTTTTGATGTTTATCAGATAGGTGGATATACACATATAAACTATACATACATATATACATGTATACAAATGTGAGTTACAAAATGTTTACAAAAAATGTAGAAAATAATAAACAACACAATATATATATATATATATATATATATATATATATATATATATATATATATATATATATATATATATATATATATATATATACCGATTACTGTAGTGCACTGGTTCAAAAAAAATAAATTTTTTTATACGCATTAATAAATCATTTTTACAATATCATTTTATTTCATTAAAATGAAATAATTTATATATTTTTTTTGTTATTTGTTTAAATACTTATAAAAACGATGCGATACTTGTTTTTTTTTTCATATATATTTTGAAGAGATTTGTAATTAAGTTACTATTCGATGCGTGTAAAAAAATTAATTACTTTTACAGGGTGTGCATATTTTGTATATAATGTAATAAAATTGTAAGTGTGTGTAATAGGCGTGACCAATCGATCGCTTACAAAAGGTCGTCTTGAAACTTGTTGGAAATAGATTCGTCACGAAGGACTAAAGTACGTGGACTTAGCGAATATTATCAACGGAAATAAATCACAATTCATGCAGGTGTTTAAAATTACAATAATTCTGTAAAAATTACAGAAAACCGGATCAAGTTACAAATTGTAGGAAAATATATTTTCTAAAATGTGCAAGTGTATCATCTTGTGTGGATTGGTATTGATTGCCCCATATCCGACAATTTTGCTTGTTCACACATTCATTGATCCAAAAATGGACCCTGTCGCTAAGGATGATTTTTTTTTCTTGTTGTTAAAGATGATGATAGAACGAAGCACTGATTTTGATAATAAAATTTGATGATTTGCACATGTTGCGCAACGCTATAACCTTCCATGGTGATTTGCCATACACTACTAAACAACAAATTTGACAGATATCACTTTGAGAACATAACCTAACAAATTGCGAGCGTCTTTTTTGAAAGACCGTTATATGCGTCGACATATTTCCATTATATATATATATATTAATGAGGAGGGTAACTCAAAAATGAAAAGAGATAACAACCTGAAATTTTGTGGGTGTGTTCTAGATCAAAAAAGTAAGGTCAAGTTCGTTAATGGGAACATGTTTCTCCCCGCCAAAAGGGATAATATACATCCTTGAAACCGTAAGAGTTAGAAAAAAAAATGTAATAGAAAATTAATTCTTTTAAAAATAAACAACTTTTGTTTGAAAATTTTTTTCATAAACTCAATAGTTTTCTCATAATTTGTGATTAAATGTTCTTCGGAAATTCAATCACTGATATACAACTCAATATATACAGGATATTCAAACAATGAATTCAGTTAGTTGTTATATTACTTGTGGTCTAAGATCCGGCATTAGAAAAACCTTCCCTCATCTGTTAATTGAATGAAATAATTTTTAAAAGGTAGATAACAATATTATAAATGTAGGAGTGCAATGTCTGCCACCGTAGTCCTGCTGGCTATATCATATTAATTAATTAATTAATTAGTATGATATAGTGTCTTTGTTTGTTGCTCGAACAAATATATTTATCTCTCTCTCTGCGTAGAACACATTTTTTGAAAATTTTATTACTTAAAATTTTTTTTATATAGGCTTCAAATAATTTAATTATATATTTATTATATAAAATATATTTTATAATATCACAGTAATAAAATTTTCAAAAAATGTGTTCTACGCAGAGAGAGAGACAAATATATTTGTTCGAGCAACAAACAAAGACACTATATCATATTAATTAATTAATTAATTAATATGATATAGCCAGCAGGACTACGGTGGCAGACATTGCACTTCTACATTTATAATATTGTTATCTGCCTTTTAAAAATTATTTCATTCAATTAACAGATGAGGGAAGGTTTTCACTAATGCCGGATCTTAGACCATTGTTTTTATATTTATTTAAATGGCTGTTGTGAATCGAATCCACAACCTTCCAGTTCCAAGCAGAGCACCTTTGACCGCATGGCCACTTGTTTGGTCAATACCGGTCGATACTAGTGTTTTATGACTCCCATTGAGTCAGTTCGGCCTCTCTCATTTTTATGTTTGAAAAATTTTTAACCAGTAGATATTTAAAGACAGATTACTTAACTGTATTACACTTACCGTCATAATTCATAATTGTACATAAGGCAAATAACCTTGAAAAGGCAAACATCCAAACTATTTTTGTATTAATGCAAAAAAAATATCCCAAACCAGCTCTGAACTTTATAGAATATTCATATCTACTAGAGTAAAAACAGGAAAAAAAAAGTTATTCCCTTTACAAAAGTAAAAACAAATTATAACTGTCATAGATTACGTACATATATACGCTTTTTGATGTAACATATGTTTAAAATGGCTTTTCAAAACGACCA
The DNA here is from genome assembly GCA_963920215.1 of Nineta flava. Classification (NCBI taxonomy): domain Eukaryota; kingdom Metazoa; phylum Arthropoda; class Insecta; order Neuroptera; family Chrysopidae; genus Nineta; species Nineta flava. The sequence goes on from OY986042.1 coordinate 8,445,326, forward strand.
ATGTGCAACAACATATAACTCTCTATATATTATAAATGTTAGTGGTCATAGTCTTTTTATCTACAATATATGAGGTATAAATCTGTATGTCTATACCTCTTTTTATTCTACCTCCATATATACAGACTCCCTAATGAGGAATGTTATTGGATTGCCAGTTCAGATTGGTTGTCGTGAGAAATGCGAATTTCAAGATGATATATCAATGATTTTTTATCTCGACTAAAGTGGAAACGAAAAACAAAAATAAAATAAAATCTGACTCATACAGCAGCTACGTAGAGCTAAAGCTTCCAGCCTAACCCATCTACAAAATTATCTTTTACATTTTTGAAGCTTTAGAACCGATACCATTCTGAAACTATCTGAAACTTCATGTGTGCTCAACTATTATCTGTTTAAAAATAATACTGGACAGAATTTAGAAAAAAGCCAGGTTTTGTTTTCGAAATATAATAGTATAATGACTCTTAGAGGTCATGTGAGTGTTTCAAAATACATCGTTTTTATGAAAAATATTTAATTTTACATATATATGTGTGTGTGGAGACCGTATAGCATTTTTCTATGCATCTTAACTCATAAACTTACAAAATAACCACTTTGAATATCATAAATTAGAACAGCCATTAATATACACTATGAGGGTCAAACTAAAATTGCGTTTTAATTTTATAGTACGTAATATCAAATTTTAAAACTTACTCGGGTAGCAAGTCAAAGATCATATTTACACCACCTTCTATTGTTGAATCTTTTGAGTACGAAACCTAATCGAGGAATCTTAGATTTGTTTCATAGTCATAATGCTTTTTAGCCAATTTTCGAAATGTAGAAAATGTTAATTTCACTTTCAAGCATATATATACATATATATATATATATATATATATATATATATATATATATATATTTACGATTGAAAATTAATATCCAAAGTATCTCTGTAGGCACTAGAAATTTTGGAAAAATGATGAATGGTTTTCTACAACTTTACTATTTTTCGACTTTTCTAATAGTAACAGAGATTCAAATACCAAAACCATATCAGAAACAAAATTTGATTTTGAGCGGACTAAAATTGTGACCGCTAGAGAAAATCTGACATGTAATTCTTCTAATAATGTTAATTAAAATTTTAAAATAAAAATCATCAAAATGTATGTACATTTGACGGTCAGTCAGATTTTAGCATTGCAATGACGTAGCGTTTTTAAAATCAAATAACTGACCTAATTAAAGCGCCATGCGGTGAGATGATTGAAAACTAAACCTATGATGGTAAAACAGTTGTGTATGTATCAAGTGAAATAAAAGCTTGTAAAAATAAGATCCGTCTGTGAATGATGTCTATTTGCAATCGAAAAAACATGGACTAAAAAGTTTATGTCTGATTCTGTTTGACAAGTATATTAAACCCATTTATGTCTGCCGTTAATGAATGCAAATTTAATATCACACCTGATTATCAAAGTATAATTTTGTAATACTACACAATGATTTATGTATGCTTGAATGAACTAACTAACTCTGTAGAACATTATAATATTTTTAATCTTTTTGCCAGACAATCAGCGTAGGCGTTCTAAAATTAAATTGAATGAAAAATTATGTACATAATAAAAAAAAAAGAGTACATATTTTATTAGTCTACGATTGTTTTTATATAGAAAAATTGTGCTTATAAAGGCGTTCTTATATCTGAAGTGTAGTATGATATAGTGCTGGCCTATCAAAACTATAAATACCATCATCGTATGAAATACATTTTTTTTCACATTCCTACATAAATGAACAAAAATCCTCTAGAGTCGCCTCAACATAACGCGAATCTTTTTTGTACACTTTTTCGGTAATCAACTTTATGCATTGAAGATAGTGGGGTCTTAATGAATGTATAATTTCCTTCGTATTTTGGCCAAATGATGTCATTTTTTTTTAAATTCTATAATTGATTTGTGCTTTATATTGATTCGGTTTTCGAAAAAATTCTTCGGAACAAAGTTTTTGATTATAAATATAGTAACAACTTTTATTTGAAATTTTTTTTCGAAAACCGAATGAATTAGGCACAAATCAACTATAAAATTTAACAATATGACATCAACTTTTATGGTCAAAACTCGTATTTAAACCATCAATTCCCGTATAGTAATGCGTTCGTCAAGCAACCATTTAGAAATAGCAACTTCAAAACTACACTGAATTTTGGTTAACAGTTGAACATGACGTAAAGACTTTGCCAAAAATATATCTCCATTAATTTGCATCATATTTAATCAAATGTATATATTAATTTGGATTATAAATAAGAATTTAGTACCGTTTAATTACTCGGCCATTACTTTTTCTGGCATTAATTATAAGATTACCTTCAAACTAACATTATACCAAATGTTATTCTTTTACAAAAAATCGTCAAAACTCGTATGTATTGACCGAATTCCACCCTCTTGTTTAGTATGAGAAGTCGGTTAGAAATAATAGTTTTTCTGGTGCTTTTTCTATTCGTGAGAAAAGGACAAAATTTGTATGTTTCCTAGTTTTTTTTAAATAGTCGTATAATCATTTCGACAGTACCGTTTTATACTGTACTATACAAACCAGTCTCACAATATTAACGATTACAAAAATAAAAATTAATGCGTGACCTTTTAAGTATTTCTTTTTTTTCATCATTTTCATGAAATTTTTTTATAAAAATATTATTATATATATATATATATATATATATATATATATATAAATAATATATATATATATATATATATATATATATATATAGTAATATATATATATATATATATATATATATATAAAATTATTATTATTAAAATAAGTTATATAACTTATTATCTGTAAATAAATATATTATTAATTTAATTAATAACACATTCACGTTATATAGGTGTTGAAATTAGGGTTTCAAACTAAAGAAAGGTTATACTTACATTGACTGATACCATCAGTTGTGCAGTAATAAGTGCCCTCCCGTATGTTATAATTTAATTGGACCATACATGTTAGTTTCCCTTTAATTGCAGCTTGGTTGATTTTCTGTTATTTCGGACAATAATCACTTTTTATTTTATTAATATCCTTGTGTTTATATATTAAAACAACTTACTCCGCAATGAAAAATTCATTTTATATCCAAAGCATGGTAGTCGAAGCATAGACGCGCTTACCGTATAAAATCATACACGAAGGAATCATAAAAGGTCACGAAAAAAGCTATTAAGCTCAAATTTGAAATAAAGCGTGAAACCCATCATACGCCATAAAATTTTTTCTGCCACTATTATTTCCGGTGTATAAAAAATGGATACTTTGACTAACTGTTGCTTCCAGGCGGTTAGGGTCCACTTTTCCACCTCCCTCCACCTCTATCTCGAAAATGGCCGTTCTACCATATAAATGAGAGAAGAAAATGCTCCCCATCGAATCAGGAGCTTATTTACCACACGGCAGAAAGTTAGGGTTCGTGGAGTTTTTGACGCGCCATATCTTAGACTATAATATAAATAGTATTAATAATAATAATAATGACATAAACTAAAATCTACAATCTGACGTTTCATTTGACGCTGTTTTACATAACGTCTAATCGTTGACCCGCTGTATTGATAAACACAAAACGTTTAAGCAATATTACGTGTTAAAGTTCAATAATTATGTAAAACAAGTAGCGGTTTTGTAAAAAAGCGGATTCGACAATCCGTCTACAACACATATATATTTATATACCGTGTGTGTTGGAAAGCTTTTCCAATAGAGAATCAATGTTAAATATTATTTATTACTGGCTGACCATGTGGTTACTGTGTGAAGCCAGCCAGTACACATGTAATGAGAGTGGGTTAAATATGTTCATTGAATTCTTAACTTTAGTAAGTGCATCACAAAATCCCCACTCTTAATTGACAAACAAACAACCATACGCGTACAGTATACCTATACATAATCCAGATGTTTGTATGTATGTGTATTGTATAGTTTTATACTTAATATTTTATTTATTTATTAAACATTGATTCTCTATTAGAAATGCTTTTGAAAACGGTCTGTATATACATACCAATTTTAAGAGAGACATATCAACTTAACAGAGAAAATTGAATTTTTTTTTTGTACATATCAACATCTGCCTTAATTAACACCACAGAAATGTATTAATATTATTGAACAATCATTATTTTGATAACTATATTATTGAACTGTTGAAACTTTTCAGAAATATTATCTGTTTTTGTTGTATATTTGTTCTATTATATTTATATTTGTATTATTATTAATTATTTAAATAAACAATTAATGTATTCAATGTATAGGTACAAATACATTCAACGTATATAACAATACATACATATAAATAACAATGTAGGTATGTATAATGTTGATAACCTTTAATTAATAATTAACGTATTGTTATATAAAATTATTTATACTATTAAGAATAGAAGAGAATTAAATGTAATTATTATAAATTATTTACGATATTATTATTTTAATGTGTAATAATATTAGTATGTGTATAACTGTATATACTATATATATGTATGTATGTATATATATTTTACTTTTTCTTTTTATCAACGCACCGGTTTATTTACACGTTAACATGTGAATAGTGCTTCAATTTGCACGTTAAAGTCATTATTTGGGTTGTGATCCTACATATATATAAAAAACGTTCGTTAAGCTGGAGAGCATTTCTTTTGGTATTAATTCGCTAACAAGTAGTGCCATTTATTTTGAGTCTTTTCACATAACCTTGAAAACACCTTGAAAACACCTTGAACACCTTGTATTCAAGGTGTTTTTTACACATTGACCGAACGATTTATTACTTAATTTGATTAATGATTAATATCAATAGTTGATTCACAAATGTAGGTACTAGTTTTTAAAATTTTATAGCTGAATTGTACCATATTCAATCGGTTTTCGAAAGCAATTTTCGAAAAAAATTGGTTACTATACCTCTAATGACCGTCTAAAACGTCTAAATAAGGCACAAATCAATTATAAAATTTTAAAAAACAAGCAAAAACGTTTGAAGCCTTATGGTTAACAGTATGCATCATACTTAGAATAATGATATTAACGTGTAAATTACATAAAACAAGATTAAAACGTTAACGTGTAAATATCAAACGGTGTTTTTTTTTACTGTAGTAATCATTATTAATATGATATTTGTTTTAAGTATAGGGTCGAGGTCCGAACGTCCATGTGTTGTATGATTTAGTTAATGAGCCTAAAATTAAGCAAACGGAAGGTTAAAGTCATTTTGTATATTATTGACATACAATAATATGGAATACAAAAAAATACATAATTTATTAGATCAGTATCTATTTTAGGCGAGTAGTTTGTCTCTTAATTTCCAGATATCAATCGCGAAGAAAAAATATATTCAGAAACAAAAGTTTATATTGAATAAAATTGTTATAAACGATTCGATGGTTATCTACAAACAAGTAAAATTAACAAATAATTGAGTTCATCATCTGCTTATTTTACTGTTTACAGACTCGCAGATTTAATACAAGTTAGTGTATAAATAATGGTGCTATTTTGTACATATTATGTATTTATTTGAATACACAAACTTTGAAAATTTACAGTATTTATAAAATGGTCGAACTGAAATTTCGATAAAACTAGTTCAGTTTATTGGAAAACGTTTCAAACAAAAAATACTTAAATAAAAAAAATGGAACATCTTTAAATTTTCCTTCTACCTATTACGGTTTCAGTGATAAATATTTTCCTTCTAGCGGGGAAAACATGAATCAGTTGAATCGAACTTGGAATTAGTTTTAAACTCGAAAGCAAACACACAAAATTTCAGCTAGTCATGAGTTCAGCTCTCGTTTTTTCCTTACATTATTCATAATTCTGGTTCTTGCATATAATAAAGAATTATAATTAGATTAATGTAAAATAAATTTATTGAATTTTTTAACTAACAAATTGATTTTGTAATTATTTAACAATTAACAATAAAAATAAGAGTATCAAAAAAATTGGTATATTTACTTGTTTAAAAAAAAAAGCACTTACCCAAAGAAGGAGCGAACCCTGGCTCTCTGGTTGGCAGTCAAGTTCTTTACCCATTGCACTGCTTGGTCGATGAGATGATCAAATTTATAATAGATACGGTATGCTGAAAATTTGTATTTTTTGAAAATTTTAGTGCCTTCCTTTTGTTAATATAACTAATTGATCCTTAGAGGAAGAACCGGGCTTGCTTAAAAGAAATAAAGGGATGAAAATTATGTGTCAAACTATTGTTATCCAAGCAAATTTTTCGGGCCAGGTTTGGCTATAGAAAAGCGGCTATATTTTGAAGATAAACCGTTCGCCTATTAGTATCCACTCCATTTATTGTAATATAATAAGAAATGTAGAAATATTTCAAGGTGATTTCATTATTCTTAACTAACTTTGTAGTCAAGTAAATGCTAATTACATTCGATATTTTACTGGGAAGTATTATTTATATACTCGAATTAATGACCTATTTAATGTTTATTTTAGTGGGTGCACTGTTTACTTTATGTACAGGCTACAAATAGATCAAAAACTCATATGAGTTTTCAATGTATCATTTTGCCATAAGGGTAGCCTGTTGTCCTTAAAACCATTGTGAACATTTACTAACTTTATACTTTCCATACATAAGATTACAAAACTCGCCTCTAAAGGAACCTCTGGTCGAGATCGTAACATCCATTCCATGAGACCAAAGTCTAAGTCAATATGAATGAGTCAATATGAATCTTCTGAAATACCGTAAGCTTGCTCGCTCCTACCATTTTGACTGTAAGTTAAACTAAAATGTAGATTAAGTTTTGTTATTATTTTAAATTCGTTTAAATTGAAATCATCAACTATTCTGATATTTGATCAAATCAAGTGAAATGATAATAATAATATTACTGAATTTACTGAGTGTGATTTTATAAAATATAATACTTTATTATCTTCAATATTTATACATGAATTCATAGGCTTATGGAGCCTATTTACAAGCCACCAACGAAAATGAATGAACGTCTTAAAATTTTGATTAAAATATGTGTACCTATATCTTAAGGTATTTCCAGTTAATTGACAATTGTATTGTAAATAATAAAGATATTTTAATCAAGGAAGTCACACATGAAAACATTTAACAGTTTAAATAAATAATATAGCAGCTATCACATTTATATATATATATATATATATATATATATATATATATATATATATATATATATATATATATATAACCTTTAATTATATATAGAGTATATCAAAATAATAATATTTTACGTTTCATATAGCATGAACATTGCTTAGAATGAAGTTCTGTATAAACATCAACCGTCATTGTGAAAAAGTATTGTAATCGATTGAATGATTCCTTAAATATGGTTTTTACTTCGGATCGCCTGATTTATACTTTTCTTAAGTATAGGACTCTTCAATTTGGGCCGCTCCTCCCTATTTCCTACCCATCTTAATCACTCACCTGTAACTATTTATCTAGGCCTTTATTTCCAGTCCAAGTGGCCAAGTGGTCTAAGTCGTTATGTCTGCGCAGTATGCCTACTTGGAAATTGGGAGGTTATGGGTTCGAATCGCGACATCGGCAGTTTGTCAATTAAGAAAAAAAAAATGGAGCGGTTAATTGACTAAACTGTCGAGGTATGGACAAGAACGAAGTAACCGACTATGCTTGAGAAGGTTTTCTGCAGTTTCCTTCACGAACTCCAGATGAATATCGTTCCTATCATAGTCGGCTGCAGCCGCATATCCTACCAATTTCTAGTCTATAGATAAAAATTCCTTCCGCTCCACTCATATCTTCATATCCTTAGGCATCACAATGGACCTTATGGTCAAAGTGTAGCCCCTCCAGGGAAGCCTCTACAATCTATCTATCTATCTAGGCCTTTATTAAGCAACAAATAGTATTACGTATTTTTATGGTGTTCATTATCTCTGCCTTTATTTATAGATTAGTTTTTCTTGAAATAATAAAGACCTCAGATAATTCTTGAAAGACCTCCGATAATTCTTGACTCGTTTTAAACAATAAAAGCTCCTTTCTCCAGAATGTTAACAGAACATGCGATTAATATATTTAAAAGAGAATTTCATCGTGTGCACAGTAATGTAACTTTAGTTATATCAAATATTTTTATTGTGATTGAAAACTTTCATGTAAAAAAACGGACTATTACTACAAACACATGGTTTCAGTTATTTGAAATAGTACATAAATTTTGATTAAAGTATAAAATGTTCATTCATTTTGAAGCTATATTATATTCTATCGTAGAGTTACCTATACATTCGTATAGATAGGTATAAATATATATATATATACTACATACATACATATAGTTTTAAACTTTATACCAAACAACTATCAATTCCGTAAAGCAGAAAATTATAAATTTCCTGTGTCAACCCTCACTCTATATTGTATATTATAGTAGATATGGCGGAACTTCGCTGTGTTTATTCAATTCATTGCTTGTAGAGTTATACAAAATCTTTGAAAACAATAACAGAAATTACAACAAACCGAAAACAAACACAAAAAATTATGAACATTAACATTAATATGAAATATAGATACTTATTAAGTTTAATGCAACATTGAAAATGGAATTTATGACGCTCATCCGAAATAAAATATAGGGAGCCGCCATTCTTAGTGCACCTACTCGCTCTTAGAAAGTTTCTATCTATGGTGGTTAGCGTTCAACAAAACGATGTATGTTACGTCCAAAAGAGTAAACGAAAATTTTCATAAAATTACTATTAAAAATCGATAATTTTGAAATTATGACCTAATTAGTCCGTAGTGGACTCGCTACTAAATCTTAATTTACTTTTATATTTAGTTACCTTTGCGGAATCACTACGTATGCCCTCTGTTATTTAGGTAACTACATGTTGTAACCTCAGTAACTATCAATAAATATATTCAGACATTTTTTATCAGGAAAATTAAAGAATAGATTGAAGATTTAGATTTTTAGAAAGTAGATTTCATATACTGGATTGTTCTAATACTTCTATTCTCCTCCAAGACCATTTCCGCAATGTTGTCCGTCCGTCCGTCAATAAACACGAACTCAAAATTGAATAGAGATAGTGAGTTGAAAATTTGTATGTGTGTTCTAGAGCTAAAAAGTAAGGTCAATTTTCTACAGCCATGTAAAATATTAATTAGACGATAGAGCAGTTGACAAAATTTCAAGCATTATTACACATATAGATAGATGTATACAGGGTGTCTCGTAAATAACGGACACAACTGAAAGAAAATATGGACTGAACTGAAATAAGAACTGTATGGAAAGAAAATTGAATTCTGAGACGAAAAGTCCTTTACCATTCTTTAATCAGACGTACATGTAATTAGTTACTAATTAAAATAAGTAACCAATCAGAGGCGCGCACTGGGTTACGACACACGTACATGCATTCCCCACTACCATACATACAAACACTAACTCACACACGCTATTGGCCGCCTTTAATTGGTTACTTATTTTAATTAATAACTAATTACCTGTACGTCTGATTAAAAAATGGTTAAACACATTTTCGTCTCAGAATTTAATTTTCTATCCATAACTTCAGTTGTGTGTCCGTGACTTACGAGACACCCTGTATAATCATCTAATTGAATACTGATGGTTTATTATTTTATATAAAAAAATTTAAAATCACGTTCTATTTATATCACCACGTATTGGATATTTACTTAATCAAGCGGACAGTAAGTAATACAATTATTCATTGATAAAAGAAAAAAATGTACAAACTTATTTATACAATAAAAATAAAACAATACTTCAAAGAACTTACACAATAGTTTAATATACGTAATAAATTTATACCAATCATGTGCATACTTTTGATAAATAACTTTATCCTCATTAAGGACGTTCGAAAGGGAAAAAAATGCAGAGAAGTTCGTGTAAATTAAATATGTTATAAAAAAAAGTCAATACGAATTCATTGGTATGCTTCAAAATGTTAGATCAAATGTATTTTTTCGATATTGAAAATCATACTTTTAACATTGTTGGGTCTTATGGAGAAACTACAAATTTAATCTTTATAATCGAACAAAACATAGTTTAAAATGCAGGGAAGTTTTTATAAAACTATGTAAATTGTTGTTAAATAACCGAGGATTTATTTGAGCCAAAGATGAAGGTATGTTCAAATGCATTTTGGAAAGTAATAATGAATTATATAAGTAATTTTATCATTTTAGAGAAGCAAAACACAAGATTTTACTTTTTTATAATAAAAGAAACATTACGAGTCATGACTCACGAGTATTATTATTTACGAAATAACCATAGAATATTTAAAACTAGTTTCAACGTATACATTAAATATGTAATGCTATGGGCATGCGCACTTGCTTGACATCCCCCTTACGTCATTCTCCACAAAATGACTCTTTCGAACGTACTTACGTCCTTTCGAATTTTCTCTTTGGGGTTATCTGAAAGAAAGGGTTTATGTAAACAAGGCACAATGCTTGGAACAACTTAGAGCGAAAATTAGGCGAGATATTTTCAGGATATCTCAAGAAACTTGAAGAAAACTCATGGAAGATGTGCTAAAAAGAGCTCAAATTTGTCATCGCGAAAGGGAACATTATTTGTATTCGATATCATTTTTCGTAAATAGTTTGGAAAAAAAACTACAAGAAACACACTTTATATTATAAGTTTAAAAATCTAGAGCACGGTAGTGCGTAAGGCCGAGTTTTTATAAATTTACTTAACTTTTCATATAATTTTTTTAATTTAAAATCGTGAAGGATTTGACGTAGAGTTTGAAAGGAAAAATACGAAAATTTTAGAAGGAGGTTTTTAAATATTATAATTTCTTTCTCAAGCGATTGATTACAATAGTCTTTTATTATATTAGATTTATATATTGTAATAACAACAATAGTTTATCATAAATAAACCAAAAAAAATGATTCATCGCGTGTTTAATAAATTTGTGTGATGTATAAGGAAAAATTTTAATATACAAAAAAAAAAAACTGATATGATTGGCTGAATCTGCTGATATGAAAAGAAAAAAAATTATTAATATAAGATATTTTTATAATGTTAATACTGTTGTTTTTTGTTGACAAATATTACACGTTTATGCGTAAACAACTCATCACATCTATGCGTTCTGGAAGTGTGAACACGTAAATATAACATGAACCTTAAGATTTTAGAAGTTAAATTAACAGTTCATGATTCTTCAAGTGTACATATAATACACGTTACGTATACCTACTACATACTTAAAGAATAATGACCTAGATTTTATATATTTTTTTAGGATTTTGTTACAGATTTTATTTTAAATAAAATTTACATTTATATAAAGAAGTAACATGTAGAGGACACAACTTTAGCACAATTGACTCTAACATGGAAGTTTGTAAGACTGTAGTACCCCCTAAGGGTCATAAAGTAACCAAACTACCCAGCTAATTCCGAGAAAGGAACTTTCAAAGCTTTCAACAGAGATTATGTATTATAATATGGTTATAGATTACCAGTCCAAGTGGCCGAGCGATCTAAGGTGTTATGTCTGCGCAGTATGCCTACTTGGAAACTGGGAGGTTAAGGGTTCAAATCCCGACATCGACAGTTTGTCAATTATTAAGAAAAAAAGGGGTGCTTAATTGACTAAACTGTTGGCGTATGGAACGAAGTAACCGGCTATGCTTGAGAAGGTTTTATGCAGTTTCCTTCACGAACTCCAGATGAATATCGGCATAGTTCCTATCACAGTCGGCTGCAGCCGCATATCCTGCCAATTCCTAGTCTATACACAAAAATTCCTTCCACTCCACTCACATCCTCACATCCTTAGGCATCACAATGGACCTTATGGTCGAAGTGTAGCCCGTCCAAGGCAGCCTCTATAATCTATCTCTATCTATGGAACTGCGGAACGGGTAGCAGTGACGGGTAAATACCCAGCATATACTGAATTTATGAAAAAAAGTTTCAACCAAAAGTTATTTATTTTTAAAAAGGAACATTTTTTGTTCTATCTCTCACGGTTTCAAAAAAAGACAGTTTTACCCATTTTGCCCGTTGACGAACTCGATCTTACTTTAAGCTCAAGAGCACAGAAACAAAATTTCAGCTCGTAATCTCTTTTCGTTTTTGAGTTATCGTGTCGACAGACAGACAGCCGTTACAAAGTCGGCACTAAACTTAACATACACTTGCATACATTATATACCGGGTATGAAAAGGTACTAAGACCTAGGTAATGAGACAGAACAGTTCTAGCATTTTCACTCCTTCCAATGGTAAAAGCACTCGTAGCAGTTTATTCTTTCAGAATTAAGCCCTGGTCTTCGAATCTTACTACAAGTGTATCAGGTACAATCAGGCCCCAGCTGTCTGTTCAGTTATATCTGACAAATAAAACTGATAATTCATATATTTTAAATATTCAATAATAACAGATGTGTTTCAGATCATTGAATTAGACTTTTCAACTATAATAACTGTTCAATGAATCGGCGGTGGGGCCTTCAAGATTCAAGTAAATATATATCATAGAATAAATATCAGATACATATCCTTACAAAAAATGATTGATACACTCTTGATAATAATTTTATGAAAGTAATGATTACATAATTATATAATAACGCTAGTCAACTATAATTATCTAATAAAGAGAAGATATATATATATATATATATATATATATATATATATATATATATATATATATATATATACAGAATACAGAATATTAAAGTAATCTTTAGATGAAAATATATATATATATATATATATATATATATATATATATATATATATATATATATATATATATATATATATATATATATATATATATATATATATATATATATATATATATATATATATATATTTTCATCTATTTTTATATATATATATATATATTTTCATCTATTTTTTTATATATATATATATAATATTCTCTACACTAAAGTACTTATGTTGAACTTAAATTACTGATTACAATATGTGGATGTAACTTGAACAAAAAAATTCTCACCTTGATTAAATAGTTACTTAACTGTGTTATAAATTATAAAACTATTTTCTACTTAAGTTTGTTTCAACATGATTATTATTACAGATATGACCTTTACTTTACAACAAACAACAGCAGAACACAACACATCACAAGAATAAATGCATTTAAGAGTATAAAATACTCTTATGGTGTGAAACTAACACACACACAACCTCTATGTAGAGATTAGGTCTGAATATAGATGTTGTTTGACTGTGTAGAAACTTGGAAACACAACAAATCGGTTTGATTTTATTATAGCACCAATACATAAACACACATATACAACGTATAGAAAAAAACACTGTTCACATATACAAAATAATGTTGATTTGAAGAAAATAAATAAATTTAAACTTTTATAATATTTCGAAGACAAAACGGTAACACACGATTTTTGTTTATAATTTATATAATAAATATTTAGCTTTACTCTTCTAGTTTTTTTTTTTAAATTATGTCGAGTATTTATTCAAATACAACAGATAATAGTTGGGCGGACATTTAGTTTTACATGCTTCTAATGAGAGAGAGTGAGAGAGAATGATAACTTTGATATTAATTATTGATTTATTTGAAAACATTAGTTTTAGCCTGTAAAAAATGAGCAAAATCTGTCGAAAAGTGGTGGTATGCTGGAATATCCTTAAAAATGAGTGTAGTTTCGACAATAATACAAAAAAACGAAGCTTTAAAATTATTTTGTACATTTTGATTTGACTATTTTCATATTTTAATCGTCTTTGTAAACTAAACTAAATGTATTGATGCCATACAGTTATCATCAAATTAATAAGTTATCAAATATTAAATTAATTAACCGCCAGTCACCTCCCTTAATATAACAACACCGTCAGGCAACCATATACTAACAATTTACGAATACACATTAAGTTTTTTAAAACAGTTAAAAGATGTACATAGTCTCCGCGAACTCCACATACTGTGTTACTGTAGTCTGTATATAGAGGTTAAAAAGAATTATTATATATAATTGCCCCATGATATCTTAAATTGCAACCAACTACACTCTTAAGGTTAATACACAAATTGCATATAATAATGCGTTATTAGACACAGTAAATTAATTCGTTGTGTGTTTTTTTTTTAATATTTATTTTTATTTTGTAAAAAATAATTAAGACAATTAATTTTAATAAAGCTGTTTTGTTTGTTTGTTTTTTTTTCTTTCATAATTTGTTTATTTAAGTACCTTTACACCAATTTAATAGAATCCATATTATACAGTCAATAATCTGCGGTGTTGGTATTGGCCGGGTAGTAATCCATATTACATAAGAATCGATATTACGTGACTAGAGCTGTAGTTAATTCATTGATATCTGAAATGCATCTTCATTTCATCAATCCATGCATTTACTTGCCACCCTTAAAACCACCAAAATCATGTAGTTATTTCTTTGTGAAATAAAAAATTCAAACATAAAATCGCTACAAAAACCGCAAAATGTCCTATTTTATTGACACTGGAGTGCAGTTGTAATTCGACTTTGAGAGAAATTGTAATTTAAAATTTCGTTCTCTTTAAAATAGGTAAAGAGAACTTTAAAGAGATATTTTATAAAAATCAAGGGACAATAACAGCTAACTCAGTTAGTTATTTAAATAACCTGTAGATACTGTGTCCATTGTTATTGGATAAAGTGTTAGTTTTGATTTTTTTCACCCGCATAGATATATAAAAATATAACTGGTGCTTTATAGATAGTAGATACATCTTGGGGTCTAAAAAGTTTAGCGCTTCGACCTTATGGTCCATTGTGCTCCCTTCTACTTCAGCCCGACGAGATTCGCTTCTCCCATATGTTGGGAGAAGCTCCTTATCAGGTCTTCCTGAAGGATCATATATTCGAGGTAAGATGCACCGAATATCCTGTATCTTCTGTAACCTAGAGGTTCACGGACAAAGATAATGTGGCTGGATGTTTCTTCCTCCTCGCCACACAATCTGCCCATAATGGACCCGTTATGGAGTCCCATTGTGTGCCGATGCTTCCGCAAAGGATAATGCCCGCTAATGAATCCGGTACCTGGTGCATATACTAAACTGTTATCGACAGTAATTACAGATGTTTGAGTTGAAAATCGGAAAATCCATTATCTAACAAAAATATCGATTAGATAATAGGTTTAAACTTGGGCGCAGTTTATAAGCTTTCTTTTCTTCATTTTAAAACTGTACTTAAAAAGTAAGTAACTAGAAGCATATGTTTGCCATTATACATCCCCAAAATGGATGTAACATCTATGTAACCCAGCTCACTAAGCGTCAATTTCTTTGGACTATCGGAACCTCGTCAGTCTGCCAAAAGATGCTTTCATTTTCATAACCTTAACATACAAACTCTCTCTCCTCTTTCATTTCGGACGTTCCCAGGCAAATAGATACATACTGAAGTTTGCTATTACTTGACATGAATGTCTAGTTCGGTTGGTTTTTTGTTGCGGTATACTTTTAACGATTTCCAAATTTGACGGCACACAAAGAAAAAGATAAGTTTAAAAGTTGGTCACTTACTACCTATAATACACTATGCAAAATAGTTTATGATCATAATTTTGAATGTAAAATAAAATAATATGTACTACAAAAACAACAGTACGTTTATTAAGGGATTCATTACAATATTAATAATAAGAATATTTTTAATGAGAAATTTGAGCTTGATATTTTTGATAACTTCATTTATATTTGGTCGTAATTAAGACAATGCTACTGTCATATCGTCTTCTAGATTTAACTGCAGTCTCGATCTTTTTTTAGTTTTTATGTTGGTTTTTACTATATACATTTCTAAAATTTGGTGGCACACAAAAGTGCCACGTCACAGTGGTTGAGAATCACTGGTCTAGTTGCTGTTGGAATATATCGAGCACCTTTCATTTATATTTATTAAAATTTTGTGTCATTTTTACGAATCAGTACTTGAGTACAATAAAAAATGTTTCCTGTAATCGAGTATTTTAATGTTCATTAACATTTTTTTTATTTATTTATATATATATATATATATATATATATATATATATATATATATATATATATATATATGCCTTGTGAGTAACATATTTTGTTTAAATAATATAATTACATTGCAATTTATTTTATATATACTACTTCAAAAATAAATGCACATATAATTTCTATATAAGATTGACTTATAATTGTGTATAATTACTTCTTGTAGACATAATTAATTACTAATTTATGTGAGTGTTTAGGTATATGACATATAGTAACCTCATGGATTTAAATTCGGGTTGAATATGTTATTCCCTGAAAATATGGTATATAAATTCCCATATATAACATACTCTACATGTAATTAAAACCAATTTTCAAGAAGTCAGTATTTCACTGTCACAATATGTACCGTCTTAAATGAAAGGAAAGCAGGTAAATAACTAACTGCAGATGAGAATTCCATGTGGAATTAACACAATTAATATGTACAGAATTAGTATATAGCTCAAAACTGCAAATTATATACATATTTAGAGAAGAACTGTGTTCCATTGAAATTTGTTTAAATGCATATATATAATTTATGTGAAACAATTCAAAAATGTTAAATAAACGAGTCCTTTTATTGACACGGAAGTTTTAATTAGTTGCCAAAATATACTTTTAAAAATTCGTTCTTTCGTAACAAGCACTTTAATATTTGGTATATCGAAAAATTGATTCCTTGAACGGGACCTCTCCAAATATGAACTCTTAATATTAATATTAAGGGCCTCCTCATCGCAGTTTCCCATTTTTATTTCAGTCACATGAGAATAAAAGTTTCCATGTTTAAAAAGTCAGTTTTCCATGTTTATGTATCTCCCTGATTAATAAACATATAGCAAATCCCAATATATATTTTTGTAGGGAATTAGGAGCTCTGCAAAAAGGTTTCTTACACTTTTTTCATTGATATAATCATTTAAATGATACTGGCGGTCAAAATTTGAAGAATTTATTTAAAAAAATATTGTTCTCCTCAGTTTAAAATAACATGTGAAAATAACCAATACATATTTATGCAGGGAATTAAACGCTCTACAAAAAAGTCCTGTATCTTTTTTTCACTAAACCAACCATTCAAATGATATTGCGGGTCAAACTTTGAAGATTCAAAAAAGTTATTTTTGGTTCTAAATGTTATAACTCGCTGATTGTTAAGCACTATAAAATTGGCTGATTTACAAAAATGGTCTCTCTGTTAAATCGTTAAGTTTAAAAGACAATGGTATTATGATTCTCGCTTTAAACTAAACAAAAGTTGCACTTTGTTTTGTCGCGGTATCTTGGTTCTCTATTTAACCTTCAAAAGGAGCTCTGCCGAACCTACAACAGATTCCGATACTCGAAACACAAAAAAAAAAAAAATATTAGTAAAAGGTTTACAAAATATCTGTCAATTGGAACAGCACGCACTTTTTTGAAAACAAGAATTAAATAAAACAAAATTTTTATGGATTCAAACCTGACTTTATTTGATTTCAAAAGAATTTGAATTTAATCTTTAATTTATAATTTTGTAACATTTTTTTCTAAAATGTATATATTTTAAAAAGATTTTTAAATGGTAACTTTTCAAATGAACACACGGTATATTATATGCATACTGGGTATAAATACAGAATTTATTACAGATTCGGGCTTCATTCCATTCGTTTTAACGCAAATGGTACATCTTCATTACAATCGGCGCTTACTCATTTCTAACGTTTTTCAAATAGAATAAGTCACGAAATTTAAAATCACGATTATAATAATTAAACATGAGAAGAGCTTGACTCTTGATAAACGCAATTTTTTTAAATTCTATAGGCTTTACAAACTAAGTATCTCAAAATAAAATATTCATATCAATATTTTTTTCAATAATAATTATTTCAAATAGAATATTATTTATATACTCAAAATGTTTATAACAAAATTATTATAATTTGCAGTCTTTTATTGACAAAAAAAAAATGTGTACACACAAGTTTGACAAGCGGTGTGGATAATTTTACACATTGGCCAGCTGTTTCCTTTAAACATAAATACTTAAGTATACACACACATTACATATAATATACAGACTAACAACTTATTATAATATTGCTTGATGTTTTTTCATAAATAAATTTTAAAATACTTTTCAATATAACCAACATAAATAACTATGATGAAATATTATTAATACCACCAATAAATCCAACTCCAGTAGTCGTTTATTTCATATAAATTGCGAAACTTGGAAGTAATTAAAAGACCGATCAAAAGTGTGTAATGTGCGCTGTCTCTAAAGTATGAAATAGACGCAGAACATTGTTGCAGCAACATTGAACTCCGCCTATAAAAATATTTTCAGTACAAACGTTGCAACCAAAGTTTGGGAACATAAAATTTAATTTTATTATTTTATGACGCTAGTCATAAAAATTCAATCATTTCTCATCTTGTCTCTATCTATCACATTTAATTTGTATGGTTAATTTATATGTATATATCTCTAGTTAAGACCTTTAACTAGTTGTTGGATAATATCTATATTCTATATAAATAATAAATAATATATATATTATTATATATAATGTAAATTGTAACCAATATAGGTAATAAAACATAATTAAATATTAGGAAAGCATAACATTTCAGATAATATGGCCAATTTATACATGAACATTTAACTCCTCCTACAAAATATCAAATAATTTTAATTTTTACAGCAACCGTTCAAGGACATGTTTTTTGTTTCTGCAACAGCTATACACACAGCAACATCCTAGGTTGCTGCACAATGTTCCTGTTCAATTTTCCCCGTTTGTAGGCCCTATTAAGGCCCAATTACACCTACCAAGTAGCTCGGACGAGTACTCGGCCGAGCTACTTCGATGCGGCGAGTAGGTGATTTCATTCCAGCTGGTCAGGGTGAGCAATAGAACACGGGCACTCGCCAGCCGCAAACGTGACTACACTGGCCGAGTGGGAGGGCGAGTGGCGAATGACCGAGTGGATGAATGGTTGGGGAGTTCCTACTTGGCCGAGAAAATAGAACATGGTTCTATTCACTGACTCGCCCAAAATCACTCACCCGTCGCTCGGCTGAGTACTATCTCGGTCGATTACACTGCGGCTTACTAAGCCGTAATGGGGCCTTAAGCGTTTGTTTCTGTTTAAATAGTTCTGGTGGCCGCTAATAGCAACCAATTGAAGCAAAAACTACCCACAACTTGAATTGTTTTTTAAAATTACAAATTTTTTAAAATCCGTTTGTCGTAGCCTAAAAGTAAAGAATTCCCTCCCCAAAAAAAAACGGAATTATTTTTACTAAATAGAACAACATAATTGAATGAATTAATAATTCTGTACACGTAAACGCCCCATCACACTGTTATTACATATACTTGTCGTATTTTAATATGACCGGTATAAATAAAATATTTCAAATTCACATGAGAGAATATTACACATATTTTTTATTATATAGGGTGGCACATAACTAACGTTATGATTTAATTAGTGAATAAATTTTTTGTTTACATTTTCATTTTTCTTTTTTTTTTTCAGAATTAACTTTGAAAAACTTGGGAAATTAATGATGGAAAGACTCAGCACAGAACAAATAACTAAAGTTCAAATTTATTTTGAAAGTCAGCATTCGATTATTCAGACCCAAAGATCATATCGAAATTTCTTTCATGTTCCGACAATTTATCGATTGTGGTTCAGTGGTTTCGGTAACATGGGGTTGTCTGTGATCTTCCGCGTGCTGTAAGACCTCGTGCAGTTCGAAATGATGTTCACATTACTCGGGTGCAAGCAAGTATTGAGGAAAACCCCGAAACTTCCACCAGACGGACGTTCTCAACAGTTGGTGATGCCAAAGCGGTTATTACAAAGAATTTTACATACGTTACACCTTCTCCCATATAAGATTCAAATGGTTGACGAGTTAAAACCAAATGATGCACAAATACGCATTCATTAAATAAATCATAACGTTAGATATGCGCCAGCCTTTAAATATGAGAAGAGAAACTGACCAAAAATTATACCTATTTATTTGTCTTCTTCTGAAATATGAAATAAGATTTTAGTTAGATTAAAATATATATATTATTTTAGTAGTTTAGTGTGTACAATCGGCGTCAAAAGTTGATGTTAGTTTTTAAAAATTTTATAATTGATTTGTGCCTTATTCATTAGGTTTACGAAAAAAAATTTCGTATAAAAGTTGTTACTATATTTATAAGGAACAACTTTTATTCGAAGCATTTTTTCGAAAACTGAATGAATACGACTGAAAATCACTCATAAAATTTTAATAACTAACATCTACTTTTGAGGCCTAATTGTACTACAGAACATAACACCATATATATATATATATAATAATGCACCAAATCTAGTAAAACCGGCTCGTCAGAATATAAAAGGGTACAACTCTAAAACCAACCCGATCTAAAAACATCATCATACTTAGAGATACAACATATCACACAGGTAAATATAAATAAAATAATGATACGCTTCTCTTACGTGATTCCATTATCTTGATACATACCAGAAAAGAAAAAAACTGAATGTGAGATTGGAATTTCATTTGTATATTGTGAGCATTTCAAAAATTATTATATTTCTAATCACTGAATTTAAAAAAAAAAAAAAAGAAACCACTCGTATTTAGAGAAAAAAATTTGATTGACAGACTGAATAAAAAATTAGAATATTTTTATAACTCATACAACGTTCTATGAAAAAATCGCATAAAAATTGAATTGAATTATGGGTTTATCATCCAAATATTTATTCCAAATACCTCTATTGCCCCCTGAAACTGGAATACAATTTAAAAGAAAAATATATATTTCAAAAAAAAGATGAAAATAACAACTAACTGAGTTAAGTGCTTAAATACCCGGTATATACTGATTTTATGAAAAAAAATCCATACAAAAATTGATTATTTTAAAAAAAAGGAATTTTTTTGTCTGAAAATCTCTTATGGTTTCAAAGATAACGAGTTTTACCCATTTTGCCCAAACATAGTCCGATTTTGTGTATTCTCGAACTTGATGTTACCTTTTAGCTCTAGAACAAACATACGAAATTTCAGCCCGTTATCTCTTTTCGTTTTTCAGTTATCGTGTTTACAGACGGGTGGACGGACGGACCCCTATTCTTTATTTGAACGGGGAGGAAATGCGAAAGAACTAATAAATAACTTTAGTATCTTGCCTCTTCTAATTTTACGATTTCCACCCAAAAGCTTATTATTATTTCATCGTTAATTATTATAATACGAATGAACAATTTTTTGTCGAATCATTGTAGTTTTTTTGACGGCAGTTTTGACAGTTAAACCTATAAATTTAACCTTGTACAAAGCAAAACAAAAAATACAACGACAAAGTAAGAATTCAGCACAACAATAATTAAACAGCTGTTAAATTGTTCTCACTGCTGCACGAATACCTTCTTGTTTGTTACTTTATCCAATTATCGTCAAGTTTTAATTATCATCAATGAAATAAATAAATAGTATTTAAAGCCATGGACGGCACTGGCAAATACAATTATTACATTTGTTCCGTCATTATTTATCGAACCAACTCAATAATATGGGATTAATAAGTTTTTGACGTGAATACGTCTTTAAATTTGCTTCCATAATGGGAGGTAATTAAAAAAAAAACTGATGATAACAAAATCGGGGGATACAGTTTGGTGTTGCATCTACATATCTATCATCTACCAGAATTTAATTACACCACTTGATAGATCAAAGAATTCGTTGAGTGAGGACTGTGAAGCATCGCGCGCGGCGGAGGGAAACACAAAATTTGGTATATCTCCCTTAATACTTAATACTCGAAAAATGTATCAGGAGTTAAGTTGTAGATACTAATTTTTACTGTAATTTTTTTTTAATCATTTTTCTGTTACACTAATATTTACAGAAATATTTACAATTAAAGATTGAAAGTTAAAATTCTAAATATCTCTGTACACATTAGAGTTGGGAAAAATGATGATAAGGCAATGAATTATAGCAAACTTGATTTTCTACAACTTTACTCGTTATACATTTTTCGATTGTTCCAATATTAAGAGAGATATTTTATATTTTGAGTTTTCTTCTATCTTTATGCCCTCCTTTCCCCTTGACGTTTGCCATTTATTAATCAAATTGGCCTTGAAAATACTAAAAAGACTAGGACATAACACTGCCGCCTTGAAAATATAACAAATTATTTTTCAGATAATCAATAATTAAAGTTTAAAACAAGGGAAAAAATAAATGGTAACGTCAAAAATATTGTAGAATATGTATTTACAATATTAATATATATATATATATATATATATATATATATATATATATATATATATATATATATATATATGTATATATATATATATATATATATATATATATATATATATATATGTATATATATATATACATATATATATATATATATATATATATATATATATATATATATATATATATATATATTAATATTGTAAATACATATTCTACAATATTTTTGACGATATATATATATATATATATATTATGTTCTAAAACTTTATCCAAAATGAAATGCTGTAAGTGGTTTATTCGTAATGAGTTTGTTTTTTGTTTGGTAAACATATCATTTTTCACAAAACTAACCCTAAATAATTTTCGGTTAGACCTCCTGCAAAAATATCAGTCGACGTCCTTGCATATATCAATAAAAGTATTTTTCTGTCAATGAATGGTAATAAAATATTTCCAATTGCAACACAACCGATGTACAAAAATACCTTAGAAATGATTATTTAATTGTTTGCAATAATGATTCTCTTTAAAAAAAAAAAACACGATGTAAGCACCGCATAACCTCTATATATAGAGTATAGTATATGTATATAATATTTTAAATAAGGGAAAAAGTAAGGGAATAAACAGTAGTGGAAGCGTTAGCGGTGTCTAAAGTATACTTATCCGGTGAAAACTCAACATGAATGATAACGGGGGGAATTTGGTGCACTGCAACCTATTTTGATCTATTGTGCTTCAACATCTGGTGCCTAACGAGGAGTGGCCTCGTCGAAGAGCACCTCGTCCAGCTCTGTTTTCTTCAGAAAATAAAGCATCTGGATTGGATCTAGGGATTGTAGTTTCCCTAATCGAATTTGGTATACAACTAGATACTTTATTAGCGGCACAGTCTATTAGGAGTTGTTCCCATTTCTCCACAAAACCAGCAGTTATAGTAAGATGTACCCCGAGTCTGCAATGCTCCATGAGAAACCACATCAGAAGTGGCACTCTATTTTTGCTCAAGCCAATACAAGGTTTGTATCTTTTACAGTTATAGTTCCCGATAAGATTCTGCCATAGCTCAGGAAGGTGCCTCCAGAGTGTGGTTCTCTTGGTGTCATCCTTCTTTTTGATCTCCTCACGATCACCAAGTCCGCAGAATGACTCTGGTAAGTGATGTCAAGACCATCCGCTATGTCATTCTCCTCCACTCCTACATGCCCTGGGACCCAGCCGAGGCTGGAAATTCAACATATAACACATAATCTCTATAATACACATGACGCTGTAGTCACCACTCCAAGTGGCCGAGCGGTCTAAGGCGTTATGTCTGCACAGTATGCTTGGAAACTGGGAGGTTATGGGTTCGAATCCCAACATCGGCAGTTTGTCAATTATTAAAAAAAAGGGGGGCGGTTAATTGACTAAACTGTCGGCGTATGGACAAGAACGAAGTAACTGTGCATAGAGGTAAAAAATAGCAGAAGGACATGAAATAAAGATGATGATTTTGTGCTGATGTTGAATGGAGACAACCAAAACTATCAGTTTAAGTCTGCAACAAAAATATTTTTATAAAGGAGGCGGTATGATGTGTGCGTGTGGTATTTGAAACTGAGTACTAAAAACACTAAGTGTGTAAAAGAAGAAGAACAGCTGTTCATGTACTTCATAAACTTCATCAATAGAGCAGCAGGTATCTTTTTCATAAATACATATGAAACCATTTGAAAACAGCTGATCAGCAAACACACACACACACATGCATACATTCATACATACATACATACGCAGTACACACAATTGCCCACATTCCAGGAAATATGTTTACCATACCTTAGTTAGATTAGAAAATACCTCATTCATAAAATACCTTATGGCAACGGATTTCCTAAATGATAGTCTTTTTTTTCTTTTTTTTAAATAATAACATATTTTATCTATTTTTATAATCATTTTAATTTTTTTTCTCTTGTTTTTTAGCTGTAATCCCATTATTTCACCTTTCGTGAACGCAGATTGGATTATTATTTAGAGACCCGTATGTTTGGTATACATCGGGTTTTCAATTCATTGATAGTTTTTTTTTCTCTTTTGAATATAAGTGATTGTGTTAGTCGGTTGAAGGAATTGGTTTCGTAATTAATTAATTAAATATAGACAAATGATTTTTTGAAACAGTTTTGTATTATTATGGCGTTTTATGCGAATTGACACATTTTAACATGAAGAATAGATATATTAGGAGATTGAACGACATAGGCAATTCGTCTGTTTTTGTGTCCTCAAAAACGTGTAGAGATCATAGTTATTATTTTCGCCACTAGCGGCAGTGCGAATCTGCCCGTACGGAATTATTATTATTATTACATATTAAAATCAACGGTTATCACATCTTACAAATAAAAATTGTAAGTATAAAAATTGTTTAATTTTATAAATGTGAAAAAATGGGACGATGTTGTATAGGGAAAGCATAAATATACTGTTATATATCTATGAGTGGAAGGTTGTTTAAGGTTAGGAATGCGTGTCTGCATTTACGAAAGGAATATGGTCTGTAATTACCGGTTGTCATCTTCTTTCTTTATCTAATATATGTTAGTATTGTAAACATATATTTGTAATTATTAATTGCAATTATCACTATGATTCTTCATCTTTTAATTTATTGCAGATTATTAAGAATTCTCTATTATTAATATTTATTTAATGATTACTTGATAATCGAAAACAATTTATTATTATCTATAAAACTAAGACTTCTTATTAACTGAATGAAAGTGATTTCTTGGCGCCTACATTTAAACATTTAAATTCCGTACGGCACTGACACCAGTGACCCCTACTGATAAAAGATAGTTACACCAATTCTTGACCGTTTTTTTAACATTACGTTCGCTCTCCTAATATATCTATTCTTCATGCATTTTAAGGTCGTTGGTGGCAATATACACTAAACTGAAATTCAATTTGGCTGCGTTTAGCATGCAACGCTTTTTTTTTTTAAGAAATAAAAGCGTTGCATACTAAACTGGAAATTAATTAATGATTTTTGGATATTTTATACTTTAATATTTAAGGTTGTTGTGAAACTGCAAGGGGTAAGTAGGGGTGGTGAGTTTGTCCTACACTAAATGCATTGATATCTCATCCATTGCCAACTCTACATAAGTAAAAATTTTGCAATTAAATCGTTTCAAATAATTTAATTTTTGTAAAAAATATATATATTTGTAAAAAAAAACATATTGTTTAAAACTTAAATCCTAAATTTCATTTTCTCGAAGAGTTTTAATAATTAAAAATATGTTTTTATGTATTTCAAAAAAGTTGCATGGCAATAAAACTAGATAAAACTAAATAAAACTAAATAAAAATAAATATAACTAAAAATAAAATTAGATAAAAATAAATATAACTAAAAATAAAACTAGATTTAGAACATTTTTCGATCTACAAATTTAACTATCTCAAAAACAAAAAACAAGATTAATTTGGTTCAGGTATTTATAAGACTTGGATAAATATTATGACAGTTTTTCATAACACTGGCATATCTGGTTGTCGAGATATAGATTTTTGTATTCATGTTTTTACCGACGAGTCCATTTAACCTATGTAAAAATCTCTTAAAAATCGTAACTTTAACATTTTTTTACTCAAAAACTAAAAACAGGATCAACTTCAAATTTTGACAGGATATTCTTTATTATTGAAATAATAAGCTGTAAAAGTTTGAAGAGCCTGTCATTAAATTGAATTTTCTTCACAATAACCTTCATACCAAAAGTATCAAGATTTTTATAAAGATTATTAAGATAATCAAAGAAAACTCTAGGTTTTTTGACATAAAATTTCAAATTTTGTCCCGCAATTCCTTGTTCTAATTGTTTTGTCAAGATTTTTATTTTCCAAAAATTACTGTTGATCAAAAAACAATTAATTTATTAAATTCTGCATAAATTGGACTTTACTTTGAAGTTGGAGTCTATACATTAAAAAAATGACCATGTTTTAAGTACCTGAAATTTAAAATAAATATAAAAACAACGATATTAGCTCAGAAATTTACAAAAGTATAACAGCTGCCAGGATAATCCACCATGGATTAACAATTTGATGGAATCTGTTGATAAGAAAAACAAAACTACCCCTTTTCAGTGATTGATATGACCGACACCGATTGATATGTGTCCGAAATGTAAATTTTAGGGGCAAAGAGAGAAAGTTGTCATTAGGTTTAACACGTGACGTTTGTAAAACTTATCCACCACTTTGATATATAAAGTGAGGCCCAACGGAAGTGTTCTAAATTTTATGGGACAATATTATATTTAAGATATGCTGATGTATGAAAATCATCTCACCAGAAATTGGAAAAAAGAGTGTGACTAGTTTTGGAAAACGACATGTTCTATGATTTAGTCGAAAAGAAGTATAGAAAACACATCGATACCTGAAAAAAGTATTTGAAAATCACTTTAGGAAATTACATCCGAAGTTTATTCTTCAAGTCTTTCCTCAAAAACGGTAATTGTAATATGCATATACTAGATTGTAACGTCACATCAAATATACTACCATTTTTGTTTAATTGTACACTTAATAGCTTACATATTTCTGCCAGCGGAATGTTAACGGCATGATGAAGGATTAACGAAACAAATTCTCCCAATCTAGTAAATGTAATGTTGTCACATTTGTATAGTTTTAAATATTCCAATATGGAGAAGCATTATTAATAAATTTTTGAAATCAGTGGTATCTATCTCACTTTCGTTGTATGTTACGAACTCCCATCATATTCTTGACTCAAAAACACATAGCTTTCACTCAACAAAATGCACAAACATTAAATGCATCGAAATAAATGCTTACCAATTATTGCAGTCAGCATAGTAATGTCTATTAAACTTATAGAATATGGTGGTTTAGTAGTATTTAGATGAAATAAATATATATAATATATGTACAGACCGTTTTCAAAAGCATTTCTAATAGAGAATCAATGTTAAATAAATAAATAAAATATTTACAATAAAACCATACATACATGTACATACTGAAACTGAATGTCTGGACTGGAATATTGAGTGACCATATTATAGGACCATTCTTCATTGACGGATCTTTAGATTCTCAAAAATATTTCAGTTTGTTACGACATGATATTTTGCCAACTGTTAGAGCACTTCCTAATTTAAACCTGGAATCTGTATGGTTCCAACAAGATGGTTGCAATGTCATGATAGTAAGGCTGTTCCTGGAATAAAATTTCCAGGACCGTTTTATGAGTGGTTTTGGAATCTTCAAGTGGCCAGCCAGGTCGTCAGATCTATCTCCTAACGACTTTTTTTTTGTGGGGTTTTCTCAAAACACAGATCTATTCCCGGAATAGGCCTGAAAATTTGCGACAATTGAGGCAAAGAATTGTTGACAATTGTGCGAATATTTCTCCTCAAGTGCAAGAAAATTCCCAGGTAGATTTCTACAATCGACTCGGATATTGTTTAGCAAATAATGAAGGAATATTCGAACCGTTGGTTTACCTTTTTTTGTCGGAATTTTTCTTTTTTTTCTTTTTGGGGTTTTCTTTTTCTTTATTTGCGTGGATTGTTGTTTTATGTTATACCGTTCACAGAATACTATCATTTATTTTCAAACATTCCACATACAAATAATAAGGGATATTCAAAAAAGAATTTTCAATTGTTAGAAGTAATGCTAAGCTTAAGAAGATAACAATGAACATATTTAACCCACTCTCATTACATGTTAATGCCGTACAAAACAGTCCAACAAGCATACTCAACAGACACACTAAAGAGTACCCTCACTATTTTTAATTCTTTATAAAGAATATTATGTATAGTTATTATAGTAAAGAATATTTAACATTGATTCTCTATTAGCAATGCTTTCCAACACATACTGTATAGATAGATATAAATGTATAATATACGAGTATGTATCTATCTCTGTGTCTCTTTAAAAGACTATGTCTCTTATGACTGACTGTTACTGAATGAATACATGTATACTCCGTATATATAGTTGAGACGATGTATATTTTAGACGCACAGAAGCATAGCGAAGGTATTCAATTTACATATCAATTAACTTGACAGGTGTACTTCTTAATATACACAAGCAAGCAAGAGCTACAGAGAAACAATCTGCAGTACCTACCTACCTACCTACCTACCTAGTGTGTAGGTAGTAACTTGCCTAGAAGGTATTGGCACATGATCTCAGAACAACTATTCAGCCGAAATTATCTTATCAATATCTGGTACTGTTTATAAATATTCATATATTACCATCATGGAGCCATTTGGTGTTCTATTGCTTAAAACACAATATAACTATTTAAACAACTTAAAAAAGAAAACGTTTTCTTGACATCCTTATCGCGTTCTTGGATGTAATAGGGAATATGCATGAACATTTTTTTTCACATTTATTTTCAGAATATGAAAATACTGTTAATACTGTAATAATATTTAAAAACGAAATTAAAATCCGACAAATATCAAGGAAGCTATAAGCTTTTAAAGATTATTATCTGTCTCTTTCTTGCAAAAATACTAAAAACGGAGTTTTACGTGTATTTTAAATGGTGAAAGTGTAATATGACGTCACATAACATATCAATAGGGCTGTCACCCTCTTTGTCTAATCGGGAATTTCAATCATTCATATCTCGCTTATTTTTAAAGTTATTTAAAAAGTAATTTTACCTTGATATTTGTCAAGTAAATATGCTTCAATTCAAGTGAAATAAAATTTTCATGCATATTCCCTATTTGAATTGAAAATGTTTTATAATTTTTTGCGAAAAATTCAATATTTTCAAAGATATGAAGTTTTTAATAGCAAAAATACCGATTTTAATAGCATTTTTGATCCTGAAAGTAAGTAAAAAATCGATGCAAAACCAAGTGAAAATAACAAATTACTGAGTTAATTGCTAGATACCCGGTATATATTGAGTATATTTTTGTTTAAAAAAATGAAGATTTACCTCTCCCCCTGGCACCAGTCCAAATAGCC
Organism: Nineta flava; assembly: GCA_963920215.1. NCBI lineage: Eukaryota > Metazoa > Arthropoda > Insecta > Neuroptera > Chrysopidae > Nineta > Nineta flava. The sequence continues at coordinate 8,474,833 of OY986042.1, forward strand.
GAGCAGACTAAGACATTATGTCTGCGCAGTATGCCTATTTGGAAATTGGAAGGTTATGGGTTCGAATCCCGACATCGGCAGTTTGTCAATTGTTAAGAAAAAGAAGGGGCGAACAAGAACGAAGTAACCAGTTATGCTTGAGAAGGTTTTCTGTTTCCATTACGAACTCCAGATGAATATCTATATCCTACCAACTCTTAATCTATACACAAAAATTCCTTCCACTCCACTCACATCTTTAAGGTATCACAATGGACCTTTTGGTCGAAGTGTAGCCCGTCCAGAGCAGCCTCTACAATCTATCTATCTCCCCCTGAAAAGGGGATGCACGGTCCGATTTTGCCTATTCACGAACTTAACCTTACTTTTTTGCTCTAGAACACACATACAATTTAGCTCATTATCTCTTTTTGTTTTGGACTTATCGTGTTGACGGATGGACAAATATGTGGAATTGTACTAATCAGGTCAATCTATGAACACCTATACCAAAAATTGTATTCACCGGGTGTAAAATTTATTTTTGTACACAATAGATTGTTGTTTTATGAGATCCGTAAGCAAGAATAAAAACTATTTTGTATTTAAAACGTTCGATTCAATATGTGAATCAGAGAAAGTCGTAAATATTTTCAGGTAAATGACAGGATACGGGTTAGTAATAGTAATAAATCCAGTGATTAATAGCATCTTATTGACAATAGTCAAAACATTTTTTTTTTACAGTTTTTTATTTAGTTTTGAATGTTTTGAATTACTTTTAGTGGGGGGCCAATAGGGAATATGCATGAAAATTTTTTTTCAAATTTATTTTCAGAATATGAAAATACTGTTAATACTGTAATAATATTTAAAAACGAAATTAAAATCCGACAAATATCAAAGAATCTATAAGCTTTTAAAGATTATTATCTGTCTCTTTCTTGCAAAAATACTAAAAACGGAGGTTTACGTGTATTTTAAATGGTGAAAGTGTAATATGACGTCACATAACATATCAAGAGGGCTATCACCCTCTTTGTCTAATCGGGAATTTCAATCATTCATATCTCGCTTATTTTTAAAGTTATTTCAAAAGTAATTTTACCTTGATATTTGTCAAGTAAACATGCTTCAATTCAAGTGAACAAAAATTTTCATGCATATTCCCTATTTTATCAAAATCGTGATTTTTCGTACTTTAAAAAATTGATAAGACATGTTACATTCGAATTAAATTAAAGAATACAATAAAAGTTTACCTTGCACAAAAAAAATATATTTTTTGGCAAATGCTAAATAAATTTCATCATGTTACCGAATGGCAACACGCAAGCCTTTAATTCCTTTGACTACCATATAGGAACATTGAAGAGAATAACACAAACAAATAATTTCCAGTACACAGTTGCCGATTTCTCCTAGCCTATACATATTATAAAACCAAAACGAGCAAACAAATATTTGTAAGTGCATTTGTATGCATATAAGTTAAGGAATTGGTAGTCTGGTTTTTGTTGCTGACATATTGCAAATGTACAAAAATAATAATAATGATAATTAAATATTACACAATTATTAAGTAAAATTATGTGTTTGCATATGACACACATCATAACACACACTATTTAATCGGCAAAAGACCTGGTCGTCCGGGAAACTCTGAATCGTAAGCGAAACCTGAAGACAAAATTGTAGATTTTCAAGAGATAGATATATATATTGCACTTATATTACACTTCGACCATAAGGTCCATTGTGATGCTTAAGGATGTGAGGATATGAGTGGAGTGGAAGGAATTTTTGTGTATAGACTAGGAATTGGTAGGATATGCGTCTGCAGCTGACTATGATAGGAACTATGCCGATATTCATCTGGAGTTTGTGAAGGAAACTACAGAAAACATTCTCAAGCATAGCTGGTTTCTTCGTTCTTGTCCATACGTCGACAGTTTAGTCTATTAACCGTCCCTTTTTTTTCTTCATAATTGGCAAACTGCCGATGTTGGGATTCGAACCAATAATCTCCCAGTTTCCAAATAGGCATACTGCGCAGACATACCGCCTTAGACCGCTAGGCCATTTGGACTGGTACGAAGTTTATTTAGGAATAAAATGTATTGTTTTCTTTTGAAAAGTTCTAATGGTCTAAGATCCGGCATTAGTGAAAACCTTCCCTCATCTGTTAATTGATTGAAATATGATTGAAAACGCTTATTGCAATATAAACAATTTGGCAATGTAATGTCTGCCAGGGTAGTTCTGCTGCAATTAACATTAATTTTGCAGCCAGGTGTTCAAACTTAAAGTAAACTTAGGTTACTTCCCTCATATGTTAATTGCAAATTTTTTAGCTAATTTAAAAGTTCAGAATAATTAGAATACATCCATAACTGGCAGCCGTCTTAAAATCCATTACAATCAAGTGCAGCCTATCTAAGAAAAATTTAAAAAAATAGAAATTAAAAAAAAAATACCTTGTGGAGAGAGAGAGACTACTGCCAAATTGTTCATATTGCAATAAGCGTTTTCAATAATATTTGAATCAATTAACGGATGAGGGAAGGTTTTCACTGTCGGATCTTAGACCATAATGATTATTGATTGAAAACATGTATTGTTTTCTTTTGAAAAGTTCTATAATGCTTATTGATTGAAAACATTATCTCTTACATATTAAAAATAAATAAATAAATTGAATATTGACTTGTAAGTAACTGAATTTTATAAACCATGCCCTAATTTGAATATTAATTGAAAAATGACAAGGTGTAGACGGTGTAACCTTGAGTAAATTAAAACGTTATTAATTTTTAACATTTACATCTATGCATCTGTTTATATAATGCAATACGGGTCTCTCATTAACATGACATTTTGTCGCAGGTACTAATTACTATCATATTATGGCAGGTATAAATTAACTTGGAAAGTCGATGTCGGGAAATAAGTGACAAGAGACGAGCTCGAGACGTTCGAGTTAACGACTATTATTAAGTAAGTCTTATTAAGTAAGTTAAGTAAGTATTATTAAGTAATTATTAAGTCTAAACGTCTCTTTGTACTCTTACGGTTTTTTTTCAATCATGAACTAGAATTCACTACTGGGTCTGAATTGGTTTAAACTGTGATATTTGTCTATTAAATATTGAAGATATAAAAAAAAAGTGTGTGTGTGTGTCAGCTCCGACGCACGGTGGAGTTTACTCTTTAAGAACGATTGTCTTTGCCCCATATATATTGTCCATACTAAATTAAATATTTAATTATAGGTATAGCTCATACAAATTTATATAAACTACACTAATAGTTAAATGTCCAATAAATAGAAAGCGTACATGTTCATACGTACAATATATATCATATTAATACATGAATTATAACCTACCTAGCATCCACGTGTTTATCGGCACTATGTTCCGGCACTATTATCTACACCAGTTTCTTCCATAGTTTATATAATTTTCACTTCACTTTATGTGAATATAATTATCAATATTAATAATCCACAATAATAATATTAATTATCGAAACTTTAAAATATTTATATAAATAAACTACACAAATAATTAAATGTCTAACAAATAGAAAGCACATATTCATATTATGTGCAATATATCCAATATTAATACTGACTGACTGAGTGCACAGCATAACCTTAGTACGACTATTATACGTCGAGGCATGAACCTGACGACTGACAGACTGACTGATATATTGAAACCGGGCGATTATATGTAAAATCGATTCTTAAGGAGTAAACTCCAAAAATTAATTAATCTTAACTTGGCTCTATTCACTTGGATACTTTATCAATGGAGTCAAAGCAATAATTATTAGACCGAAGACATAGACTCCGGACATTCAGACACATAATTTTGCACAGAAAATTATCTTGTCACTTTAATTACGCTCTAATTAATACCTACATTATATGAGTAAGTGCATGTAAATATTAAACAGTGAAAGATATTTACACCGTCGTTCATTAAACTTCATCGGGTTTGCCAACTGTCAACGAAGTTGGCAACGAGTGTCAATAACGGAATTAACTCAAACTTTACAAGATTAGAAAAAAATAAATATGTTACGCAGGAGCTGCGTCAACTAAGCAAATTTCTTTAGAATAAATACATCACTTCTATTTTGGAAATAGATCTTAATTAACTTTTATCTGACAAACGTTCATGGCGATCTGTGACCGCTAGAGTGTCTACAGACAAATATATATGAATAAACATATTTTCCTATTTTATATACTCCTTAGCGGTCCAATTAAAATGCAATTTCTTATCTGATATGCTTTGGTATTTAAAAGGCGAAATTCGTTAATGAATAGAATCGGTATAGGGGTGTTTGCTGAACTATCCTCTCATTTTTTAGTTAGTGTATTGCCGAAAGGGCGGACAGATAAACAGGAGGACATCCAGAAATGAAATAATACGAAAATTTTATGACTTACTACATAATTTTATGACTTATAATACCTATAACTTACTTTTTTTTCTCCAGTCATAGTTAGGTTAGGTTAGGTTGTAGGGGCTGCCCTGGATGGGACACATTTAGACTGTGAGGTCCATTGTGATACCGAAATGGGACTAACCCATCCTTTCCACTACTCTAAACCATTTGGAGCCGTTCAGGTACAGCAATAGGGATTTGAGGCCAGTAGACTTTAGCTCAAAGATATCGTCAAAGAGTAGGTGACCCGAAACACTGAGTCTTCATAAGAAGAGCTTGACAGTGACGGAAAAGACGAGTCATCGTCTCTTGTTCCTCCTCACAGGGCAGCACATACAGTGGTCGTGGTGTTCTAACAGTCCTAGAGGTTCTGCAATTTTGCCACGCAGCCAGTGTCCCTTAATGGCTGCTATAACGTTGTCTAAAGACGATCTCCGTAAAGAGATAATATCTTTATTTGTACTTTGGCCAGATTTAACTGGTAATACCGCAAGTACGTCCTTCTTGCTACCTTAGAAGTAACTTGTAATTCGCAAAAGGTACACCTAGATGTTTTGTGATGCTCGTGCTCGATAGCTTTGTACTATTCCTAACAACAGCTCCCAGGATTTTCCCTATGGCCCGGCATTCATATCAGGTGCGCCACATTTTCTCCGGGGTACCAAAAATCAGAAAACACAATAGAAAATGTTCGAAGTCATTTGTCGGGCACATACTCATACTCATTGCATCCAACTTTCGCTGCATATGTAAATGAAGACAAACAACAATCATAATGACATGGGCGAACGAACGGTGTGGACTGTTTCGTGTGGTTTTTGAATTGAATAATATTATGTACATACTTATCATCCAATTTAAATGTTATTGTTGTCGAATGATGTTAAAGCTTATTGTATTTACATTTAAAATTACACCATTTCATCTATTTTTTATTTAATATGTTACGATGAATTGTAAAAAGTAACACTAAATTACATTCGTTATTACGAAATAACAGCAAGCAAGTAACCAATCGATGAGATAGATATATTTATATTTATATTATAAAAATTATAATAACTATATATTTTAATGAATAAATTATAATAATTAAAAGTGTTTCAGAAAGTTTTGTATATGATATACATACACATGTGTCTGTCTGTCGTGGATATATTGTTAAAGCTATTTTATTGTAATATATCTAACATAATCGATAAATCCGCCATGTAGAACAACAAATTGAAAAAAATATGAAATCAACTCACCATGGTGACAATAGTCATATTATTTAATTACCACCTATTAAAGATTAATCCCAAGTTTTATCGGTTGAAAATATTGAATCTAGAGAGAAAAAAAATTACTTCAAAGGGGTTAGATAATTAGATTGTAGAGGTTGCCCTGGGCGGGCTACACTTCGACCATAAGGTCCATTGTGATGCCTAAGGATATGAGAATGTGCGTGGAGTGGAAGGAATTTTTGTGTATAGACTAGGAATTGATTGGATATATCTGGAGTTCGTGATGGTAGCTGCAGAATACCGTTTCAAGCATAGCCGGTTACTTCGTTCTTGTCCATACGCCGACAGTTTAGTCAATTAATCGCCCCTTTTTTGTTCTTTATAATTGACAAACTGCTGATGCCGGGATTCGGACCCATAACCCCCTCCCAATTTCGAAGTATGCATACTGCGCAGACGCACGCCTTAGACCGCTCGGCCACTTGGACTGGTCTATTAAATGATAGTAAAATTATAAAAGTGCTAAAATTGATTGACAAATTAATTTCGCTAAAGTGATTTCAATAATGCGAAATTAAAATATAGGTGCGACATATGAAAGTTGAAGTTATGATGAGTGGTTGGTTGTTCTGTGTGGTAGTATTTTAAAATGGTTTAGTAACTGTGTGATTATTATTATTGATGGGAACAGCAAAAGGCACCTGTTTATACACAGGTAACTAACTAACTAACTAACTGCATACAAGTATATTTATGACTCATGGTGACCACATCCGTTTCCGGGCTTATCAATATTATTATAATATTGTGGATGAATTTAGTTTGATAACATTGCAATAACAGTAAGTATGTTGTTATGTCTATCTGTATATTATCTTAATGAAAATTTCATTTAAAGAATGCGTGTACTTCAACAATGCATTGAAATGTGTAGCCATCCGCCTTGTACGTAATTGCAATCTTGTTTTCAAGTGCGTATCGTGTCACGCATAGTAGTGGGCATCCGTAGTGATACCAACAAAATACTTGTCACAAATTTAAATCGTAAATTATTACTATGTTTTAACAAATTAAAATATACCAACTAACTGAGATAATTGCTTAAATACTCGGTATAAAATGAATTTATCAAACAAAATTTGTTTATTTTATAAAAAGGAATAATTTTTGTCTTTAAATTTTTATTGTATCTCTTACGGTTTCAAAGATAGGCAGTTTTGTTAATTTTTCCCAACCATGATCTGATTTTGCGCATTCACGAACTTGGCCCTACTGTTTACCTGTAGAGCACACCCACTCACAAAATTTCAGCTCGTTATCTCTTTTTATTTTTGAGTTATCGTCTTCATGGACGGACATGCGGAAATGGACAAATTAGAACCATTACTCTCCTCTCCAGATGCTTTAATCTAGTTAAAATGCATATAATTCTTCACTCTTGGTGGTATTATTGCTATTTACTATTGAAATATTTTAGCAAAACCAATAGGGAATATGCATGAAAATTTTTTTTCACATTTATTTTCAGAATATGAAAATACTGTTAATACTGTAATAATATTTAAAAACGAAATTAAAATCCGACAAATATCAGGGAAGCTATAAGCTTTTAAAGATTATTATCTGCCTCTTTCTTGCAAAAATACTAAAAACGGAGTTTTACGTGTATTTTAAATGGTGAAAGTGTAATATGACGTCACATAACATATCAAGAGGGCTATCACCCTCTTTGTCTGATCGGGAATTTCAATCATTCGTATCTCGCTTATTTTCAAAGTTATTTAAAAAGTAATATTACCTTGATATTTGTCAAGTAAACATGCTTCAATTTAAGTGAAAAAAAATTTTCATGCATATTCCCTATTACATAACTCAAATAGATAAAATTACAAATTCGCCCCTTTACGTAGTAAACTGATTTAGGTAAAGGCGGCGAATTTGAAATTTTAATTCAAAAGCCTAGAGTTCTCATTAATTATCATTTGATAATTTAATAACTCAAATAGATGTTTATTCAGAATATAGTTTCCGCCGTAATTGGTATAAATATAATTAATTGTTGTTCTTTAAATAGCAATTTTTTTTTTTTGTACACAATATCGTTATTACTGGCCATTAAAGTATCGTTTGAATAAAAGAAAAAGTTTTTTTATTTTATTTCATGTTTACATTTAATTTAAAATTACATCAAATATACATTTAAATATTTGAATGAATATAAATAAAGTTATTTGTATATTTGTTTGATTTGGTTTTGAAACATCAGATATAATATAAAATAAATGGTTATATCAAACTGTTGTGTTTAGGCACTTACACTTATATTATAGAAGAAAGACTTCTTCTATACGTTTAATAGTACCTAATAATTATTATAACGTTGTTGTTTTTCTATTGCATATTTCTGAAATCAAAGTCCGAATGGGAGACAATTTAAACTTTCTGCTAGTTAGTCCGCAATACACGGAATGTGTGGCGAGAAATATTCTTTCAAGGTAAGAATTCAATTGAAGGTTTTAAATCAAATGCCTAACAAAACTTTCTAAATGTCATTTAAGTATAGAAAGCCAGAGGTTAGTACGCAAGTAAGGCTCTTTTTTTTTGATACCTTTGTAAGATCATTCTCGTGTCCGTCAAATACAGAAGATTTTCCTCGAAAACTATGTAATGTAGGAATTTGAACTTTGGTATAATTTTAGGTCTGGATAACCCGCACATATATTGGTAGTCAACGATTCGAAAAAAAATTAGTTACGCAGGTTGTAGAAAAGGGAAAGTTGTAGAAAACCATGTTTGCTACAATTCATTACCTGACCATTTTTCCTCAAACTCTAATGTGCACAGAGATATTTAGGATATTAACTTTCAATCTTAAATTGTATATATTTCTGTAAAATATTATTAGTAACAGAAAAAAGGATAAGAAACATAATAATTAGGAAAAAGTCGACCAAAATCTATCAAAATACCAAATCACTTTAAAAAGATCAAAGTTCCGACAAGAAGTGTCCAAAACTTTATCTGATACTAGCAACCCGTCCCGGCTTAGAAGATGCGCCGGGTACAGTGCTTAGAAACAGTACCGGCGCACGCTAGTAAAGCTCCCAGTCAGCATGATTTTTTCCGCCTTTTTTAACCATCATCGTCATATTTCAGCCAATTTACATAAAACCACAATGAATGATACACCTAAACCTTCCTCATGAATCACTCCGTTCATTGGTGAAAACCGTATAAATTAATCCGATAGGTTGTTTTTGAGTTTACCGCGTACAGACAGACAGACGCGACTGGAGGATTTTATTTTATAATATGTAAGGCTATATTTGTTGATATATTATAGAGAACACGACGCCCTACTCCAAAACGTTACATTTTTCGTAACATTCTTATCCACAAAGTATCAAATATCGCTAAGAAAAGAAAAAAATGCACGTCGAAAACTCGATGTCGTCTATCTATGTATACACTGTTTAAAATAGGCCTGATTGTAACGTTGATTCTACAACGTGTTTCTTCAGCTAGAGTATCATAATAATAATAATAAATATTTTGAATAATAAATAAATCTAATAACATTATTATGATTATAACAATGGCCGGTATTGTTGTATATAAATAATATAATTATATGATAAATGAGAGAAGAAATACTGAAATAAATTATGATTATGACATAAAATGAATGAAAATAAACAGACATTAAACTTCTATATTCTACCGAAAACTATTACTAGGTATGTTACAAACAGTGTTTATAGAAAAACATAATACCAGTGTGAGTGGTGGTATTATGACTAATGCAGCAGTCTCTAGCATTAATATAGCATTAGTATTTGCCACTATGAATAATAAATTAATAAATATTGTAAATACGATAGATAATTTATATGAAATAAAAACCCAGAATTTATCTTATATATATAATTGTATCCTAAATATACATATTTTATATATACATATTTTATATATATATATATATATATATATATATATATATATATATATATATATATATATATATATATATATATATATATATATATATTTAAATGAATTGTAAGTCTAGATCCAAGTTTGTAACGGTAGAAAATATTGACCATCTTATATATAAAGATGAATGTTTGTATGTTTGTTTGTTTTGTTGTGCGGTTGCTCTAAAAGGTATCCATCCGAAAAACATAATTTCTTACCTCCCCCTGCCATAGGAAGGAAAATATCACTCTGAAAATCGGTAAGAGATAGAAAAAAGCTAGTCTTCTAGAATTTGTCTTACGTAAATAAATATATATGAATAATAATTTCGACAGAAATAATACTGTCAAAATAAGCATGATACGAAAAACTTGGCTCTTACGTCAAAGTCGTCTTTGATGTAGCGGTAAGCACGCTGGACTAGATATCTAGAAGGCCGAGGTACGATTTCTGGTTGACGAGTTAATAGTTAATAATTAGAATCATATTGAAAAAATGACAGAGAATAGGCAACCCACAAAACTCTTAAAAAATGCTGCCCAAGGAAAAAGTGAATAGAAGATTTGGAGAGCGATCTCAAAACCTGAGAATGAGGGAAAATGATTGTGACATTTGCAGGAAAGGAATTGTGAGGGAAGTCAAGGCCCATTCTGAGATACTCGATTTCGATTTTCAACATCGAAGACAATATATCCATATAGCTATAGCTCTTTACATACAATATAGTAGCTCTTTACACCATGCAGAGATATTAATTTGAAAGAAAGATCATCGTAAAGTAAACTAAAAATTTTTTAAAACATTAAATGGTAGTGTTTAATTATATAAATACATTAACGAACTGTTAAACTCTAAAAAAGAATATTATCGTAAAAGTTTATTAAAAAGACAATTACCCCAATATATGTGTGGTTGGTTGTATAATTGCACTGTTATAATATAAACCAAATTGTATAATAGTAATTAAAACTAATGAATAAAGAATATAGAAGAACCCGACTAAATTTTGTATATTATATAGGGTGTCGCATAAGTAACGTTATGTTTTAATATTAGTGAATAAATTTTTTGTTTACGTATTTTTTTCTTTTTTTTTTTTAGAAATAATTTTGAAAAACTTGGGAAATTTATTGTGGAAAAACAGATGGAAGCACAGAACAAAGAACCAAAGTTGTTCAATTTTGTTTTGAAAGTCAGCATTCGATTATTCAGACACAAAGATCATATCGAAATTTCTTTCATGTACCGACAATTTACCGATTGTTTCAGCGTTTTCGGCAACATGGGGCTGCCTGTGATCTTCCGCGTGCAGTTCGAAATTCTTCGGCGTGCAGTTCCAAATGATGTGAACATTCCTCGGGTACAAGCAAGTGTTGAGGAAAACTCCGAAACTTCCACCAGGTGACGTTCTCAGCAGTTGGTGATGTCTAGGCGGTCTTTGCAAAGAATTTTAGATACATAACACCTTTTCCCATATAAAATTCAATTGGTTCACGAGTTAAAACCAAATGATGCACAAATACGCATTCAATATAGTCAATCATAACGTTACTTATGCGCCATCCTGTATATAGGTGCAATTTCTTTTATATACATAACTTCATATTAATTTTTCCTCTTTCAAAGAGAGTAGATTAGAGCGTATTAAAGACCCGAATATAACTATTATATAAATGGGTTTTTTTTTATACAGTCCAATAATTTTGTAGAGTTGTACCTGGAATATATTTTGATGTGTTATTTACGAATTTTTTTATTTTGCCCATCTCTTATGAGCGTTAAAAATGTTATCATATCGGGTAAAATGAAACTGAACACCCGTTTTTCTAAAATATCTTTTTACCGGGATGATTTTGCGACAAAATTTATAGGCTGAAAATAGGCTTATGTCACTGAACAAGTTCGTAAATTTCCAAATATAACGATCAAACCTAGTAAATGTTTATTGTATAAAATTTATAATAATAAAAAATAGCATATATTTATGCATAGCAAAACTGGCCAACGTTGAAGGAGCTGAATAGAAAATTGTAGTAGAATGAGAATAGTATATATATATATATATATATATATATATATATATATATATATATATATATATGAATATATATTTATAACAATAATAAACAATGTATGGCGAGAGTTTGTAAAATATTGAATGCGAGAACTGTTTATTTTACTTTATACCAACACACATATACGTATAAAATTACACAAAGTAGCTTTGTAGCTGGCCGAAAGTAGTAGTAGTAGCGGATAGGAGGTCGAAGTATGGCAAGTAGGCCATTTTAGGCTTTTTTTACTAACCCCTAAAAGACAAGGAATTTGTATGTAGACTAGGAATTGGTAAGCTGTGTTTCTGCAGCTGACTTTGATAGGAACTATGCGGATACTCATCTGGATTTTATGAAAGCAAACTGCAGATAACCTTCACGAGCATAGCCGGTTACTTTCGTTCTTGCCCATACGCCGACAGTTTAGTCAATAGTAATTGATTATTAGATTGTTCATTAAATATTGGATCAAGATGGCAAATCGATGACAAACAGCTATTTCAAGTTATGTGTAGGTTTATCAGTCCAAGTGCGCGAAAGGTCTAAGACGTTATGTCCACGCAGTATGCCTACTTGGAACTGGGAGGTTATGGGTTCGAATCCCGACATCGGCAGTTTCTCAATTATTAACCGGCTATGCTTGAGAAGGTTTTCTTCAGTTTCCTTCACGAATTTCAGATGAGTATCGGCATAGCTCCTATCAGAGTCGACAGCAGCCGCATATCCTACCAATAGGGAATATGCATGAAAATTTCTTTTCACTTGAATTGAAGCATGTCTACTTGACAAATATCAAGGTAAAATTACTTTTTAAATAACTTTAAAAATAAGCGAGATATGAATGATTGAAATTCTCGATTAGACAAAGAGGGTGTTAGCCCTCTTGATATGTTATGTGACGTCATATTACACTTTCACCATTTAAAATACACGTAAAACTCCGTTTTTAGTATTTATGCAAGAAAGAGACAGATAATAATCATTAAAAGCTTAAAGCTTCCTTGATATTTGTCGGATTTTAATTTCGTTTTTAAATATTATTACAGTATTAACAGTATTTTCATATTCTGAAAATAAATGTGAAAAAAATTTTTATGCATATTCCCTATTGCTAGTCTACATAAAAATTCCTTCCACTTCACTCACATCCTCACATCCTTGCCATCACAATGGACCATATGGTCGAAGTATATCCCGTCCAGGCCAGCCTCTACAATCTATCTAAGTTTACCTATTTTCACCAACTCCCTGTACAAAATTCATTCGTTCCGTATAATATTTTATTATATATAAAAGAGACACAAGTAACAAGGACACACAACACAACACAACAAATGCGGTGTGTGCACCAAACTAAACTAAAATAGTAGTGAGTGACATTAAATGTGCATTAGTATCACTTCACTGGTGTCGCTCTTACTTAAGTCATTTGTTTGTTATTCATTGCAACAAAACCTGACAAAACTAAAGTTATGAATATCACATCTAAAATGGTGTATAACACCATTCCACAATTTCTATACCATCATCCAGATCCACATCATACATAGTATGCGGAATTTTACCTACTAAAACTCTCTATGTGTACCAAATAGCATTTATAATAGATGATGTATGCAAGGTATTTAAAAATTCAATTGCTAGCGTGATTACTGTTCCCTAGGATGTCCCAACGTCCCATTACTTCAGGAACAATTCACTAAAATCGGGTGGACCGATGGAACCGAGTCGCCAACTTATTTAGAGAGGCAATCCAGAGGGGCCCGAGAATTCAGGGATTTAATTGGTGCTTGATTATCGAGGACGCTGTACGTTTATATGTTCAGCCTTAGTCATTCAGATACGTCCTTAATGGCCATCACCTCTGCTGCTTGATACGCACTGCAGTGAATCACTTTGCAGTGGGACACTTTAGATTGAAATAATAACTCTATACAAAATGCGACCAATCTGCGCTCGGTTACAATTAGCACGGCGCTGCATGTTTATGTGTCCTTAATGGCCATCACCAGAACAAGTTATTTTCACTTGTTCTAAGTAAGCGATTGATCAAATATAGATAAATTCGGTGCGTTGCATTCAATCTGACGACTCGATTAAAACAACGTTTTTTCAACGTTTTGTTTTAACCTACCACTAAATTTGAATTTAGTTCTCTAAACATCAACCAAAACACCCCATTTGAAGCAAACCCACCCACTAGCCAAACACACAACACCCGCTATAACTAACTCCATTTTCATATATTATTGTATAAAACGACGAATGGTAACACATCAGTAATACACATTATGTCACGAACATACCTGACGCTTACCTACAGCTAACTACGGCTTCATTTTATATACACGTAGTACTACGAAACACACACACACACAGCCACGTATATATGTATATATATATATATATATATATATATATATATACATATATATATATATATATATATATATATATATATATATATATATATATATACCGTATGTGTTGGAAAGCATTGCTATTAGGAATCAATGTCAAATATTATTTACTATATAACTATACACAATATGCTTAATAAAGAAATAAAAATAGTGGGGGTACTCTTTAGTGTGTCTGTTGTGTACGCTTGCTGGACTGTTTTGTACTGCATTAACATGTAATGAGAGTGGGTTAAATATGTTCATTGTTGTCTTCTTAAGCTTAGCATTACTTCTAACAATTTAAAATTCATTTTTGAATATCCCTTATTATTTGTATGTGGAATGTTTGAAAATAAATGATATAATTCTATTAACAGTATAACATAAAACAACAATCTACGCAAATTAAAAGAAAAAGAAAACCCCAAAAAGAAAAAAAAAAAGAAAATTCCGACAAAAGGTAAACCAACGGTTCGAATATTCCTTCATTATTTGCTAAACAATATCCGAGTCGATTGTCGAAATCTAACCGGGCATTTTCTAGCATTTGACGAGAAATATTCGCACATTTGTCAAAAATTCTTTGCCTTAATTGTTGAAAATTTTCAGGCCTATTCCGCGAATAGATTTGTGTTTTGAGAAAACCCCACAGAAAAAAGCCGTTTGAAGATAGAAATGGCGATCTTACTGGCCACTTGAAAGTTCCAAAACCACTCATATGCGTTCCTGGAAAGTTTACTCCAGGAACAGCCTTACTATCATGGCATTGTGTGCAGGGCAACCACTTTTTGGAACCATACAGATTCCAGGTCTAAATTAGAAAGAGCTTTAACAGTTGGAAAAATATTATTTCGTAACAAACTCAAATATTTTTGAGAATCTAAAGATCAGTCGATGAAGAATGGCCCTATAATATGGTCACCCAATATTCCAGTCCAGACATTCAGTTTCAGTATGTATGTGTATGTATGGTTTTATAGTAAATATTTTACATATTTATTTAACATTGATTCTCTATTAGAATTGCTTTTTAAAACGGTCTGTATATATTTAGTCGGTACCAATACTATTGTACCGTAGCTACTATACGACAAAACAATTTATAACATCACAATAAATTAATATCATTTATAAAATGCATTTACGACTCCGCGACGTTTATATTTTGTTTTGTGTTTTTAGTTTAGGTATCATCTAATTCTAAAATACAGTTACCGACCTTAATACTGCAAATTAATAAATTGAATTTAATAATATAATAATAAAATTTATTTTTATATTAATTAAACATATTAATTTTGTTTCTGCATAATAAATTAGTCTATTTTCTTTTTTTTGCTGTGTATAATTATTGTAAAATTGTGCAAAGGAATTTAAAGATGTTTCAACGACAATTTTTAATTTATAATTTTATTAGACTGGATAATCAATCCGATTTTACAAGAAATATTAAATTGGATGAAGGATCGAATTTCAATTTAAAAAATTTTATCTAAAATTCATGTTAAATTTATAAAAAAATTATTTTGGTTTAATTTACTTACATTTCGTTTACAAGAAATTGTGTAATTTTAAGTAATTATTAATAACAATTAAGAAATTTTCCATTTTGTACAAAATTTAGATTGCCGATTGTTCATACTATAAAGCATAAGAAACTGTTACTGATTAGATGGTTTATGTCAATGATGGTTTATGTTGGCATTACTCAACGCAACGAAGTCAAACATTTAACGCCATATCACACAACTAAACTAAACCTCTGTTTCTATTCCACAAAGATGGACTTTCTAAAAACGCATTTCTTAATTTATCTATCTATCTTCTATCTTCTATTCATATATATAAAAGGTAATGTCCTGACTGACATATCATTGTACAGGCCAAACTGCTGAAGATAGAAACTTGAAATTTAATAAATACCGGCGCGATGTAGAAAAAAAATATATAAATATACAATATGTTTATGAAACGGGAGGATTTCCTAAAAAACCAACAAATTATTTATTGTACCTGTGGATAATATCACATAAGAGCCATGAAATTCGAATTATAATTATTAAAATCAATAAATTATTACTAGATTTTAAGTTACGCTATATACAGGTTGTCCCAGAACAACCTGGAACCCTTCGGTGAAGTTGTTCCTTAGGTCAAGACGAACTCATTTTACCATATAACATAGGTCCGGAAATGATTTGTTTATCCGCTAGCCACCATTTTGTGTTTTTTGCTTTATAATTTATATCTACACAACGCGTTGTTCGATTGAATTGAAAATTGGGACGATTGTTGCTTTAGCATAGACCAATAATAGAAAAAAATTTGAATTTTCAAAAATGTATTTTTACAAAATTACAAATTTTTTTCTATTATTGGTCTATGCCAAAGCAACAATCGTCCCAATTTTCAATTCAATCGGACAACGCGTTGTGTAGATATAAATTATATAGCAAAAAACACAAAATGGCGGCTAGCAGATAAACAAATCATTTCCGGACCTATGTTATATGGTAAAATGAGTTCGTCTTGACCTAAGGAACAACTTCACCGAAGGGTTCCAGGTTGTTCTGGGACAACCTGTATATATATGACAATGGAGTATGGAGGATAAGACCTCGAATTGCAGGACCTGTTCGGGGACATGGATAATGTCACTGAAATTAGAAAAAGGAGATTGTGCTGGTTGAGACACCTGGAAAGAATACCAAATGAAAAAGATGCAAAGAAGATCTACAACAACAACCCAGATGGTTAGAGATAAGTAGGACGACCAAGACTACGATGGTTGGACGATGTTATACTGCATCTACGCCGGATCCGGGAATTTGAAAGCCAAAGCTTAGGACAGAAAATCTTGGAAGACCCTTTTAAGTGAGAGCAAGGTTCTTCATGGACGTAGAGCCAAGGATCTATCAATCTATCTTTAAGTTACGCTCAGCAGAGCCGGGCAGGTAATGGCTAGTTTGCTATAAAAAGTCATTACAAAAATATATATTTCTATAAATTTATAAAAAAGTGGAAGCGCTGAGAAGTATGAGTATATTATATAACCTTCAAATAAAACTGTAAGATATTCATTTTTTTTAAATAAGATTTAATATTTAAATAATATTAATAAAAGAAAAAATAATAATGAGAAATGTGCACTTTTGGTTTAACCAACGATTATCATTTGATGACAATATTAAAATCAAAGATATAATAAAAATAATTTATTTAAAAAAATATTCTATTAATCTTTATGAACGTTTTTATTAAAAGAGGTCACAACAATTATATTATACTTCTGACTACTGCTGCATGCATGCAAGAAGAGAAAAAGGAAAATTATAGAAATAATTATACGGTATCGACAATTATATATATATATATGGAACCACATAGAGCCAACCAGTAGCGTAGCTATAGATGGGACTCTGGTGCATAAATAACTTAGGTATCTTGTTGGTTAATATTATTATTTTAAATAATAATATTATGTCAAATTAATAAATAAAAATTAGTTTAAAAAAATAACAACTACTACCCGGTATATACAGAATTTATGAAAAGAAGATTCAAACAACAGTTGTTTATTTTTAAAAACCGAACAGTTTATGTCTTTTAATTTTTCTTCTACCACTTACGGTTTCAAAGATGGTTAGTTTTGTCCATTTTGCCAAAACATGGTCCGATTTTGTCCATTCACGAACTTGACTTGACTTTTAAGCTCTAGACATACACACACACAAAATTATCAAATGTATATCTTTTTGTTCTTGAGTTATTGTGTTGACGACCAGCCAAGTAGCCGAGCGGTCTAAGGCATCATGTCTGCGCAGTATTTGGAAACTGGGAAGTTATGGGTTCGAATCCCGACATTGGCAGTTTGTTAATTATAAAAAAAAGGGGCGGTTGATTGACTAAACTGTCGGCGTATGGACAAGAACGAAGTAACCGTCTATGCTTGAGAAGGTTTTCTGCAGTTTCCTTCACGAACTCTAGATGGATATCGGCATAGTTCCTATCATAGGCGGCTGCAGTCACATATCCTACCAATTCCTTGTCTACTCACAAATTCCTTCCACTCCACTCACATCCTCACATCCTAAGGCATCACAATGGACCTTATGGTCGAACTGTAGCCCGTCCAAGGCAGCCTTTACAATCTACCTCATCTATCGTGTTGACGGGTGGACAGCCAGACGGATATGCGGCTGCCCCGATATTTTGGAATTCAAACCAAACTTGATTTTGCCTAATAAATAATATCAAAACAGTTTGTTGGAAGTTACTGAAGTAACAACATGTAGTTACCGAAATAACAAAGGGCATATATAGTGAGTCCGCGTATAAGGTATCTAAATATGAAAGTATATTGAGATTTAGTAGCGTGTCCACTACAAACTTAAAGCCACTTGATCCTACTACTCCCATTTTTTTTCGAAAACAATATGAGAAATATCAAAACTGAATAAGAATAGATAGATAATAATAGCAATCACTATGGCTCTGGTGTATTGTATTGTACTTTTTTCCTTATGATAGCTACGCCACTGGTACGAACCATAAAAGTGCTCAGAGACGACAACGATATTTGAAATCATTAAAAGTAAATCAAAAATCAAAAAAAAAGAAGAAAAAAATTTGACATAATTATCACGAGGGTAAAAGAAACGTTATCTATCTATAAAAGAGATTCTTAGTTGTTTTTTTTTTGCAGTGTTTTTAAGTAAAAACTCTCTTTCTATCATTACGCATCCTGTATTTGATATCAACCATATTAAGTACAGAATAGACACAGAACTTGGTTGCAGCAACATTGAACGCCTATAAAATATTTTCAGTACAGACGCTGCAACCAAAGTTTGGGATCATAAAATTTAATTTTTATTATTTTATGAAATGGCATAAACATTCAATCATTTCTCATCATGTCTCTATCTATCTCATTTAATTTGTATAGTTTATTTATATGTAGGTATCTCTAGTAAAAAGTATACAAAAAATATATATATATACAGTGTGTCTACTTAAGTTGGCTCCATATGGAAAACTTTTTTATTATAATGTTTACGAAAAAAAGTTATTCTTTATAAAAATCTCTGCATTCGAAAATATTAATATTCAGCTATTCACTTTTGACATCAAATGTATAGGGTGTCTAAAAATTGAAAAAGTTCGATAGGAATGTGTTGACCACTTCAATTTTAAATTAAATTTTGTATATTTTTGTTCAAAATGAAGACCATATAGAACAGATTATACGAGAAACGGTTCAAGAAATCACTCCCGAGATATGTAGGAGTGGATTGAAAGAATTTTGTAAAAGGACAATTACATGTATGGAACGCGAAGGTGGATACGTTGAGGCAAAAACGAACTGAAGGTAACTGTTGTTACTTACGTCAACAATAATAATTGTATTTGTAATGTAATGTATGAAAAATAAATGTTCTGTATTCATTATTTTGTTACATATCATTCAAAATGTTTCAAATCAGCAAATAAACATTTGAAGTACGATGACTGGTTAATTAGAATAACAGATAACGTGTTTTATAAGTAGGATTTGCAAAATTTAATTTAAAATTGAAGTGGAAAAAAAATTCGTATCGAACTTTTTCAATTTCTGCACACCCTGTACATTCGATGTCAAAAGTAAATAGCGGCATGTTAATATTTTCGAAAGCAGAAATTTTTATAAAGGATAACTTTTTTTCGTAAACCTTTTCCATATGGAGCCAACTTAAGTAGACACACTGTATATATTATATATAATGTAAATTGTAACCAATATAGGTATTTTGTATATGAACATTTAACTCCTCCTACTAAATATCAAATAATTTTTAATGTTGCAGCAACCGTTCAAGGTCATGTTTTTTGTTGCTGCAACCAGTGCACACACACAGCAACTTGCTAGCTGCTCTTCAATGTTGCTGTTCAATGTTGCACGTCTGTGGAGCCCATTATACTATATAACATGCATTCATTCAGTAGTGGTAGTGATATTAATTTGTCCGTCTCTCCCTTATTTATATACAGTTAGTTATGGATATAGTTTATATATATATATATGTATATCTTATGCAAGCTGGGAACAGTAGAAAGCAATCTGTACCTTCCGGTATATCAACGGAAGTGAGTGTGTTTAGGAATTCCGCCAGATGATTTGCGGGATTTGTATGTTGCGCATAATGTCGCACGCACTATTGCCACCCTTGCTTGCGAACATTATAACCATACTCACACTTTAATACAATCCGTATACTCTACCTTTGTGTACAATTCGTGGACATATTTTGTAAATGCAAAATTTTTAATCTGTAAGAACTCTATTAGACCCGATAAAAAACGTACAAATGAGTTTGATACACACGGATTTCACAATGGGACTATGATATACAAGTAAGGCAGCTTATATTAGACACTATCCGTCTAAGTATGATGGGCTTTCAAGCAGAAGCCAAGGTCTTTCAAGCAGAAGTCTATGCCATACTGGTTTGCGTCCGTGAGAACCTACGTATATAGAGGCTACATAAACCAGAACGTATGTATTCTGTCGGACAGTCAAGCTGCTCTAGCAGGCTTGTCTGGAACAGAGGTCACTTCAAGGGTAGTCAAGGATTGTCTGCAGGAACTGTTAGAGCTGGCAAAACGGAACAATGATAAATTAATCTGGGTGCCGGGTCACAGTGGTTTCAAAGAAAATGAAAAAGCAGATACCTTAGCAAAGAAGAGAGTCGGAATACCCTTTATAGGCCCAGAGCCTATTTTAGGAATTCCAAGGACTGTATGTACCCAGGTGATCAACTAGTGGTCAAATGCTAAACACCGTGATCACTGGGAAAAAGCAAGAGCTCGGGAAAATTCTACTTCAGAGTGCAACCAAGAGCGCAATCTATCTCTCAACAAATGGGAGAAGCGAGTCTCGTCAGGCTGAAGTCGAAGGGGCAGCACAATGGACTATAAGGTCGAAGTGCAATACTTTTTAAACCCCAAGATGTATCTATCTATCTATCTTGGAAATATGGTTCACATTATGTTTTGAAGATAATATCTTTCAAATGGTGCCCATTGTTTGCTTCGACCTGACGTGCACTTTTCAGAGAATTTTCGTTACTTATGGCGCATAACGAGGAAACAATCTGGAAATGAAAAGGAAATAATCTGGCCACCTGCCAAATAAAATATGAAAACTCTGCACTTGCGAACACATTTAAAGGCGAACAATTTTGTTTTTGCTGAGATATCAATCAGTTGAGTGTGCGAAAACTGGGTCCCTCTCAAATTTATGTTATTTGTCGGATATTATTCTAACTAACATCCACACATAGGACTACAATAAAGTGCATCGTTCATTACAAATACAATATAAAATGAATTCAACATTTTTACATACATAGGTAGGTAACACAGTGAATGATGACTGACTGACTGATGTTGGGGAACTCCTACTAAAAACTCGACTCATATCAGTTTTGATTCTTATTATATGTTTATGTAATATGTATGTGTGTATGTATGTATGTATGTTGCCATGTAATATGGATAAAGTTTTTACCATATACTGATGTTTTTCCCACATACCAGGGGTGGTCAACTTTTTTTGTGTATAAGATCTACTTTTTATCTTAAACATGTGTCGCAATCGACTTAATAATATTTGTAATATTTGTTCGAAGTGTACACTCCCGTTCAATAAAACTGAACCGACCTGAACCGAATCATTCTCTCACAATTTTGATTATTCTTGTAGTAAATGTTTTTGTTTACATAAATAAAAAATATAAAACTTCTATTTCTTTTTTCACATTTAAAAAATATACTACTTATCTTTGTTTATAAATAAATAATATACAGAGAGTTACAACAGTGAGGAGTTTTATGAAATGTAAAAAAATTTCAGGTTGGTTCAATTTTATTGAACGGGAGTGTACATATGAAAAAGTTGTTATGAAAATGCACAGTATGACTGATAATTTGATTTTAAAATTTTACTTTCATGATTTTTTTGGGTCAGGAAAATTTATCATAGAAAAATGATATACAATTTTGAGACTTATTTTTTTGCAAATCTATCATTATCTCGTGGGAGTACCTGTACTGTACTGAACACCCTGTATATCCACCTATCAAATTAGCTACAGATAAAGACAGATTTTTGAATTTATTTTATTGCCTTAATGGAAGGACTTAGTATGTCTCTAACCATGGTATCATAATTAGGTGTACATCCTGACAAAGATAATAATAATGAGTATACAGTATAAAAAAATTAGTCAGGGGAGAACATTGCTTAGTCTTCATTAAATTGAAGCATGAAAATGGCGATTCACACAGGTATGTATAGATTCAAAACAAGAATAAATACATTCGCAACATTTGGGTGATATTGGGATATTTTTCTTGGTTGACGTATTTCCAAAAATCTTCTTCAAATCTTCTGGCTAGTAAGATTTAATCAGTTTGTAAAATTATAGTTCCATTTGTTTATACCTTTTGCTCCATATGAAATATGATTGCAATTTTATGGCTAATGCGTTTCTACAATTTCTTTATTTTTCCAAAATGTTGAAATCTTAGCTCAAATTCTTCAATTACGTTTTGATAAATTATCACCAGCGATCGACCAAAATTGGTTGGGCGATTGACTGGTCGATCGTGATCGACTTGTTGGCCAACCCTGCCAGATACCATATCCATAATACATTCGTCCTTGTTAATATATAGGTATAAAATATAACTGCATACATATGTGCTTGAGGGTTCAAACCACAGGCAAGGAGGGATTGAGGTCATTAAAACAAAAATCTTAATTTACCCTCTGACTGTCAATTAATTAGAAAAGGTTATGTTTTCTAAAAATATACATTATATAATTTATTTTTTTCAAATGTTATGATTTTAAAAATTCATCTATCCTAGTCCCAATATAGTGGTATCGTCTGTTTGTTATACTTTTTTTAATATACCTTATGTGTTTATTGCATATATAAATATTTATGTAAATATTAAAAAGCGTATTTCCTAACCACAGTTCGAAATTAATACGAATAGAATTCGTTATGTAGATAGATATATCTTGGGGCATATATGGATGAATTCCACTTAGACCTTATGGTCCATTGTGCTCCCCATTCTTCATCAGCCTGACGAAATTTGCGTCTCCCATATTTTTACAAAAGTCAGGAGCTTGCTTATCACGTTTTCCTGAAGGCTCATATAGTTGTAATGAAAATTAATGAAATAATTTTTGAGGCCTCAACGCATAATTCTAATTACAAAAAGAAAATAATAATGAAAATAGTTTTTGAAATGAAATAATTTGGAAAATAAATTATATCTCGATTTAAAATTATTTTATTGAAAAAGACTTTTAAAGATCTAAAATTATTTAATTTCAAAAAATATTTATAATTTGTTTTATAGCAAAAATATTATTTTGTCAAAAAAATATTATATAAAATATTATTTCGACAGTATATAAAGGCACGATTCTACCAATCCAATAGTCAGTTTTTAGATTCAGTCCAAAAGGAACAGTAATGCGGTTTAAAATTACCATTGTTGAATAAAAATATTCGGTTGTGAATCAAAATTAGTATTGTTCGAATATAACTAAGAAGAAAATTAATTATTTCGTTTTTTGTTTTGTTTCGAGTATCGGGATCTGTGGTAGATTCGACAGCGCTCCTTTTTGAAGGTTAAAAAGAGAGCCAAGATACCGCGACAATATATTCGGGGGTGAGATGCACCAAATATCTTGTATCTACAGTAACCGAAAGATTCGTAATAAAATATCATATAGTTGGATGTTCCCTCCTCGTCGCCGAACAGTCTGCATATAATGGATCCGTTATGAAGTCCTATTGTTTGCAGATGCTTCCGTATAGGTGTTAATGTCCGGTCATGAATACAGTTGTATCCTGTTCATTATGGGTATCAGGGTATATTCAGTTTAGTAATGTAAGTGCATATAATTAATATCAAATGAAGTTATCATGGTGTCAGTCGTAATATTAATTATTATAATTATGAAACCGTTAAAATGGAGAAAAAAAATTGCTTATGCTTTTTAACGTTCGAATGGTCGAGTATTGTACACAAGCAATCTACGATGTTTAAAGAATATAAACGAATGCATTATAAAAATTGATAAATTGTTAATAAAACTTCAACTTAAAATAAATGATTAATAAACTACACCATCCAGAACACACACACACACACACACTTCCACACACACACTCAAACGAATATTTTTACCTCTATATACAGACTGCAACAGTATTGCTATCGGAATTTACTCCAACTAAAAAAGGTATTTTTGTTTTTCAGTTTTCCCAAATTTTATCGAAAGCTGATTTTCAGAGTTATTTTATTTTATAAATGAATTCTAGTTTTCGATATTTAATGCATCAAGAACTGAATTGTTTTAAATACCTTTTTTATGACTTATCACATATCACATTCACTTCTTTTTTCTTGCTTTAGCTTGCGCGTCAATTATATCCACATAATCAATTTCCTGCACTAATTTGGCTTCAATAGACAAATATGCAAATGCATTATGTCTGTTCTGGCCCGTACTTGCTCGCAAAAAGCTTTTCACTCTTTCTTTTAAGGGTGGAACAAGATCTTTCTCCTGAACAATTTGTTGCTGGAATACTTAAATAAATGCGTAAAGCAATATCTACATTCGAGTAAACTACGCAAAGATTACGTGAATGTAAAATATTGCATAAATTTAATGCAGAGTCCATATTTTCATGACGCTCTGATAAATCTTTGAGTTGATAATGTAAGTGAATACATTCATTACCTAATGTCTCTTTCAAACCGTTGCAATACTTATTGACTAGCTTATTTGCTTGATTTTTTTAAATAATTACTTTTTTTCAATTTACACTTCAACATTATTTGGAAAACTTTACTATAACTTGTTCATAATGTAGCAAAACAAATTAAAATTGATTTTTAAATTTGAGTCGTTTATTGAATTTTTATACCCAGTATATGTAAATATACAAGGTATATTAAGTTGGAAAGAAAATATTGATCGTACTGTCTGTCTGTGAACACGATAACTGAAAAACGAAAAGAGATATCGAACTGAAATTTTGTATGTGTGTTCTATAGCATAAAATTGAGGTCAAGTTCGTTAATTGGCAAAATCGGAACGTGTCTCCCCCCGCCAGAGGGGAAAATATACATCTTTAAACCCGTAAGAGATAGAAAAAAAATACAATTACAAAAAATCTTCTTCCTTTTAAAATAAACAACTTTTGTTTGAAAAATGTTTTTTTATACTCAATAGTTTTCTCAGAATTTATGCTCAAAAATCAAATGACATAGCTGTTCATAGTCGCACGAAGGCGGATATATGCAGAGATACATAGCATCTCATATACTATTGGTATTACCCTGTAAGGGTATTAACAAGATACTGTGTATTCAAACTGTTAACTCAGTTAATTGTTACATTACTTGTTTCGTTTAAATTTGAATCGTTCAAAGTTTAGCGTATACAGCACATAGAGGTTGTGTGGGTCGTTTCAGATCATTGTTTTTATTTACAATAAATTTAAAAATATTGTTTTAAGTATGTTGTGTATGTAATTATTTATTTTATAATCTTTTAAAAATGTATCACCACTTTCAAAAATAATATTTAAAATATTTATAATGATTACTTTTTTTTTAAATGTTTTTAAAATGTTTTGTGGTTATTTATCAACAAATATAAAATATCCACGTGCGTAAAAAGTAATTTGGATACATTTTTATATGAGTGATAATAATTTCATTTTATTTGATAATTAAATTTTGAGTGCATTTTTTTGATATGTTTACCAATAAGTAGCCCAGAATATAACTGGATTCAAATAAATGTTCTTATCATGCAGAAGGTTCAATATCCGATTTATTTTTGCAACTCTATATGTTTCAGAAGCAAAAAATCAAATTTTCTAATTCGAAAGACTTGTTTTTTTATTTTTACAAGCTTTTATTAACTTGCAATGAATGTATGTATGTATGCATGTATGTATGAATGTATGTATATTCGGGTCAAATCGTGCAAGCTGAATTAGAACCACTTCCTATTATCCTACGTAGTTGAATTTTTACATGTTGGTTCAGTTCCGAAGACAATGCATATTTATGGTAAGCATGACAAGAATCGACAAGGGGAAAGGGGGTTTAAAGGAAGGGGGAAACACAAAATTTGTTTCACCCTTTATTTATTTATAACTCTTTTAATATTGATAAAATCGAAAAACACATTAAAAGTAAAGTTGTAGAAAATTAGTTTTAATTTAATTTATTTTAAAAATGTTTTTTTAATAGAAACTCGGTATTGGCTGGTTTTACTTCTTTTGGTATTTTTACTCGACTTCCTCAGAAGGGGGTAATGTTTTTCGAGTGAACTCGAGGCTAAACAACTTGATGGATTTTATTATATGAGATATCGTCAGGCTCGACTTACTTGTGGGAGTGATATAGGGTATGATATTTAAATATGGCGTCTGCTAATCAAAAAAGATATTTACACATTTATGTGCTTCATAGACTATTCTAATAATTGAAGTCAAATTTTTATTGAATAAGTCGTTATTTGACGAAAAAACATTGTAATTATTAAAGAAAACAAATATTTGAAAATTTTCGTAAAATCACTTTACTAGTTTCGGAACACAGTTCCTTCTTCACACATAAAAATGGAAAACGGACCATTTTTATTTTTATTTCTAACGAAGAAATTGTAAATTTTCGTAAAATCACATTTTTTTAAACTAGTTTCAGAACACAGTTCCTTCTTCAGAAATAAAAATGGAAAACGAAACAATTTCATTTTTATTCCTGAAGAAGGAACTGTGTTCTGAAACTGGAGAAAATAAAATGATTTTACGAAAAATTTCAAATATTTGTTTTATTTAATAACAGTATGAAATTACCAATTATATATTTACCAGGCTTTTTATGAAACTTATTCAAAAGTTCAATGTTTATGAACGTGAAATAATACTATGTTGAATTGAATATATATACATAAATTATGTAAAAGGCTAGACAATCGTTGGCGTATAACATGAAAAAAATTATGAAAATTAATAAGAAAAAAATAGAAAAAAAAACAACGTTAAAAAACAAAAATTATTTCTAAGAAGTAATTAATTTGTTTCCCAACATACCTAATATAATAATTAGTTTATACATTTAAAAAGAAATTAATTATTATTTTATCTTTATATTGGATATCAATACCTACGTACAGTTCACTTCTAATTCGTTCTTCTTTCAATTACTATGTCTTTCAAAAGTATGAGATGTCGCCTCATCCTTAAGGGCGTGTCCTGAATTAAAATTCTATAAAAATCGTGTTTTTATTGCTTAAATCGATAACAAACTATCTAAGAATAAGTAGATAGATAGATTGTAGAGGCTGCCCTGGACGGGATACACTTCGACCATAAGGTCCATTGTGGTGACTAAGGATGTGCGGATGTGTATGGAGTGGAAGGAATTTTTTTATATAGACTAGGAATGTGTAGGATATGCGGCTGCAGCCAACTATGATAGGAACTATACCGATAATCATCAGAAGTTCGTGAAGGAAACTGCAGAAAACCTATTCAAACATAGCCGGTTGCTTCGTTCTTGTCTATACGCCGACAGTTTAGTCAATTAACCGCCCCTATTTTTTTCCTAATAATTGACAAACTGCCGATGTCGGGATTAGAACCCACAACTCCCCAGTTTCCAAGAAGGCATACTGCGCAGACATATCGCCTTAGACAAGTAACTAAAAATTGATATTTTTTCCAATTGAAAACTTTGAAACGCGTTTTTCCCAGCTTTTATTTTCAGATTTTTTCTAAATTGGCGGGCGTGATAGTTAAAAAACTAAACGACTTCTTTAATTGAACCAAACTTTTTTTTCTTCAGTATTGATCTTCTAAGTGTACTAAAAAATTTCGTCGAAAAGTTTCCTGAATTCTATATAAGAATTATTACAAAAGAAAGGCATATATATTAAAGTAGCGAAACTTTTGAAAATCTCTGTAATACTTCATGTAATTCTTATTTAATTACTTTTATTAATAAAGCATTGTATATGAAAATATTTTCAATTTCAAATTACTTGAATAAATTAAATATGAAAACTTTTCCAAAACTATAATTTTATACATACTAAACCCCGTATTCATCAATTAAGGTAATGAATATTTATATATTTTTTTACAATTATATGAAAACCATCATCTCCTGTATATATCCAGTTGAAACAGTTCCAAAGTTTGTTTATTTCAGAAAAGTTCTGAGACAATATACCTACCGTTTAGTTTACATCTTCGCATAGTAGATCTTCCACGAGTATGAGAGAGTACATATGTATACATTAAGCAATGTATATGAGAAGGAGGTCTTATAGGTTTGATAAACAAGCATATTTTTCAAAACAATGAATAATATTCATAACTGTTCGAGTGGTTGGTGATTGTCTCATACAACACAACACAACACAACAGTAACAAAACACATACAATACATACATTGGCACATAGGCACATACAACAAAACACATAGGCACATACAACAGAACAGTAACAAAACAAACCTATAAGACCTCTTTCTCATACACATTGCTTAATGTATACACAGGTATGTACTCTCTCATACTCGTGGGAGATCTGCTATGCGAAGATGTCAACTAAACGTACGGTATATTCCGTTTTTTTAACAACGTAAATTAAGTAAGACAACATCAGATTTTATACTGAATTTAAATTTTGTATCGAACTGCAATTTTGTAGAGCATTTATTTAATTTCTAAGAATTCATAAAAGTCATCATTGACAAATTTTTTATCATTATTATTCGTTTTAAAGTAAAATTCTAGCATTTTCAGGAATAAACAAACAACACATCTTTATTCAGAGGTCATCGGTTTGTCTGGATTTTGGATATAAAAACTGAATGCAAGAAATCTAGAAATTTTAAAAAGCCAATTTTTACTTATTTTTAGAAAATTTTCTCTCCGTCTCTGTATAACTTAGGTGTTTACAAGGGGCTACCTGACGATATATATCTATTCCACTAAGGCGACTGGATATTGTTGTCCAAGAACCAGGTTTGCTTTTATTTTAGAAGAAATATAAATACGCACATACACAACACATACTTATAATTATACTGATGTGTTGGCAAGCATTTCCAATAGAGAATCAATATTAAATATTATTTATTACTGACTGTCCATGTTGTTACTATATGAAGTCAGTCAGTACATATGTAATTAGAGTTATCACATGTACAGTTTGTCATTTAAGAGTGGGGATTTTGTGATTCACATACTAAAGTTAAGAATTCAATGAACATATTTTTAACCATTACA
This sequence comes from Nineta flava, assembly GCA_963920215.1. NCBI lineage: Eukaryota > Metazoa > Arthropoda > Insecta > Neuroptera > Chrysopidae > Nineta > Nineta flava. The sequence goes on from OY986042.1 coordinate 8,504,315, forward strand.
TGTGTACTGACTGACTTTATACAGTAACCAGACGGACAGCTAGTAATAAATAATATTTAACATTGATTCTCTATTGGAAAAGCTTGCCAACACAGTTTGTTTACAAATTAATGTAATTTAGAAAGAAAGAAAAATCTTTGATGTAAAATCCGTTTTAGAGATTCAAATTATTTGATTTTAATAATATTTAATGCCAAATTTATCAACCAAACCCTTAATGAGACAATTCATAGAGTGTTGAATGTGTATTTCGTATTGTCGATGATTTTTTGTTGTTGTTGAAAACCTATATAGATTTTTGTTTTATACCTATTAAAATGTTCGAGCAAAACATAAAATACATGTATTAAAATTAATTAATCATTCATATATTCAGGTTGATTTATCGTCTAATTAAAGGACTTGTAATCTACTAATGCATGTATATATCTACATCAAAATGTTTAGAATATCATCAGTTATATACATATATATATATATATATATATATATATATATATATATATATATATATATATATATATATATTATATCAAAACGAGGGAGAGGGTAGCGCATTTTATTATAATTATGATAATAATCTTTATTAGTTCTTTCTAAAACAATACTTGTATATATTATATAGAACACGTATTGCGACTGATATTTGACAAATGAAATGACAGGTAATGTATACAGCTACATAAGGAACTATCTCAGTGCTATCTAATTTTATGTATGTTTTATGTACAGAGCCTGAAGAAGATGAAAAATATACAGCGAAACGTCGCTAATTTTAATGCTAGCTGATTAGCACATTTCTTGGATCCCAATGCTTGAATGATTGAAATTCCCGATTAGACAAAGAGGGTGGTAGCCCTCTTGATATGTTATGTGACGTCATATTACACTTTCACCATTTAAAATACACGTAAAACTCCGTTTTGAGTATTTTTGCAAGAAAGAGACAGATAACAATCTTTAAAAGCTTACAGCTTCCTTGATATTTGTCGGATTTTAATTTCGTTTGTAAATATTATTACAGTATTAACAGTATTTTCATATTCTGAAAATAAATGTGAAAAAAAATTTTCATGCATATTCCCTATTACCTCTTATCATTTCATCATCATTCTATCTAATCTTAGTGTTTCTATGGGAAAACATAGAGAACCATAGGGAAGGATAGGTAGCACCTGATGTGATATCGAATGCCGTGCCGAGTATCTAAATAATTCGGTCATTCGGTCATAGATAGAAGATATATAACACATAAATATACATTATTTGTGCCAAGTATGTAATTAAAAAAATTGTATCAGTATTTTAGAAAATTTATCCCCTAAAGGGGTAAAATACATGACAAAAATTTGTATGGGAAGTGCGTCCTTTTCGAAAGGAGAAATGTGGAATTTGGTATTTAGGCTTTTTACATTTCAGAAAAGTCGGTTCCTGAGATTTTGCCGATAGGAGATTCCATTGAGCACACGGCTCGAATTTTACCCAAGTCGTCTTTGATATATGTTTTTCTACCCCCCCCCCCCTCACCCTTGTCAGATATAGTTTTATTTTAATATGATAAGACTAGCTAATGTAACTTTTAAACATAAATAATGCTATATGTATTTTACATTGGTGTTGTAATAATCTTTAATATCAATTTAAAATTCACACTTTCAAATCATTGATGCGTAAACAATGATTTTAATCTGCTATATGATTATATACATTTTGGAATATGTGTAATCGATTATTCGATTTACACTCAAGTGCTGAGGGTATATTTATTTCATTGACCTCCATATATATATGGACAGACTAACTATAAGTATAGAAATTAAACAATTTGATGTATATGTAGCAGATGGATTGTCGAATCCGCTATTTTACAAAACCGCTAGTTGTTTTACATAAGAACTGCGTTATTAAAACAACTAAATGGCGTTTAGCTGTTTTACATAATTACTGAACTTTAACACGTAATATTGCTTAAACGTTTTGCGTTTATCAATGTGTCAACGAATGGACGTAAAACAACGTGAAAAGAAATATCAGATTGTAGATTTTAGTTTATATCATTATTATTAATACTACTATTTATATTTCCTAGCAGTCTATATTGTTATATAAGTCTTAAATTCATAGCTTAGAATTTTATTGTAAACGGGACAAAAAATGAATTCCCATCACTAAAGGTTCTTTTTCCTAACAAGTTTCAAAAATTATTGAAATTAAATAAGGTAACTATTACAACCGAGTACTACAATCTTTCACTTCATCGGTTATACCCCGAGTTGGTCGGGTTTGCGTGTTTTTGGGCCCCGCACTAAAAGGCGTTCTATATATTTCCCTATATGAAAACGCTCTTTATGACTACATATAAGCAATTCTGCATTACGTCTAAACGTGGGTAGCAGTTTTGTAAAACGTATCGCAATGACAATCCACCTGAACGTCGTTCCGTTGTTTGACATAACGGAGTTGTTATGTAAAACAACTAGTTGTTTTGTAAAACAACGGATTCGACAATCCATCTGCGACACAGATAAATTTTTTATAGATATTTTATTAATGTATCTGTAATATTATCGACTCAACTATATAATGTAATGATATAAAAAATATTGAGGATGTTCTCAATAATATTCGTAATAAAACTAATTGTGTATATAATATTATCATAATGTAAATGATAATCGAAATATTTCGGGCATTAATGATGGCACGTGGTGTGGTATTCTAATATAGTATAAATTACCTCATATGTTGTTCAATATAATTAATTATTTAATGACTTTTTTTTTACTAATGAATATATGTTTTTGTGTTGTTTGGTTATGGCTATAATTATTGGTTTGTTTAAGTTTGTTCCGTGTTTTTGAGGTTACATTATAAATTATTGGTCATAGTGATTTGTTGACATTGCTTTTGCAATTTGCAATAAAAACAAACAAAAAATTATTTCTTAATATTACATACATTTAGGATATTAGATTATCAAATGATAATTAATGAGAACTCTAGGCGAAATTACTCTTGTTAAAATTGCTATCGTTCGTTTACTCTTGTTAACATCACTCTTATTAAAATTACTCTTATATTGTCTCAGGATATGTTATTTGTTGCTAATTTGGTGACAGTTTTACATGTTAAGTAAATACAAATGTTAGAGCTGACAAGTCAAAATTATTAATTTAGAGAAAGAGAGAGAGAATTCACATAGAATGTGAATTCTCTGTAGATTTGATTTTGTGCAAATGTTTATTGAGTTTGCAGTGATCAGTAAGTAGGTCAGCAAGTATCCTCAATTGGTTCTTTCCTAGTTTTAAACGCTCAGAGGCCTTTTTCTATATCAAAACCTTAGGGCAGCGTTTAAGGGCGGTTTTTACAAACTTTTATTTAACAAGCTTTTATTTACAAGCTTTTATGTATGTATGTATGTATGTTTGTATGTATGTATGTATGTATGTATGTATGTATGTATGTATGTATGTATGTATGTATGTATGTATGTATGTATGTATGTATGTATGTATGTATGCATGTATGCATGTATGTATGTATGTATGTATGTATGTATGTATGTGTGTATATGTATGTATGTACGGGTCAAATGTTGCAAGCTGAATTAGAACCACTTCCTCTTATCCTACGGAATTGAATTTTTACATGTTGGTTCAGTTCCGATAACAATGCATTTTTACGGTAACCATGACAAGCATCGAGGCAGGGGGAAATACAAAATTTGGTAAATCTCTCTTAATATTGAAAAAATCGAAAAACCCAAAGAAGTAAAGTTGTAGAAAATTAGTTTTACTTTAAAAAGCATGTTTTTAAAAATGTATTTTACTTATTTTTACAAAAGTTAACGAATTTAATGAACGACTATATGCATATAATATACTCAATATATTCAATTTAAAGTCAGTCACCTTTCAATACACGTTGTTGAATGTCTAGTCTCTCTCAAAAAGAACATACTTTTTTTTTGTTATATTTGTTATTAAAGAAATATATGATGATAATACGTCGTTGTTGGTAAGTTATTTTGTGTAAATCAATATTTTACTAGTAATTGCCAAGTTGTGAACAACATATACCTCTCTCTCTCTCTTTCTCTCTCTACCTATCTATCTATACATACAATATTTTGTCCATTAATAATTTATGATATTTATTATTTAAGCAAAAAATTTAATTCGATAGCAATTATGTTAATAGGATTTTTTGTTGAAGTTGAGATTGTCACATTTTTATTTTCAATTGAAAATACTGCAGCAACAAGGTAATTTTATTGATTTTAAATTATAATATATAATTGTAAATAAATAAACAAATAATATTCTCTTTATAGAAAATAGTATATCGATATTTAAAAAATTCGTTACGCAGAAGCTGCGTCAACTTAGCGAATTCCTTAGAATACATAAATATCTCTAGTCATAATTTAAGTCTGATCAAAATGAAATGTCGTATCTGATATCATTTTAGTATTTTCAAGGCCAATTTTATTAATAAATGGCATACGTCCAGGGGAAAGGGGTGCATACAAAAAGAAGAAAACACAAAATATAAAATATCTCTCTTAATATTGGAACAATCGAAAAATGTATAAGAAGTAAAGTTGTAGAAAATCAAGTTTGCTACAATTAATTACCAAATCATTTTTCTCAAACCCTAATGTAAACAGAGATATTTAGAATTTTAACTTGCAGTCTTTAATTGTAAATATTTCTGTAAATATTAGTGTAACAGAAAAATGTTATGAAACAAAATTACAGTAAAACTTAGAACCTATAACTTAACTCCTGATAAATTTTTCGATTTTTCAAATATTAAGGGAGATATACCAAATTTTGTGTTTCCCCCTCCCTTTAAACCCCCTTTTCCCATAGTCCGATTTTACCCATTAACGAACTTGACCTTAAGAATACTAAAAGCGCCTCAAATACCAAATTTCATTCCAATCGAAATAAAACTGTGACCGCTAGAGAGTCCACAGGCACGTAAAACTACATATATATATGTATATACATATATATATATATATATATATATATATATATATATATATATATATATATAAATTTTAGCGATAGTGATTTTTAACATCTAATAGGTAGGATCGATGGACATTTGAAGAAATTTTTACGAAACTCCAACATTGGTGCAAAAACAATAGCTGCATTTTCTTTGGAGGAAATTCGCTAATAAGACATTTATGGATATCTTTGTCCTTCCTAGTTTGAAATAAAAATCGCAATACTTACAAGTTTATAACAGCTATCTGTTGGATAACTAATATATACGCATATATTGACATATCTAATACAATAAATAAACATAAACGTAGGTATATTATGACGGATTAAATTCAATGACATTAGGCAAATTATTTGGTTTTTTCAGATGTTTTTTTTATTAATATTAAATTATCAAACAAATTAGCCATGAATTGTTTAAATGAATCAAATTCTAATAATTTAAAAATTATATTTATGTAAATAAAATGTTTTGTTATTGACACGTATTTTCAAATTTTCAATTGAACACAAATCACTCAAGATTTTATTGATTTTAAATAATAGTATAAAATTATAAATAAATAAACATTTAACAAATAAGTTTAGAAAATGGGGTCGTCCACATACCCTCGTCAAAATAGCCAACACAAATATGACCAACAAGACTTTTGTTATTTTTATTTTTTCCAATCATTAGTGACTCAATAGTTACTGATAAATTAAATTTTTAATTTAGATCATCCATTTAACCAACATTTTTTGAAAATTGATTTAAAATAAGCTTGTAGTAATCCAGTAATCTTAGACAATATAGGCTATAGTATATGATTTAAAGCATAAGAAGCGGGATATTTACGAAAAACTGATACCTTTGACCTTGAATATCTTAAGACGCGCACATTATATATATTGCGATTTTTGAGGTTACATTTAGAATGTCATAATACAGGTTTGTACAAATTTTCAGCTTCTTATCTTTCATTTCGAGGTTCAGCCCCTAAGATGACTGAATTATAGATATTTAATCGATCGCATATCGCTTGTGAACTCCTAATATGTTCATAAAAACGTTTGTGATTGCGTATTTGTCGAGAAACCTTCCAAAGTTCGATTCAATTTTGGTTGTTTTGCCATATAATGACCGTAAAAACAAGCAAAAAATGAATTGAATTGTCACAATCCAATATGGAGTCACAAAAAATTTAAACGAGGAATTTAAACGATTTTCGATTGATTGAATGGCCCACAAGTTCATATAATTATCTGAGTGGAGCAGATTGCTGCTCTGATTGCAATTCAGAGCCACCTTACCTACGGCTTGTTATTCCTTTTCCAATTTGTTTTTGCGTTGGAATTAAAAAATAAGGTTTTATTAAAACGTTATCTAAGTCCATGGACAAGTCCATTTTAGTATAATATATGTCTAAATTAATATTGAACACAAACACACACACAATATTGAACAAACAAATTTCATAACTTATAAACAACCAAACAACCAACATATGTTGATAATTTCTTAATTAAAAATTAATATTTCGTAATACAATAACCAACTTATACATAATATGAAGGATATCGATAAATAATATTTCATTTTAATATTTAAAAAAAATAAAAAACTAGTATTTCTATTTGAAAAGTAAAAAAAAAAATAATACCAAGCCAAATGTTCATGTAAATCCACTTTAAAATTAAACAGAAGAAAGCGTTCATCTGCCATCTACAGCTGCAAAATAAGTATATACATATATATATATATATAAAATTTTTACAATGGATATAAAATTATTATTATTATCGATATATAATATATATATATATATATATATATATATATATATATATATATATATATATATATATATATATATATATATATAGGAAATTATCAATCATTTCGTAATACGTGTTGTAAACAATGTATTACAAAGTATTATGTACGATTGAAATATTTTTAAAAAATGTTGCAAATGACTTATACAAGAGTTTATTATAGGATGAAGTAAATATTTCCATAAGTAATAGCACTGTAGTGAAAAGTCCGATGTGTCCCTTAAACTCGGCCTTACGCACTACCGTGCTCTAGATTGATAAGAAAAAATTAACTCCTCAACCAGAAATCGAACCTCGGCCGTCTGGATATCTAGTCCAAAGACGATATCTAGTCAAAGACGACAGTGACGTAAGACGACCAACTTGTTCATATCATTAATGGTCTTACTTTTGTTGTCAAATATCAACTTACAGCGCTAGGCACGCTGGACAAGATATCCAGAGAGTCAAGGTTCGATTCCTGGTTGACGAGTTGATTTTTTCATATCAATATTTAATTAAAAAATTCAAGACATTTGTCTATTCTGTATACGTTAGTTCTCTCATATTTGTCTTATGTAACCGAAATGGAATTTGACAGGTATTGTATTGTGACGCTTAAGGATGTACCAGCATACTAGCACTTTTCGACAGATTATGCTCATTTTTTTTCACAGGCTAAAAATAATGTTTTCTAATAAATCCCGAAGTTTCAGAATTTTTGACAGTTTAGAACGCGAGATAATAAATATCAAAATTATCATTCTCTCTCACTCTCTTTCATTAGAAGCATGCGAAACTTCATGCCCGTCCAACTATTATCTGTTGTATTAGAAAAAATAATCGACAGAATTTAAAAAAAAACTAGGAGAGTAAAGCTAAAGAGTAAAGCGTTTTGTTTTTGAAATATAAAAGTTTAAATATATTTATTTTCTTCAAATCAACATTATTTTGTGAACTGTATATTTGTCTATGTATTGTGTATGCGTGTTTATATATTTGTGAACCACACCGGCTTGTTGTGCTGATTGCATAACACACTGCTGGTACATCCTTAAGTATACACAAATAATAAATAAATAGGATTAAGGTTATGAGATAAAAACACTTCTATAGGGGAACCCGTGGCACAACAGAACAGTGAAGAGGCTAATTTCTCAACCCTTGGGTGCCCTTGGATGCTGTTGCATTTCCACTAGTGTTATGTGCTTATAATATGTCCTTACCAACTCGTTCTGCTCCGTGTCCGGAGCAGAATGGAGAAAACCACATCACTACTAATGTCACAGTTACTTTACGTATATATGAGAACGTTTTTTTAGACTGGGCTGTCACGGACATACTACCATAAGTATAAAAAAAGTTTTTGTTTAATTGTATTGTTTCAAGAAAATCTTCAATTGTTCAAAAACGAGACGATATCAAATCGAACTGATAGTATTTTATTCGATTTTAAGATTCTATGACTTTTCAAACAAAAACAAAAAAGTCCAATTTTGAGGTATGTTAAAAAATACAAAATCTTTTTCTGGCTCAATTACAAACGTTTATTATAATATTTAGATATAATATAATAATAAACTTTAAAATATTGTTTAAATAAATTGTGAATAGAATTTGATGATTGAAATTTTTTAAGGTTATTTTTTTGTATTTATAGTTTTTTTAAATTTTATGAAAGATCATCAATTTTATGTGATGACATTGACGACAAATTTGGTATCCATTTATTACAATTTTTTTTGGCAAGCCCAACCTTTTTTTTTTGACTTGATAATTACTTATCTTACAGATGCCAGTCCTAAACATTTCAAATAACCTGTCGAATACTTTTTATTCATTCATAAACCGTTTTATCCAAGTATACCAAGGATTCTAACTTTTCTAAAAGTCTTATACAGCCTATATATATATATATATATATATATATATATCTAAATGATAATGAAAACTCCAAAAATAAAAAGATTTGATTTGAAAAAAAATGGATATTTATAAGTAAATAAAAAACGCAATTATTTTTACTTTTTAGTGCATTTTTTTTAAGATCCTTTTTTGGAGTCGGGTTTTGTTTTTTTGTAAAAAAATTTTTATTTTTTACTTTTGAATGCATTTTTTTATAGCACATTTTTTTTTTCCGTTTTTTTTTTTTTTGTGAAATTTTTAGTACATTTTTTCATAGCAGATTTTCAGATTTTTTTACATGCGTTTTTTTTTGTAAGAAATCTTTTTATTTGAAGTTGGTTTTTAAAAAAATTTTCTTATTTTTCCATTATGAATGAGTATACCCTTTCAAACAAATAAAAAAATTTCGCAAAAATCAGTGATCACATATAAAATGAGGATTTTCCTCGATTTCCATGGGATCCTCTCATCAGAATGTGATTTGGTGACAATGGGACCAATCGGAAATCAAACCCTTTAAAACAAAAAAACAAAAATTCCAAATCGGTTAATAAATGACGGAATTCTGAGGTAACACACATTAAAAAAAAAATACAGACGAATTGCGAACCATCCTCCTTTTCTGAACTCGGGTTAAAAAATTCATCTAAATGAGTCAATGTTAACTTTTCCCGTTCCCTGCCCTGCATATCCTTTTTGGACATCCGGTCCTATGTTAAATATGTTGTTCAAAAAAATTAATGAACAGAACTCAAAAATGAACAATTTAATTTAGTTAAAACTACTATTTTCATGTTTGATTAGTTATATTTTTTCGATATAGAGGTATCTACCACGAAAATGGATTTTCATTTTCAAAAGGTTTCACTACCCAGATTAAATTAGTCTGCTAAACATTCACTATTTAACACATCGAAAATTATGTATATCTATTTATGTTTAAGGGTGTGTTAAAAAACATACTTAGTGTGTCTATATCATTTTTAAGGTTGCCGAATTCATATGACAACAATTCTATTACAATAATTTGATAATTTTTCTAGTATTCCGTAGCTTCAATCCGATATTGTTCGAATATACTAAGATATCCTGTCGGTACTTTAACACCGGTCGGTTTGTTCCTAATATACTTATGGCCCGAACAGTACTTTCGGAATTGAAGGTTATGTTCTAAGACGGTAATATCACTTGTACTGTTGCTACTGGTTCAATTATTTCGAACGAATGAATAAAGAATTTCCAATCTATATTCTTCAATAAGTTCTTCAATTTACTGGTTTATATTTCAAATATGTGAAGTAAAAGATGATTTTCAGATATCAATGAAGTAAAAATAAAAAATCACCATACGCTTTTAAACACAAAAAGTTTCTAAAGATTTTTAAAATTTGGTGAGACAAGCATCAAATTAGCAGCAAGCAACATATCTCTGAATCCGTATCCCAGAGATATGTTACGATTAGCTAATTCAAACTGATGATGACTACAATGTAGACGAAATACGTATTTATAAAATACAAACAAATGTTCTAGGAATAGGGGCAAAAATTTGAAATGTAATTACAAAAAGTTTCTTTGAAAGCGGTCCAGTAGTGAGGCTCGAGCAAATAAACTGACAATTACAGTTTTATAATAGTAGAGATATCGTGTGGAGTATGGTTTGGATCAGCTAATTTTACTCCAAAACTATTTGTTTCAAAACTTTTGCTCAAAACTCATAACGTGCGAAAATACAATGTTCTCCCCACCCCCGCATGATCTTCAACGTTGTAAAGCTTAAATTTCGATCATAGATAGAAGAACTTATGTCGTTTTTTTGTCAGTCTGATTACTAAAACAATAAATAAATTCTTATGTTACGATTCCGAATCCTATTTAGACGAGTCAGACTCGCTCTTGCCCGACGTGTGTTTTTAAATGATATTTAACATTATAATCCTAATATATTTCGTAAACATTTTTCTTCCTGTTATCCTTTTGTAGTAATTTATTCCTTTCAAAGATTACCTGTTTATATTAGATACTTACACGACATTTTCTGGGTTTCAAGTACAATTCAATCAAAAAAAGTTTTACTTATCTGCATTCGAATTTTAAGTTTTTCTCATTTGATGAGAAACATTTCATTTTAGTCCTAGACTTCACTTGAAACCACATTCATACAAAATAATGCATTAGTTCGTATTGGGTTTCTAAATAATGTGAGAGTTCCTCATCGATTTGACTGCCATGTGATTAATAACGGGATCAAGAGATATTAGATAGATAGATGGATTATTAGATAGATAGATGGATTGTATAGGCTGCCCTGGACGGGATAAACTTCGACCATAATGGACCTAATGGTGATGCCTAAGGATGCGAGGATGTGAATGGAGTGATACGAATTTTTGTGTATAGACTAGAAACTGGTAGGATATGCGGCGGCAGCCGACTATGATAGGAACTATGCCGATATTCATCTGGGGTTCGTGAAGGAAACTGCAGAAAACCTTCTCAAGTAGAACCGGTTACTTCGTTCTTGTCCATACGCCGACAGTTTAGTCAATTAACCGCCCCTTTTTTTTTCTTAATAATTGGTAAACCTGAATTTAGTGATTATTAAAACGATTACTCTGAATTATTTTCGAATTATGTTTAGAATAGCTGTTGCTAACAATTGATGACCTAAATAGAGAGATAGATTGATATTGTTCAAGAGTATATTCTCTAATCATATTTATAAAGTATTTTATGTTTCAATATAATAATATTCTTATTTGCTGGTCAATTTCAAATTATAGTTAATTATATCCAGTAAACAATATTTAAAATTAAGCGTGAAACATAGATTTCATATATAACTTATTAAATATATATATATATATATATATATATATATATATATATATATATATATATATATATATATATATATATATATATATATATATATATATATATAGACTAGGTTGAATGAGTACATGTGTGGGAAAAATTACTGCGCTGAAATTTTTACCACAATCTTTTTAACCCATTACTAATTACAAAAGTTGATTCACACGGCAACCCGGTCAAATATTTTTTAAACTGGAAAATGCATTACTATCACCCGTAGTTCCTGCTGATGGGATTAGGGCCACAACAATACATTGATATTTAACTCTGTTTGAGGCCACAGCCTTGATAGCTCTTTCCAAGACAATCCAGTCAGTTTTACGTTGTTATTGATTTAGCATCGACAGCGATTTGCGCAGGTCTGTTTTTTCTCCTTGAACCCTGCGGATTCCAATTCAATGCCGATATTGTATATGTACATCTCTTCTTAGAATATGACCAATTCAATTTCATTTACGCCGCATCTCTTCTGCATCAATAAGAATTTGAAATGTTTGATTCCAGAATCCAGATTTCTGCATTTGAAATAGTTTCGAAATATGTCCAACTGACAATTGACACAAGTGATTGTGTGTAGAGCATTGTGGAGGACCAAACAGTGCAGAGCATTGCACATGAGCCTTTCGCTTTATTAATGCTTGATTCAATGTCGGGTAGTGTGCCATCTCTATCGACTATAGATCCAAGATAGCAAAAGTATGGCATCTGTTTAAAAATCGTATCATCTATTACCACCAGTCCAAGTGGCCGAGCGGTCTAAGGCGATATGTCTGCAAAGTATGCCTACTTGGAAACTGGGAAGTTATGGGTTTGAATCCCGACATCGGTAGTTTGTCAATTAATAAGAGAAAAAAAAAGGGGCAGTTAATTGATGAAACTGTCGGCGTATGGACAAGAACGAAGTAACCGGCTATGTTTGAGAAGGTTTTCTGCACTTTCTGCATATCCTACCAATTTCTAGTCTATACACAAAAATTCCTATCACTCCAATCAGATCCTCATATCCTTAAGCATCACAATAGACCTTATGGTAGGTAGCTTCTTCAATCTCTCTATCTATCACCTATAACCAGGGGGTGTTGAGTTTTCGGATTGACCCTCTCATTTCGACAGTTTTAATAGTTTTTAAAGTAAATGGAACAAAAATTATTTGCAATTTTTAATATTTTGATATGTTTTACAATGACGTGGAATCACTCTAAAACGTCATTTTTTGCAACTGAAAAAAAAATGCAAACAACTTACAAACATGTTACTATCTTTCACTAAACAATTTCGATTTCAACAATATATCTGCCGCAAGGCACTGTGCAATTTTTTAATAGTTTTGCCCACTCGTACAACCATATAGCCTAGTCTAATAGAAAAAGTTTTGTATAATATATATTGTTGTATATAACACTCAAAATGATTTCAACAGACCGTAACATCATCGTCAAAGGTTTTCAATTATTATTTACTATATTCACAAGAAATGGTCTGGCAAAATTATACATAGATAGAAAATGTAAGAACGTCATTGTTTAAGTATCCTGTATGTACTGATTAGTCCGTCCGTAAACACGATAACTCAAAAACAAAAGGACATAGCGAGCTGAAATTTCCTACATGTGTTTTACAGCTAAAAAGTAAGGTCAAGTGCGTGAATGGGCAAAATCGGATCATGTTTGAGCAAAATGGTCAAAACTGTCTACCTTTGAAGACAATAAATGTTCCCGTTTTAAAAACAAAACAGCTTTTGTTCGACACATTTTTGCATAAATTCAGTATATATCGAGTATTTAAGCTATTATTTTTTATTTATTGTTTATTTTAAAAAAAGAAACAATAAAATTTTGTCTTTAAAATTTTGTATTATCTCTTACAGTTTCAAGGATAGACAGTTTTACCCATTTGGCCCATACATGGTCCATTCCACGAACTTTACCTCTAGAACACACATACAAAATTTCAGCTTGATATCTCATTTCGTTTTTGAGTAATTTCATAAATACCGGGTATACAAAAATTTACAGTTGATTATTGCCAAATCCTTTCGGTTTTCAAAATCAGTGTTTAGATCAAAAGCTACGAGTGTTTATATTTCGAACAACTTTTATTCGAAACATTTTGACGAAAATCGAATAGATTCTGGACAATCTGACTGCGAAACTTTACAAAAAGGAGCGACACGTTCGAAAATGATAGGACACAACATGTTATTATATTGGTTATTTATTCGGAGAATTTGTCAATTTCAACAATATTAATTAGGTACTAGGAAGAACAATAGGGAATATGCAAGAAAATTTTTTTTCACATTTATTTTCAGAATATGAAAATAATGTAATAATATTTAAAAACGAAATTAAAATCCGACAAATATCAAGGAGGCTATAAGCTTTTAAAAATTATTATCTGTCTCTTTCTTGCAAAAATACTAAAAACGGAGTTTTACGTGTATTTTAAATGGTGAAAGTGTAATATGACGTCACATAACATATCAAGAGGGCTATCACCCTCTTTGTCTAATCGGGAATTTCAATCATTCATATCTCGCTTATTTTTAAAGTTATTTAAAAAGTAATTTTACCTTGATATTTGTCAAGTAAACATGCTTCAATTCAAGTGATAAAAAATTTTCATGCATATTCCCTATTGAGTATATTATTTGATTTTTTATTTATGACGAAGAGTACTTTACCAATTTATTTAGTAATAAATAAAGTATACATACAACACATACATACATATATAATTGTATTGGCAAAGTGAAAGGTCAACACCAATCTTGCGCACGTGCAATCTTATTAATGCAGTTAATAGAGCATAACAATTCATATACACATATCAACTAAACTCTGTTCAATATCTACAACTAAAAGTAGTATTTTTTTTTCATTACACAGGTTAAACTGTACAAGATACAAAATGTACCAGAATAAACTAATCGTAAAGGAGTCCATCCATACTCCATACTTATAGTCCACAGTACAGCACGGTTTTTTTTAATGATTACTAACAGGCTAAATATTTGTCAGTAGCTTCCTTTCGACGGGACTCCCAACTTTTCTCTCGTGAAAATTCTCGATGATAGTAAACATTATATTATCGAATGATAATTAGTGAGAACTCTACGTTTTTGAAATAAAATTTCAAATTCGTCCCCTTACCTAGATCAGTTTTTTGTATTATAAATACGTATTTCGACTACAATGTAGTCATCATCAGTATAAATTAGCTAGTCGTACTTTACTCTTCGGCAATTAGAAATAGATAGAAAGTCGAGATCAACAGACAAAAATAAATAGAAAATTAACTAGATTAAAATATAAATGGAGTAAAAAATCGTCAAAATTAGCAGAAAATTGTTTGTCTTCGATTACGATAAGAACTACTTTAAGTTAATCAATTTGTCAAATACGATACGATTTTGAAGATATTACACCCATGATGCTAAAACTCAAAACTGAATTGAGGAACGAAAATTTTGAAATGTGTTGGTCAGACGTTAAAATGAACCTGATTTTCGTGTCGTTTGGGTCAAAATTACCCAAGAAAATGATTTTTTAATAAAACCGATAGCAAAAATTTTTTCCATTTTTTTCGTATTTTTGCTAAGGGGTACCCCTTAAAAAAATTGCATTATTGGAGAAAAATTTTATGTCCCCGATTTTGATAAAAACTTCGTTATAAACTAATTTCAACCAAGCGAAACCGATGGCGTTATTTAAAATACGATACGATTAACGGTTTTTAAGATATCACACGCCTGGTGGTAAAATTCAAAACTGTATGAATTGAGAAGCCGTTATTTTGAAATGTATGGATCGGACGTTAAAATAAACCTGATTTTCGTGTTGCTTGGGTCAAAATTACACTAGAAAATGATTATTATTAAAATCGTGAACAAAAATTGTTTTCACTTACTGGGTATTTTTTCTAAGGTACACCCCTTTAAAACATAATTTTGATAAAATTTGATAAATTGATAAATTGATTTTGATAAAAACTTCGTTATAAACTAATTTGAACCAAGCGAAAACGATGGCGTTATTTAAAATACGATACGATTAACGGTTTTTAAGATATCACACGCCTGGTGGTAAAATTCAAAACTGTATGAATTGAGAAGCCGATATTTTGAAATCTATTGGTCGGACGTTAAAATAAACCTGATTTTCGTGTTGCTTGGGTCAAAATTACACTAGAAAATGATTATTATTAAAATCACGGAAAAAAATTGTTTTCACTTATTTGGAATTTTTATTAAGGGGTACCCCTTAAAAAAATTATTAAAATTAGAGACAAATTTTCTGTCTCCGATTTTGATAAAAGCTTCGCATGAGGCTAACTTAGACCTAGCGAAAACGATGGTTTTGATTAAAATACGATACGATTAACGGTTGTCTAGATATCAGACCCATAATACTAAAATTCTAAACTATATGATTTGAAAAGCGAAAATTTTTAAAATGTGTTGGTCTTACGTTAAAATGAACCTGATTTTCGTATTGGGCGTTTTTTTTCATATACTAAACTTTAGGACTGTAAGGTCAATTAACCGCCCTGTTTTTTTCTTCTTAATAATTGACAAACTGCCGATGTCGGGATTCGAACCCATAACCTCCCAGTTTCCAAGTAGGCATACTGCGCAGACATAACGCCTTAGACCGCTCGACCATTTGGACTGGTAGCGAGGAACTAAATGAATTGTATTGTAGTAATCTAAATTGAGCTAAATCAGTGAATTGAACTAAAAGTAGCCCTATCTTAAACTTTGGGGGGACACTCAGTATATATTTTATACACATTTGTATTGTATACAAAATGTTAGTCATATTGTCATATAGTTAGCTGCGGTATGAACTTAGACCCAATAAACAAAATACACCACAGTATATAATTAAAAGTCAACAACTTAAGTACTGAACTCTTAAATAACTGCTGTAAACTTTTTATAATTGAATATAATTGATAAAACTTATTTACTAATTTAAATAAATAATATTGATTATTATTGAATACTAATCAAAATATAAATAGGTTTTTAATTATTTGTTAATTACCAAACAGTATGATGATATGAACAGGTGACATTCAAATTATGATTATTCAAAACTGATATATTTTGGAGGTCAAATCATTCAAAATGTAAACAAAAATATTAATATTAATGTTTTGCCACGTGCCTTGTTTTGAAATTTTATGTAATATCCATTAAGGGTAAGTTCGATTCTCATCGTTTAGTAATTTTAAATTTTTCAAGAAACTTATTATTATCAAAATTTATTGATTGTTTATTAATTAGGAATTCCTAGAATGGATTCACGATTAATTTAAAAGGCGCATGTAGTTCAAAGAACTAACTCATAGATATGACAAAAATTGTTTTCTACAATAATTAAAACTAGTTTGGAAGAAAAATGAGATTTACAATTTCATTCTTAAATTCTTAACTAAGGATTTCATTCTTCTAAGGATTACTTTCTGCTGAATGTTTAAAGGCCTGCTTATCAGGTTTTGCTAAAGGTTCATATAGTTTGGGTGAGATGCACCGAATATCTTGTATCCAGTTAAAGATAATTCTAATCTTCGATGAGTTGTATGCTGTTCAGGTGGATTGTATCGAGAAACAGCCTCTTGGGTACATTTCGAAACAGTATTCCCCCGAATTTTTGTTGCGGTTTAGTTTCCCAGTGTTTACGGTGTTTTACGTTCATCCACCCGTTGTTCACTTGTTGCCGATGAAGGATATTCCCTTCATAGGCAATCACTATGACCTATTAGTCAGATCAATTTAACATTGTTACGTTTTACCAGCACCAGTAGTTCCTCTAAGCACTCTCTGATTAACCCTGAGAATTAGAAACTAGGTAAATATGTCGTTCGTAAGACGTTAATAAACAGGAAAACATAAAAATCTTCCTCTCTTCCTTCGCCGCTAAAAATAAGGTCACTCGATAGGAGTGACAGTGGAAATAACTTAATTCGGTGGAAATAATTTAAATGAGCTTTTTTCTATATATTAGTTTTCACTAGATGGGGTTTTCGCTGTTATGAACCAAATGTCTGATATATGGAAAAACCTATTCCCTTGAAATTTGATATTTAACTTTTATATAGAGATATAAAAGTTTTTTCAGTATTCATTAGTTTTTCTCTTGTTTTCACCAAAGAAAAAAACGAGCATTTGCCAAAACTTACGGATAAAAACGACAGATCGGAATAATCTGATGAAGTTTAAAACAATCGTGTAATCACAAAACTCTTGTAAAAATAAGTTTTTCAAGTGAAATCACTCAACGACAATTACCAACAGGGGCGGACTGGCCATATGGGAGTTTGGGAGGGAATTCCCGGTGGGCCGACGGTCAAAAAACAAAAAAATTAGATTGGTCGGTTTAAAATGTCCGATTATTGAATTTTCATTTATAAATATGTTTTACACTTTTAGAAAAAAACAAAATCATGCAATGAGAAGGCATTTCGAGTTAAATAATTGAAACCTGTCCTATAAAGCAGAAAAAGTAGCCAATTCAAGTAGAATTGGGTATAAAATCTCATTTCAGAGGCAGGCTGTTTAGAGTCATAAAAAGGTTAACAAAGATTGAAGTGCGTGGCCGTTCCATTCTTTGCTAGACGAATCTGTTCACCTTTTTTTACACATTGCAATTTGTTCACCTTTTTCTGATTACCAAAGAAAGCGAACGTTTTAGAATGCTGTTGTAGCGGTATCGCGTCTTCATTAAATTATTATTATAATTTTGTTCATCATTTTTATTTGTTGCATAACAACTATAACTTCCCTCTATTATCACAGTTGCTTTGAATGTTTACAACCATGGTAATTTACATAATAAAAATAATAATAATATTTCATAAATCAAATCAATAAAGATCAATTATATCTTTCACATATATTTATTATTTATTTAAATAATAATTATTTAATATAACAATCATTTACCTTTACACTGTCAACCAAACGCAGATATGATAAATGTTGAGAACTACGTGTTACACAATCCTATAGCATAATCGCTGAATGAAATTAAATGAATTGTATAAATATCAGCTGACGAAGCCGCTGGTAACAACAGCCAGGCTATAAAATACAAAAATCTATCAAGACAAAATTAAATTAATTATAGTTTAATTTTTCAATTTACTTTATCTATCAGATATATTACCATTACGACTGAGTCTATATGAAGGTAATTTTTTTTTTATAATTAATAAACTTAATTAGAAAATTTAATTATACATTTATGCAAAATGAAATCTGCTACTGTGTGTTTAATAATAAATAAAACAAGTTATTGCATAATATCAGCAGCTATTTGGTCAATAACTTATGGGTTTTTTTTAAATATAAAAGAACCGTAGAGTAAGAAACATACTCATACACGGTCTCTATATACACGCATAATTAAAAAATCAAAAAACATTTTAGGTATTCCATCGAAGAAGCAGTATGTATATTTAATATGGGGCCAATTGAATTAGATTTTAATAAGGACGTTAGTTCTAGTGTATGCTTCAATTTAGAGCCTTCAATTTGAATTTTTGTTTTACGCATAAGGAACCGCAGTCTTCATATGTATGTCACTGATAATATATAAACATGAAACTGTCACCAAATTAGCAACGAATAACATATCCTGAGACAATATAAGAGTAATTTTAATAAGAGTGATGTTAACAAGAGTAAATCGAATGAAAGCACTTTTAACATGAGTAATTTCAATAAAATTTATTATATTTTAATTTATATTGTTTAATTTTTTTTTTTTTTAATTTTTGTCTATTAATCTCTATTTTCTATCTATTTCTAATTGTCAAAGAGTAAATTACGACTAGCTAATTTATACTGATGATGACTACTTTGTAGTCGACATGCGTATTTATAATACAAAAACTGATCTAGGTATTGGGGCGAATTTGAAATTTTAGTTCAAAAACTTAGAGCTCTCATTAATTATCATTTGATAATCTAATATATTATTTTCTAAGAAAAAAAACACCGTGATCATGACTGGTCACGAAATTTAAAAGAGGCGATTGTACCTCAGGATGGTGGACATCGAACGACGTTGTAGATTTAATAGCTAGTAGTATCGCACAAAAATTCATATTTGCCTTTCGTGGTATACACACGAAAATATAACGGTTTAAACACCGGTTTTTCAATTGAAATAATCGGTTTCGTTAATGGTATCTCAATGCACTTATGCATTGGTGAAAAATTAGGCACACTCATAGAATTATAATAAGTAATTGATAATGATCTTTAAACAGAGGTAAAATATATTTCAATATATGAATAATAATATCAATTACTTTTAATTACTACATCCGGTTATCTTATAAGAAAAATCAAAAATCCATTCACACGTGTGTTGGTGTGGGTAATATAAGTCAACAAACAATATCTAAAAATCGTTTTTATGTTGTTAGGTATTATAATAACATATATGTTTGTCCGATATACGATGCCCAATGTCCTATCTATTATACCTCAAAAACTGTATAGTAATAGAAAATTGGCTTTAAAAAAAATATATTACACTTTATCTCAAAGATGTACCAAAAAATTAATTTACACTTTATCTCAAAGGTGTACACTTAGCCATAAAAGTTGATGTCATTTTTTCAAATTTTATAGTTAATTTGCGCCTTAAAAAATTAACGAATAAAAGTTCTCACTATATTTCTAATGAACAACTTTTGGCCAAAGCATTTTTTCGAAAACCGAATCAATAAGGGACAAATCAACTATAAAATTCTAAAAAAGGACATCAACTATTGTGGTCCATAGTATAGGGTGGCGCATAAGTAACGTTATGAGCATAAGTAATCGAATGCTGACTTTCAAAATAAATATATATCATTTAATATCAAAATAGTCTGTTTTGGAAAGCTTTACTAATAGAGAATCAATATTAAATATTATTTACTATAGTAACTACACAATGCTTCATAAAGAAATAAAAATAGTGGCGGAATACTCTGTAGTCTGTAGTGTGTGTGTGTGCATACATAATGAATAATAATATTAAAAATTAAGTGGGCGTAACTAAATCCCCACTCTTAAGTGACATCAATCAAACACCATACCATAAGCAATCAAATGTTTGTAAGTATGTGTATGTATGTATGGTTTTATAGTAAATATTTTATTTATTTATTTAGCATTGATTCCCTATTTGATATTTTGATAAATATATTATTAGCATTACCCGTCGCGGCTTCGGCCGCAAAAATTTTGTAAATTATATACTAAAACCTTCCTCGAGAACCGCTCTATCCATTGATGAAAACAGCATTAAAATCGATGCAGTAGTTTTTGAGTTTATCGCGAACAGACAGACAGACAGACGCGGCGGAGGACTTTGTTTTATAATATGTAAGGATGAAGAGGTGTTTGTTTAGATACCGTTGAGTTTTCAACAGGTTTTTTGTACCGTGTTTTAATATTTAATATAATATACTTTGTGATACTAAACAATTAATGACACATCTATGAAATGTTCATATAATATATAATTTGTTAAAATGAGTCACTTACTAATATGTTTGAAAAAAAAGGCATAAGCATTATTACAAAATAATGTATATTACACACACATGTATATATATATATATATATATATATATATATATATATATATATATATATATATATAACAGTAGCAATTTTTCATAATTGGAACGGAACGAACGAGTCATCATCATTTGCCTCGCTCGATGGGCATATAAATGAATCAGGATTTGTTACCAATCACGATATCCGTATCGAATATCCGGTTCTACGTAATAGATTGGCGAGCTGTACCATCTCACTTATACACATCTTTAAAGCATTCCCCCTTTAGATAGATAGATTGTAGAGACTGCCCTGAACGGCTACACTTTGACCATAAGGTACATTGTGATGCCTAAGGATGTGAGGATGTGAGTGGAGTGAAAGGAATTTTTGTGTATAGACTAGGAATTGGTAGGATATTCCAACTATGATAGGAACAATGCCGATATTCATGTGAAGTTTGTAAAGGAAACTGCAGAAAACCTTCTCAAGCAGAGCAGGTTACTTCGTTCTTGTCCATACGCCGACAGTTTAATCAATTAACCGCCCCTTTTTTTCCCTTAATTATTGACAAACTGCCGATGTCGGGATTTGAACCCATAACCTCCCAGTTTCCAAGTAGGCATACTGCATAGACTTAACGCCTTAGACCACTCGGCCACTTGGACAGGTGTAACATTCCCCTTTACTCCTCTTATCATTCTATTCGTATGAATTTTTACCAAGCATATAAACCTTCGTTCTTTTATTCGCACTAAAAAAGAAGTATAACTTCAAACGTGCGTACATAAGTATACACACAACCACGGTCTTTGCTTTATTAAAGTATTCTTCGAAGGATTTCTGGATGATGTAAGGTAGAGAGAATATTCGGGACAAATAAGAAAAACCTAATATCTAAACATTTTACCTGTCCCGAAGTAAAGATATAACTGGACTAACTAAAAAAATACAATCCTTGAATACTACGTGCACAGGGATTATTTCAAAAGACGCCAATGTACTAAAAAGGTGGTTGATTTGTTGTTGATGACTTGATTGCATTGTTCCACAGTACTGCACACATTAGTAGTCAAGTTTCTGTTTACCACCAACCGGGTAGGTATGAGATCACACTAAAAGAATTTGTTAGAACATTTTTTTTAAATTTTATTTTACCTGTTGTAACACGCTATTTGAAGTCGGTATTAATGAATCAACTTGTCGGAATTGAGTGTACAAACATCAGTAAGCGGATTTTTTTTAGCTTGGGTCACTTGAGTTGACAACAGCATTTCAAACGGAAAAAAATGAACAGACACCAACCGAATCAGTCTCTCACAATTTTCATAATTCTTGTAGTAAATGTTTTTTATAGATACAACATTTTATTTTATTTTTATACGTAAGAGGAAGATATAGCACTTAACATGTATTAACATTACATATATTTTGTAAATTCTCACTCTGCCACTGACACCGTATATACAAATAAAAAATATAAATTCAGTTTATACTTCCATTTCTTTTTTACACACTAACAAAACATACTACTTATCTTTGTTTATAAATAAATAAAATTATACATTATACAGAAAGTTACAAAAGTGAGGAGTTTTATGAAATGTAATAAAATTAACATTTCAGGTATGTTCTTTTTTTTGAACGAGACTGTACATAATAAAGATCGATTTATTCTCTAACATTCGATGCTAGAAACCGAATTTTGAATCCGAATTTTGCTAATGCCGTTCTCGAATGATATCCTCACTGCGAGACGTGGAAAACAACAACTTATGAGCGGCGTTCAGAGGTTTATTAACAGATGCCTGAGGTGCAACCTTGGGATATGGTGGGTGACCACAGGGTGTTTCTAACAAGAAGTTTTAGAGGAAAGCAGAGGAAACACCCGTTGACAGGGACATTCGACGTAGAATGTGGGAATGAATTGGACATGCTCTACGTCGCAGCGAAAGCAACATTTACACCCGTCAGGCGTTAGATTGGAACCTGCAAGGCTCGAGTCGTAGAAGACGACCAAAGCACACCTGGCGGCGAAGTGTCGAGGGTGAGGGAATAGAGAAACGCCGAAAGAGTTGGCCAAAGATTAAGATCCTGGCCCCAAGAACCGAGTTCGATGGCGAATGTTCATAGATACCACTCCACAACTGAGAAATAATCTGCTCACCAATTTTTGCATACTGAACACCGATCGGGTAGTACACTCTAGTATGTAATAGTATATGTTATTTATTTATATATTGTATGTATCGGTATCGAATACGAGAGAGTCTTATTATTTTACCTTTAATAATGTGATTCAGAGGGTATGAGTCATGATGCATACACATACATACATACATACACATACATACATACATACATCGTTTGTAGAGTTACAAACACACATTTATTTACACATTTACAACAAATTTGTATTCAACTACAACAGTTATTTTTTTTACGATTAAAATCACGTCACTACTCAAATCATAGTTCAAGCTCGTTGTTCTTTAGTTAGAAATTTTTATTGTATTTGTCTAAGAATTCTTTACGAATTTCCTAGTAGGAATTTTAATTATTTGTTGTTAAAAAAATGTCCTAATGGACGTTTTCACATTTACCGATACCGATGACACGACACATTAGCACAGCACCGATACCGGCACGATATTGGCAGAATATTTACACATTAGCAACAAACACGGCACATGTAGTCATTCGTTGGGTGTCGTTTGAGGAAACTACATGGCGGGAGTTAATAAATTGCATTTGCTCTATTTGTTATATTTGAGGCGCTAATAACGAAATAAGCTTAGGGAATATGCATGAAAATTTTTGTTCACTTGAATTGAAGCATGTTTACTTGACAAATATCAAGGTAAAATTACTTTTTAAATAACATTAAAAATAAGCGAGATATGAATGATTGAAATTCCCGATTAGACAAAGAGGGTGATAGCCCTCTTGATATGTTATGTGACGTCATATTACACTTTCACCATTTAAAATACACGTAAAACTCCGTTTTTAGTATTTTTGCAAGAAAGAGACAGATAATAATTTTTAAAAGCTTATAGCTTCCTTGATATTTGTCGGATCTTAATTTAATTTTTAAATATTATTACAGTATTAACAGTATTTTCATATTCAATACTACCTATACTATGTTTGAGAAACGACATCGTATTGAGATCGGACCTATAGTGTGGATCAAGCGTTATGCCTCATCAAAATGGTGATTCTCAACTCGGTTTTTGAAAAAATGGTTAGAACAAAAGTGTTAGGAGTTTTATCAGAAACAATTATTGTTCGGCACAATTCGACAGTATCGGAAAGGAAACACTACATCCGAGGCCTATGGCCTATAGTAATCTAGCTAAAAACTTTACCAAAATTTGAGTACTTCTGAACGTGCGTTATTTTCAATGCACGTTGTAATGTGAACACAATTCTACCTTGAACAATGTATTTCTACAAACGTGCATTGTGACGGACGTTCTTTTAACACTTGTGAGCCCCCGGGCATTAACTACGGGCATTTTGATCGATGAAGCAATTTCATATGAATTTGCTCAAATAATTATCAAAGCTACCTACCTATCTAGGAGATGTAGAATTACCATCATTAAAATTTATACATATACAGGGTGTTCAAAAAGTTGAGAGTATGGTGGCTTGGATCGAAATAAGTTCCCGTAAACATAGATCCTAAATGCATCGTTTTTTGTTTGGGCGCGAAGTTTTTTGTTTCAATATATATATATATATATATATATATATATATATATATATATATATATATATATATATATATATATATATACTTGTAAAATATACTAACATAGATGTGTCAGAAAAAAAATTTCATATCCCTTCAAAATTTTAAGTTATTAATTTATTTAAAAGACGTAGAATCCGAAAAACGAATTATCCTTTGAGCAGCCGGATGGGCCCATGTTAACAATTTGTTTGTAAATTAGTTGAAACTTCAACCTTCAGAATTGTCCTTCTAGATATTCGTTCTTGCTGGTGTCTATAGTTACGATTTCATGGATTATTTTCATTTATTTTTCACGAATTCATGTTCATTTTACGTTTAGAAATAAACTTTGGTATACAAGTCAGGTATTTATAGTACCCCACTTGGCCATTAGCGGAAAATTCTGAACCTGACCACTCGAAGTTAAAAAAATTCTATGATAAAAGTTTTTGGGCAAACTGATAGGAATTTCCTGAAGGAAATGCAAAAAATTTGGTATCTCCATAATTGACCGGGTCAGCAGGAGTCCGTATTGAGGTCCGTTTTGGGGCTGATTTATCCCATAATAAACTATTGTGTAAATCATTTGCAGCATTTTTTAAATAAAAATTTATAAATTGAGAACCAGTTATGATCAAGTAAGTAGTATCGACCAGCTGAAATAAATATAATCTTGTTATTTTCCGTGAGGCTAATTTGTTATATATTGTTTATGATATTGTTGTTATATACTGCCATTCATTACCCAATATGTCGTAACTAATTATGTAGTGTTTAAAAATATCGATATCGGAATAGTAAAATAAAATTATCTCTAAAGGAGCTCACTTTCCCATTGTGTCATTTCCCACATTGTGTCATTTAGAATTTAATGCAATGGTTCCCAAAATTGTCCATATGGATTTCCATTGGTAGTTGTTTGCCAAGGTACCGACACCGTGTAACAAATATTAAATTAATCCGATTTCAAATTTATTAAAATTTGAAAATTAGATACTTCCATACCTACAAAACCAATTACTTCAGAAAAAAATGTTTGTAATCATTTTTATTCAAAATTTGATTTACTTTCCAATAAATGTTTCCAATAAATCTTGGCGGTATTTAGAGAGAAAAAACATTTTACCGTATGTCCCTTTCAACCTCCTAAATTGACCACTGATTTCATACCACCTACTACCAAAAACAGAATAGTTTGAAGAATAGTGTTCAATGAACATATGCCCGATTTCCAATTACTGGATCCAGAATTTTATCGCTTAAACTTCGTACCGTAGGCGAGAGATAGTGAACTGTTTCACCCGGTATATGACTGACGATAGTGAACTGTTTACTTTATAGGATACGTAGTGTCATCTAGTGTTTGATTCTGATAAGCATGTAGTACATATTCGTGATATGACTCTATAAAATATTGTATTCGTCATCTAAGTATTTATCAACAACTGCTTTGTGAAATTGAAACGCTGTTAATACTACAACAGATGTCAATACTAAGCCTATTGTTAGTTATTTAAATTTTGCCTATCAATTATTCTGTATTAGATAGGATCCAATAGGGCCGTTTACACACGGAGTTTTTCCGACAGTTTTGGAGTGGACGCTCCACTCGTGCGCTCCAATCCTGTGTGTGTGCAAACGCTGCACCGTCATGTACACACACACGCTCCAAATTAACGTTCCAGACTTCTCAGTGCAACGTATTCAATTCGATTATTTAGTTACCCACAAAGCTTGGAGCAACGTGTGGAGCGCCGCTCCAAAACCTTTGTATATTGTATTTACACGGACGGTTTACGCTTCAAACTCACGCTCCCGGCGCTCGGTCCAAAATACCAGCTCCTGGCGCCCCGCTTCAAGAGCGTTGGTTTGAAGCGTACGTGTAAACCGGCCTTATGTCTATTTCACTGACCTATATATACGGGTATAAACGGGAAATAACGGACCCTAAAATAATAAATAATAGCGCTCTCTAACCTGGCGTAACATAGTTATTTAGAGGGCAGTGATCTATTTGGATAAAACCATAGAAGATAGAGAATAGTGGGTGTATGGCTTATAAGCGCAATTTATTGGCGTTCGAAATAGCTAATGAATGCTTACGTTACTCGTGAAAATGCAGTTCAATTCAGGCATTATAAGAGCGTGTAAGCGTCAGTTAACATCAATATTCATTGGTGTTAACTGACGTATTCATTTGGCGGATGAAAACAGTTTAGCTGTTTGTCAACCAATTATAGAATGTTTGTTTGAGTGACTTCAAATGCCTCTAAAATCAAACCAAAACATCCTAAACTGACAATTTGAAAAAGTATGTCGCTCTTGTATTTTATTTGGGTCTTTATGTTTATTAAAAAAAAAAGATTTAAAATATTCAAACAATTAAAAAATGCAATGGAATACAGTAAAAAAAACCTGCCATGTGCAAAAATCTGCACATAATTTGGCGCTCATACTATAAAAGCGTTAGAAAGTAGTTCAATAAGTAACCAGAATAGAATATAAGAATATATATATCGTCTGTTTTGGAAAGCTTTGCTAATAGAGAATCAATGTTAAATATTATTTACTATAATAACTACACAATGCTTCATAAAGAAATAAAAATAGTGGGGGTACTCTGTAGTCTGTAGTGTGTGCATATGTAATGAATAATAATATTATAAATTAAGTGGGCGTCACTAAAACCCCACTCTTAAATGACATCAAACAAATATATTTATTTAAAATTGATTCCCTATTAAAAATGCTTTTGAAAACAGACTATATATATATATATTGCATATTTATATATATATATATATATATATATATATATATATATATATATATATATATATATAAATATATGTATATATATATATATATATATATATGTATATAGTCTGTTTTCAAAAGCATTTCTAATAGGGAATCAGTTTTAAATAAATAAATAAAATATTTACTATAAAACCATACATACATACACATACTTACAAACATCTGGCTGCTTGTGGTATGATATTTGTTTGATGTCATTTAAGAGTATAAATATATATATATATCTTATATATATATATATATATATATATATATATATATATATATATATATATATATATCTTATATATATATATATATATATATATATATCATTCTTCCTACTTGATTTTCAAAACAAGAGGATATGGCCACTGTCGACATCAGATTTGGAATCAACCCCATTCTGTTACTAACCTTTAAAGCAGAAATTAAGTACGCTCTCTAGAAGTATTTTATTCTGCAAATCCCTAGTAATGACTATTTTTAACTTATCCATTAATTGAACTGACTTATTCATTTATTCAAATATGTACACAAAAATATGCACAATTTGCTAAAAAGAAATACAAATTCACAGAATTAAAGGTGTAACATTTTGTATGACTCAAGTAAATCAGTAGATAACAATAGCTTTAAATTCGTTTGAATTATTTTATCAAACGGATTTTTAACCCTTCAATACTGTTTATCATCATGCAGACTGCTGTTGGGTAAAGCTGGTATTTTGGGTACATCATTAAATAGATACACAAGAGTTATTATTACTCATAATTTTAATTATACTTATAAGTTAATTTACGATCATACTGGTCTAAGATCCGGCATTAGTGAAAACCTTCCCTCATCTGTTAATTGATTGAAATATTATTGAAAACGCTTATTGCAATATAAACAATTTGGCAATGTAATGTCTGCCAGGGTAGTTCTGCTGCAATTAACATTAATTAATTAATTAAAAATTGATTTTTTTTATAATTAAATCCCTCACGTGTTAATTGAATTTTGCATGTTAAATAACATAGTATACGATACGACAAATCTTGTAATAGCAGGCAGCGCTGCTTATTACTGCTACGGTTACCTGCAGCCAGGTGTTCAAACTTAATGTAAACTTAGGTTACTTCCCTCATATATTAATTGAAAAATATTTAGCTAATTTAAAAGTTTAGAATAATTAGAATACATCCATAACTGGCAGCCATCTTAAAATCCATTAAAATCAATTGCAGCCTATATAAGAAAAATTTTTAAAAATAGAAATTAAAAAAAATACCTTGTAGAGAGAGAGAGACTATTGCATTATTCCACGTAACAAACAAGGAAAGTATATGATTCATGCATTTGTAGAGCGTACTCCATTTATAAGTGTATTTATACTAATAGTGGTATTGTGTATAGAGAATGCAGAGTTCATGATAAACGGAATACACTCTACATTCGCATGATCATATACTTTCCTTGTTTGTTACGTTGAATAATGCAATAGTCTCTCTCTCTCTCTACAAGGTTTTTTTTTTACGGTTTTGCCCTATTTGTTGAAATGATAAAAATTAATATAATATGGAGTTTTTAGCTAATCTCGGCATATGTTTACATGCAATGTCTCAGTATTAAGTACAGTATCTCCGAAAATTATGGAACAAATCACTACTGATGTCACAGACATTTTACGTTTATATGAGAATGTTATTTTAGACTGGTCTGTCACGGACATACTACCTTAATAATATCATTAAAAATATGCCCGATTATACATGCATTTTTAAATAAAAATACTTCAAAGGCCTACAATTAGTCATGATTCCACATAATTGGGAATTATACAGATAAAATGAAAAGTCATTCCAATTACAAGACTCTCCTCTACCGAGATCAAAACTACCGTGTTCATATTATAATGACTATAACCAATCTAAAAAATTCAAAGATTTTTTTGCCAAATTTCAAATATATCTCACAAGTTTCTATTCTTTACAAAAAAATCAGATTACAGCCAATAGATAAGCGCATATATGTTGACTTGGCACCAATTAGGAATAATCAAATTAATAGCCAATCCTCATAAACCGTCATAATACACAATGTAAAAACATTTCGTTACAGATTACGGTTCTTAGAAATAATATATTTTATATGCAAATATATCGTCGTATGCATATCTAAACATTAGAAAACATTAGTGATCTAAGCGATGGCCACACCCATGCAATGTTTGCAGTTTCTTATTAAGGATTAACTTTCCTGTAAAGGGAAGTTATGGTAATCGGTCCGAAAATCTAAATCAAAATTTTCACCATATCTCCATGTTTTGAGGTGACCAGAGTCTATTAAGCGCGTTTAAGCCGTAGACATTATTTTCGTACGAACGAAATCTCAAGTACAGATACCACAAATTATATCGATTTCATTGAGGTGTCTCAATGAGGTGTCTCAACTCTCTTAATACTAGTTAAAAAATGCGTAACGTAACGCGAAGCGTTAGTTAACACTAAGTATTGCTTAACGCGAAACGTAAGTTGACCCAAATTGTTAGATAGATAGATAGATTGTGCAGGCTGCCCTGGGCGGACTACACTTTGACCATTAGGTCCATTGTGATGCCTAAGTCGACTCTGATAGAAACTATGCCGATATTCATCTGGAGTTCGTGAAGGAAACTGCAGAAAACCTTCTCAAGCATAGCCGGTTACTTCGTTCTTGTCCATACGCCGACAGTTTAGTCAATTAACCGCCATTTTTTTTCTTTATAATTGACAAACTGCCCATGTCGGGATTCGAACCCATAACCTCCCAGTTTCCAAGTATGCATACTGCCCAGATAGGACGCCTTAGACCGCTCGGCTACGTGGACTGGTCCGACCCAAAGCGTTACTTAACACGCAGCGTAGGTTCGCGAGAAGTGAGAAACTCCACTCGCGGCCTTTGTCTTGCAAATGTCTCGCCGAGATATTCGCCGAGTGTGTACTCAGAGTTTTTGCACAGTAAACCATGATAAAAATGAACGTTGAACGAAATGTTTGTGGAACGTAAACCACTGTCAATTATCTGGATCCGTCATCGGTTCTGATTTTCCTGTTGTGTGTGAAAGCGTCTAATCATTAAAAAACAGTTATCAGTAATCAATCCTGGTAATCGACGATAGGTGGCCTATTAAATTTTCAGGATTACAAATACAAAATTATCAAAACGCTTATCATACTGAATAATATAAATAACCTGGAAATAATTATTACAAGATTGTAATTTACACTGAAGTTTTTTTTTTAAGTGGCATGTTTATGAAAATTCATTGAATAAAAAAAAATTGATATTTATAAGTGTACACTCTTGACCTTGAATTATATAATCAGTGTCGTTATAATTCAGAGACGGTTTTCCAACTTGCAATTACTTTTATAATTTTTCAATTTTAATGTGTTGTAGCTCTTCTTGAACTATTCGCCGTGAAAAAAGTATTCACAGAAGTGTCAGGAGA
Source organism: Nineta flava (assembly GCA_963920215.1). Lineage (NCBI taxonomy): Eukaryota > Metazoa > Arthropoda > Insecta > Neuroptera > Chrysopidae > Nineta > Nineta flava. Next base: position 8,535,502 of record OY986042.1, read on the forward strand.
TCTCTTCTGATGTAGAGCTGTAGCTCTCAAAGTATTCGTCCAAAAAAACCTGTTCCGTAGACGTATCGGGGAAATTAAACAAATTCAATTACTATTTTTATTGAAGGCACAAATCAATTATAAAATTTTAAAAACTAACATCAACTTTTGTCGTCTATTGTACTTGTTGTTGAGTTTATTTTTGAAATGTACACTCCCGTTCAATAAAATTGAACCGAATCAGTCACTCACAATTTTGATTATTCTTGTAGTATATGTTACTATACTTCCATTTCTTTTTTCACACTTAAAATACATACTACTTATCTTTGTTTATAAATGAACAACTATACAGAGAGTTACAAAAGTGAGGAGTTTTATGAATGAAAATGTAAGAAAATTAACATTTCAAGTCTGTTCAATTTTATTGAACGGGAGTGTACCTACTTGGTACTCATTACTTAAAGTTCTTTTCTTTCAATATTTCGTATAAAATTTCAAATTCGCCCCAATACCTAGATCAGTTTTTGTATTATAAATACGTATTTCAACTACAAAATAGTCATCATCAGTATAAATTAGCTAGTCGTAATTTGCTCTTAGACAATTAGAAATAGATAGAAAATAGAGATCAATTGACAAAAATAAATAAAAAATTATACAAAATAAATTAAAATATAATAAATTTTATTGAAATTACTCTTATTAAAATTGCTTTCATTCAAGTTTACTCTTGTTAACATTACTCTTATTAAAATTACTCTTATATTGTCTCAGGATATGTTATTCGTTGCTAATTTGGTGACAGTTTCGTGAGTAATTTTAATAAGACTGATGTTAACAAGAGTAAATCGAATGAAAGCAAGTTTCACAAGAATAATTTCAATAAAATTTATTATATTTTAATTTATTTTGTTTAATTTTTTTTTTTTTTCAGTCTATTGATCTCTATTTTCTATCTATTTCTAATTGTCAAAGAGCAAATTACGACCAGCTAATTTATACTGATGATGACTACTTTGTAGTCGAAATACGTATTTGGGGCGAATTTGAAATTGTATTTCAAAAACCTAGAGATCTCATTAATTATCATTTGATAATCTAATATTCAATATTTCGTGTTTATTAATTAGATTAGTTACTATTTCCCGATACTTTGCCAAAATATGTTATGATAACACCATGAGTTTATGCGCCACTGCTGGTCAAAATTTAATTTTTTTAAATAATTTATTATTTTATTAAATTGATCAGTTTTATTATAAAATAGGTTGCATACATATAGGCGACCGTCCAAGGAGTGCGTCACTCACTCACAAGTGATTCAACCGATCAAATTATTACATTTAATTTAATTTTTTATGTATTTCATACCTACAGTTCTCTATCATTGATTATCTTTAATTAATTAAACATTATATTATCGAATGATAATTAGTGAGAACTCTAGGTTTTTGAAATAAAATTTCAAATTCGTCCCCTTTACCTAGATCAGTTTTTTGTATTATAAATACGTATTTCGACTACAATGTAGTCATCATCAGTATAAATTAGCTAGTCGTACTTTACTCTTTGACAATTAGAGATAGTTATAAAGTCGAGATCAACAGACAAAAAATAAATAGAAAATTAACTAGATTAAAATATATACTAGATTTAAAATATAATAAATTTTAAATTATATTGAAATTGCTCTTGTTAAAATTTCTTTCATTCACATTTGTTCCTGTTAATTTTACTCTTATTAGAATTACTCTTATATTGGTTATCTTAGTTTGTGAAGCTGTCACCAAATTAGTAACAAGTAACATATCCTGCGACAATATAAGAGTAATTCTAATAAGAGTAAAATTAACAGGAACAAATGTGAATGAAAGAAATTTTAACAAGAGCAATTTCAATATAATTTAAAATTTATTATATTTTAAATCTAGTATATTTTAATCTAGTTAATTTTCTATTTATTTTTATTTTTGTCTGTTGATCTCGACTTTATAACTATCTCTAATTGTCAAAGAGTAAAGTACGACTGGCTAATTTATACTGATGATGACTACATTGTAGTCGAAATACGTATTTATAATACAGAAAACTGATCTAGGTAAAGGGGACGAATTTGAAATTTTATTTCAAAAACCTAGAGTTCTCACTAATTATCATTCGATAATATAATGTTTAATTAATTACATTAAAATTGCATTTTTACATTATTTATACGAGCTTTCTACAGTTCTATATTAAGTCATTTTGAATGATATATCAAAAAAAATGATCATATCTCGATTCAGAATGTGCTAAAACTTTTACTCGAGATCAAAATAAAATTTCTGTTTTTTGCAAATATCGCTGCAACGAACGACAAGCTTCATCGTGAAAATAGTTACTTAAGAGTTCCTAAAAGAAGATTGTTATACTTCAGTTAACGTTCATGGTTTTTCGCGCGATTTATATAGCAACCTTAGAGTTGTATTTTGGAATCGATGACTTCGATGATGGAATCAATCCGTTTTTAATGATTTTTTTTTATATAGAAATGTTCGAAATTGGAATTATTAAACAGTCTAAAGATTAACAATCGTGAGAAATTCCTGTTTTTCTAAATATCTGAAAATCTATGATATATTTATCGCAATCATTATTAACAGACAAACTTCAGCGCCGTCTTTACCAAAAGGGCATATGGGATGCGAGCCCATGGCCCCCGGACTAATGTAAGCCCAGAGATGCCGAAATCCAATTAATTTAAAAACACATATAGGTTTCTTAGTTCAACCTGTAATTTATAAAACAGGTTCGTAACTGACTTGTATCGCTCGATACATAAAAAGCGGAAAAAACCTGTTGAAAGATTTTCGGAAATTTTTGTCTATGCAGGATCATAAGGAGAATCCTTTCGGTGCCATTTTGTCTAACCAAGTCCAATTTTTTAGCGTATTAGTAAGCTATAAACAACGTTATATAAGGCGAAAGTGTATAAGATACTTTAGGGAAAAGTTGTACACCAAAAAATTACTAGAAATAACACAAAGGATTATTATCGTTTCAGAAATACGCACTAGCGATGGTGTTTTTGATAGGATTCCAAATATTTTTGTATCCAAGTACATATAGAGTCGAGGTACATATATATCGTTCATATCGCCGCCCCTTGTCTAAATTTCATGTTTATCAACGATTGAAATCGTAACAGAATTTTGTATTTTTTTAATTAACTTACAATATAATATATTGTATTAAAAATAGGTGTGTTATGTTCTTTTTTTATAGACGAAAAACATGCGTTTCGACATTATTAACGCGACTTCAAAAAGGAGGATGGTTCTCAATTCGTCTGTATTTTATTTTTTTTTTTAAATGTTTGTTACCTCAGAACTCCGTCATTTATGAACCGATTTTGAATTTTTTGTTTTTTTTTGTTTTAAAGGGTTTGATTTCCGATTGGTCCCATTGTCACCAAATCGCATTTTGAAGAAGGGATCCCCTGGAAATCGAGGAAAACCCTCATTTTATATGTGATCACTGATTTCTGCGAAATTTTTTGTTTGAAAGGGTATACTCATTCATAATGGAAAAATAAGAAACTATTTTAAAAACCGACTTCAAATAAAAAAAGTTTTTACAAAAAAAAACCGACCCCAAAAAAAAAATTTTTACAAAAAAAAAAACAAAATGCATGTAAAAAAAACAGAAAATCTGTTATTGAAAAATGCACTAAAAATTAAAAAAAAAAATTAGTAGGTCGTTTAGTAGGTCTTCTTTTCGACAAATAAAATCAGTTATAGAACTTCAAAGTCACTAAAAAGCAAGAAATAAAAAAATTTTGACAAAATGGAAACCCGACTTCAAAAATCAAATATTCTAAAACAAAAAATGCACTAAAAAGTAAAAAGTAAAAAGTAAAAAAATAATTGCATATTCTTGGGTCAGATTTAGTTCACCTAAGCAAAAATTTTTAAATATATTTACAATTATTGTTATTTTTGGAGGCGGTGTGCAAATTGTATGTGAATTTCTCTATGCTGACACCAACTCCAAAAATAACAATAATTGTACATATATATTTAAAAATTTTTGCTTAGGTGAACTAAAATTGACCCAAGAATATGAAATTATTTTTTTACTTTTTAGTGCATTTTTTGTTATAGAATATTTGATTTTTGAAGTCGGGTTTCCATTTTGTCAAAAGTTTTTTTATTTTAATTAAAAGCTTTAAATTCATCATATAATCAAGAAAATTAATTTTTGTATTAGGCATGGCGTATATTTTTATGCAGGGTGTAACATAAACATGTTTCTGGCTATTTATTACATGGTCTACATATCCAAGCAAACTATAAATACAACTCGTATTTTAAAATGCATCCAGTCTAGAAACAATTTATAGTATATCTATCACTGTCTATATGTAGTGACTATGATATGGTGTTTTTGTTACATATACATGTAGACACACTCGACGAACGACAGACAATAACGACGATGTATACATGCACGAGTAAGATGCAACTATATATAAATGATTGTAGTTAGAGAGTGATAAGTATAATAGTTATATGTTATACAATACTGATTTTAATGCAGTTTAAGTGTAACAAAGACACCATATCATAGTACAACACTACATATAGACAGCGATAGATACACTATACATTTTTTCAGATTGGGTATATTTTTAAATACGGGGCTATATATAATGAATCCTTGCTAATAATCGTTTGGTTTTTGAAACGAAATAATTTATATCTGCAGAATGATATTATCGATTAAACGGAAATTTTTCTCAACAGTTAATTGTGTAACGGCCACATAATTCGGGAAAAAGTAGAAACTGATTCAAATGTTCTGTTTCAAAACGACAACCGTGTAATATTTATAACTCAAAGTAGCTTAAAAATTTTAATGATTATTGGACAAAGGATAGTAAAACAATTCAAAAAGTTGTTTGGGCTCGAAACAACAGTTGTATCAGTTTTCCATTATGGCAAATTTTTCACATTTAAGTAATTTTGATTTATAAGTTTCAAACGGTCGTTTGAAACTTATCGTTTCTTTGGTTGGAATTTTCTAATATATACAAACGTCCATTCGTTTGATTTCAAAAATATACCTTCTAAAACCGTAAGAAATAACAGATAAGTTTAAATACAAAAAATGTTTCTTTTTAGCGAATTTTCGCAGAAAATGTAGTAATGAATTTTTCCGATTTGTAAACGATAACTTTTTGTAACAAACAATATAATTTGTAGGTAAAGCTTAGGCTAGATATTATAGTTTGTAATTTGACATTGTAATAATTATAATTGTGAAATTGCTGACGAGTTAATATGCAAGTGTAGAAAAAAAATAAACAGTAAAGGCACTGATAAAGAACAGTTAGATATTCTTTACTTTCTACGTCTTATTTGAGAAAATAAACAGTAAAGGTACTGATAAAGAACAGTAAGATATTCTTTACTTTCTACGTCTTATTTGATTCTACTAAATTTATGAAATAATAATTTTTTTTAAATATTATTTATAAGACAAACTTTACTATCAATAAAAAAAAATTCGTGTGTTATCGTTCTTATTTCAGAATTTATTTAATGACAAATATAATTGTATGGGAAATTAATTAAATATCATAAAAAAATAATAATAATAATAATAAACACATATGGTTAATTAAATAATAATATCAATTGTATTTTTCCAAATTGTAATGTACACTCTCGTTCAATAAAATTGAACAGACCTGAAATGTTAATTTTCTTACATTTCATGATACTCCTCACTTTTGAAACTCTCTGTATAATTATTCATTTATAAACAAAGATAAGTAGTACATATTTTAAGTGTGAAAAAAGAAATGAAAGTATAGTAAAAAACTTTTACTACAAGAATAATCAAAATTGTGAGAGACACTGATGCCGTTCCTGTTCAATTTTATTGAACGGGAGTGTATATTGTAAGGCGTTGTTTCTATCATTAAAACACTTCTTTTTTTAAATAATATGAAAAAACCAAATCGTTTCGCGTCACCTATGTAGCTTAGGGATTTTCTCAGAAAAGAAAATCATAATGTGTATCAAATAAACTATCGATCACTTTAACAGCCGTTCACTGACGTCAAATAATAAAATTCATTAAAATGAGTGCTTGCTTAAGAAGATCGTAGAATACAAATAAAAACTTCGATGACGACAATAGTTGATTCTAAGTAATACATGTGAAGTATATGCGTCGGAGGCCAAGTTTAAGCACACTGATAGAAGGAATTTCTTGAACCAATTCGTAAATATTTTGAAGAAAACATATTTACTTGGTTCAAGAATTCCTTCTATCTGAGAAAGAAATCCTTGTTTTCATCCAAGAATTTCTCAAGCATAGCCGGTTACTTCGTTCTTGTCTATACGCCGACAGTTTTGTCAATTAACCGCCCCTTTTTTTTTTCTTAATAATTGACAAACTACCGATGTCGGGATTCGAACCCAAACATCCCAGTTTCCAAGTAGGCATACTGCGCAGACAGTGCAGTGGAATGAATTTTTGTGCATAGACTAGGAATTGGTAGCATATGCGGCTGCAGCCGATTTTGATAGGAACTATGCCGATATTCATCTGGAGTTCGTGAAGGAAACTGCAGAAAACTTTCTCAAGCATACATAGACGGTTACTTCGTTCTTGTCCATACGCCGACAGTTTAGTCAATAAACCGCCCCTTTTTTTTCTTAATAATTAACAAACTTCCGATGTCGGGATTCGAACCCATAACATCCCAGTTTCTAAGTAGGCATACTGCGCAGACAATACGCCTTAGACCCCTCGACCATTTGGACTGGTATCTCAAGAACCATAAAAGTTATTAATTTAAAACGTAGCATAAGATCTACCATCTGTCAGTACATACCAAATTTCCAAAATTGCTATATATTAACCCAAAATGGCTATATTAAATGTGTAGTTTCCAGAAGCGAAACCATGAATACAACTGGTGGTTTAAACAAAATGAAGAAGTTTATTTTTACATGAGAACATTACTTAAATACCCCATAAATATTTTCTAACCTTGCTGATAATATTTTGCAATATATTAATCCATTAATATACCTTCATACATTAATATTAATACTGCTATACAAATGTTAGCTGACTACCTATCCACCCAAAATAAATACTACATGTTACTGTTATCATATATTTCAGGTAAACAGCAGAAAAAAAACATTAATCTGTATAGTAAATTCATCATGTTACTGCCATATACACAAGTCGTGTGAGTTTTCATACAACTACATATAAAATATGTGTATTAAGGATATTCCAGCATACCATCACTTTTCGACAGATTTTGCTCATTTTTTGTTCACAGGCTAAAAAAAACGTTTTCCAATCCCGAAGTTTCAGAATTTTTGACCGTTTAAAACGCGAGATAATTAATATCAAAGTTATCATTCTCTCTCACTCTCTCTCTCATTCATTAGAAGCATGAAAAACTTCATGCCCACCCAACTATTATCTGTTGTATTAGAAAAAATACTCGACAGAATTTAAAAAAAAACTAGGAGAGTAACGCTTAATATTTATTATATAAATAAAATTAAAAAAATCGTGAGTTACTGTTTTGTTTTCGAAATATAAAAGTTTAAAATTATTATTTTTCATCAAAATAACATTATTTTGTATATGTGAACAGTTTTTTTGTCTATGTGTTGTATATGTGTGTCTATGTATTTGTGCTATATATAATAAAATCAAACCGGGTTTTTTGTCCTGATAATATAGCACAGTGCTGGAGCGTCCTTAAGGATGTTATATAAGTGTAGTTTAAGGTTGGTAACGATTGGTAATATTGACCATGGGATAACTTGAAAACGTTTTCTAAAGTTTTAAGTTTTTCCAATATTATTAGATCTCATTCACAAAATGTCATGTTAAGTTCCTGAAAATGTTTACATTGTTGCTACAGTATGTAAAAATTGTTCATTTCATTTTTATATCTGAAGAAGGAACTGTGTTCCGAAACTATAGTCAAAATATAGTGATTTTACAAAAATTCCAAATATTTGTTTTATTTAATAAATTAAACTAAATGATTGATTGATTCTTATTGTCAACGAAATATTATAATTGAACATGGAAGTGATGTGCGATGCATTACATATATACATTATTGAAATAAAATATTTTATTGAATAAAAATATGGAACAAATCAATTTTGAAAATAGAATGAACAATTTGTCGATTATTAGAAATGAAAAAGTATAATAGTAAAATAGACGTCAAAAGTTGATGTTAGTTTTTATACCCAGTATATGTAAATATACAAGGTATATTAAGTTTAGTCCCGACTTTGTTACCGCTTGAAAATATTGATCGTAGGCATGAATGTTTGGCATATGTTTTCATAAAATGGTCTAATTCGGCAATTTCCGCATGTCCGTCCGTCTGTCTGTCTGTCCGTGAACACGATAACTTAAAAACGAAAAGAGATAACAAGCTGAAATTATGTATGTGTGTTCTATAGCATAAAAGTGGGGTCAAGTTCGTTAATTGGCAAAATCGGAACGTGCCTTCCCCCGCCAGAGGGGAAAATATACATCTTTAAAACCGTCAGAGATAGACAAATAATTTACTTACAAAAAATCTTCTTCATTTTAAAATAAACAACTTTTGTTTGAAAATTTTTTTTATAAACTCAATAGTTTTTTCATAATTTGTGCTCAAAAATCAAATGACATAGCTGTTCATAGTCGAATGAAGGCGGACATATGTAGAGATACATAATATCTCATGTATTATAGTTACTATGGAAACGACAATCAATATTTTTTACAATAAAATATGTTTCGTGTATTCGTGTATTCGTGTCAAACAAACACAAAATATTTAATATATCTCTTAATATTAGATAAATCGAAAAATGTATAAGGAGTAAAGTTGTAGAAAATCAAGTTTGCTTCAATTCATTACCTGATCATTTTTCTCAAACTCGAATGTGAACAGAGATATTTAGAATTTTAACTTTCAATTTTTAATTCTAAATATTTCTGTAAATATTAGTGTAACAGAAAAATGATAAGAAACAAAATTACAATAAAACTTAGTACCTACAACTTAACTCCTGATAAATTTTTCGATTTTTCAAATATTAAGGGAGATAGTCAAATTTTGTGTTTTCCCCTCCCTCTAAACCTCCTTTCCCCGCGTCCGATTTTACCCATTAACGAACTTGACCTTTAGAATACCAAACGCGACTCAAATACTAAATTTCATTCCCATCGGAATAAAACTGTGACTGCTAGAGAGTCCACAGACATTTAAAAAAAGTACATATGTATATATGTATATATATACAAATTTTAACGATAGTGATTTTTAAGATCTAATAGGTAGGATCGATGGACATTTGAAGAAATTTTTACGAAATTCCAACATTGGTGGAAAAACAATAGCTGCATTTCATTTGGAGAAAAATCCGCTAAACACTAACATCAACTTTCGACGCCGATTGTACCAACAACATCACACTAAAAACTGAATATCATATTTTAATTAAATAAACATTTGAATCATACACCGATAATGTGTTTGTTATCAGACGAATTTTATAGGTGGATGTCTAGCTAAAATCAACACCACAAGTTTCATCACACACAATCAGTTTCTTTTTGAAGTGTGGTGCGTGTTTAGGACAACAGACACCGATTCTATGGAAATTTTATTAACGGACACTTCTCAAATCATTTTAGTTGTTGGTTAGTTCAGTTACTGGGGCTATACGCTAACATACGTTGTACCCGCTTAAATGAAAATAATGGCGTTACCACCATCATTATATTATTATTCTGTGAATATTATTTTATTGTTTTCAATTGCAGTAAGTGTGTCATATGGACAAACAACTGTATGTAAGTATAATCTTAAAATAATTTAAAAAATTTTATTTGAGAATTTATATTCAATTGTACAAGAGGCTTCAAAAGTTGATGTTATTTTTTTTTAATTTTATAGTTGATTTGTGCCTTAGTGATTCACTTTTCGAAAATAATGCTTCGCATTAAAGTTGTTCATTGGGAAATATAGTAATAATTTTTATTCGAAAACCGAATTAATAAGGTACAAATTAATTATAAAAATTTTAAAAACTAACATCAATTTTTGACGCCTATTATTGTACGATCCATGTTTGTGCATTGCATGACTCATCCAATCAATGTAACGTATTTTTTATGCGGTTTTCATTATCGTGCAGTTTGTGTGTTATAAAAAAATTTAAAGGCGCGTATCTGAACTAATTTTATGAAAAAAGATCTAAAGTTCTTCGATCAAAATACAAGATGCGAATTTTTAGATTTATACCCGGTATCTAGAGCACGGTAGTGCGATAGGACGAGTTTAAGCGGTTTTTGGCCTTCGTACTTACAGTGTGCTATTACTAGTCCTTAATTTAGACCGTTTTTTCAGGAACTTTTGAATGAAAAGAGTTACAGTGGTGAGTTTTCGAATATAGAAACTTTACGGAATTATAAGAAAAAGTTTTATCAATCATCGTTAACGAATTAACCGTTAAAAAGTTATTTCACTTCAAAATTCGTTCATATAATATATACCAGAGTATATTAAATTTAGTTTCGTTTTTTTGTAACGGTTGAAAATAATGATAGCAGAAAAAAAAATTTGGTATTGGTGTTCATAAAATGACCTAATTAGTCCATTTCCGCAAATATATCTGTCTACACGATAACTCAAAAACGAAAAGAGATAGCGAGCTGAAATTTTGAATGTGTGTTTTAGAGTTAAGTCCAGGAATGGGCAAAATCGGACCGTTTTTGGGTAAAATAGGCAAAACTGCCTATCTTTGAAACCGTTAGAGATAGAATATAAATTTAATGACAAAAAATTGTTCCTTTTGTTAAAAATAAACAATTTTTGTTTGAAACTTTTTTTTCTCGCATATTCAGTATATACCGGATATTTAGGCAATTAACTCAGTTAGTTGTGATTTTCTAATATTTTTTAAAAAAGCAATTGAAATTCCACACCTAGTTTTTACAAAGTACATTTTATTTGAGTGACTCTTCGATATCACATCGTTATCTTTTTTAAACACCTAAAAATTTTTGATAACAATTTAACGTTCTCATATATATATATAGTATATTTTAAAATGTATATTTTCCAACTTCGGCGCCATTTTGTGTTACTTTTTTTTATATAAAATTAGTAATCTTTTACCTCTATATACAGACTACATCGTAGTATGCACATATATAGAGGTTTTGTGTTCAATCTGAAAAATCGATGTTGTGCTTTAACCTGATACTTTACGTTTTGGGATTCTCTGCTGTTAAAAAAGGGATGTGTGTACTTATGTACACACGTAAGAAATTAACCGCATCAAAATCGGTTTGGTCTTCTTAACATGATGCGAAACTAACAAGCAAACATTTTTTTAAATCGGTTTTTTTGTTTCTATATCAAATAAATTTATTATATTTTAATTTATTTATAATTTTAGTTTAGACTGTATTCTGTATATAGAGGTGTTATGTGGCGTTTAAATTTTTTTCTAAAAATATCAGTTACTTTGAACATATATTTTGTATTTACAGTAGAGTTGCGGTTGCATGTCAGAAAAAGCCGGTTTGAAATCGTCACTTTTTATTGAAGATCTTTTTTGAAGACTTCTTCTAAAGTAGCTTTTACTACCGAAACCCAATTTCCACTAGAAAGTTGCGGAGTCCTTTAATAAACTACTTTATCACCGGGTTGTTCCGATTTTATAGACAACCCTACGAAAACCTGAACCGACAGCGGGGAAAACATCACTTCCGGTATTATCGATGAACTTTTCCCCAAGGAAGTGAATCGATAAGTGATGTATCATTTTATCGGGAATTTTAATAAAGATTATTAAAATAATCAAAGAGAACTCTAGGTTTTTTGAAATTACATTTCAAATTTTGCCCCTATTCCTAGAACATTTGTTTGTATTTTTATCAATACTTATTTCGATTACAATGTAGTCATCATCAGTAACTATCTCTGGGATATGGATTCAGAGATATGCTGCTTGTTGCTAATTTGGCGCGTGTCTCACCTGTGAGTGAGGCACGCACCAAATTAGCAACAAGCAACATATCTCTGAATCCATATCCCAGAGATAGTTACGATTAGCTAATTCATACTGATGATGACTACATTGTAGTCGAAATACGTATTGATAAAAATACAAACAAATGTTCTAGGAATTGGAGCAAAATTTGATACGTAATTTCAAAATATGTTGTTGGAAACAAGAGCAGACCCATGGGAGGGGAGAAAAAAATCACCTCGGCAATGTATATTTTCAGAAACTGTAATAGATATAAAAAAAGTTACTGACGATTTTATGAAAAAAAAAACTCTTTTCCTGCAAGATTTAAGGCTTTGTCAAATATCTCCTAGATCCCTTTGAGTTAAGATCTATCTCCATGCAAAATGCAAACTACTAGGTCCAATAATTTGTCAGATATGAAAACAATGCACATCGGTGCTACCACAAGATGATATACGATACGTTTTCTTAATGTTTTGACATTGAAGCCGCAATTTCAGCATAAATATTTACTAAATTTTGACTGTTCTAAGAATTTTATAAACATTTTATTTTTTTAATTCGTTTATCCGTGTGCTATGCAGAATATTCTTTTAAAGAAAATCTATTTAAAAATCTGTTGAGTAAATATTATTCTTTAATTATTATGATTTATTTAAGTACTAAATTATTTTATACCGTGTGTCTCACGTTCACTGTTACTGTCGTTTATCTTAAATCCAATCAACACTACTTTTTTTTTTTAGAAATCTTAGTAATAAAATTTTTTAACATTTTTCGAAAGTAATGTTAATTAGATTTTTTATTAACGATGTTTTTGAATTTTTCAGTGAACATATTGATAACATAAGTAGCTTTGTCCAAATTTCTCCAAATCATTTGTTGTCGGTCTAGATCAAAATTTGTTAGATTCACATATTTTTTAACTGCAATGGATATTAATTCCTCTGTCATGGTTTTAATACTTCAATTTAAATATATACTTCAATACATCAATACTTCAGTGCTAGAAGTATATTAATTTGTAAAGAAGCCTCGAATATCGACACAGTTGGAGTGGATCAGTCTATTTTCAAAATGACGGGGAGGAAACATATATTTAATACTGCGTATTAAATATATGATTAAAATATGGTTTAAATAAGTTGCCCTTCTACTTTTAAATAAGTTCCCCTTACGCGCATATAATAGTCAAAACAAATTAATTCAGCTCTAACAATCTATTCATGGCCGGACTTACCACAAGACTGTGTAAGTTGTAGCGTAGGGTGGCAAAGTAATGGGGTGGTAACATTTTTAAAACCAGACCAAGTAGCCGAGCGGTCTAAGGCGTTATGTCTGCGTAGTATGCCTACTTGGAAACTGTGAGATTATGGGTTCGAATCCCGACATCGGTAGTTAATTAGTCAATTATTAGGGAAAAAAGGGCGGTTAATGGACTAAACTGTCGGCGTATGGACAAGAACGAAGTAACCGGCTATGCTCGAGAAGGTTTTCTGCAGTTTCCTTCACGAACTCCAGATGAATATCAGCATAGTTCCTATCATAGCCGGCTGTAGCCGCATATCCTACCAATTCATAGTCTATACACAAAAATTTCTTCCACTCCATTCACATCCTCACATCCTTAGGCATCACAATGGACCTTGTGGTCGAAGTGTAACCTGTCCAGGGCAGCCTCTACAATCTATCTAACATTTTTAAAAGACAAATGGACAAATTTATCATAGGTAAAGTTGTAGATCTCATGGGTCGCACTTGGAAATGAAACACTGATAGACAAATCCACCCTACGGCTTTTTTTGATATAATTTTGGTATTATCAATCCAGTTAACCATGTGCCCGGAATATTGGCATAATTTAAATAGAAGCCTGGGACCTAGATCGGCAAATACCTTAATTCCGGTCCTGTATCTAGAGGTAGATTGTAAAGGCTTCCCTGGACGGGTTACACTTCTACCATAAGGTCCCTTGTGATGCCTTAGGATGTGAGAATGTGAGTGGAGTGGAAGGAATTTGTGAGTAGTCTAGGAATTGGTAGGATATGCGGTTGCAGCCGACTTTGATAGGAACTATGCCGATATTCATCTGGAGTTCGTGAAGGAAACTGCAGAAATCCTTCTCAAGCATAACCGATTACTTCGTTCTTGTCCATACACCGACAGTTTAGTCCGCCTTTTTTTTATTTTTATAATTGACAAACTGCCGATGTCGGGATTCGAACCCATAACCTCCCAGTTTCCAAATACTGCATACTGCGCAGACATGACGCCTTAGACCGCTCGGCTACTTGGCTGGTGTCCTGTATCTATCTCACAATAAGAGAATGTATGTAAATCTTATTAATATTGTCAAAGAAATAAAAGGTATGTTTGGTATCAATTTTAAATGGTTACATTTGACGGTAGCATTTTTCGTGACACATTCTGTACATGTTTATATTAAATTAGCTGATAAATATACAAAAACCATGAGGTAATATTCACTAATTTTAGTAGTACCTATATTATTGAGTACTTTTAATAGAGTAGGTAATCATCAAAGTCCAATGATAACAAATATCAATGAATTAAACGTAACAAAAAAAATGTCCTCATAACTTATTAAAATTACAGAAGTTTGAAAAAATACAAAAATACAAGACAAGAGGCGCCATCGTCAGTTAGAGAGGTGTTATAGTTTGTGTACTTTTGTATGCCGATTTGAAAGGTAGTAGATAGTTTGTGCCCCTTTTACCCCACAAAAGCAATAGGGAATATGCATGAAAATTTTTTTTCACTTGAATTGAAGCATGTTTACTTGACAAATATCAAGGTAAAATTACTTTTTAAATAACTTTAAAAATAAGCGAGATATGAATGATTGAAATTCCCGATTAGACAAAGAGGGTGATAGCCCTCTTGATATGTTATGTGACGTCATATTACACTTTCACCATTTAAAATACACGTAAAACTCCGTTTTTAGTATTTTTGCAAGAAAGAGACAGATAATAATCTTTAAAAGCTTATAGATTCCTTGATATTTGTCAGATTTTAATTTCGTTTTTAAATATTATTACAGTATTAACAGTATTTTCATATTCTGAAAATAAATGTGGAAAAAAATGTTCATGCATATTCCCTATTTTATACATTTAGAGCACTGCCGGTGGACCACGCGTGGATTGAATCATAAGATGAAATTCTTGATATCACCGAATGAATTTCGATGAATTATATAAACAGAATTTTCGGCCGTAAATAACAGCCAATCAGGACGTCTTATATGAATATTTCAAAGGATGCACAAAACCTTTTTCGAAATACATTATTTGATGGAACTCTAGTCTATACAGCCCGAATTTTAAAATACATCCAATCTGCAATAATGTATAGTGTATCTATCACTGTCTATATGTAGTGTACTATGATATGGTTTACTTTGTCACACTTAAACTGTATTAAATTCAGTATTGTATAACATATAACTATTATACTTATCACTCTCTACAATGATTTATATATAGTTGCATCTTACTGGTGCATATATACATCAACGTTATGTCCGTTGTGTGAGTGTGTCTACATGTACACTCCCGTTCAATAAAATTGAACAGATCTGAATCGAATCAGTCTCTCACAATTTTGATTATTCTTGTAGTAAATGTTGTTTACTATACTTCCATTTCTTTTTTCACACTTAAAATATATACTACTTATCTTTGTTTATAAATGAATAATTATACAGAGAGTTACAAAAGTGAGGAGTTTTATGAAATGTAAGAAAATTAACATTTCAGGTCTGTTTAATTCTATTGAACGGGAGTGTACATATAGACAGCGATAGATACACTATACATTATTTCCAGATTGGGTGTATTTTAAAATACGGGCTGTATATTGTGGTGCCTTATTCATTCAGTTTTCGAAAAAATAATTCGGCTAAAAATTGTTCATTTTTATTCGAAACATTTTCCCAAAAACCGAATGACTTAGGTATAAGAAAACTAAAAAAAATTTTAAAATCATCGCTCCTTTTGCATTGCATAATAAAAATATATTTTTCATTGATATAGAAATCCATTAATACACCTTAATTTTTTTTTAAAATATCAATCGATAAGCTTTATTCTGTTTAAACACATAAAAAAGTACTTAGTCATTCATAGGCACGGACGAAGGTGTACCATATTAAGTATATGGATTCCATGTAATGTTATGAATCATTGATAATAAATATTTTGGTTTCATTGAAATGATAAATTTCAAAGCAAAATCATTTAAAATAACTGAGTTGATTATTTAAATACTCTATATTTAGTGAGTTCGTTATCAGAGCATGTTCCTATTATTAAATAAAACAAATAATTACCAGTCCAAGCGGTCTAAGGCATTAAGTCTGCGCAGTATGCCTACTTGGAAACTGGGAGGTTATGGGTTCAAATCCCGACATCGGCAGTATGTCAATTATTAAGAAAAAAAAGGGCGGTTAATTGACTAAACTGTCGGCGTATGGACAAGAACGAAGTAACCGGCTAGATGAATATCGGCATAGTTCCTATCATAGTCAGCGCATATCCTACCAATTCCTGGTGTACTCATAAATTCCTTCCACTCCACTCACATCCTCATATCCTAAGGCATCACAATGGACCTTATGGTCGAAGTGTAGCCCGTCCAGGGCAGCCTCTACAATCTATCTATCTACCTGAATAAATAATTGAGATTTTGGTTACAATAATACCCGGTATATATAATACATACAAGGGTATTATTAGTTTAGTCCCGACTTTATAAGGGTTGAAAATATACAAGATTTTATTTGTTCTTAAAAAAGAAACATTTTTCTATTTGCCCATTCACGACCGCGATGTGACTTTATGGGTCTTGAATCGGCTCCAAAAATTTCAGCTCGTATTTTTTTTGTTGTATTATAGGCTTTTTTTTCCAAGTTTACTCAGATTTTACAATCTTCTTTTTTTTTTTAATTTTAGTTAATGTATGCGCCATTGATGATGTTATATCGCCAAATCTTTGTACAGAAGTGAAACAAGAACAAACTGCCGAATGTGCCCATGTACCTGACAGGTAACTAAATTTTATATAGATATTGCAATCATATTTTCTTTCAAGGAATTTTATTTTATAATGGGGGATGAAATGTAATTATTTTTGGAGCCCAGTTACTAGGTTCAAATAAATGTCCTTGGGTATTCGAATTTTTTTCTGCTGTTTGGTTTTGAGGCCATCAGTATTGAAAATCCAAGTTTCCCAATTGCTAACGCTTCGACTGAATTTTCATTGTTACTATATAGTATTAACATATTGGTTGTATATTATGTAGGTATTGAGACGGGAGCGCCAAGTCGGGGATATCAGACGTGCCACGAGGCTGTCGAGGCCATCAAAATGTTTTCACTACCCATTCAAGCGCGCCATTAGATGTTTCACGTCAAAATCTATATGGTGGTTGTCAGACCACAGAAAATTAAACTGTTCATTAATGACCTCAACATATACCTACTAGTAGAAAAAAAATCGAATAATCAACTTTTTGCGCGATAAGTATAGTGCATAGCTACTTACAGCCAATAAGGTTATTCCACACAAAAAAATGAAAAACTCCACTTTATCGAATCGTTTATGTCCAGACAATTTCTTGGTATTGCTATTTCAAATTGTTGCGTTAAAAAGTTCCAAACAATAATTTTACCATATTTCTGGAGTTTACTTCTTAAGAATCGATTTTCAAATAAGGCAACCGGTATTGAAAAAAAATATGTACAGTAAAATTTAGTGATCGAATGACCTCGTTACGTTTTTTAGAATATGATATTTATATATACATATAAGCGTCTATTAAACAAAACTGACAATAGCCTGACAGACTAATGTATCCAGTTGATGTTCAACTCACACAATTTGTTCCTAACAACACTATTTGCTTCGTGATGTTAATATATGTATATATATAGGCATATATTCTCCAAAACTGACAATAGCTTGACAGACTAACGTACCCAGTCGATGTTCATACACTTTGTTCATTACCACATGTATTTTTAACACTGCAATAACACGTAAACAAGCTTGTTTTATTTTATTATTGATATTGATATCGATAATTAATATTATTATTGTGGATTACTTCAAAGGTTAACTTTAATCTCGAAAAAAATTTTTAATTCAAGAAAATTTATAGAAAGACAGGTTTTTCTAGCTCCAATATGATATCGGTCTTTTTTTTAGTCTAGTAAGTCTGTTTTTCTGTGCCTGTTCAAAGACAATCGTTCTTAAGGAGTAAACTCCATCGTGCGTTGGAGCTGACACACACACTTTTTTTTTCCAGTGTTAACTGTGCAATTAAATTGCAAAATGGAAATGCTAATGTTGCAGTATTTTCTGCAGAACAAGCGTTAATAGCTGCTAAATCATTAAATGGAAGCGTTAAAGTAGTTGCATCAGTTCGACATCAAGATGATATCGACGGTAAAAAATATTTCTGCATAAAATTATTTCATCTCATTAAAATTATCAACTTTTTTTTAGAGGATTTTGCATTCCAATCGGTGGTTGTTGTGAAAAAAAATTATGAGGGTGGTTTAAAAGGTTTATCCGATAAACAATACTGTCATCCTGGTTTCGATTTAGAAGAAAAAGTTTCAAAACGTGTTTTAACTGAGTTTGAAAATACTATTGTACCCCTAAAATGTGGTCCAGCTGACAGTTATGCAGCTGAAGATGAGGTTGGATCTGTAGCCAAATATTTTGGAAAGTCATGTCGACCAGGTCCATGGGTACCAAATAATGAAGATATTGATAAAAAACTAAGTATGTATCAAATATAAATCGAGTTGATTGAAGTTTCGTTTTAATTGTAATTTCAGTCTTATTAATACAGTCTTATAATTTCGTTCAAAATTAGTTTTTTTTGAATGTGGGAAAAGGAGTAGTGGATTATTCTCGTTAACGATCTTCAAATTATTATTTAACAAGTCACAGTATACTGACACTCATTATAAGTGGTCTCTTTCTCCTTTTTCAAAATTTTACTTTTTTTCTAAGACTATGTCTTTGATCGAATCCGGCTATACCGACATCGTTTACAACGGTTATTACGACTAAATGGTAAGGTATACAAACCGTTTTCAAAAGCATTTCTGATAGAGAATCAATGTTAAATAAATAAATAAAATATTTACTATAAAACCATACATACATACACATACATACTGAAACTGAATATCTGGACTGAAATATTGGGTGACCAAATTATAGGGCCATTTTTCATTGACGGACCTTTAGATTCTCAAAAATATTTCAGTTTGTTACGAAATAATATTTTGCCAACTGTTAGAGCTCTTCCTAATTTAGACCTGGAATCTGTATGGTTCCAACAAGATGGTTGCCCTGCACACAATACCATGTTAATAAGGCTGTTCCTGGAACCAACTTTCCAGGAATGTCTATGAGTGGTTTTGTAACTATTAAGTGGTCAGCCAGATCGACAGATCTATCTTCTAACGACTTTTTTTTGTGGGGTTTTCTCAAAACACAGATCTATTCGCAGAATATGCCTGAAAATTTGCAACAATTAGGACAAAAAATTGATGACAATTGTGCGAATATTTCTCCTCAAGTGCTAGAAAATACCCGGGTAGATTTCTACAATCGACTCGGATATTGTTTAGCAAATAATGGAGGAATATTCGAACCGTGGATTTAATTTTTTTTTTTGTCGGAATTCTATTTTTTTTTCTTTTTGGGGTTTTATTTTTGTTTTAATTTGTTTGGATTGTTGTTTTATGTTATACCGTTAATAGAATTCTATTATTTATTTTCAAACATTCCACATACAAATAATAAGGGATATTCAAAAAAGAATTTTCTAATTGTTAGAAGTAATGCTAAGCTTAAGATGGCAACAATGAACATATTTAACCCACTCTCATTACATGTTAATGCAGTACAAAACAGTCCAGCAAGCATACACAACAGACACACTAAAGAGTACCCCCACTATTTTTATTTCTTTATTAATCATATTGTGTATAGTTATTATAGTAAATAATATTTAATATTGATATATTCTTAAAAAAAAAGTAAAATTTTGAAAAAGGAGAAAGACGCATAGTACTTAAATCAGGGTGAGGGAGACTTGGATACACCCTTGTTCATTCGTATTCTATTCAGGATTCTGATTTTTCAGTTGATTGAAAACCTGTTAAAAAGCTACTGTAAAATATTAAAAATTTCGTATTGTTTCAGAGGAAAAATATAAGAATTTATGCGAATTATGCGATAACAAAGAAAAATGTGAATATCAATCAACGGATAAAAATCCACATCATGATGCATTGAGATGTTTAGCTTACTTAGGCGGTGATGTTGCATACGTGAGTTTACAACATGTTAAAACTTATTTTGGATTAACATCGTCAGGAGTGAAAAAAGCTGATCCCAACGATTATCAATTCCTTTGTCCAGATGGTAGTTCTCAACCAATTGCAACTTTAAATCCATGTACTTGGGTCAAACAACCATGGCCTGTTATAGTTGTTCGAAAGTAAGTCCATTGTAAATATATTATTCAAAGTATCTGAATTTAATATTTTATAATAATTCGTTTTTAGTGAAATTGAAGATGAATTTAAAGCCACAATTTTAGATGTTGAACTTCCACCGAAAAAAATTTGGATTGAAATATTACGAACAATTTTAGCACCTAGCGGCCATAAAATTGTGGAAGTAAATACAACTAATAATATCATATCGTATTTAGAGAATAAAAATGGTAAAAAGAAATTTTTTTAATCGAAATTTTATAACCGGAAGTTTTAAACATGCAAACAATATAGATTTTGAGGTGCTCCATCCTTAAAAATCATAAAGGACTAAAAATTTTTGAAACTTCCGCTAAAATTTCCAAGTAAACTTTTAGCGATAAAATAAAATTGTATTAAATGAATATTTTCAGCTCGAAAAATTCCATCACCAAGTGAGGATAAATGTAAAAGAAATCTTAAATGGTGCACCGTTACCACTGAAGAACAAGATAAATGTGAATGGCTCAGTGCAGCCATGTTAACAACGGGAATTCGACCGGAGTTGACGTGTACAATGGGTTCGAGTACTGTTGATTGTTTGAAACTCATTAACAAAGGCAGAGCCGATATTATTAGTATTGATTCCAATTACGGATATCTTGCTCGCAAGTAAGACAATTGCCATATTTTCATTGTAATATGCTCTTAAATACTCTTGATATTTGTTCTTAGATGACTTTAAATTGCATTTATGCTATGAGTTACCTAGAATTTCTTGTCCCAAATGATCTGAAAGTTTAAAAAAAAATATAATACAATAATGCATCACAAGGTCTAAACAGAATTAAAATTTTTCATCGAATATCAACTTTTCGCATGGTTCTGTTAAGCTTCCAAGAAAATCTGCCTTTGAATTTTTCATATCTAATCCGAGATATTTAACAAGAAAATATCTAAGTCAAAAATGTCTAACGACAAATTTTGCCAGAACGAAATAATCAAACGTCATAATAACTGTAATAAAACTTCCGCATACATACACTCCCCTTCAATAAAATTGAACCGACCTGAACCGAATCAGTCTCTTACAATTTTGATTATTCTTGTAGTAAATGTTTTTGACAGATACAACATTTTATTTTATTTTTATACGTAAAAGGGAGATATAACACTTAACATGTATGTACATATTCTTTACTCTATCACTGACTTGTTTACATAAATAAAAAATATAAAACTTCCATTTCTTTTTTCACATTTAAAAAATATACAACTTATCTTTGTTTATAAATAAATAATATACAGAGAGTTACAAAAGTGAGAAGTTTTATGAAATGTAAGAAAATTAACATTTCAGGTTGGTTCAATTGTATTGAACGGAAATAATTTGCTTATCACATAATACGTTTAAATGTACACTGTCTGCAAGAACATTGTGTCGCATATACTGTGTGTGTTGGACAGCTTTTGCTATAGAGAATCAATATTAAATTTTATTTATTACTGTCTGGCCGTCTGGTACTGTATGAAGTCAGTCAGTACACATGTGATGAGAGTATACTTTAGTATGTGCATTGTGCATCACAAAATCCTCACTCTTAAATGACAAACAAACAACCATACGCATACAGTATAGCTGTGAGATAACTGACTGACTTTATTTACATGTGTACTGACTAACTTCATACAGTACCAGACGACCAGGCAGTAATAAATAATATTTAACATTGATTCTCTATAGGAAAAGATGTCCAACACACACTGTATATTGAAGGCTTCACAAACATATAGTCAGTTACGTATACACTCAAGAACTCAGACCACGTAAACCCACACTGAAATTTGAATCCCGACCTTTTTGATCACCGTATACGTAAAAATTTTCTGTGCAATTGGAAGCCATTCAAGTTTTGTCTATTTGGAGGCGTTCAAAACTTTGAAAGTGTCGACTTTGTAAAATAAATTTTTCGTCTGAATTCATTACATATACACATGATATTTTTCGATATTTTGTCGTTTTGATTTTTTTGATTAGATATTTACTCGTGGCCGGATAGTTACGGTCATAATAATAATAAAAGAAAGATGAGAACTGTGATTTAAATACCTTAAATTTGAAGGTTAGCTCTATATACTATGATTACTATAACTGCCGTACCGGTAGGAGAAATATATATTTTTAGACTGCAACAATAAATATGCAATCAAATTAAATAAATCTAAAAAGAGCAGTGCTTTTCTTAAATATGAAAAATTGTCACATAATTTTTGAATCATATAAAATTGTGTAATTATATAACAAATATTGTAATCCGTAGATCCTATTCTTTACAACCAATCTACTACCATCGTACCACTGAACAGTCGTTAACTCTTGCGGTTATTAAAGATACAGATTCTGAGAAATACCCAACCATTGGAGATTTGAAAGGAAAGAATGTGTGTGTTCCAGAATATGGTGGATTGGGTAAATCATATTTTATAAGTATCGGGTAGAAATGTTATTATGAGCCTGCATTATCGAATTAGACAATGGTTTATCTTATTTTTAAATTGATTTATCGCAAAGGTTATTCGAATTAGAAAAGTGAATTTTCTACAAAATTATTATGCAATATTCTACAATTTAATCATGAAAAAAGATTCCCATTTGTTTTCAAACAAAAGTCTCTTGAAACTACATACCCTTATTTACCAGTCCAAGTAGCCGAGCGGTCTAAGGCGTTAAGTCTGCGCAGTACTTGGAAACTGGGAGGTTATGGGTTCGAATCCCGACATCGGCAGTTTGTCAATTATTAAGAAAAAAAAAGGGGCGGTTAATTGACTAAACTGTCGGCGTATGGACAAGAACGAAGTAACCGGCTATGCTTGAGAAGGTTTTCTGCAGTTTCCTTCACGAACTCCAGATGAATATTGGCATAGTTCCTATCATAGTCGGCTGCAGCCGTATATCCTACCAATTCCTAGTCTATACACAAAAATTCCTTCCACTCTACTCACAACCTCAC
This sequence comes from Nineta flava, assembly GCA_963920215.1. Taxonomy (NCBI): domain Eukaryota; kingdom Metazoa; phylum Arthropoda; class Insecta; order Neuroptera; family Chrysopidae; genus Nineta; species Nineta flava. The sequence goes on from OY986042.1 coordinate 8,559,097, forward strand.
ATCCTTAGGCATTACAATGGACCTTATGGTCGAAGTGTAGCCAGTCCAGGGCAGCCTCTACAATTTATCTATCTACCCTTATTTGATATGAAAAGATATTGAAAGGTTGATCGTGGCTCATAATATCATCTCACTTGTACTATAATTATTGAGCTTCCATTAATATAGAATATTTTTAGCTTTTATATCAGCAGTTGTATTAGGAATTAGCGTCAATCTAACTAGATTATCTGATGTCAAAATCAAAAACTGCGATTATGGAAGAGATTTTAGTACCTATTTTGAAAATGGATGTGTTCCGGGTGCTCGTGATAAAGATCATGGTATTACGGCTGATACAGATTCAGATCGACTATGCGCTTTATGTCAGATTACTGAATTGTCAAAAGGTGAGGTGATAAATAAACGTCAATTAATTTGAACTCTTTACATAATTTGACCATTTTAAGGTGCAGCAACATGTGCCGCAGATAAAACAAATCGTTTCTTTGGAGATACAGGAGCTTTAGATTGTCTTGCATTTGGTGGAGGAGATCTTGCATTGGTAGATAAATCAGCAGTTCAAGGTAAAAATCTTCATTTTAAAAAGGGAAAAATTAAATTTGGGTTGCTTTATTCAATTATTTAAATATCCTGTTTATACTTTTGTATTGATGACTCCTAACACAGCAGACTCGCTCCTTATGGTCTAAGATTCGGCATTAGAAAAATCTTCCCTCATCTGTTAGTTGAATGAAATAATGTTTAAAAGGCAGATAATAATATTATAAATGTATGAGTGTGTAGCGGTATCGCTTCTTCATTATTAAATTATTATTATAATTTTGTTCATCATTTTTAGTTGTTGCATAACAACTATAACTTCCCCCTATTATCACGGTTGCTTTGAATGTTAACAACCTTGATAATTTACATTTAAATATTATATATATATATCAATTATATCTTTCACATATATTTATTATTTATTTAAATAATAATTATTTAATATATCAATCATTTACCTCTATAAGTGCAATGTCTACCACCGTAGTCCTGCTGGCTATTAAGATTAATTAATTAATATGATATGGTGTCTTTGTTTGTTGCTCGTACAAATATAATTGTCTCTCTCTCTGCGTAGAACACTTTTGAAAATTTTATTACTTAAAAATTTTTTTATATAGGCTACAAATAATTTAATTATATATTTATTATATTTATTATATAAAATATATTTTATAATATCACAATAATAAAATTTTCAAAAAAATGTGTTCTACGCAGAGAGAGAGAGACAATTATATTTGTACGAGCAACAAACAAAGACACTATATCATATTAATTAATTAATCTTAATAGCCATCAGGACTATGGTGGTAGACATTGCACTCATACATTTATAATATTGTTATCTGCCTTTTAAACATTATTTAATTCAATTAACAGATGAGGGAAGATTTTTCTAATGCCGGATCTTAGACCATTAACAGGCGAGTTCGTCTTCAGTAACATCATATAGTACAACCTTCAATCTCAAATCGTTTTTTAATTATTGTGTCTCCAGGTGAAGATAGATGAAGACAGATTTTGATACAAACAATTTTATCTCCGATTATTATTTTTAAGCGTTCCATACACAATATAGCCAAGTAAACGAAGTATACAAAACTGTTGAATTTGATTTTAGATTATGATAATGCCACAAATTATCGCGTACTCTGTGCAAACAACACCTTGGCAGCAATTAATGGATTCAAAGTTGATGAAAATTGTGCATTAAGTGCTATTGTTGATAGTGAAACAATTACCAGATCTAAAGACGCAAACAATCCTGCGTATGAGTTACTTTTAGCTGATATGGAAACAGCATTCAAAAATACAAATAACAAGAAACTGTCAGCGATGTCTATGTTTGCTAGATTTAACGATCATGAGGATGTTTTATTTAAGGTAAGTTACAATATTGTTTTGGAAACAAATTTTTCTACTATCCTTATCTCTACACTGCCAACATAAATAATATAGCGATAGCAGGTACCGATTTTTTATATATGAATTTTTAGGTTAGGTATGTTATCATATCTGATTACTAAACCGAAAACTATAGACTAGAATCTCATTGTAATATCTTTAACGTTTCCTGCCATCAATCGGATATACACATGTTACATCTCAAGATTATGACACAATATGTTTTATTTTGCCAGCATCAAACATGGCTACCATGGCCTTACTTATTCATATGTAGCTTGAGATGATGACGTTAGGTTAACGTCATAACGTGAGACCTCTAGCGGCAGTAAGGCTCTCTATTATATAAACCCTACATATACTGAAGAGAAACAGCAGTCCAAGTGGCCGAGCGGTCTAAGGCGTCATGTCTGCGCAGTATGCCTACTTGGAAACTGGGAGGTTATGGGTTCGAATCCCGACATCGGCAGTTTGTCAATTATTAAGAAAAAAAAGAAGGCGGTTAATTGACTAAACTGTCGGCGTATGGACAAGAACGAATTAAGCGGCTATGCTTGAGAAGGTTTTCTGCAGTTTCCTTCACGAACTCCAGATGAATATCGGCATAGTTCCTATCATAGTCGGCTGCAGCCGCATATCCTACCAATTCCTATCACAATTCCTCACAACCTTAGGCATTACAATGAACCTTATGGCCGAAGTGTAGCCCGTCCAGGGCAGCCTCTACAATCTATCTATAGAGAAACAGCTTATCCAAAGAAAAACAGTGTGGTATCTAGTCGAGCGTCAACCTAACTTTAAATATTTCCAGCAACTAATTAAATAAAATATAATTATGAATCTGTTTTTTTTTCAGACCAATACAATTGGTTTCGTTGCAACAAAGGATCCTAATTCCAAGTATGCAAGAAACTACGACAAATTATTTAGTCAAGTTGACAAATGCACAATATCTGGTGCAATGGGTATTTTCAGTTCATTTGTAACAACTCTTTTCTGCCTTTTAGCCGTGTGTTATATATATTAATTTTACATAATTTAAAAAGAAAAAGACAATTCGTTATATTAAAGTATTATAAGAATTTTGAGTCAAAACAATTCGCGATTGAAAATAAGCGATACACTCTATCTGGTGGTCAAGTATTGAACTACTTGTTGGAAATCCAACTGTCAAAAATTGTAAAAATAATAAAATCTGTAAAAAAGAACCTCGTTATTAAAAAAAAAGAATACAAATTAACTATTAAATAGTAAGCTTAATGTTGTTACTGACATAATAACAAATGAGCTACAAAGATCTATAGTTCTTCTGGCGCTGCGATCTTATTTTCAGTCGCGAATCATTCAAACAGTTATAGAACTCGGATAAATTTTTCGTTTTTATCAATATTGTAGCAATATGAATTTCGAATAATGTAAAAAAGTGTTGCCATAGACATCGACATAATAAAATTGAAATTGCAGTACTATAGACAGAGGGGGAGCAGCTATATACGAATTGACCAAATATTCACGCAATATGGTTCTTTGAAGCGGGCAACGACAATTTACACATTATTAGGTCTTATCCAGTACTGCGTGTCGATGGTTATAAATATCCTTTAAGTAATGTGTAAGCTCTCTTCTAAAATTATGAGTTCAATATTTTCATTGACCCCTAAACAACATATTACTTGAATAAATCAATTTTTGAATTGTTTATCATTACCTGAAATTCATGCGCAGTTGTAATTTGATACTTTTAGAATAAATGTAATATTTGTAATTATTTGTATTGTTAATTAAAATTTAAGAAATATATTATTTTGAACGAAATTCGATTTTTATTTCCGGGAATTGGTCTATATATGTATTTATATATGCCGCGCTCTATGGGCAAGGGGAAAGGGGGCTTAGAGAGAGGGGGAATCATAATATTTTAAATTTCTCGCTTAGTATTAGTAAAATGGAAAAATTTGTGATGAAGATAGTTGTAGTAAATAAATTTTATTACAATTCATTACCTGATCATATTTTCTTCATCTCTATGGTTACTTGATTGTTTATAATCTGAAGTTTTCTGAAAAGAATGACGTAAATTAATTTAATGGTGCGTCCACATATGCGCGGTACGCGCGCATCGAGTTCGTCATATTTAGCCGCGGCGCACAACGATCCAACTGAAGTCGGTTTTTTCAACGAGCACTTTGTATATTCGCAGTTCACATTTGAACGTGTTCGTGAAAGGTTCGTCGTTTTTAGCGCGCATGTGATTATTTTTAAATATTAATTGAAATGTAGTATTTTAGTTCAACTTGAACATTTTTCAAGCTGAACTAAAATGTAACCATTTTAATTAATATCTTTAGATTATTTCAGGCTTAAATAATGGGTTTTTGTGATTGATTCAACTTCACTGCAATATGAATATATGTTCGTGGGTTTCCTATGGATAGCTGGAGGTTCGTTGAAATCAACAATTCCAACGAACCAAGGGCGAGCGGCGCGCACACCGCTCGGGGTTCGTGGCGCGTATATGTGGACGCACCTTAAGATATGTCTGCACCACTCTAGCAGTCACAGCTTAAGTCAAAAAGTTAATTAAGATTTATTTTCAAAAGAGAAATGATGTATATATTATGAGGAAATTCACGCAGCTCCTGCGAAACGAATGATATTTTTTGATGGGTCACACCTTAAATAGTCAAACAAATATATTGAAAAAATATTAGAATATTATTTTATAAATGTTAAAATACATTCATTAATGTGATAAAATTTGCAAAAAGCTCGTGTTTTTTTTTTTATAAATATATAATTGTACAGTTTTTCATATAATTACAGTAAACTTTCTACATTTTACAATAATAAATAGTTTTAAAAAAGGTTATAATTCAATAGTATCATAATGAAATTGATAGGTTCTGCATTTTTCACAATAGAATTTCTTATCTGTTCTTGTGTACCAAAAGAAACAGAATAAACCATAGATTTCATCCAGCCCCACACAAAATAATATGATAGTGATAGATCAGGAGATTCATTTAGCAAGCTTGATTCGACCAACCCATCATTGAACATATGTTAGCCCGTTTTTACTCATGAAAGTTTTCAATCGCATTAAAAATATTTGACTAAAGTTACATTACGGTGCACACGACGATATTCACTTGAAATAACAGCTATAACTCTCGTCTTGTTTACTATTTCTTTCTTTGTCACCCACTTCAGTCACATGATCAGAGTATACCAATCACAAGGAAGTAGGATATAAACATATCGTACACATTATTCTTACATATTACGTTACATAGAAGATTTCATGAAAAAAATCATCAAAATATAATTCTCTATTTCATCAAACTAAAAACATGCATAAAAAATACTACTGCGCTTGCTCAGCAAATCAATCGCATGAATACTTACATCTGAAGTTACATTTGTAAAAACGGACTTTAAATAATCAGTGACAATATAAGAAAAAAGCGCAGAGACCTTATCATGTATAAACCATATCCCCTGACAAGTTACTAATCCAGGGATGTGGACTAAAAACATACGTACATATGTCTCAAATTAATTTTTTACCGACATATTGAAAATTAAAGATAAAGGAATATAAATGGTATCGTGTAATTTCTTTATCTTTGACTTTCAATATCTCGGTAATAACTTAATTTGAGACAGATGTTTGTATGAACTTTTTTGTTCTTTTTATGCTGGAAAACAGACATCTCATAAATAGTGCCACGCAGTTGCGAAACATCCTGTATAATTTTATCCCTTATTCACAATTGAAAATAAACGATACTATATCTGGTGGTCTAGTTTAGAACAATTTGTTGGGAGTCCATGCCTTGTTTAATCAAATATAATCATAAAACTATTAAAGCCTGTAAAACAAATCTTAATGAATAACAAAAAGCGTCAAATATTATAAGACAAAAAAAATGATACTGGATATAAAAAAAATGATGCGACAAGAACAAATATTGTTGAGTTAAGAACACTAATTAAGGATTATCTGTAAAAGAATGTTATATAATAAAATTATAAATAAAAAAGCTTCAAATACTATAAGACACAATACGTGATAACATGTTAAATATTCAATTGAATAAAAAGTTTTAAACATAATATTGTTAACATAAGAACGCACGGGCTACCAATTTCTAGCACTACTAGGACTGCAATCTGATTTTTAGTCTCGGAAGTACTACAATACATTTAAAAAAAGTTTGTGTGTACTTATGTACGCACGTAAGAAGTTATACTTCTTTGGCATAACAAAATAAAATAACTCCAAAAATTTTCACCAATACTATACATTTGTAGAAACGAGGATAAAATAATAGAATAAGATATTCACAGATATTTGATATCAATCACCACCGTATGTAATAATTAAAAACACATTAACCAATTTCGTTTTTATCCATTGGATAAAAACATAATAGATGGCAGTATAAAATATTGCCATCTATTGATAATTTAATGAATTAAAACAAATATCATTTATCTATATAAATAACAGGTACCTTTTTACTGTCGACCATCTATCAATAAACAAACCTATTTATTTGTTGTGTGTGACTAACTTCATACTGTAGTTAAATCATGTCACTGTGCGCGCGCATCGTAAATAATTCACTGTCGCCATTCTTTCCATAACGCGCCAAAAGAAGTATAACTTCAATAATAGTACTATATTGAATAAACTTACATATGTTAAAAGTATCTTGAAGGTAGATATCTTTCGATATGTTGATTGTCTCTACTACACAATCGTTTCAGTATAACTAGACACACATTATAAATTGTATCTTTTACAACACTGTTAATGATAAATATTAAATGAGTAACAACAATAGTATTTATTTCTAAATTTATATGAGAAAATAAATTAAAATGTCTTTATCTTTTAGTTATAATTTATCACAGCATTTTAACAATTTTTTATTTATAAATTTGTGTTATATGTATACTATAAATTGTGAGAAATTTTAACAATATATAAAAATAGATATGTCTATATGAACAAATTTTGTTCGTTTTAGCTGCACTTAGTTGACACTAACATGAAGTGGTTATAACAGAGATAACTTAAATTAGTTAATTCTCCATTAAATACTAACCAGTAGTTAAATTCGAATTCGTTGCACCCACTGTATATACAAGAAAGTTAACTAATCGAAGAAAAAACCATAGAGATAATATATATATCTCTATGGAAAAAGCATGACAACCATGCTTGATTGGTTAAAATCCACTGACCTCTATAATATGGATAGCTGATACTTATGAAAAAAATTTCAAAATATAGAGTTAGCTGTTAGACTCTGTCGTAGACATCGCCGTAATACTGTAGTAATATTGAACTGAGAACTATATTAAACAAAACATGATATAGGCCGCAAGCGCAGTGGAGCTGCATTTTAGTTCCTCCTTTAGTATAGAGTGGCGCTGATGGCTCTAAAGGTACTCATGGCGGAGTATACTATCAGCTATCCATATATAGAGGTCAGTGTTAAAATCACTAAGTACTTCATACTAATGTTGTGGAACTTCCGCATTAATTTTACCATGCGAATGCGGATGTTGCTGGTTTTGGCAGCATGTCTGATTGTAAATAAATCACAACATGTTTAGACGTGTTATTACGTGGATGTTTTATTTATTTCAACAATTTACATTAATGTTTGAGTGTTTCGCCTTGAATAATCTATTTAACAAGTGAATCAAAAATTCCACCACCGACGCAAAGTATTATTTAGCCTTATTTTAAACTAGATGAGCATTTCGAGATAAATCTCAGTGTAAAATATGCAATAAAACATACACTCGCATCTAAATCGATGCACCCGGAGTAGTTTAGTAGCGCGGGATTAATCTATGAACCTCTGCGAAACAGTATTACTAAACTAATGCAGCTAAAAAGAACAAAACTGGTTTTTAATACGAAACCTTAAAAGTAACGGTTTAAAAAAAAGTAGGATAAGTAGAATATCTAAGGCTTTATAAATTTTATACAAGTTAAATGTAAAAAAAAAACAGTGATACTTAAAAACTATTGGTCCATAACACTATTGGTTCGGTTTCTGTGAGAGATTTCATGCATCTTTATTGGAGAAATAAAAAAGATATTCCTTCGCTACCAATATTTAAAAGTTTTAGTATTTATGAAAAGGGATTAGAAATAGTGCAATCTATTGAAACAAACCTTATCTTAACACAGAAGTAAGAAAAATGTCCTAGTTTTCGAGAAAACGATGGAAACTAAATAGTTGTACACTACTTCTGTTTCTCATATACAGTGTACAAAATTTGTGGTCCATTTTTATCTAATACGATCTATATTTTGGTGAAGTTAACGCATTTCAAATTGTTATAAATGTACGAGGAACGCATGGAAGCTGTCGGAATTCTAATTTAATCTGTGGCAAGATAGGGTTTTTTTACAGATAATATTACTATTCCGGCCCGGATGTTGGTGTTCGCCAAATTGATATGTGCGTATATTTATAGAATTGAAAAGCGCAGCTAGTCGTAAGTTTCCAGGTGAAATGAATTTCTCAACAAACTGTTTTAACGTGCATAAATAGTATATGGTGTAATTTTAATTTGTATGTTAGCTTAACGTTATTCAAGCCTGAGGGAATTCACTTGTTAAAGGAAGTCCCTCAGAAATATTTAAAAAGGAATATCTCTTAAAAACGAAATAAATAAATAATTTTTAAAATATTAACTAAGTATAATAATAATAATGTTTTTCCACTAGTTTGGTTTATACACGGTGAGCGATCTGTCGAAGCGGGCAACGATATCTGATCGAGGCGACTGGGCAACATAAAATGATTTTCCTATGTTCCTGATTTTTTCCTTTTATTATATGTGATGCAATTTCACGATATATAATGCACAGACGGTCCTGTTTTTTGACGTGAATATGTCTTTAAATTTGCTTCCATAATGGGAGGCAATTCAGAAAACTGATAGCTAAACCACTCGATAGCTAAAGGATCAAAGAATTCGTTACGTTGAGTGAGGACTGTGACGCATCGCACGCAGCGGCGGGGAGAGCGCTGCCGTTTTGAGGTCGTTTCGCTGCGTCACATAATTTACGTTTAGTTTAACTTGTGATACGGAGGCGCTAGGACGTTCGTTTGAGTTTCAATTGTCAGCTGTCGTCACGATCTATCGATTGCGTAAATAAAACATAAGTGTGAACTTCACCATCTTTTCTCTGTATCATTTTGCAACACGAATAGAAAACGGAAGTTATTAGTCGTCCAAACTAGCTATTTCTGAAAAAAAAATGTATATTAAATTGAAAACATGAAAAGTGGCGATTAACGCAACAATCATGAACTCATTGCCATCTGCAACACATTGTTTTTTGTATGATCAGCTGTCTTTATCCAGACGTTATAATTGATCCTAAAGGAAGAAGGATATTAGCACAAATATAAACTTAATATATAATTAAGAGGCACAAAATAGACAATCATTCATATGATTTTAAATTAATATAAATATATTTTTAACTAAAAGTCATAGATGACTACATTAGACTTAGATCGCCGACAATAATTGAAAAATTGTGTCTCGTAGAATTTTTTTGTTTCATTTATTTACTAGCTCCTCAATGGATGATGGTTAGTATTTCCATAATAATGAATTTACATTCGAGATAAACTCTGCACCCGCGATTTGTTCGACAAAATAATTTTCACAGCTTAACCTTAAGCCCGTAGCCATCTAAGTTTAATATAAACATCCATAGAAACAGTATAATAGTTCATAGGACTATTAAATCTATAATTAGCTAGGAATTACCATAGTTCTCACGTTAAAATAACCGTAAGTCTACATGATTGTATTCGGCCGATTTCACTGCTAAGTATATACATTTTAAATGCATGTGATATATGCAATTATCGATTATTTTAACGGGAAGACAAACGATAGTTTCCTAAAATCGTATCTGAAAATATTTAATTTTTCAAGTTTTACATAACAAAATTTAAAATATGACAAATTTAAAATAATTAAAAACTAACCAAGTCAGAAAAAGGGGCAATAATATAATTTTCAAAAAGGAAAATCACATTTGGGCGTCTACTTAATACTTTGTATGAACCGGTCTAACATGTAATACTAATAATACTTACTCTACCCATTGCTTGGTCTGCAGCAACAAAGCAAGCGGACAAAATAGAACTTGATTTTATTAACTTATTTCATTTTTTTTAAATTGTTTTAGACTAGAGTTCCATTACAAAATAGAGGGTGTCAATTATGGTTTTAGATATCCTTTGACATGATGTCATCAAATCCTCTATGTGATGTAAGTGAGACTATTTACCACTAATGTTATATATCGAGGTGTGTTGAAAAAGTAAGGTTACTTTTCAAATTTCGCGGCCTACGTCCATTCGATTTTCGATTTTTTATTTGGTTGTTTTGGTACAATCGTCTCGATCATATGTTCACAGTTTCAACTATATAGCATTCTTTATTTGTTTGTGAGAGGCATAAAGGTTAGAAATGTTTGGTGTGCTCGGCGATTTTTTTCTTTTTTTCAAAGAATTTGCATCAAATTTTGTGTAAAAATGGAATTAAGTGCTTCAAAACACTCGAGACTGAGTAAAAAATATGTTTATAAGTTGTACAAGCTATTCCAAGAAGACCGAAAAAAGCACGCCAAGTTCGATCAAATGTCAAGGTTTTGCTCACTGTTTTCTTCGATTACCGTGGCGGAGTGTATCAGGAGTACTTACCACAAGGTCATACGGTCAATAAGAAGTATTACCTTGAAGTTATGCGCTGTTTGCGAGAAGCGATACGAATGAAACGTCCGGAACGACTCGATAATGCACTTGCTCACTCATCATTGCTTGTGCGTGATTTTTTGGCCAAGAACAACACCACAATCATGCCTCAGCCACCATATTCACCGGGATTAGCCCCTGTTCCCAAAACTGAAGAGACCCATGATAGGGCACATGTCACTTTCCATGTCTACACACCCATTATAGTCCCACTGATGTTATTTCACGGACTTTATGATGCCGTAGAAAGTTCTCGAAAGATCAAATAGAATATCCTAGATAGAAATTTCAAAGGATATCGAAAACAATTTTGTATACCCACTATTTTGTAAGACTACGGTCTTAAACATTCTTGGTCTTAATTTTCATTGATAAAAATATCGTCCCACTTTCTGTCTTGGTCAGTGTAATTCAAAAACTTTGATTTCTATTTAAATATAATATTTGGCAATAATTTTGGTTTAAAATTTCGTTAAATGAAATAACATTCGAATAGCGCCATTTAACTAATTTCTTAGGAATTTGAAAATAAATAAAAATTCCATCTTGAATAAGGCCACCAAGAAGTAAGCGTGAAAGCATATTAAGAAGTAATCTCTAATAAATTTTTTCAATCATTCACAATCTCTGGTTGTAAAATTATCGTTGAACTTAGATGCTCAAACGTATGTATTTATTTTGCTCCTATTCAGATAAATATTCTGGCCATAATAAATAATGTCACAAATTTCACTTTCATTTCATGCTTCAGAATCAATTTCAATTTGATTAAAATTCAACACGATTCGCTCGATGATATTCACTTTTCATAACGACATTGTAAACAACAAATGCCATCATCATTAAAATGATAAAGACAGATCCAACGATGAGTACATAATAGCCATACGATAATTCGCCATCTTTCTCTAACTCTTCAATATCTAGAATTAGATTGTTGTATGAACCAAAGTAGTGATTTGCATTATCAAGAAATTCAAATCCTTCTGTATTGTCCTACAAATAATGAAAATTTATTTTATTAGATACATTTTTTTCACAGCATCTCAACTCGCAACTAAATTTTCGAACTTTTTACGTAAATATGTCTTTAAATTTGCTTCCATAGTGGGAGGCAATTCAAAAAACTGATGACAACAAAATTAGGGGATACAGTTTGATGTTGCAGCTACATATCTACCATCTACATCCAAAATTTAATTACACCACTCGATAGCTAAAGGATCAAAGAATTCTTGAGTGAGGACTGTGACGCATCTCGCACGGCGGAGGGGAAGCACCGCCATTTTGAGGTCGTTTCGCTGCGTTACATAATTTCCATTTAGTATAACTTTTGATTCGGAGAAGCTAGGACGTTCGTTTGAGTTTTAATGTCCACGACACAGCCACACCTCTTTTTGTACCTGTATTATCGATTGGATTGAATTCGAATCTTACCTTAAATAAAACATCATTTTTATTATGAAATTTACTAAACACATTCATCGTATGGAATGTGGATGGTTCACTGCCTAAATATTTTTCAATTTGTCGTAATAATAATTTAAAATTTGAATTTTCCTGATCAATAACTCGCGTTATAATTTCACTATTAATCACTGTTGTTAACGCACACGATTCATCGATATTATCAAAACCTGGATTTATAGCTAATGTATTATTACGACATATTACTCGATATTTATCATTTTTTTCTGAAATAAACAACATAAAATGGATGATTAGATGTTTTGTAATATTTATTCTATTCACAGATGCATACTATAAATCTAGATCGTTAATAATATGGAGCAGCGTCATATGAAATATACCTTCCTAATAAAAAGAAAAGGAGTTTTTTTCTATACTTCGGGAAGTACAGTAATCAACTGCTAAAATGGCGTTGTTATTTTAAATTTTTGTAGTCGATTTGGACCGAATTAATATCTCAAATAATAGTTGTTCGTCATAAAAATTCACTTCCCCTCGATTTTTATCTGCCATTCAAATACGTCTACATAAGAAATCTTGACCCAACAATTTATTAACACTAAATTACTGATCTAGGTTTAGTATAGACATCTGTGGTTTCATTTGAGTGAAAGTCACAATTCCCTTTTAATACTTACCCAAATTTTGTAGCTCAATAAAAGCAACGTCGCCTACTTGGTCCAAACATCTTAATGTATTTTCATATTCATGATTCTGATTTGCATAAAATGAACAAGGATCCCTGGAGCCTGAAAATTAATAGATATATTCCGTTGTAGATATGGAAAGATTGAATATTGAAAACTCCTGGAGAGTCCAGATAGACTCGTAAAAAGAGTGAGAGAATATTCCCGATTACAACAGAGTGCTGATGTAAACCTCAAGTTTGGTAGCTTTAGCATTAAGTGAGAAACATTCTACTAAATTTTCGATATATCTCTCAAATATTTTGAATAGAAGGTCAATGAAAAAATTATTACCTCCATTATCATTAACCATTTGACACAAAGAACAAGTGTCAACAACTTCAGCGTTGTTATTGAAGTAATAAGATAATTCTTCACTACCCGGAGCACACGTTTTATTGAAAAATGATGTTAAAGAATCATTTTTTAACTCTTCATATTTCTTTATTATACGTCTTGCAGCTCTATAACCTATAAACAAACACAAAAATTGAAAAATTCTTCTTCTATTGTTTGGAGTAATTAGCGAAAAGGCCATGGCACACTGCAAAAACCCATCCAATTTTGCAAACTTTTTGCAATTGTTTATAGAATTCTATACATAAAAACTATAAATGTAACAACTACATGTTTAAATACTCTGTGTTCATTGAATTCTGTGTTATTTCAGCACTTTTTTATTCTGCCTATAATATGTTACAAGCCTAACAAAAACTTAGTCCATATTTACCTATTCCTTCGACCAACGAAAAACATGCATTCTTTCCTTTTAAATCATTGAAATTTTTTATTTCCGATGTACTATTTTCTTTGATAATTGCTACAATTGTTTTCCTTAAACTGGTTTTTTCATACGCAATTGGATATAAACTAAAAAACCTAAAAAAATTATTATATTTGAATAATGTGCATTTAATGTCCGAATACTGTTATATATATCCCAAGTTTATAAACTTAATAACGGCCGTATTCCTACTACCTAAAATAAATAAAATACTTACGTTCTTCCAATGTAACCGTAATTTGAATCACTAACCACAATATCAGCAATATTTTCATGAATATTTTTAAAACAATTCAATATATTCTGATTTGTTGTATAAAGACATTCAATTTCAGGAACAATTCCCAAAACAATGCCAGCCGTTCTTAATAATTTGCATTTTTCCAATTGTATTTCAGATGTTACACACCATTTTACAACGTGAACATTCTTATCAAATGGATCAACTTCAACTAGATCACGATCTTTAAAATAATTGGAAATATCAATAATTATGTAGTGGAAAAAAATTTAGGGAGTAATTCCTTGAATTTATCTGTATGACGTAGAGAGTATTTATACTGAGTCAAAAGATCCTCTGAGGAAAAACTATACAGTCCTGACCATCGGATATAACTGCATGTGCGTGGAAGCCTTTAAATATTTCATCAATTCATTTTTCCCAAAACCAATACAAAAAAAAAATATGGATTTGGCTATTTTTATGGTAAAAATATATTTTGGATATGAAGGGTGAGTTCAAGAAATACTTAACAATCAATCACATTTCGTCAGGCTTTGAACCACCACGTCAGTTTTATTGTCCGTTTTTATAGAGTTTTGTGATCTGGGTACATATGACCGTGAATTGAATACAACTTACATTTCCACATATACGAATTTACTGGCTCAATATCAGAAATTTGATATTGTTGTTGATTGTCTTGTATTCCAAGTATTTGAAATATTGTATTATTCGTACGATTCCCAGTTTCTTCTTTACGTACTAAATACGTTAGAACTATACTGGCAGAATTCCTACAAATAAAATATAATATTATACGAAGAACACCTAGGTCAAAATTTGAATGGTATCAAAGAAATAGGGAACCTTACGCAAGGCTAAATGGTATTGTTATATATAATTAAAAAACATGAGTAAAGAATACGTTTTAAAGGTTCCTTCTGTATGGTTGAAGTTCGACGCCGTTTTAGAGCAGCAAATGAAGTAAAAAGTAGTCACGTGATTTTGATGTTTTTTTAAATTATCCTAATTGAACAATTATTTATTGTACCGTTAGTGCTTTATGATAGGCAAAACGGTGGAAAACACTGGAAAGTTGAATAAAGCTCAGGAATGATAAGCTTTCTTGAACTGACGAGAGCGCCAATCACGTGACCACATGATCCATGAAAACCATCGAGATCGAGAGATACTGATTTTGGTAAACGCTGGAAAGTTGAATAAATCTCAGCAATATTAAGCATTCTAGAACTGACGAGAGCGCCAACCACGTGACCACATTCTTCATGCAAATAATCGAGATCGAGAGACACTGGTAAACGCTGGAAAATTGAATAAAATTCCGCAATGTTAAACTTTCTCGAACTGCCGAGAGCGCCAACCACGTGATCCATTAAAATCATCGAGATCGAGAGACACTGGTAAACGCTGGAAAGTTGAATAAAGCTCAGCAATGTTAAGCTTTCTCGAACTGACGAGAGCGCCAACCACGTGATCCATTGAAATCATCGAGGTCGAGAAACAACCATGAAAATGCCACCTTAAAAAGGCAAGTGCTAAAACTCCATTCGTGGAAAAAAGCGATTGTCATATTGTATACATTAAGTTTCCTTAAAATAAAATTACATACTTACTTTTTATTTGTGGCAACAATTGCAGAAACTGGTTGTTTAATCCATGTACATGGTTTTGTATCCCAACTGTCTAGTGGAATTCTAGTAAGATCTTTGCATACAAATTCATAGTCTTCTTTATTTAAATCGTTGTTAATTTCAAAAAAACTGCGAATTTCTGCATTATCAACGTATGCAATATCACCACCATGTCTAGTTAAACATTCTAATGCACGCATGTGAGGATTCGTTTCTTTTGTATATTTACATAATGATTGTAAATTTGAATATTTATTTTCTGTAAACATTTTAAAACAATCATTTTTAGAATAGTTATAATATTGTGTTAAAAAAAGAATTATAGAAATCGGACTACTCTGTAAAAAGCTATGCGTATTCATACATTAAAAAAATATAGGGGTTGACTTGAGAATCTCCTTCGTTTTTTTCGTCGGTTAAAAAAACATTCAAACTGCGCAAAGATATTAAGTGCTTTCAAATAGTGTTTACACGCAGAACATGTATATGATATTTTTCTTTAGTGGAAGCGCTGGGAAGTCTTATTTTATATTTTTTTGTGACTAAAATTTGAAATTTTTTTTTCAAATTTATATGGGACCAACTTTGAAGTATACGTCATAAAAATACCACAAATCGAGTATTAGGAGCAGTGACATATTGTTTTCACGGCTAGATCGGATAATCGGATCGAGTTTGATATGTAAAATAAACTCTTGTGTAAGTTATTTGCAGTGTTTGTTTTTTTTTAATATTACATTAGTCATGAAATACATCAATGAATTAAATTTAAAAACTAAAAACAAATTTGCGTGTATCCGATTGGATTATTTTGAACTAAACCATCAAAAAGGCGGGTCCATTGTATTCGTATTAAAAAGGACTTGTTTGATATCAGACAAAAACATATATTCATATACAATTAAAAATAATCATATACAGCTTGTATTTTAAAATAGACCCAATCTGGAAACAATGTATAGTGTATACCAGTCCAAGTGGCCAAGCGTTCTACGGCGTTATGTCTGCGCAGGATGCCTACTTGGAAACTAGGAGGTTATGGATTCAAATCCCGACAGCGTTTGTCAATTATTAAGAAAAAAAGAGGCGATTAATTGGCTAAACTGTCGGCGTATAGACAAGAACGAAGTAACCAGCTATGCTTGAGAAGGTTTTCTACAGTTTTCTTCACGAACTCCAGATAAATATCGGCATAGTTCCTATCATAGTCGGCTGCAGCCGCATATCCTACCGATTCCTAGTCTATACACAAAAATTCCTTCCACTCCACTCACATCCTCACATCCTTAGGCACACAATGACCTTAATGTCGAATCTATGTATCGATCTATGTATCACTGTCTATATGCAGTGTACTATGATATGGTGTACTTTGTTACTCCACTGCCTGTAGAGTGCCTGTTTGGGTGTAACAAAGTACATTATATCATGGTATACTGTGCATAGATAGTGATAGATGCACTATACATTGTTTCTAGATTGGGTCTATTTTAAAATACACGCTGTATATATTAAATAACAATAATAATTGTGATAATAAAATCAAAATGCTTACGTAAGTCATTATTAATTCTTTCATCGTTCACCCAATTGCCCGGTCTACATGATGGTCCAAAATATTGTGCAACTTTTCTCATTTCATTATCGATAATTGATAGTTGCGTATCATAATTGTAATCAACTTTATGTAGTGTAACTCGTTCAAATTCCTTTAAAACACGTGGTGACCAATTCACATCATCGTAAAAACCAGGATGACAATATTTAGTACCATTCAATTGTTGTGGTGATCCTTTATGTGCTAGGACCACCGTTTGAAAATCAAAATCATCTGAAACAAGTCAAATGGTGTAACAACTAACTGCAGGTAATTGTTTAAATACCCGGTATATCCTAAATTTATGTAAAAAAAGTTTATAACAAAAGTTGTTTATTTCTAAAAAAGGAACATTTTTTGTCTTTACATTTTTGTTCTATCTCTTACGGTTTCAAAGATGGGCAATTTTGCCCAAACATGGTCTGAATTTGCGAACTTAACCATACTTTTTGGATCTAGAACACACATACAAAATTTCAGCTCGTTATCTCTTTTCGTTTTTGAGTTATCGTGTTCACGGACGGACGGATATGCGGAAATGGCCGAATTAGACCATTTTATGAACACCTATGCCACAGTATTATTAGTATTAATTTATTCATTGACAAAAAACACGAGGGTATTATTTTCTAGGGCAATACATCAAAGCTTCATCTAAAAATTGTGGCGTTATAAATCGGAAAATCTTGTAATTTCTCTAGAAAATAGATCACCATTTATTATTAATTAAGAGATTAAAAAATTACAATACAAACCATTCAATCTCTGTAAATTTCGTATTTCTTCAATAATTACAAATGTATCATTGGCCAAATGTGCAATTAGGTACAATTGTTCTGGATTAAATGATGCAAAATTTACTTCACTTGCTTGTAAACTTAGCAGACAATTTAGACTGAAAAGAAAAGAAAAATTCTATTTACTATAGTTGTAAACTGTGGTTGTTATACCTGGTGTATATAATATTTAAACACAAGGGTTTACAGTGGCAGATTTAGGTTCGATGTCGCACTAGACGACCCGTCCAATATAGCGATCTTTTTGCTTTCTGGTATAGTAATTATTATAAAAAAACATTTAATTTATAAATATTAAACATATTATAGTTTGTGGTTTATTTATTTAAACGTAATAATAAATTTCTTAAGATTCAACAATAAATACATTTTTTATGACTTATCACATATCACATTCACTTCTTTTTTCTTGCTTTAGCTCGTGCGAAAACATCGATTATATCCTCATAATCAATTTCTTGCACTAATTTTGCTTCACTAGACAATAATCCAAGTGAATTAGGACTGTCCTGACCCGTACTTACTCGCAAATAGCTTTTCACCTCTTTTAAGGGTGGAAAAAGATTTTTTTTCTGAACAATTTGTTGCCGGAATACTTAAATAAATGCGTGAAGCAATGTCTACATTCGGGTAAACATCGTAAGGATTACGTGAATGTAAAATATTGCATAAATTTAGTGCAGAGTGCATATTTTCATTATGCTCTGATAAATCTTTGAGTTGATAATATAAGTGAATACATTCATTACCTAATGTCTCTTCCAAATCGTTAGAATACTTATTGACTAGCTTATTTGCTTGATTTCATCTGTAAAATTTTTCGCATCCCTAAAATTTTATTGCCCTAAGCCCGGGCCTAAGCGTAAATCCACCACTGCTAGATTGTCTATATAAACGTCTATTACTTTGTACACTCCCGTTCAATAAAATTGAACAGATCTGAAGCGAATCAGTCTCTCACAATTTTGATTAATCTTGTAGTAAATGTTTTTTACTATACTTCCATTTATTTTTTCACACTTAAAATATATACTACTTATCTTTGTTTATAAATGAATAATTATACAGAGAGTTACAAAAGTGAGGAGTTTTATGAAATGTAAGAAAATTAAAATTTCAGGTCTGTTCAATTTTATTGAACGGGAGTATACCTAGTGTGTATAAAGCCTAATATTAACACTACTTTATAGTTTCAAACAGATATCGGTAGTTAGGTGTTATTAAAATATAAGTTGATAATGCAGTCAGCCATGCTTATCAGAGAATTAAAAAATTTAATTATAGATAAAAGTGTAATATAAACGATTACAAGAATTAATTTAATTAAATATTATATATACTTGAGGTCAGTTTACCTTACACACATCCGTTTCGTATCGGTATTCAAACTTTTATCAAATTCGAAAATTAATAGACAATATTAAACAACAAATTAACTGAGTTAATTGTTTATATACCTTGTATTCACTTCTTTATTAATCTTCTACACCAGGGGTGTCAAACTCAATTTTGCAGAGGGCCATATATTAAATTTAGAATGTATAGGCGGGTCAGATTCAAATTTAAAAAAAATGTACTGAATTATTATAACATTTTATTTACTTAATTATATAGTATATAATATACGGTTGTTAAAAATCATATCAAAGTTATAAAAGAGGGTAATTATTTTGAGCTCGAGGATCCAGATACCTGACTTCTCTTGTTCTTGGCAAGCTCATTGATGTCAGGTATCATATTCGTTGTAATTATTTAAAGAATTGATTGGAGATGTTCATTCGTAAGTCTTGTGCGATGTTTGTTCTTATTGAACTCGACACAACAATTATGGATATCGCATGCGCACGTCACAAACAAATGCACAATACCTTCACAATCACTGGACTTCACAATCACTATGTCGCAGTACAACTAAATTAACTAAAATCTTTCTCCGACCGTATCGCTTCGATTACTCGACTCAACTGACTAACGTCGTGCCGACGCACTCCTTTTATATCAATAAGGAAGGTTCTAGTCTAGACTCGAAGCGCGTGGAAGATTCTAGCCTTCGTGGTATTTCCGCTTGTTGCTAAGAGATGGCGTTACTGTCTACCTCTCTCTTGTCTAGGCACGCGCTGCCCTTGAAATTACTTATAAATGAAGTCGAATGAAGTCATGATTCTTCTGTCTGTCACACATTGCGATCGCGGGCCGTATCTTTGACATCCCTGTTCTACACATTGATCTCCGTATCTATATATATACAGGCTGAGTCAAAAGTCATGGAGTTTTTTAAAAGGCTGGATAGGGGACGAAATTCTATGATAAAAAGTCCTTGGAAATTTTTGCACCTGACCCACCGTTAATTAGATATTAATTAAATAAAGTAACTAATTAGAGAAGCGCGTTAACGGAATCAGAAATGGTGGGAAATTAACGCAGCGGCAGCAGAGATACGTGAGGAGAGCGAGCTCTCCCCACCACTAACGTAGAGCGAGTCAATCGTATGCGTTTCAAAAATGTACTATTTTTTCCCGAAAAATCTAATTAGCTGAATTATTCAACCATTCACAAAAAAAAAAAAAACGTAATAAAAAAAAATTACAAACGCATTAAAAAAACTAAAAATAATTTCTTCATGAACACAAATTACAAAATAAATACAAAAAATTGTAATCGAAGGACATTGATTGTAACGATGATAAAGGTTTGTACCTTTAGTAATTAAATTATTTTTTATTTATTTATAAATGAGAAACTTTAATCATTATATAATGTGAAGTTTACATTGTATACATACCTACGTATAATATAAGGTCTGTCAACCTGGAACCCGACTTCATCGGAATAGAATCAAATTCATTTGTATTGGACTATTATATGCGCGTAAGGGGAACTTATTTAAAAGTAGAAGGGAAACTTATTTAAACCATATTTTAATCATATATTTAATACTTAGTATTAAATATATGTTTCCTCCCCTTCATTTTGAAAATAGACTGATCCACTCAAACTATGACGATATTCGAGAGTTCTTTACAAATGAACTTAACTCTAACACCAATTTTTAAACTGAATAAACTACAAACCTTACAATTGATTGTAGTAAGGTTCATTTGTTTGTAGTAACAAGATTCATCACAATAAAACAATTAATTGTGTTCAAATAAAAGATAATGATAGTATCGTGAAAAAAAATTATTGGAGTATTTCCAGCACCGTATGTAGTATTGTATCTTATAAAAAAAATTTATTTATATAAGCCCCAGAAAACATCTAAGTACGGGAATATACACTCCCGTTCATAAAAATTGAACCAGTTGAAACATTCTACCCGTTATTGTATGAAATATACATATATTTACTAATATATACGCTTACCAGTCCAAGTGGCCGAGCGGTCTAAGGCGTTGTTTCTGCGCAGTATGCCTACTTGGAAACTGGAAGGTTATGGGTTCGAATCCCGACATCGGCAGTTTGCCAATTATTAAGAAAAAAAGGGAAGATAATTGACTAAACTGTCGGCGTATGGACAAGAACGAAGTAACCGGCTATACTTGAGAAGATTTTCTGCAGTTTCCTTCACGAACTCCAGGTGAGTATCGGCATAGTTTCTATCAAAGTCGGCTGCAGCCGCATATCCTACCAGTTACTAGTCTATACACAAAAATTCCATCCACTCTACTCACATCCTTAGGCATCACAATGGACCTTATGGTCGAAGTGTAGCCCGTCCAGGGCAGCCTCTACAATCTACCTATCTATCTAATATACACGCTTAGAATGTTCAATTTTTATGAACGGGAGTGTACGTGTAATTAGGAGAAAAAAACATTTTAAACAAACTACAAACCGTAGAAAGAATTGTACTTGATAGTTGCGGTTTTTTTTAATTTACTCCTCATCTAGTTCAATTATGAAACAGTCATTCTACGAACGTTGTTAAATCGCGTTTTCTTTTTTCTTTAAGTCAAAAATTAAACTACAAACAAATAAAGATTACTACAATCCTTTCTACAGTTTGTAGTTTTCCGATGAAGTCAGGCAGGCTCCAGGTTGACAGACCTTATAATATATTGTATATAATGTTTGTTGTAGAGTGTAGAGTTGTAGACGGCAGACGTGCATGTTGAAATTTAATTGTGTCTGTGGATTGTGGAGGTATGTATTTGCCACAACACACAACAGACGTCATTTTCAAAGCGACCTATATGTGGTTCAAGGTAAGTATAGCAATCATAATAAATAATTCCATCAAAACTATAAATATAATAATAAAAAAGGGCCAAAGTTCTCGTTTGTACTTAAATGTTCCGTAAAAAAAATATTGCAACAATCTATAATAAACTCAAGCTTCAGAGTCCGGCCACAATAACAAATACATGCACTAACCACATGCGTGACGATATGTTAAAACAGAACGACTTCATTCTATCGTTTTTGTTTTTTTATTCATATTATTTTGTTATAAATATAACAATAAAAACTAAAAATAAATATTCTAAAAAATCAAACATACAATCGAAATGATGGATCACAAAAATGATAGCTGTAAACAACAATTCGCATACGAATGAACTGACACTTGTATTAATTCAGAATTAAAGGTCCAAGTTATCAAAAGAACCAATCAAATTGTTCCATGTGCTATGATCACGTCTGTTTATATGGCTGGACTCTGTAGCTTGAGTATACGATACGTGAAAGCCAAGCCATTGTTTCTTTAATAATTATTTAATTCTTTATTTGGCCAGTTTATATTAAGCATAATAAAAAAATTTTGGGAGCTTGCCAAGTAAAGGATTAAATACATACTATTCAACTAAGGGTGTAGAAGTATATTAATTTGTAAAGAAGCCTCGAATATCGTCACAGTTTGAGTGGATCAGTATATTTTCAAAATGAATGGGAGGAAACATATATTTAATACTAAGTATTAAACATATGATTAAAATATGGTTTAAATAAGTTGCCCTTCTACTTTTAAATAAGTTCCCCTTACGCGCATATAATAGTCAAAACAAAATAATTCAACTCTACTCACGCTTATAAGCGCAATTTATTGGCGTTCGTTTTGGCTTATGAACACAAACCTACCATGGCATCTGTTTTCTAAAACAGTTATTTTCGTATTTTTCCATTTTTGGGGATGGGAAACATCTATCTATCTAATAAATAACAAGTTGAGAGGCGAATAGGAAGTACCACATACGTTTTGATAATTTGTTAGTGCCAAAATCAACAATGTTTGATAGTTGATATTTCGAAGTGTTATCAATGAAATTGGATATAATCTCTCAGATCTCGGATCTCATTCCATATTCTTCAATCACTCTCTATTAGTTTCCGAGAGCCAGAGTACATGCCATATACGCATAAGGAAACACCATACTCAAACTTTGTCCAACGCACTCCCATACTTATAGGTACATATTTATATTATTGTCAATAAAATTTAATGTCTTTTTCCATTTATAGAATGTAAATAAATATTATCTTAAGATTTTTATCTCTACCACTATCATCATTAAGTTGAGCGACAGGTGTGCCAACTCAGGACGGACATCGTGCAACAAACAAAAAGAAAACGCTGTTGTTAACGTCAGCACACGAGCTGAACCGAGAAATATATCCCAATACCTTCGAATGTAGCGAATATATTTATTCTTATTTCGGATCCACATACCTGTGTGAATCGACATTTTCATACTTAAGAGTTGACGAGGACTAAACCAGAGGTGGGCAGGAGATGACTCGGCCAAGCTCTGAGTGAGAGGTAGGGAAGAGAGATAGAGTTAATACAGGGTAACCTACCAATTATTAATATTTTCTTTTTTTAATTAAAACATTTTCTGAAAAAAATATAATAATACCAAATCTTTTTTTTGGTCACTATTATACAAAGTAAATAATACAAGCAATCATTCAATACATACTCTGGAATTTTGGGCTGGTAATTAGGGTCCTAAAATGTACCTTTTTAGTATATATCATATTTGTGTATGAATAAAATAAAAATATATAAAAAATATATATAAATCTTTTGAACCTTTAAGTTTACCGCTGGACCATAGTAATAAAAGAGGGAAATTTTTGCAAAGGATAATTTAAATAGAATTAAAGTTTTGGAAATTCCAAATGATTTGTCTAAATATTTTACTATTCATATCCGAGAACTAATAAAGAATTATTTACCTGATTTAATTATTTTTTCTTCGTATGGAGTATGCTCAGTATAGTGTCATGAGAATTTGATGAATTAAGTTAAATTTTACATAAAGTGGGAATTTGAGTTCTTCGAGTTAGTCTACTTTGAATTGAAAAAGTGAAAAGTACTATTTGTAGTAGTGGAAATTATTTTTCGCATAATTTGTTTTTCAAAAAAAATAAAAGTAGTGAATTTAATAATGGAGAAGACATCGCAAGCAGTCTTCGATAAGTTCAGATTATTATTATTATTATTGTTATTATTATCATTATTGTTATTATTATTATTATTATGTTTTTTGGTGTATCTCTCCATAATGTAAAAGATATTATTTAAACAATAAATATTTTATAAAACTATTTCTAAATTGATTGAATAAATTATTGGGCAATAATCGGTAGGACAACCTGTATTGAAACATCGTTCCGTCTTGCTTCAAAACATACCTTCTTTACTTACTCTCACCCAGCTTATGGAGAGCTCGTAAGGCTCAGACGAGCTGTCTGTGCCCACCTCTGGACTAAACGACGTTTTGTCCTGACTAATTCCCATACTGATGACTCATTATTGTTATCTTTGTCAGGATGTACACCTAGTTATGATTCCTTGGTTAGAGATATGCAAATTCAGTCTTCCCATTAATGTTTAGGGAGTAAAATAAATTCGAAATCTGTATTTATTTGTAGCTAATTTGAATTAGTTTTGACCCGTTAAATAATTATGTTGATTTTTACGTAGGGTGGATATACAGGGTGTTTTGATAGCTATTGATAGATTAAAAAGTAGATCTTAAACACACAAAAATTGGCCATCCCTGTTCTAGTATATATATCTACAACATTCCCAAAATACATTCCTAATAATCGTTAAGAATGTTTGTTTGTAATATCTAGTACCAGTTTTCTAAAATAGGTAATTACATATTTTTTATACAAAATTTTACGTTTACAAAGTTGAATAGTATTTATAATTGCAATGAATTTAAATAAAATAGAGATAAGTATCTATCTAATAAGATATATTAAATTTAACAAGATGAAAATGGAAAAATTTTATTTAGTACAAGGATACCGTTCAACAATATTTATTTTCAGTTCATTCAAATTTCGTAACTACAGTTACTTTCACTACTGGTATTCTAATTTTACTTCTGTAGTATTGTGAAAAATTTTTATCGAATGTATTTTCAAAGTAATTATTGCGTAGCGTATTATACCCCTATATATATATGTCTAATATATATATATATATATATTAGACATACATATATAGGGGTATATGTCGCAGTGGATTGTCGAATCCGCTATTTTACAAAACCGCTAGTTGTTTTACATAATTACTGAACTTTAACACGTCATTTATCTAGTTACATTATTTTTATCTAGTTTTATCACCATGCAACTTTTTTGAAATACATAAAAACATATTTTTAATTATTAAAACTCTTCGAAAAAATGAAATTTAGGATTTAAGTTTTAAACAATATGTTTTTTTTTTACAAATGTATATGTTTTTTTACAAAAATTAAATTATTTGAAATGATTTAATTGCAAAATTCTTAATTATTTAGAGTTGGTAATGGATGAGATATCAATGCATTTTGTATAGGACAACGTCACCACCCCTACTTTCCCTCACCAGTTTCACAAGAACCTTAAATTTTAAATTCATAGCTTAGAATTATTATAAACGAGCTAATGGAATTCCCATTACTAAAGGTCCTTTTTCCTAACAAGTTCTATATATTTGAGTTATAGTGTCAAAAATTATTGAAATTTAATCAGGTAACTATTACAACCGAGTACTACAAACTTTCACATCATCGCTCATACCCGGCGTTCTATATATTTCCCTATATCAAAACGCTGTTCTGCAGATAAGCTGTTCTGCATTACATCTAAATGTGGGTAGCAGTACAAAATACAATCTATATAAATAAAGTTTTAGATTAGAGTTAAAATATTATAGTGATATCCGGCCGAGTTGTAAGTAACATGAAGTAGTTTTTATGCAGTGAGTATATAATAATATAAAAAATATTCTATGTTGATTACTTCATAAGAATGACTAGAATTTGTATAGAATTGAATAAATTGTTCTTCAACATTTGACATGCAATAATTATGAGACATTGAAACTATAGATTTCTATTTATTTTCAAATTAAAACCCATTGAAAAACAAAAGAACAAGCATACTGTTGGCGAATTTCGGTTGGAAATGTAGCAATTGCAGCTTTTGAACCGATGATAGAATATCGTAAAATTTGTTCAATGTTCATCGATCCTACCTAATAGATGTTAAAAATGACCATTGTTGAAACTTATATATATATAATTTATATATATATATATATATATATACATATATATATATATATATATATATATATATATAAATAATATATATATATATATATATATATATATATATATATATATATATATATATATATGTATATATATACAGGATGTACTGAAATTCATTCAAGAAAACTATACCACGGTGTAGAGATGCAAAAAAAACAAACAAAGAAGTTTAATAAAGTTTTTCGATTTGACTCTTATTTTTTAAGATATAATCAACAACATTGATAAATTCAACCAATTACAGAGTGCATAGTGTAAGGAGACGGACCTCTTACCGTCTGCGAGCATTTAAAACCTACAGCGCCCCGCTCCACTGCTGAGGCCACGCCTCCTTGCACTATGTGCTCTGTGTGATTGGTTGAATTTATCAATGTTTAATTTATTATATAGAATTTCAGAACATCTGTATATATCAATATATTGTATCTGACTAAAAATAAGACCTTTATTAAATAGACAAATCATCATTGAATTCTTGTCAGATACAAAAATCTGTATATGATGTGGGTATCCGCTAACTTTTTACTTACAAAGAATAAAAAATAAAAATAAATCACAATGATTAATCGATCTCAGATGGCCATCTCTAGTGTGATATATCGTCCCAAGAGTCTAATTAAGACTAATTTTCTTTATATATTTCCGGACATCCGGCATCGGACATCTGACATTCAAAACAAAAATTACACACTACACACATATATATAAAATTTAATGCATATATATATATATATATAATGTATATATATATACAGGTTGTCCCAGAACAACCTGGAACCCTTCGGTGAAGTTGTTCCTTAGGTCAAGACGAACTCATTTTACCATATAACATAGGTCCGGAAATGATTTGTTTATCCGCTAGCCGCCATTTTGTGTTTTTTGCTTTATAATTTATATCTACACAACGCGTTGTCCGATTGAATTGAAAATTGGGACGATTGTTGCTTTAGCATAGACCAATAATAGAAAAAAATTTGAATTTTCAAAAATTTATTTTTACAAAATGGCGGCTTTTAGAAAAATTCAAACTTACGTAAGTCAAAAACAAGCAGATTTATGAATTTTTTGAATTTTTCTAAAAGCAAACAGAAAAATTCAAACTTACGTAAGTCAAAAACAAGCAGATTTATGAATTTTTTGAATTTTTCTAAAAGCCGCCATTTTGTGAAAATACATTTTTGAAAATTCAAATTTTTTTCTATTATTGGTCTATGCTAAAGCAACAATCGTCCCAATTTTCAATTCAATCGGACAACGCGTTGTGTAGATATAAATTATAAAGCAAAAAACACAAAATGGCGGCTAGCGGATAAACAAATCATTTCCGGACCTATGTTATATGGTAAAATGAGTTCGTCTTGACCTAAGGAACAACTTCACCGAAGGGTTCCAGGTTGTTCTGGGACAACCTGTATATATATATATGATTATACACCCCCTATTACTATAAAAATAATAATATTTCACTCCGTGAATATAATTTTTCTGTTCCATAGATACAACGAGCCTAGCGATACAATCAATCAAGCAACCAACCAACCAACCTTCATTATAATGGCAATGTTTTAAACAAAATCAATAAATGTAATGATACTCTCTCTCTGTTGCTTGATTATATAAAATAAATTACATGGAGTAAGTGAGTATGAATGTAAGTACACTGTAAAAAATAAAATAGTGGACCCCACAACGACAGGTATAGTACCAGGCAGATACCTAAAGCTAAATACCTAAACAATTGAAATAAACTAAATACTATCATAGCACATGCAAACACAATGTAGTCAGAATTAGTACTGAAATTGAACTCTATAGACAGAGATCAGTAATCAATTCAAGTCGCAACTCAAATTGGGGTATATAGATGAAAATTGCACTTCTACTTCAGTCTGACGAGACACGCTTCTCCTATATCTTGGCAATAGTCAGAAGCTTGCTTATCAGTGTTTCCTGAAGGTTCATATATTCGAGGTGAGATTCACCGAATATCTTGTATTTGCTGTAGATAGACAGATTATAGAGGCTACCCTGGACGGGTTACACTTCGACCATAAGGTCCAGTATGATGCCTAAGGATGTGAGGATGTGAGTGGAGTGGAAGGAATTTTTGTGTATAGACTAGGATTTGGTAGAATTGCGGCCGTAGCCGACAATGATAGGAACTATGCCGATATTCATCTGGAGTTCGTGAAGGATACTGCAGAAAACCTTCTCAAGCATAGCCGGTTACTTCGTTCTTGTCCATACGCCGACAGTTTAGTCAATTAACTGCCCCTTTTTTCTTAATAAAGTAGGCTCTTTCAAGTAGGCATACTGCGCAGACATAACGCCTTAGACCGCTGGGTCACTTGGACTGGTTGTATCCGCTGTAAGCGAGAGATTCGCAGTAAAAGGCGATGCGGCTGGATGTATCCTCCTTCACGCCACACAGTCTGCACATAATGGATCCGTTAAGGAATCCTATTGTGTGCAGATGCTTTCTTAGGTGATAATGCCCGGTGATGAATCCGGTAACCTTCCGCAGTTGTATCCTGTTCGGGTTAAGTACAACGAGGGGTAGCCTCTTGGATGCATTCCGAAACATTATTTTTCCGAGCTTTTGTTGCGGTATATTTTCTAAGTGATTACGGTGTTTAACATTCGTTGATCACCTATTTACACGCTGGCAATGGAATTGCCACAATAGGCTCTGGGCCTATGAAGGGTATTCCGACTATTTATTCGTAATTCAGTGCAAAGTATGTATCATATCCATTTGAAATAAAATGAATAAGGGTCTATCCACACTATGGCTTCGATCTTCGTCTGGTAAATTATTATCAAGTTAGAAACAAAGTGCGCATTCATACTATCGGTAACAGTCGAGTTCCGGTCGAATCCCACTCCAGTCACGAAGAATAAAAATATTTTTGAGTGAGATTGAACATTTAATGGCATGTGAATGATAGTGTGAATGCTCTCTGTTCCTAGTTCAGTCAGCTATTACCCACTAAAGCATATGTTACCGCTTAAAAAACGAACCGTGACGGCATTATAATGTGAATATGAACTTGGTAATATTTTACCGGACCGAGAACGAACCGTGATCGGCACTATAGTGTGGATCAACCCTAAGGCATCAAATGAAATTTGTTCTTTTAATGTGTTGTTTGCAAGTGATAATGAATTTCAATCAACAAATTTATAAATTGACACCGAACTGATTCTTTCGATTCTCCGAACTATTTATAACTGCTGCGTAGATGACTAAACTACGCTTACGGCCTTCAATTAATTAATTTTGTTTTTTTTACTATGTAAGTGAAAAGTATTTATTATTTTCTAAAACTAACATGTAAATCGATTTTAACGATTATTATAGTGCGTCAAAAATAAACAGTAAACTAATTTGTTATAAATAAATTTAAAAAAACATTGTAATATATATAATAAGTACTATCGGTTTCATAAGTTGGTGTACAATATCCAAAATTAGGCAAGACCGATTTTAATCGGCCGAATCCAACATTTGTGCCCCAAATCAAAAATGTACGGATTTCTTATAAGAAATTAAAAATTTGAAAAAAATAAATATATAAAATTGGGTAAACACAACAAATAAAGACCAAAAATAAAGCATTCAAATGCTTAACACACATAGGCCCGTATTCATAGTCCGGTCTTAAGCGTAAGTCCACTTTAAGCATGATCTTAAGGCAACGTTTAGATTCATAGACGGCAATCTTGA
The DNA here is from genome assembly GCA_963920215.1 of Nineta flava. Lineage (NCBI taxonomy): Eukaryota > Metazoa > Arthropoda > Insecta > Neuroptera > Chrysopidae > Nineta > Nineta flava. The sequence goes on from OY986042.1 coordinate 8,589,354, forward strand.
TGCAAAGGGACATCGATTAATTACGTGAGCTGTTTTTCTTTTAATTTGGACTCCTCCCTCCCCCTTGGTGAGATTTAGTACAAACTGGGATATTCTAAGAAAAGTAAAAGCAATTTTTTTTTAAATGCGTATAATAAATAATTTATGTTTTTCAAAAGTTGACGTTAGATTTTTAATTATGACCCCCCCAGTTTAAATGAGATTTGATGAGATTTTACTGGACCCCTTCCCCCTAATTTGAGCTCACGTAATTAATGGATGTCCCCCAAGCTTGAAAGTTTGATCTTAGCTAAGATATGCGTGGTTGGATAAATATTCATAGTCATAGCTTAAGGCGATATTAAGAATTGAAAACTGTTAATGTATTCACAGTCAAACAAGACAATCTTATTATAGACCTTAAGAATACTTTTTAAGTCAGCATTTTAGTAGACTTAAGACAACAAGAACATAATGATTTTTTTGGGTTTACATAATATCAATATTGATGATAATATTGATATCGATTTTGATACTGATTCTGACAATGAAGACATAATTATACGTATTACTAAACGCTACATTCGAGATATCCGAATATTAATTACGAATTACGAAACGCTATATATATATATATATATATAATAAAACGGTCTTCATGAAGGTAAGCTTAAGCACTTGCTCAAGACTTGACTATGAATACTCGCCATAGAGTGAATGACGCAGGAAAGTGTTGGTAAAAAACAAATCTCGAGGAAGTCCAAGAAAGAGATGGTTAGAAGACATTGAACAAGACTTAAAAACTATGAGTATACGATGATAAAATATCAAAGCAAAACCGAAACCAATGGAAAAATATTCTTAGGCAAGGCAAGATTCATCATATGGTTTGATGTATTCACAGTCAAACAAGCGGTATCGCTTATTCATTAAATTATTATTATAATTTTGTTCATCATTTTTATCTGTTGCATAACAACTATAACTTCCCTCTATTATCACGGTTGCTTTGAATGTTAACAACCATGGTAATTTACATATTAAAATAATAATATTTCATAAATCAAATCAATAAAGATCAATTATATCTTTTACATATATTTATTATTTATTTAAATAATAATTATTTAATATAACTATCTTCTACCTTTGCAACCTTATCCTTAGATAGATAAATTGTACAAGCTGCCCTGGACGGGCTACACTTCGACCATAAGGTCCATTGTGATGCCTAAGGATGTGAGGATGTGAGTGGAGTGGAAGGAATTTTTGTGTATAGACTAGGAATTGGTAGGATATACGGCTGCAGCTGACTATGATAGGAACTGTGCCGATATTCATCTGGAGTTCGTGAAGGAAACTGCAGAAAACCTTCTCAAGCATAGCCGGTTACTTCGTTTTTGTCTATACGCGGACAGTTTAGTCAATTAACCGCCCTTTTTTTTCCCCTAATAATTGACAAACTGCCGATGTCGGGATTCAAACCCATAACCTCCCTGTTTTCAAGTAGGCCTACTGCGCAAACATAATGCCTTAGAGCGCTCGGCCACTTGGACTGGTCTCCAAAGGTTTAGTAGTGTCACAGGATATATTGGATTAGAAATACTATTATTTTAGTTCTTAACATTTTTTTTTTGGAAAACTAAATAAGGCACAAATCGGCTGTAAAAATTAGAAAAATGTCCACCAGTTTTGAAGCCGATAGTAGTATTCACACAAACATTAACATATGTATAATCAAAAACTTTCTATAAGTTCAATTTGAAAAATATCAACTTTTTTATTATATTATAAAAGATTGTTTGTACTACAAGCCGTGTTGTCATGCAACTGGTTACTTCTAATAGGTCAATCGATAAGGAAGAGTTTTGAAGAGGCCATTATGGAAATAGGTATTTCCAATGACTTGCAATGAGTTCATTTTAAAGGAAAGGAATCCCCTTGCATTTGGGTTTTTATATGTATTAGGTTATTTCAAAAGTTTTGTCCGTTTTAATGTCATGTCTTTTTGTAGTTCCATATCTCAATAAATATTTATTCTACTGTGTCGTGGTGTTATACCGGTTGTTTAGTTTACATCTTCGCATAGAAGATCCCCCACGAGTATGAGAGAGTACATATGTATATATTAAGCAATGTGTATGAGAAGGAGGTCTTATAGGTTTGTTTTGTTACTGTTGTGTGTTGCTCTTATTACATGTTATAGCATACTGAAGTCTGAACAACAGAATAAATCATAACAACTGATCTGTTCACTTAAAAAAACCCCACTCTCCAAGCGTCATCTAACTGAATGCGTATCGTACGACACATATAACACCCAACAGTTTAACTTTAAGTAAGAAAACAAACCTATAAGACCTCCTTCTCATACACATTGCTTAATGTATACATATGTACTCTCTCATACTCATGGGAGATCTGCTATGCGAAGTTGTAAACTAAACAACCGGTATATTGATCGATAGAGAATTTTGTATTTTTTGCCTCTTTTCAGGTAATTACTATATAATGTCGTTAAGCTATATGATATCGTTAAGCGATTTTCGGCCAACTTTTCTCTACGAATTCAAATTGAACCAAAGCGCTGCCGAAACAGCCCGAAAAATTAACCAGACATTTGGTAGTGTTAATGAACGCACTGTTCGACGTTGGTTTGCGAAATTTTATTCCGGAGATTTTAGCCTCGAAGATGAGCTCCGAAGTGGTTGGCCTAGAGTAATCCAGGATGAGGATTTGAGGACCCTGGTGGAGACTGACCCATCACAAACGGTGCGAGGGATGGCTTAAGAACTGGGCGTCAGCTCCCATGCAGTTTTTGATGGTTTAAAACATATTGGAAAGTTCAAAAAGCTCGAAGAGGAAATTGTCACGTTTCATAAATCACCGTCCGAAAATTAAACGAATTGAGCGTAGAAGTTCTGCCTCACCCACCATACTCCCCAGACCTCTTGCCAACCTACTACCATCTTTTCAAGTACTTCGATAACTTTCTCACCGGTAGAACCTTTGCCAATCAGGACCAGGCAAAAACGGCCTTCGTCGATTTCATCGAATCCCGAGCACCCAATTTTTATGCCGACGGAGTTAATCGACTTGTGTTACGTTGGCAAAAGTGTACTGATTCAAATGGCGCTTATTTCAGTAGACTCATAAAAACGGACAAAACTTTTGAAACAACCTAATAGATCACAAGTAGTGGATGTCAAAAATGGGTTTGGATACTCTTTGAAATGATCGTTTAGGGTGCCGGTGTCCATGGCCACATGATGTGTATGGGATGCTTTATTTATAACAATTTAAATAAAAATAAATATGTTGTTTGATGTGTTCAACAATTTCATTAAAATTTACTTTGAAAAATAACTATAATCAAGGTAGCCAACAATTCGTATATATGTAGCATACTTGGATACTTGCGTCTGTTGAAGTAATAATAATGCTTAATTACCATTGATGAAATAACTCGAATATCTGGATGGTGTTATGCAAAAAGCGTTCAATCCACAAAACATTAAAATTAGAGTTATCCCATTCAAGTGGGAGAAAACGTTGTTACCTACAATGTGCAAAAATGATTCAAGCCCAATCAGCTATTCAAAATCTAATATAATAAAAATTCTAAGGTAGCATTACATTTATCAGGATTTTGAAGCCAATTATCTCAAAACCAGCCACCTGCGCGTTTTTTTTTTTTGCATAACACATGCATAATGCATTTTGCATAATTTTGCATAATGCAACTAATTCTATTATGTTTATTACGTATTAGAAAATACATATAAAAATAAACTAGTATTTCTAAGGATTAATAAAACCTATTTTGAGAAAATGGAAACCCGACTTCAAAAATCAAATATTCTATAACAAAAAATGCACTAAAAAGTAAAAAAATAATTGCATATTCTTGAGCCAATTTTAGTTCACCTAAGCAAAAATTTTTTAAATATATATGTACAATTATTGTTATTTTTGGAGGCGGTGCTCAGCATAGAGAAATTCACATAAAATTTGGACACCGCCTCCAAAAATAACAATAATTGTACATATATATTTAAAAATGTTTGCTTAGGTGAACTAAAATTGGCACAAGAATATGCAATTATTTTTTTACTTTTTAGTGCATTTTTTGTTATAGAATATTTGATTTTTGAAGTCGGGTTTCCATTTTCTCAAAATAGGTTTTATTAATCCTTAGAAATACTAGTTTATTTTTATATGTATTTTCTAATACGTAATAAACATAATAGAATTAGTTGCATTATGCAAAATTATGCAAAATGCATTTTGTCAAAATAGGTTTTATTTCTTGCTTTTTAGTGGCTTTGAAGTTCTATAACTGATTTTATTTGTCTAAATATGGGTAGACCTGTCTAAATATGGGTTTATTCGTTGGTTTTCGGGAAAATGTTTCGAATGAAAGTTGTTAGTATATTTAGAATGATGACTTTTATCCGAAATGTTTGATTGAAAAACGGAAGGAATAAGGCACCAATCAATTATAGAATAGGCCGTTTTAATTTTAATTCAGGGATAAGGGTGTGGGAAGAGGTTCTCGGGAGTAGAATGATAAAAGAACCGAAAATGGCCAATATTATTGTCGATTCGAAGCATTCGGGCACCGCCGGATACTGTACGGATATATTTATATATATATATATATATGCACATATATATGCACAGTATACTCACGTATAATCACGTACTTAATTATATATCCTCAAAGTTCAAAACCTCTAATCAATAATTTGAAAAAGTTATCAATGATTAAAAATCAAATTTTTAACATAGCGTGGGAAATTATAATATTTTATATTTAAACTGGTAAAAACTAAGTTATTATGGAACATTAATAAAAATATTCTTCAGTTCATTTAATTGATTTAACATTGTGTTATCGGACATTTGAATTAATTATTTTAATCAACAAAAATTTTTTCGTGCTAAACAAATATATAAAATTATACAAATGAAATTATTTGAATAACTCAATGATTTTTTAATATTGCTTTTCAGCCTTTAATTAAATTGTTCATAACTCGGAGACGGTCAAGTTTACGCAAAAATGCCATGATACCTTTTTTTATCTAAAATGACTCAAATTACCTAAAAAACATTCGGTCATTCGGGATGGCAAAAACAAAAATTAGTTAAGCCTCTAATTTCTAAGGCGTTATGTCTGAGCTGTATGCCTACTTGGAAACTGGGAGGTTTTGGGTTCGAATCCCAACATCGGCAGTTTGTCCATTATTAAGAAAAAAAAAGGGGTGGTTAATTGACTAAACTGTCGGCGTATGGACAAGAACGAAGTAACCGGCTATGCTTGAGAAGGTTTTCTGCAGTTTCCTTCACGAACTCCATATGAATATCGGCATAGTTCCTATCATAGTCGGCGGCAGCCGCACATCCTACCAATTCCTAGTCTATACACAAAAATTCCTTCCATTCCACTCACATCCTCACATCCTTAGGCATCACAATAGACCTTATGGTCGAAGCCTCTACAATCTATCTATCTATCTAAGCCTTTAATTTTAAGAATGGTAGGAGTGCGAATTTTCATTAAATTCAGACTTTCATTTTAATAGCTATTAAGGAAACCGTTTGATTGAAAATGGATTCAAATTCCAGTGACCTCTTTCCAGGCCACAAAGCCCGCAACTGACAATACACTTGTTCAAGGTATAAACATTTAAATTTGATAAAGAGAAAAAATGTATTTAATTTTTCAAATGTTCTAGAACTCTTGCATGTGATAATTCATGTATGTAATACTCTTGATGATAAGTATAATTATATATATAATTGATTCTTAGCAAATACTAATAATAATATGTCTGTCTGTCTGCCCCCCCCCCCCCCCCACCATCTGTGGCAAAATAATGTTTTTTATTGACAATAAAATATCTTTTTCATAGGAATATTTCATCAATTTATTATTACTATATCCATTAACTTAAATAACTATATGTCTTTCTCTTGTAAATTGTCTCCGTCGCCTTAGTGAAAAAAGTCTCTAAATATGGACACATTATCAAATTTTTTACCGAACCTATTCGTATTTCGAAAAAAAAATTGTTCGCATTTTTATAACGAACAAATTTTATCATAAACATTTTTTTCACAAAAAAAAATGGATTCGATATAATCGACTGCAATAATTTGAAAAGGACTAAATAATTTAAAAGAGTTACTGTTGTCAAAAAGCTCAAACACAAGGGGATACAATTCTACTTGGTAGACATAGTTTTCACTAAATCTAACTGTAGAGTGTAGACACATTTAAACATCAATGTATAGGGTGGCGCATAAGTAACGCTATGATTTAATTAGTGAATAAATTTTTTGTTCACGTTTTTTTTTTTCATTTTTTTTTTTCAGAATTAACTTTGAAAACTTATAGGGAAATTTATGATGTAAAGACTCAGCACAGAACAAATAACCAAAGTTGTTCAATTTTATTTTGAAAGTCAGCATTCGATTATTCAGACACAAAGATCATATCGAAATTTCTTTCATGTTCCGACAATTTATCGATTGGTTCATCGTTTTCGGCAACATGGGACTGTCTGTGATCTTCCACGTGCTGGAAGACCTCGTGCAGTTCGAAATGATATGAACATTGCTCGGGTGCAAGCAAGTGTTGAGGAAAACCCCGAAACTTCCACCAGGCGATGTTCTCAGCAGTTGGTGCTGCAAAGGCGCTCGTATGCAAGGAATTTTAAATAGTTTTAACAATTAAAAATATGTTTTTATGTATTTAAAAAAAGTTGCATGGTGATAAAACTAGATAAAACTAAATAAAACTAGATAAAAATAAATATAACTAAAAATAAAACAAGATAAAAATAAATATAACTAAAAATAAAACTAGATTTAGAACATTTTTCGATCTACAAATTTAATTATCTCAGAAACAAAAAACAAGATTAATTTGAAATTTAGTCCAGGTATTTATAAGACTTTGATAAATATTATGACAGTTTTTCATAACACTGGCATATCTGGTTATCGAGATATAGATTTTTGTATTCATGTTTTTACCGACGAGTCCATTTAACCTATGTAAAAAATCTCTTAAAAATCGTAACTTGAACATTTTTTTATTCAAAAACTAAAAACAGGATCAACTTCAAATTTTGACAGGATATACTTTATTATTGAAATAATAAGCTATAAAATTTTGAAGAACAATGGCATTAAATTGAATTTTCTTCACAACAACCTTAAATGAATTTTCTGGAAAGAATGACAAGATTATGAAATACTGTATCAAAATTGCATAGATTTAAAAATTATGTTTCATAAATAGAAAGTTTTTGTTCGAAGAATACAAATTAAATGATATTAATGATAGTATTTATTTAAGTGATATTTGTATTCCTTAATTTCTGAGGAAACTCGCTTAGTTTACACAGCTCCTGCATAATGAATTTTCATAATAAAAACATCATAGAATAATTGACGTCATATTGTTTTATTCGACAATCTATATCTGGTCGTACACGAAATAATTGATTGTAAGTAGTACAATTCAATCAATCTATTATACTCTGTATTTAAACATTATTATCCAAAACATTGAACTACAATAACCTTAACAAATTGTTTTCAATGTTAAGTTATAACATTAAGGTAATTCCAGCATGAAATCACTTTTTTGGACAGATTTTGCTCATTATTTTTTTCACAGGCGAAAAATAACCTGTAGCGTAGCTATCGATGGGAATCTTGTGCATAAATAACTTATCTTGTTGATTGTTAATATTATTATGTCAAATTAAGGATGGTCCAGCAAATCACCACTTTTTGACAGATTTTGCTTAACGTTTTCTAATAAATCCCGAAGTTTCAGAATTTTTGACCGTTTAGAACGCGAGATAATTAATAACAAAATAATCATTCTCTCTCATTGGAAGCATTTAAAACTTCATATCCGCGCAACTATTATCTGTTGTATCGAAAAAAAAACTCGACAGAATTTAAAAAAAATCTATAAGAGTAAAGATAAATATTTCTTAAATAAATTTTTTTTTAAATCTCGTTTTACCGTTTTGCTTTCGAAATATAATAGTTTAAAATTATATTTCTTTCAAAATTACCTTAATTTGTATATAAATATATGTATGTGTGTATCTATGTGGATATGTATTGGTTCTATAATAGAAGCAAACCGATTTTATGTCCTGATTATACAAGACAATGTTGGAACTACCTTAAGTAGGTAAATATTATTTATAAACAGAACAACTACAGGTAAAATTAATATTTATTACCTCTACTTTCAATTACATAATTATCATTTTTGTTTAATGTATTTATGGAGGATGTAAATTCCGCACTTTGTACTTAAAAAAAATTTAAACTATGCATTATTTTAAAAAAGGAATCCCAACGGGTTGAAGTAAATACTTTTAACACGCAAATAAAATTATTGATCGGTGTAAGCTTCGCACTTTTTTTATTAGATGCATTCGGCAACTGTTTTACCCTTCTCCATATATTATTACCTACTTTCACTTATCATTTTGGTATAATCAATTGAGAGGAAGTAAATACCGCACTTTGTACCTACATAAAATATTTTAAACTACGCGTTATTTTAAAAAGGTATTTCAACGGGGAGAAATATATTTAATTGGGATCAACATTCATGGGTCGAGTTGGATCAGGCAATGGAAATCACGCGTAGATATAGTTTTTTTAGGGTAAAGAAAATTATGAATCATTCCTTACAATTGAGCTAAAGTTTATATAAACTAGTTTAGTTTCAACCAAATAAACACGATATCATATTTCTACTGAATCCGTGTATTATAATCCTCGCGAAATCTCTGCTCGTTTTATTAACCTAAAAAGTGCGGAATTTACTTGCGGCTAAAAATTTAAATAATAACCAATTAAATAATTACTCATACATAAAATTATTATTACGTCAAATTATAATTTTCGTAATAATCTACATGGCACACGCAAGTTCTTCATAAATTTAATCTTTTTCTATGATTATAACTTAAAGCCTTTGGGGAAAATTGTTTGTATTAATCTAAAAATAACAAGTTTAGTCCAGTTTTTACAGTAGGAACTCAACAACTTCGGAGAGTTCTCGGATTCATCATCGGATATTATCACCTAACAAAACCGTCAATAATATTTAACATTGATTCTCTATTAGCAATGCTTTCCAACACATACGGTATAACAAATATTATTAATAGTTTCATTGAAGCGTATATTTCTCGGAAAATTAGCAATTAAAAAAGCAAATTTCTGATCAATAACGTAGAGATGTAGGTAGATTGTATAAAACTTTTATTAAATTGTTAACAGGTAAACAGGTAAAAAACTATTTTTAAATTGTTAAAAGGTATTCTTTAGTTTAATACTTTAATGTTTATTGCAACCAATAGTATAAAAAAGAATTTAATGACTAACTTCGAGAGAATCTCTCTTTCCAAAGACCTTTAAAAATCTTAATAAAAATAAAAAAATACAGACGAATTGAGAACCATCCTCCTTTTTGAAGTCGGGTTAAAAAAAGTTAAAAAAGTCCGGGCAAGCCAGACTGTCCTATAATCCCCTGAGGGGATTAATCCTATAATCCTCTAACACCAGACGGTTTATTTCTTTCGGGATCATGACAATCGGTCAAGTTCACCCCGTATTTTCACAGACTTGTAATGATATACGTTAATTGACGTATATGCGGTGAAGTCATGCATAAAATGTTTTTAAAATTATACAATGTATAAAAATAAATAAAAAAAATACAACATACCTATCTGGAACATAAATACATCGATCCTTTTTTAATTGTTTACATTTTCCTTTAATTACCGGATCATTCCTTGCACAAACGTTATCTAAAACAAACAAAATGCATTTTTTTTATAAATTCACATTTATACATAATTAATCATTTTATAAATAAATATCTATTCAACAAACAGGATTCAATACCAAAATGAATGATAAAAGATAAATAATAATAGCGGCTAGTCTATTGATTAAATTTTTATTCAGTTTTTAGTTAGTTTTATTCACGTATTACAGTCTAGCGCTCGACTAGCCCTCTCCAACCTTTTTGCAACACACAAACGCGCTCCTAGTCAGTTCAAGAAATACTTAACAATCAATCACATTTCGTCAGGCTTTGTACCACGTTAGTTTTATTGTTCGTATCTTTATTAATATTTCTTATAGCGTTTTCTTTTGAAGTACGGGAGAGCATGGTCGCTACTCTGTGATGACGTCAATTCGACCTCAGTTCTTACTCGTCGAGTCGAGCGGCCATTTTTTTGAACGTGTTTATAATCATTAATTTTTAGGTTGACTATCAGTGTCAAATACTTACAGTTTAGTTGTTGTTTTGGATTACTGATCAGACTGTAGTTTTAGAACTGTACATATCTAGAGCACGGTAGTGCGAAAGGCCGAGTTTAAGGGACACATTCGAACTTTTCACTACAGTGCTATTACTTATGGAAATATTAGGCGTTGATTTGACCCCGAAATATCTTCTGAACGAAAAGAGCTACAGTGTTGAAATTTCGAATTATCGATACTTTACGTAATTATAAGAAACCGGTTTTTTCAATGATCGTTAATGAATCAACCGATAAAAAGTTATTTCACTTCAAAAACGCAAAATTCGCGATTTTGGTTTAAAAAACTTAAGTATAGTATATCATAATTATATGCTACTTCTAGATATCCTGTAAAGTTGATATTTGGCATACTGGTAGATCTAGTACCCAAATAATATATTCTTTGATTTCTAAATATGCCCGTGTGCGTAAAACAAATATTATTAAGTAAAAATGGAAATAAAATTGAATCTGATGGCAATTATAATTAAAACGTCTTCATCATCAGAACTTTCTGACGATGATAATAATTCCAACAATGTCAACATTCGTAGGTTTTTCGACGCTATATTGCACTTCACTATTGCTCTGACCTTACTAGTCAGAGCAAGACGGACCACATTAGGAGTGCTCTCTATCGTCAATCGAAAAACAGAGTGCGAGCAATCCATAATAGTCAATCGGACATACATTTTATGCTTAGAGTGCTTCCAATGCGCACGAGGATAGTCAAAAGAAAACGCTATTAGATATTATATGTGTTACGTAACACGGAGTTGTACTAACAACAAGCCCCCCCCCCCTACCTCCCCTAGTAACATCACATAGCATAATAAATATCCATCTTTATGGATAGCCCCAAATCGCCCTCATAATGTCATCATCGATAACTTTTAGGTGTAATAAACAGTTTATTTTATGTTCTTAATTACATACTACTATACCCTCAACACGTTTATCTAACTCACATTTGGCCGATTTTTTTATTGTATAATAAAATATTTACTATTATACAGAATGTTCAATGTAAAAGTAGAAGTTTTTTTACTTTTTAATCTATAGAAGGTGGAGCAACATTATCGAATTATCATGTATCTATACATTGCCTAATTACCTATATACATGTGTCCGATCAACCTTAAGGATATTTGAAAGTATCTCCTCTAGTATTCGTCTCGGGGTTATAATTTTATTAAGAATAAAATATCGCGGACAAAGATAATGTTTTATATTTGAACATCCTGTATGTTTATTATATTATAAAATGCAATGATCTTTATCATTGTTGAATGTTTGTTTGCATATAAAAACATAAATAATATTCACGTTTATTATCAAATATATATTCGATCAAATCAATCGATACTCCCGCTCAAAATCACCTTTATTCACGCAATCAACATTTTTGATCATGGATACTACACAAGGATACCGAACTCAAACGGGAGAATTGACAAAATATGGCAATGAAATGGTAATAGTAATATTTACTTTTTATGTCACTAGCGTCGCTAGTTGTTCATCCGTACTACAATCCGTACCGAAGTGAATATAGTATAATAAATAGGAGTGAAGTAAGCAAGTAACCAGTTTTATTTCGTAGTGATTATTTTGAAGTATGCAATTTGTTTCAATTAATTCCTTATTGAAAATTTGAAATTACTTATCATTTATTTTAAAAAAGTATTTTATTGAAAAAATACTTTGGCTGCAAATAATTTTTATAATACTATAAATGCGTAATGTTTTTCAATTAAAACTCGCGCCTTATACTCTCACCACTGTTTCCGGTATAGAAGCGACACTACTGACATCATTTTTTTTTTGCCAATTATTTGTTTACATGGAGTTCGGTTTCCATGATTTTGATATTGATTTTCTCACGCAATCTATACTTCTAATAAAACTGTATACAAAGTTAATTTTGTACCAGGAAAATATTTTGATCTGATCGTTGATGCTAAATTTTAATTGATTTTAAAATTTGTTGTCTGTCTCGCATCATCACGAGAACAAACAAACTGGCTGGACCGATTATATGAAAAGTAGAATATATTCTAAAATTACTTGAATTGATGAAATAATTTTATCAAAAATTTTCCAAACACTAATAAATTTTTGATGAAATAATTTTATCAAAAATTTTCCAAACACTAATAAATTTTTGATGAAATAATTTTATCAAAAATTTTCCAAACACTAATAAATTTTTGATAAAATTTCTCCATCGATTCAAGTCCAGCAATTTTAGCATATATTGTAGAAAATATTCTACATTTCATAACTCACATAATAATTTAAAAGACATTGCAAATAAAATACGTCATTCTATATAAAAACAACTAACTGAGTTAATTGTTTAAATACCCAGTATATACTGAGTTTTTGGGAAAAATTTTCCAAACATAAGTTGTTTATATTTCCGAAATTCGTTCATCAGTGTACAAAACCAATAGTTACAATTTCTTCGAAAATTCGCAAAAAATCACATAACCACCAACCATTTGCATAATATTTACTGGACTATTTATTTGAATCTGATTGTTATTGGACTATAAACCAATTTAAAAATGACAATCAAACAACAATACTACACTGGTAGAAGGAATTTCTTGAACCAAGTAGATATGTTCTCTTCAAAATATGATGATACTCTGAGAAAGAAATCCTTGTTTTCATTCAAGAATTTGTTTACTTGAATAACATATCTTCAAGTAAAGTCTATGAATGCTTCGAGGAGTTGAACCACCTGGCACTGAGTAACACAGTCAGGCTGATCTGGGTACCGGGTCACTCTGGCGTTAAGGGGAACGAAGTAGCGGACTCGTTGGCATGAGAGCGGTCATCTCGAGCGCTCCTTTCACCTGAGCCTATCATTCCCATAGCAAGATGCTCCGTAATAGGGAATATGCATGAAAATTTTTTTTCGCTTGAATTGAAGCATGTTTACTTGACAAATATCAAGGTAAAATTACTTTTTAAATAACTTTAAAAATAAGCGAGATATGAATGATTGAAATTCCCGATTAGACAAAGAGCGGTGATAGCCCTCTTGATATGTTATGTGACGTCATATTACACTTTCACCATTTAAAATACACGTAAAACTCCGTTTTTAGTATTTTTGCAAGAAAGAGACAGATAATAATCTTTAAAAGCTTATAGCTTCCTTGATATTTGTCAGATTTTAATTTCGTTTTTCAATATTATTACAATATTAACAGTATTTTCATATTCTGAAAATAAATGTGAAAAAAAATTTGCATGCATATTCCCTATTTACCGAATCAAAGGGTAGCTGCGATAGGTTCATCTCGATTACTGGGACTTTGCGCAGGGCATGCGACGGGACAAGTTGTGCATAAACACAGCTAGACCATTCGACTGTGCTCGGTTGAGGCTCAATAGAATGCAGTTGAGAAGGGTGGTGGGGCTCTTGACAGGACACTGTCGATTGAACTACCACCTTCATAACTTGGGGATCTCTGATGATCCCCCTTGTAGGGCCTATATGGAGAACGATGAAACCTCCATACATGTTATATGCATCTGCAGGTGTCAGATATAGAATGTTTGGGTCCGAAACTTTGGATCCATCAATTCTGGGAGCAATTTCGGCGAAGAAGTTGTGGGCCTTCTGCGTAGCGTCTGGCCTCGACAGAATCCTATAGCTACATCTGCTTAAAATAGCACCCCTTACCCGGAGGCGTCACGCCTTCGGGTGACAGGTTGTTCTCAATGAGGGCCCAGAGGACCCTTTTCTAATTATTATTCTATAGAAATACCTGCATTAACATAATTTTGGAAATAGCATCATGGAAATAGCATAATCAAAATAGCATCCTTTATCCGGAGGCGTCACGTCTTCGGGTGACAGATTGATGTCAATGAGGGTACAAAGGACCTCTTGTTCTAGGTGCTAGGGACCCGTTTGCGTTACTCTCTTATTATCTTCAAGTAAACAAATTCTTGAATGAAAACAGGGATTTCTTTCTCAGAGTATCATCATATTTTGAAGAAAACATATTTATTTACTTGGTTCAAGAAATTCCTTCTATCAATGTATTTTATTCATTAATAAACATAAAATGTTTAATTGACAAAACTCTCCAATGATTGATAGTTGCTTTTGTAATATTGTGTAGGCATTGTCATTGAATAAAGACGCAAATGTTTGTTGTTTTTCCAAACAATATATATTAACACAATCATTGTTTCATGGAATAATTAAAAAATAATAATTTTTCACTTTGTTAGGCATCAATGGTTTGAAACAATTTTTAATTATGATGACACCGCTCATGCAGACAGAAAAAAATCTCTAATTAAATTGAATAAATTTTCATTGATAATAAAAAAAGAAATGCGACGACTAATTTTATTAACGATTGTGTTGCACGACAATGTCTTCATCAAATTTTAACCCTACAGAGTAGTTGCGTTTAATTTTTAGGCACTAGTTGCCGCCCGTGGACTAACGAAAATAATGTGTAATCAAAAACATAAATTAAACATAAATAACAACAACAAATTAGAATTATAATCTGTTACTTAAAATAACTTTTTAATGAAATAACAAAGATAGAAGGCTTTAAAATTATACAATAGTAAATTCATACTTTTAACGAATTTCCTGAAAGGAAATAGAGCTATTGGTCCCGTACCGAAGTCAAAATTTCGCAAAAATTTCTTCAAATGTCCATCGATCCTACCTAGTAGATGTCAAAAATCACCATCTGTAAAATTTATATATATATATATATATCTATGGACATATATATATATATATATATATATATATATATATATATATATATATATGTGTCTGTAATCACTCTAGCAGTCACAGTTTTCATTTTATCGGAATGAAATTTGGTATTTGAGGCGCTTTTGGTATTCAAAAGGTCAAGTTCGTTAATGGGTAAAATCGAACAAGGGGAAAGGGGGGTTTAGAGGAATGGGGAAACACAAAATTTGACATATCTCCCTTAATATTCGAAAAATCGAAAAATTTATAAGAAGCAAAGTTGTAGGTACTAAGTTTTACTGTAATTTTATTTCTTATCATTTTTTCTGTTACCCTAATATTTACAGAAATATTGACGGTTTAAGATTGAAAATTAAATTCCTCACTATCTCTGTACACATTCGAGTTTGAGCAAAAATGATAAGGTGATGAATTATAGCAAACATGAATTTCTCCAAGTTTATTCCTTTCGCATTTTTTGATTTTTCTAATACTAAGAGAGATATTTTATATTTTGTGTTTTCTTCTTTCTTTATGCCCCCATTTCCCCTTGACGTATGTCATTTATTAATAAAATTGGCCTTGCAAATAGTAAAATCAGATACGACATTTCATTTTGATCAGACTAAAATTGTGACCGCTAGAAAGTGATTTATATATTTTAAGGAAATTCGCTAAGTTGAAGCAGCTCCTGCGTAACGAATTTTTTTTTTTAAATAGACTGACAATATTTATATCAATATTTATGCACAATGTTTATTAATATCAATGAACAAAATAAAATAGTATTTTAGACATATACACACCCGTTCAAAAAAAAATGAACAGACCTGAAACGAATCAGTCTCTCACAATTTTGATTATTCTTTAAATGTTTTTGTCTACATAAATAAAAAATATACTACTTATCTTTGTTTATAAATAAATAATATACAGAGAGTTACAAAAGTGAGGAGTTTTATGAAATATAAGAAAATTAACATTTCAGGTCTGTTCATTTTTTTTGAACGGGAGTGTACATTATATTATATATATATATATATATAATACACATTCTATATAAAAACAAATACTGGGAAGTTGATCGTGTGAACCTCATGGGGCGCACTTAGAAATGTCACACTCAGATACATATCCACCTATACCCGCTATATTAACTTTAGTCCCGACTTTGTAACGCTTGAAAATATTGATGGCAGAAAACAATTTTGATACAGATGTTCATAAAATAATAACTCAAAAACGAAGAGATAGCGAGTTGAAATTTTGTATGTGTGTTCTAGAACTAAAAAACTAAGGTCAAGTTACAGTGGACAAAATCGGATCATGTTTGGTCAAAATGGACAAAACTGCCCAACTTTGAAACCGTAAGAGATAGAATAAATATGTAAAGACAAAAAAATGTTCCTTTTTTAAAAATAAACAACTTTTGTCCGAAACTTTTTTTAGATATATTCAATATATACCGGGTATTTAAGTAATTAATTTAGTTAGTTGTTATTTTCACTTATTTTCATATCAATTTGACGCATAAATTACCGCTTTATGTAAACAGTTAAATTTTAATTGTTGAATGATAAAAGTCCCTACATAACGATAAAAAATATAGCTTGTATATGGAGGTAAAAATCATAAAAACCAGTTCAGATTACAAACATTTCCTACACCATTTATTTGTATGTATAAGTGCTAACATGACGTTGTCATATTAGTACCCATATTGTGTAAATACGCCAATCAAAATTTATTTATTGCAAATGTCAGACATCATATAGATAGACAACCGGTAGTTCACCTCGACATTCAACATGTTCCAAAAATAACAATCAATATAAAATCATAAATGATCGACAAATTAGCAACGAGTATTAACTATTTTGTAGTTGAAATGCGTATGTTTAAATACTATTTATTACTCCAACTTTAGTTAAAACATAATAATTTTTATAGTAAACTCAAACTTCACAGTCCATCGAAAACAACAAACACATTCATTGAACGCGGGAACATATGTCAAAACAGACCGGCTTTGATAAACGTTCTATCGTTTTCGTTTTTTATTCATATTATTTGAATAACAAGAACAAATATAACAATAAAAACTAAAAATAAATACTTTAAAAAAAATTAAACAATCGAAATGGTGGATCACAAAAATGATAGCAATATACAACAATTCGCATACGAATGAACTGCAGGGTGTGAACTGGTGGGTGTGGGAACTGAAACTAGTATTAATTCAACGAATCAATCATATTGCACCATGTGCTCTGATCACACGAAAACGAACGCTAAAAATCGAAAACGATAGAACGAAGCCGTCGTTCTATCGTTTTCGCTTTTTATTCATATTATTCGAATAACAAGAACAAATATAACAATAAAAACTAAAAATAAATACTTAAAAAAAAATCAAATAATCGAAATGATGAATCACAAAAATGATAGCAATATACAACAATTCGCATACGAATGAACTGAAACTTATATTAATTTGACGAATCAATCATATTTCACCATGTGCTCTGATCACGCATTTCGTCTGTTTATATTATGGATGGACTCTGTAGATTGAGTTTACTATAAGAACCTGAAAATTGCTTGTGGTTATTGCAATAGTAAAAGATTGTACAATTCAAAATAAACTTCAATTCCAAAAACAAGTGAAAATAACAATTAGATGAGCTAATTGTTTAAATACTATAATATTACATTTATATTAACAAATAAAAAGATAGGCAATACATATTACAAAAATTGCGTACAAAAAAAATCTATAATTAAATAAAAATTCCTTGATCTAAACTATATAATTATTACTCTCTGGTCACGGTCCGTTCTTGAATCACTCTCTAACTCTACATTACTCAAATATTAATTTAAATTACTCTAAAAACTAATTAATAGTCCAAAGAATAAAGGTGTTATTTTTAATCGTTAACATACGTCACCTTATCAAGGTTATTATCAACGACAAGCAACCAGTTCGAGTGTTCTTTAAGCAATTGGTTAAGGCACTCTACTCAGGAACTGTGGGAGGTTGCTGGTTCGATTCCCAACGGCGGCAGTTTGTCAAATAAATTAATTAAAAATTTAAAAAAAATAAATAAAGGGGCGGTTAATTCGCTAAACTGTTTGCGTATGGACAAGAACGAAAGTAACCGGCTATGCTTGTCAAGATTTTCTGCAGTTTCCTTCCACAAACTCCAGATGAATATTGTCATGCTTCCTATCAAAGTTGGCTACAGTCGCACAACCAACCAATTCCTACTCTACATACAATTTCCTTGTCCTTTAGGGGTCGGTAAAAAAAGGGATCTAGAAAGGTCTACTTGCCAGGCTTTGACATCCCCTCGGCTGCTACTACTACTACTACTACTACTTAATCAACGATATACAAGAAGCATTCGTAGATTAGGTATTTGGATTGTATACGTATCTAAGGCCTAAGAACGGTCTAAGGCGTTATGTCTGCGCAGTATGCCTACTTGGAAACTGGGAGGTTATGGTTCAAATCCCGACATCGGCAGTTTGTCAATTATTAAGAAAAAAAAAAGGGGGGCGGTTAATTGACTAAACTATCGGCGTATGGACAAGAGCGAAGTAACCGGCTATGCTTGTGCTTGAGCTTGTAGCGGTGTCGCTTCATCATTAAATTATTATTATAATTTTGTTCTTCATTTTTTTATTGGTTGCATTTCAACTATAACTTCCCTCTATTATCACGATTGCTGTGAATGTTAACAACCTTGGTAATTTACATATAAAAATAATAACATTTCATAAATCAAATTAATAAAGATCAATTATATCTTTTATATATATTTATTATTTATTTAAATAATAATTATTTAATATAACAAACATCTACCTTTACAAGCTTAACCGGCTATCGGCATAGTTCCAATTATAGTCGGCTGCAGCCGCATATCCTACCAATTCCTATACACAAAAATTCCTTCCACTCCACTCACATCCTCAAATCCTTAGGCATCACAATGTGTAGCTTGTCCAGGGCAGCCTCTACAATCTATCAATCTATCTACCTGGGGGAAAATCTATATAGCGTATATTTCATAGAAATTAAGGCAGCATAGCATAGTCGAGCATTTTTTTCACCTATATTCTCCCGACTATAATATATATATATATCCTATAATTATGTAGTCAATATTATGTAAATAAAATTTCAGAACATTTGAACCATGACTCTGTAATATCATAGTGTGGATATCAAACCAAAAAAAAAAATTGTTAAACAATTTATCTTATTCAAAATAATTATTAAACATTTTTTTTTTTATTACATTATGAAATGTCAAAAGACATCCGAAAAAAAAGTTAATTGCTTTGAATATGTGTTTGTTTCAACATTTTTTAGTACACAATAGTGAGACTATGAAATACCATACTGCAGATAGGTAAAATATTTGCAAGAATCATGTCATTAAGAAAATTAAGGGGCTATAAATCTATCCATATTTATAATAAAACTATGTAGACATTTAGACAGACAGACAGGGTCAATTCTGTAGATACAAAATAATACTAATAGGGAATATGCATGAAAATTTTTTTTCACATTTATTTTCAGAATATGAAAATACTGTTAATACTGTAATATTACAGTGATGGATTTAAGCCTAGGCCCGTGAGGCCCGGGCCTAGGGCGGCATGATTTTAGGGGCGGCATAATTTTCGGGATGACAAAATTTTAAAGACGAAAAAATATAAGGGCAGTTCAAATTTAAAAATTTCTAGTAAAATGTATTAAATATTCTATTTATCGAATTTACTTTTTAATTTGTCAATGCAATGATAATTTTTCAATAGACAATTATAGCCATTGTCAAATAATGTTATATATTTATTTAACAAAAAAAAAAGAAATAATCAAAATGAAAAGCTTCTCAAAAAATTTTTTTCAACACATTTATGTTTCTAAAACTTTTTTAATTTTTGTATTCTTAATAAGATCAGTCTCACTATATACAGAGCACCCTGAAACGACTTCTAAATTTGTTTTCCGTCTTTAGTAACAATAAGGTAAATTAATAGAAAGAAATTAAACATTTTTTTAGTATTCATTAAAAAGTCCGAGCTTTTTTTTTTTATAAAAGCAATTTTTCATTAAAAATTTTAAATTATATATTTTTTTACATCCAATTCGTTGTATCATCAAAATAATTTTTAAAAAAATCAAACAAAATCCTTATCCGAAATCACATCCAAAAACGGCATCATATCAAACGATATAAATAATTAAAATATTTGCAAGAATCATGTCATTAAGAAAATTAAGGGGCTATAAATCTATCCATATTTATAATAAAACTATGTAGACATTTAGACAGACAGACAGGGTCAATTCTGTAGATACAAAATAATACTAATAGGGAATATGCATGAAAATTTTTTTTCACATTTATTTTCAGAATATGAAAATACTGTTAATACTGTAATAATATTTAAAAACGAAATTAAAATTCGACAAATATCAAGGAAGCTATAAGCTTTTAAAGATTATTATCTGTCTCTTTCTTGCAAAAATACTAAAAACGGAGTTTTACGTGTATTTTAAATGGTGAAAGTGAAATATGACGCCACATAACATATCAAGAAGAGAACCCTCTTTGTCTAATCGGGAATTTCAATCATTCATATCTCGCTTATTTTTAAAGTTATTTAAAAAGTAATTTTACCTTGATATTTGCCAAGTAAACATGCTTCAATTCAAGTGAAAACAAATTTTTCATGCATATTCCCTATTATGATTAAGATATAATGATAATAGACGCCGCCAACAAAACTGTTTTCAAAATTTTGGGCTCTTTGATTGTTTGTTTCGTGTCCGCGTGACAGATTTTCCCGAAAACCCATAGTTTAACAAGTGATAATAATAACTAACTGAATAAATTGCTTAAATATCTGGTATATATACTGAGCTCATTATCAATGAACTGTTTTAAGCCCTTTTCAGGCGGGGCAGTAGAGGGATAATTACTAGCAGCCATTAGATAGATAAATAGATTGTAGAGGCTGCCCTGAAAGGGTTACACTTCAACCATAAGGTCCATTTTGATGCCTATGGATGTGAGGATGTGAGTGGAGTGGAAGAAATTTTTTTGTATAGACTAGGAATTGGTAGGATATGCAGCTGCAGCCAACTATGGTAGGAACTATGCTGATATTCATGTGGAGTTCGTGAAGGAAACTGCAGAAAATCTTCTCAAGCATAGCCGGTTACTGCGTTCTTGTCCATACGCCGACAGTTTAGTCAATTAATCCATTACCTTCCAGTTTCCAAGTAGGCATACTGGGCAGACATAACGCCTTAGACAGCTCGGCCACTTGGACTGGTACTAGCAGCCATTACTGATTAGTTCTACTGGCCGCCGCTACTGTCCCCGTCTGCAAGATCCTTTATTTTTTAGTTGTTTAGTTTTTGAGCTGAAATTTTGTTGCAAAACTATTCAGTTGATGAAAAAAAAGTTCCAAACAAAAGTTTCCTATCATTTACGGTTTCATTGATAGATATTTTCCCTCTGGCAAGGGTTGCCCGGGCTGATTTTACCCATTCACGAACTAATCTCACTTTTAGGTCTAAAACTCACTCACACAAAATTTCAACTCGTTATCTCTTTTAGTTTTTGAGTTATCTTTTTGAGTACCAGTCCAAGTGGCCGAGCGGTCTACGACGTTATGGGTTCGACTCCCGACATCGGCAGCTTGTCAATTACTAAGAAAAAAAAAGGGCGGTTAATTGACTAAACTGTCCGCGTATGGACAAGAACGAAGTAACCGGCTATGCTTGAGAAGATTTTCTACAGTTTCTTCACGAACTCCTGATGAATATCGGCATAGTTCCTATCATAGTCGGCTGCAGCCGCATATCCTACCAATTCCTAGTCTATACACAAAAATTCCTTCCACTCCACTCACATCCTCACATCCTTAGGCATCACAATGGACTTTATGGTCGAAGTGTAGCCCGTTTAGGGTACCCTCTACAATCTATGCCCTCTATCTTTTTGAGTAATTAGATTGTTTTAAGAACACCAGTAAGTTATTTTTTCTGCGATCAATTGGACAAACCATTTTGTTCTCTAAGACTTCAAAAGTACTTTTGATAAAAAGTAGATGTCGTATATTTTCGATGGTGAAAATCGATACTGAGATTTTTCTGAATCTGTACGTTTTAAGATCCCCTGATACCAGACATTCTACTTCAATGTTGAATTTAATGATATATTGTGTTAAAGTCACATATTAAACTCTGTGTATAGAGGGCATGTGCGTGTTTCAAATCAAATTATTTGTTTTAAACCGTGTTTATTTGTTTTCTTCAAAATATATTTACATTTAGTTTTATTATGCAATACTTTAATTTTTTATTTAAAAGGAAATAATTATTTGCTGTCGAAATAAGTGTAGGTACGGCGAATGTACTTCACAAATTAAAAAAAAAAATATTAATTTATATTCAAATATTTATTTCTGTTTATTTATAGGTACAAATTTCAAGGTAGCTATATTATTAATTTATTAATATTCAAATTTTACGGACGATTTACAAATAAATACTTTTTTTTATCATAGTTTTGCCATTGCCAAAGTGTGCTTTAAAGTTAGTATTTTTTATTATCTATAAAAACAAAAGTTATAGAACTAGTTTTAGAACTACTAAATA
Organism: Nineta flava; assembly: GCA_963920215.1. Classification (NCBI taxonomy): domain Eukaryota; kingdom Metazoa; phylum Arthropoda; class Insecta; order Neuroptera; family Chrysopidae; genus Nineta; species Nineta flava. Next base: position 8,612,137 of record OY986042.1, read on the forward strand.
AAAAAAATTAATTACATTATTGAAAAAAAAATGTAATACAATTTATTTTATGTTTTAATCTTAAGGAGGATGTAAATCCACTGTACTGAGTTGAATTTTTATAATATCGAAATATATTATTTGTTTAATTGTAGAGAAACGTTTAAAAATTATTATTTTTAAATTAACCGACTTCAAAAAATGGAAAGTTGAAAATAATTTACAATCATAATAAATAGAAACAATAATAGATGCTTTTTATATGCAAATTAATTACCTACCTATCTACTATGTTTTTGAAATCGGTGTCTGGCAATATGTCGCTTCAAAGGGTCAGCTTGACATCGACTTCAAAAATATTAAGCAGCTGTTATTGTTTGTATTTATTATTATTGTATCGTTTAATAATTAACAAACAAAAACATACAAACATACTAGAGAAACAGAGAATCTTCTTTTTTGAAGTCGGTTAATATACTAAAACCTCCCCCATAAGTAAATAGGTTACCCCAGTGAAAGAATCATAAAAGTCAGTCGTATGGTTTCTGAAAAAATCGGGTACATACAAATATATTAGAGAAACAGAGAGCCTTCCTTTTTTGAAGTCGGTTAATGTATTAAAACCTTCCCATAAATATATAGATGAACCCAATGAAAGGATCATAAAAATCAGTCGTGTAGTTTCTGGAAAAATCTGGCACATACAAATATATTAGAGTAACAGAGAGCCTACCGTTTTTTGAAATCGGTTAATATACTAGAACCTTCCCATAAATATATAGATGAACCCAATGAAAGGATCATAAAAATCAGTCGTGTAGTTTCTGGAAAAATGGAGCACATACAAACTGCCAGTCGTTTGAAAATTATCAGCTCTTTTTCAATATTATGTATATACATATAAATTCGGTGGAGGTAACGGGATGTTCTTATTTTTTCACATTATTGCGTTGGAGATTTTAAAAATTTTTAATTTTACATATTTATAATTCGAAACCCCGAAAACTAAGTGTAATATAGAAAAATAGCATTCTTCCTTTTTCGTTCAGGATGTCAAAATCTATATGAAAATTATTTCTGAAATTATGTCCCCCTTAATTTCTTTTTATCTAATTAATATAGATACTTTGTATAGAGAACTTTGATAGGAAACGTAAGCAAAATAATAATCCGGAAAATTTTTAATTATTATGGAAACTGTTATAATAAAAATGAAAGAAAAAAAAAAACTATTAATAAAATAAATTGTAATATAATTTCTAATAAAAACATATTTAAACCGGTTTATTATTAAAATATATACATTCATAAATTAATAATCGTATAATATGACCTGAATATTTTTTAATTAATTAACATTTTTATTACATCTTTCAATTACTGAAAATTAATATTTTTATTAATAAAAATAACAATTGGATAAATATAAACATATTGAAATAAAACAATTACCTGAAATTTTCATAAAATATAATTATTATTTGTGATTTTAGTCCATTTATTTGAATTGTCAATTATTCGGATCGTTTTGGGGCAAAACGATCCTCATTCAGGGTCGATTATTTACGAAAACACATAATTTTTTACCGAAAAAGTCACATGTGTAACTTTTTTTTCAAGAAATGACGTTTTACATGGTTTATCTAATAATCCGAATATTTTATTATCCGGATTAGGACCGGTATCAAATAATCCGGATAATTTAATTTCTACTGATTTGTCATCAAGCAAAATATAATCTTGACTAATTTATTTGATGATGGAACTGTAACTTCTGCACTAGTTTTAAATTTTTAAGCTTATTAATTTCATTTCGATTTTTATAATCGTACGGTCCCCTTATCTAGAAATACGTTCGGAACATTTTTGTGTCATTAGAAGTTTGAATAAACGTTTAAAAGTATAAAGTTATTTAGTTTTTTTACAAGGACCAACTTCTGTTCGAAACATTTTACCGAAGAATAAATTCGGCACAAAATACTTTTTATATAGGTGTGGGATAACGCCGTGAAAAAATGTTTACCTCAAAATTCACCTCATTTTAGAATAACCCATTTTTTTTATTTGTAACTTAATTTCTATGCATTCTATAGGAAAATGTGTACAATCAAAAATTAAGTACAAAAGATTTCGCACCGATATAGACCGCCAGAAAAATTTATTTTCCATTTTCGACTGTAAAATATCTATAAAATTTAGTTTCCAAACAGTAAGCCTCTTACCGTTTTCAAACTAAAATTTGGGCGTTGGTGAAGGGGGTAGGTAATCAGGTTCTTTAACAAACTTGAAATCACATTCAGATCAATAATTCGCCCATAAATTTTGAACGAATATTTTCTCTGCAGAAACTCGAATGATATTTTGCATAATCCACTGTTTTATAATGTAAATAATAGAGACATGTTTCGATCTATGGGATCATTTTCAAAACTCTGAAATTTGAAGCTGACCATATCTATAGAAACATATCGCTATTTTTAACCCGACTTCAAAAAGGAGGATGGTTCTCAATTCGTCTGTATTTTTTTTTTTTTTATTAATAAAACACGGAAATTTAAAATACAATCCATAAATTTTTATCGCAATATATTATTTCATTTTAGTAATAAACTCGGAAAATGTAGAAAAAACGGTTTTCTAAAAATCCATATCAGTGAAAAATTTTCCGTGCTATAATTTTTGACTCTTTTCATATTTCTCTAGAATGCAAAAAAAAAGGAATTATTCAGGAAACAATGCTTTCTCTCAAAATGTTATGAAATTTGAATAGATATATTCCCACATTTCAGTCATGAAATTTACATCAATTAATTAAATATAATGGCATTTTCATCAGAAGATTTCTAAAAAACCTGCACTTCAAATGAATTTTCGTCAAATAACAATACAACAAAAAAAAAAACTTACGTTGGTACGTTGATGTAAACAATGCACAAAATATAACAATTATTTTATTTAAAAACATATTTAATTCAGATTATTAATTAATTATGCATAATCACTTATCATAAATCACTTATTTATTATTATAAACAATTCAAAACACAATATCTATAATCCAAACAAAAAATTCAATGAATCATTAAAATTTCTAAACGTATTAATTAATTATATATTATCATTAATTCACAAAAGTCTTTTTTAATTTAGATCGATGAAAAATTAATCGTTAATTCGAAAAAATACAGTTGGTAATCATGCTCCACACAATTCAAAACAAAATGAGAAATATTTCTACGTTATGGAATTTTCATATTATTAAAATCATAAAAAATTCATTATTGTAAATGAGATATCGTGACTCACATCGATAATATTGACTCAATTCAATCGGTGTTTATCAGTTATCATTAAATACAATAAAATAATACACGGAATAAGTCTTCAATTAAAAAACTTTGTAAAAAATAATAATAACAGCAGCAGAAAAAAAAAAAAACTTATTTACATATTAAATGAGAGAGTTTGAATCAAACACACATGCGATATCAATAACAATACTTGATTCCGATTCAAAACAATCGACTCAATACAAAATAATAATCAACATACACCACGATATTTTCAGTTCTAATGTGAGCGTCTACATTTACAACGTCATACGGTTTGTGTTAAAATAAAAATGTGTTTGAATCAAGTATAATAGTATTGTTATTTCGTAAACATGTTGTTTATGTACGCAATATAAAAAACGCGTTCGGTCTTAAAAGATTATGCCGTAATAAGTTTTATATGATATAAACTATAGATATTTTTTTTATAAAAAAAATGTGTTTCATTGCATAATAAGTAGTATACTGTCACCTTATTTCTTTCGTTGAACATTCAGTTATAAACGTTTTTTTTTATATAAGGCATACCAACCAAAGTATGTATATCGTTCGATTCATACTTTCTCCTGATTGGCTAATTCGATTGTGAAGTAATAACTACAATATACCTATAGATGTCTATACTAAACTGAGAGTGCTAGCCACTGACCTCCATAGTAGTGCTAGCTAACTTACTGTTATATGTTACATTCACAGATATAGAAATAAAAATAGATTACGAATGCTATTTTTAATGTCGTAAAATGTTTTCAAGTCGCTAACTAAGTGCAAGTTGAATCATTTAACTAAATTTATATTTAGAATCAATTACTGTTAATATATTTTTGCAAATATATTTTAAAAATTAAATCATTTTCTTAGTACGGAATACATACCTGTACATATTAATGATACAATCTATATGTTAGCATGTTAGTAAAGCAGTTTTAAAAACTTAAAAATTTCTGTCTTTTCAAAAGCACTAATTAACATTCATAAAACTAGTGATTCGAATAAGAAAACATAGAAAATTTATTTTAAAAATGTACTGAATAAGATTTACATTCAGATACCGGTATTTCGATTACAACGCAATCACCCAGTATAGTAGTGTTAAATCCTCATTTCCATTGAATGCTATGTTCAGTAAATATGTTAAAAATTCATTGTTTGGGTTTATAAGAATTTGTTTCTTCGTTTATTTTTATATCCGATTTTGTAGCAGTTAAAAATATTGACCGCAGAAAATAGTTCATTTCCTGCGAATTTTCCCGTCAACACGATAAATAACTCAAGAAACGGAAAAAGATAAAGAGCTGAAATTTTATATGGGAGTTTTCTGTATTCTTCGTCAATACCGATCTAAATTTATTTTATACATCTGTGTGGTATGTAGCACCTACACATATCGTTAGAAGTCTTCGTCGTAACATAACTATTGAAAATATAATATATTTTAAAGTTTTTACAATCGAAATATATATTGTTTTCATTAAATACGGAAGTCACGCGACATACAGATTAAGCTATATGATGTTTTCCTTTAAATTATTTACGATTTACTTTAATTATTGTAAATTTTGTTGTATGCCCCATAAAAATTGCAATAAATTTATAAAAGATATTAATCATATTTGAAAGTAAAAGTACTTATTGTATATAAATAAATACGTTATAGTATGAAATTGTATTTCGTTTCCTGATAAATTCAATTTTACTTAAGCAATACTGCATGTTGCTTAATATCATTACTTGTTTAATATCATTACCTATATAATCTGTAAGTTAATGTATTAAATCTTTAAGGTAGTTTTCGTGATAATTGGCAAAATTATAGAATGTTTCAAATTTTTGCACACTTATTAAGGGTATGATTATACACTCACACTTAAAATTTGAAATCGATTGACCGTCTCAAACTTGAGAAAACTTTAATTGAATTTGGAATAATTAACATGGGGAGCCAATGGAGACTACCTATTTTAAGCAGTATTTCTACCAGTTTTTAATTTTTAATAAAATACGACACTTAAGAATTTTTAAATAAAAGTACCTATAAATTATTGGATTTGTTCAGCGTATTTAAAAAAAACGAGAATTATTGACCGTTTCATTGTTTAGTTAAAACAACGCAAAGTGAAGCATTTTATAAATAAATATATGTGTCGGCATGCTGAACAGATATAACTTGATAACACTGTACGTCACTATACGTTGTACAGTGTCACTGTACTATATGTAAACAAACAGTATATCAACTGGCGGAATATAAGCGACGTTGACTGCAACTTATAAAAATGTTATCATTAGGTGGTAGTATTTGTATATACGTATAGGCAAGTATCGTATGTATAACGTGTCTACCGGTACAGTCTTGAACAAAAATTATGGCTTATTATGCTATACGTTCCTTCACTCAAAAGTTTCAGCTCAAAAATTTGTAATTCATCATGATTAAAAAATAATTTGTAAATAAAGCAATTAATAGTTGTTTTAATCCCGTATAATTTTTATTTTTTTCAAAAACTAATGATTTATTCTTTCTTAAAACCAGAGTAATACAACTCAATCTATTATCTATGCCTTGGGCTGTCCGGTGATCGGAGATAAGTCGAATTAACCAGAGTCTCCGGATGAAAAACAGAGAGGTGGCATGTCATTAACCTGAGCATATCTAAAAATAGTAACCAGAGTTAAATAAATTTTTTTTTGATATAGCTCTTTTTTTCGTATAAAGCTTAAACTTTTTAATAGATCAAAATTAAAAACTGATAACCGCTAAGATCATATGAATTAATTATTATATGAGACATAAATAATATTCAAAGATTTCCTGAAATTTTTAATAATAAATTAAGTTGGTATTGCTCATGGTATGACTAAAGAGGTATGTGTCAAACGAAAACAAAAGGGTTTTTGGGTCATCTTCCAACACGCGTCATCATAGTCGCCAGATAAAAGTACCATTTTTCAGGACTTTTAAAATGACAACGAATCTTTTGTAGATTTCTGTACTAATAACATTCTATAAGTTCTACTAAAAATAAATAGCCTCAAAATACAAATAATTGCGTATTCTTTAAATTACGCACGCCTGTACCTTGTTTAGTCGTACCATGGTATTACTTTTATGTTGGTAAACTATATTAAAAAATGAAGTTAATATACGTTTAATAACGTTTTGTGTTTTGATTAAAATAAAAGTGATTAAATTAAACGTATATAGTTTAAACAAGTTTGTAACTCAATTTTAATTTATAATGGCGGATGCCGCAGCCCGCCAGCTGCAATACGAGTACAAAGCGGTAAGTAATGTCCTAACCTATAATATTGAATTTGATAACAAAACTTTTAATGTGTTTGTATAGAACTCGAATCTTGTATTGCAAGCTGATGTTCGACTTATCGAAAGACGGAGTCGAGATGAAGCAACGGGAGAAGTTATGTCCCTTGTGGGTAAACTTACTGGAACACGTATGGGAGATCGACATCAAAGAACAAAACCTGGTAAAGCTGAAGAGCGTAAAGCAAAACGTCAAAAACGTGATGAAGCTCAGTATGATTTTGCACGAATGAAAGGTGCCACACTTCTTTCGGAAGGTGTTGATGAAATTGTTGGTATTGTATATCGCCCGAAAACACAAGAAACTCGACAAACTTATGAAGTATTGTTAAGTTTTATTCAAGAGGCCCTTGGTGATCAGCCTCGCGATATTTTATGTGGAGCTGCCGATGAAGTATTAGCTGTGCTTAAAAATGATCGTTTAAAAGAACGTGAAAAGAAAAAGGAAACAGAAATGTTACTTGGCCAATTAGCTGATGAACGTTTTGCACTACTTGTAAATTTAGGTAAAAAAATTACAGACTTTGGTTCGGATGAAAAAATGCAAACATCTGAAGAAAATATTGATGAAGCATACGGTATTAATGTACAGTTTCAAGAAGAATCTGAGGAGGAAGACGATGAAGAGGAAGAATTTGGTGAAGTTCGGGACGAACAAGATGAAGAAGAAGGGGAAGAAGCCCGTTTAGATGGCACAATTCATGCTGAAAATGTAATTTTTTAATTTGATATTTAGTTTTATTATAATTTATAGTGTGCCGTAATATGGTTTTATACATAGGTTTAATTTTTATGGTTTAATTTTAATTTTATTATTGCAGTTAATCGGAGGTACGGAAGAAATGAAAAAAGAAAAATCGTTACATCCGTTAGATATTGACGCATATTGGCTTCAAAGACGTTTGTCAAAAATTTACGATGATGCTATGGTATCACAAGCAAAAGCTGCTGAAGTGTTATCAGTTTTAAAAGATGCTGGTGATGATCGAGATTGTGAAAATCAATTAGTACTATTATTAGGATACGATTGTTTTGATTTTATTAAACAGTTGAAGAAATACCGTCAAATGAGTAAGTTTTTTGTTGCAAATATTCTTAAACTATACGGAATTTGTCAATTATTTTACTTTATTAGATTGTCTATTAAATAAATGCTCCAATTATTCGAATTTTGATAGAAAAACGTAAATATCTTTATTTGATTTTGAAGTGATCCGTACATAGTATTTGTATTTCAAAATCAATAATCGCTATATATTCCTATATTGTAAAAATAAAAAAAAACACCCCAAAAATAATGGTTTCAAAAAAAATTTCATTATAATCGGACAAAATTTGGCTGTGATAATCAAAAAATTGATTTTTTTGAATCTGGTGACGTTATTAAAATCCAAAAAATCGATTTTGGTCTATTTCTAGTATATTTAATCGGATTTTAATGAATTTTTTTTTTTCAAAACTACTAAATACCAGTCAAGGAATTCAATTTTTTAGGAAACACAGAGATATCTTGAATATTTTTTTAGATATCAAGTACTCCGGTTCTCCATCTCCATTAGTTTTTGATATGCAAATGGCATGAAAACAATGCATCCAATCGCGGATTGAACACGATTTCTGAACTTTTTAGGTAAAAATTATCTTATATTCTGAGTTCTGTTGAAATCGGCAACAAAAAAATTTTTTCATAAAATTTTTCTAAGGCCTACCCCTTAGAAAAAATTGAAACCCAAAAAATACAAAAATTTAGTTGGTTTGATGGTTTAATGGATAGTTTCTGAGATATGCTCACCTTTGTACGATTTAATTCCTCTTTTATTCGCTTTTCGGCGATACCTCGTAAATCGCTCACCAGATCGTCAAATGAATACGATTTTCGTGTTTTTTGAGTTAAATTTACCTTAAATAGTGAGTTTCATCCAAATCGGGAACAAAAATTTTTTTATTAAATTTCGTTTTTATCTAGGATGAAAATTTTTTCCGTTAAAAAACCATCTGTATACTTTAGGCCAAGAATCATCGAATTATTCGAAAATTTGTAAATTTAGTAAGATCTGTTGATTTAGTAGATAGCAAAAATAATAATTTAAAAAAAAATTTCATTAAAATCGGACAAAATTTTGCTGTGATAGTCAAAAAATAGATTTTTTGAATCTGGTGACGGTGTGATTCAAATTTATAGCCAAAAAATTTAATTTTTTAGTCATGGAAAATCTGGCAAAGTCATGGAATTTCTATTTTACAATTTTTGTGGCTACCCTGATAATATAGAAATAATATTATGCAAGGTCCTGGATGTAATTTGGTCCATTTACAATGTTGATTTTTGTATTTTCCAGTTCTGTACTGTACGATGTTAGCTTCATCTCAAAGTGATACTGAACGACAAACTATTCGTAATAAAATGAACGATGATCCAATATTAGCAAAAATTCTCCGTCAATTGGATACAGGCAAAGGTGAAGATGATGGCCATGAAGAAACTGCATCACATTCACGTAAGAAGGATCGTCATGATGACGGTGGAGATGGTAACGCTGGTCAAATATCTGGAAGTCGTACAATTGTCGATTTAGAGGATTTAGTATTCACACAAGGTTCTCATTTTATGGCAAACAAACGGTGTCAGCTACCAGACGGATCGTTTCGTAAACAGCGTAAAGGCTATGAAGAAGTTCATGTGCCTGCCTTGAAACCAAAACCATTTGGTGAAAAAGAAAAATTACAACCGATTGATCAATTGCCAAAGTATGTACAACCGGCTTTTGATGGATTCAAAACTTTAAATCGTATACAAAGTCGTCTATATAAGACTGCTTTAGATTCGGATGAAAATCTTTTACTCTGCGCTCCAACCGGAGCAGGTAAAACAAATGTTGCTCTGTTGTGTATGATGCGAGAAATTGGAAAACATATTAATGCCGATGGTACTATAAACGCTGATGAATTTAAAATTATTTACGTAGCTCCAATGCGATCTTTAGTACAGGAAATGGTAGGAAATTTTGGTAAACGTTTGGCTAATTACAATCTCACGGTATCCGAATTAACTGGTGATCATCAATTAACACGCGAACAAATAGCCGCTACACAAATTATTGTTTGTACACCAGAAAAATGGGATATTATTACACGCAAAGGGGGTGAAAAGACATTCACAAATTTGGTACGATTAATCATTATCGATGAAATTCATTTATTGCACGATGAACGTGGCCCGGTTTTAGAAGCTTTAGTTGCACGAACAATTCGAAATATTGAAGCGACTCAAGAAGATGTACGAATTGTTGGATTATCAGCCACTTTACCCAACTATCAAGATGTCGCTACATTCTTACGTATCAAACCTGAAACCGGTTTATTCTACTTTGATAATAGTTTTCGACCTGTCGCTCTCGAACAACAATACATTGGTGTAACCGAAAAGAAAGCTTTGAAACGTTTCCAAGTAATGAATGAAATTGTTTATGAGAAAACTATGGAACATGCTGGAAAAAATCAAGTCTTAATTTTTGTCCATTCACGTAAAGAAACCGGTAAAACAGCTCGTGCTATACGAGATATGTGCTTAGAAAAAGATACACTTGGACAATTTTTACGTGAAGGATCTGCTTCAATGGAAGTGTTACGTACAGAAGCCGAACAAGTTAAGAATCATGAACTAAAAGATTTGTTACCATATGGTTTTGCTATTCATCATGCTGGTATGACTCGCGTTGATCGTACCTTAGTTGAAGACTTGTTTGCCGATAGACATATTCAAGTGTTGGTATCGACAGCTACACTAGCTTGGGGTGTAAATTTACCAGCCCATACTGTTATTATTAAAGGTACACAAATATATAATCCAGAGAAAGGACGATGGGTTGAATTGGGTGCACTTGATGTGCTACAAATGTTAGGTCGAGCTGGTCGACCTCAATACGATACCAAAGGTGAAGGTATATTGATTACAAATCATAGTGAACTGCAATATTATCTATCACTCTTGAATCAACAATTACCCATTGAATCGCAAATGGTACTGAAAATGCCCGATATGATGAATGCTGAAATTGTACTTGGTAACGTACAAAATATTCGCGATGCAGTTACATGGATTGGATACACTTATTTGTATATTCGAATGTTACGACAACCCACACTGTACGGTATTTCTCACGATCGAGCAAAAGAAGATCCATTGTTAGAACTGCATAGAGCTGATTTAGCACATACAAGTGCATTACATCTGGAACGGAGTGGATTGTTAAAATATGATCGAAAATCTGGTAATTTCCAAGTGACTGAAATTGGTCGAATTGCATCACATTATTATTGTACGCATGAAACTATGTCTACGTACAAGCAACTCTTGAAACCGACTTTAAGTGAAATTGAACTATTTCGAGTGTTCTCTTTATCCGGTGAATTTAAAAATATTACAGTGCGTGAAGAGGAGAAATTAGAGTTACAAAAATTAATGGAACGTGTACCAATTCCAATTAAAGAGAGCATCGAAGAGTCCAGTGCGAAAGTGAATGTTTTATTACAGGCTTACATTTCACAATTGAAACTCGAAGGATTTGCTTTAATGTCCGACATGGTTTATGTAACACAATCAGCAGCTCGTTTAATGCGAGCTATCTACGAGATTGTTTTACATAGAGGTTGGGCACAACTGGCCGATAAAGCACTAACATTATGTAAAATGATCGATCGTCGAATGTGGCAATCAATGTCGCCGTTACGACAATTTCGTAAAATGCCTGAAGAAATTGTAAAAAAAATTGAGAAGAAAAATTTCCCATGGGAGCGATTATATGATTTAGGTCCAAATGAAATTGGTGAATTAATACGTGTACCAAAATTGGGAAAAACTATTCATAAGTATGTTCATCAATTTCCGAAGCTAGAACTATCCACACATATTCAACCGATTACGAGATCAACGTTACGTGTTGAATTAACAATAACACCGGATTTTCAGTGGGACGATAAATTACATGGCGATTCTGAAGCATTCTGGATTTTAGTTGAAGATGTTGATTCCGAAGTGATTTTACATCATGAATATTTCTTATTAAAATCAAAATATGCTGCCGATGAACATTTAATCAAATTTTTCGTGCCAGTTTTTGAACCATTACCACCGCAATACTTTCTACGTATTGTTTCGGATCGTTGGATTGGCGCTGAAACTCAATTACCTGTATCGTTTAGACATTTAATATTACCAGAAAAGAATTTACCACCCACTGAATTATTAGATTTACAAGCGTTACCTGTAACAGCTCTACGTAATTCGAAATTCGAATCATTATATTTGGATAAATTTCCACAATTCAATCCAATACAAACGCAAGTATTTAATGCAGTTTATAACAGTGATGATAATGTGTTTATTGGGGCTCCAACTGGATCGGGTAAAACTACAATTGCCGAATTTGCTGTCTTACGATTATTTTCGCAAAATGCAGAAGGTCGTTGTGTTTATTTAGTATCGAAAGATGCTCTAGCTGAATTAATATTCGCTGATTGGTACAATAAATTTGGACAACTTTTAGGCAAGAAAGTTGTTTTGTTAACGGGTGAAACCGGTACCGATTTGAAATTAATTGCTAAGGGGCAAGTTATTATAACAACTGCCGAAAAATGGGATGTGTTGTCACGTAGATGGAAACAACGTAAGAACGTTCAAAACGTTCAATTGTTTATCTCTGATGAACTACAATTAATTGGCGGTGAAGATGGACCGATTTTAGAAGTTGTATGTTCACGTATGAGATACATATCATCGCAAATAGAAAAACAAATACGTATTGTTGCGCTATCATCGTCGTTAGCCGATGCTCGGGACGTAGCACAATGGTTAGGTTGTAATGCGAATGCGACATTTAATTTCCATCCCAGCGTTCGACCAGTCCCGTTAGAATTGCATGTACAAGGTTTTAACATTACCCATAATGCATCTCGATTAATTGCTATGGCTAAACCAGTTTATAGTTCAATTATCAAATATAGTGCTCATAAACCAGCGATCATATTTGTTCCCACACGAAAACAAGCACGTTTAACAGCTATTGATCTATTAACGTATGCGGCAACTGAAGGACAACCTAGTCGATTCTTCCATGCCGAAGAAGAGGATATTAAACCATTTTTAGATCGAATGTGTGATAAAACGTTAAAAGAGACGCTATCTCAAGGTGTTGCATACATTCATGAAGGTTTATCCGCGAGTGATCATCGTCTTGTCGAACAATTATTCGATTCTGGTGCCGTTCAAATAGCAGTGGTGACACGTGACCTATGTTGGAGTGTTAACATTTTAGCACATTTAGTGATCGTAATGGATACACAATTCTATAATGGAAAAGTCCATGCATACGAAGATTATCCCATAACGGATGTACTACAAATGATTGGACGTGCAAATCGTCCATTAGAGGATGATGATGCTGTTTGTGTTTTAATGTGTCAAAATTCGAAAAAGGATTTCTTTAAAAAGTTCTTAAATGAATCGTTACCAGTTGAAAGTCATTTAGATCATCGTATGCATGATCATTTCAATGCGGAAATTGTTACAAAAACAATTGAAAATAAACAGGATGCTGTTGATTATCTAACATGGACATTTTTATATCGACGGCTAACACAGAATCCAAATTATTATAATCTGCAAGGTGTTACACATCGACATTTATCCGATCATTTATCAGAACTGGTTGAGAATACGTTGAGTGATTTAGAACAATCAAAGTGTATTAGTGTTGAAGATGAAATGGATTGTTTACCATTAAATTTGGGCATGATTGCTGCATACTATTATATCAATTATACCACCATAGGTAAGGAATTCATTTTATTTGCAAATGTATTTAAGGAGAGTGGGGGGGTAGGTTAGGTTGTAGCGGCTGTCCTGGGCGGGACAGACACACTTAGACCATAAGGTTCATTGTGATACCTAGGGATGTGAGCGGTGGATAAGGAATTTGTGTGTAGACTAGGAGTTGGTAGGTAGTGCGGCTCCAGCCGACTTTCATAGGAACTATGCCGATATTTTTCTGGAGTTCGTGAAGGAAACTGCAGAAAACCTTCTCAAGCATAGCCTTTTACTTCGTTCCTGTCCATACGCTGACAGTTTAGTCAATTAACCGTCCCCTTTTTTTTTTAATAATTGGCAAACTGCCGATGTCGGAATTAGAATCCATAACCTCCTAGCTTCAAGTAGAGCGCCTTAATAAGCGTGGCTACTTGGCCGGGGGAAGGGGCATGGTAGTTTGGGAGGATAACAGTGGTTTGGCTGGGTTGTGGACACGGCCGTGTGTTTTACATTAATACGTGTACGTAACGGGGTATTACTGGATTGCTCTTGAGAAGCCCTTTCCACTCGTATACGATCTCTACATTTTGATTTGGCTTTTCGACGAGTATATAGGCCGACATTGTATTATTTATTTTAATACTTTACTTGAACACCATATATATTCACTGTAACTATTTTTCACTAATGTTTTATACACGCAATCGATAGATCTTGACGAGAGCTGACGATCGAAACTCAAACGAACGTCCTAGCTTCTTCGAGTCAAAAGTTATACTAAATGGAATTTATGTGACGCAGCGAAACGACCTCAAAATGTCGGCGCTTCCCCTTACGTCGCGCGCGATGCGTCATTGTTCTCACGCAACGTAACGAGTTCTTTGATCCTTTAGCTATGTAGCTGCAACACCAAACTGTATCCCCCGTTTTTTCTGAATTGCCTCCCACTATGGAAGCAAATTTACGTATTCACGTCAAAACTATTAAAACGTTGTCACATATTGTAGTTTTCAGGTGTTCTTTTTAGCGTTTGTCGCAAGTCTGTCTATAATTTGTAACAGTAATTTTAGTTAGAAATATATTTGCTAGTTAGAAATTCAATTCAATAATGTTATCAATAACTATTTATTTTTTTACAGAATTATTTAGTTTATCATTAAATAATAAAACAAAAATTCGTGGTCTTTTGGAAATCGTATCATCTGCAGCTGAATATGATGACGTGCCAATACGACATAAAGAAGACAATTTATTACGGAGTCTATCACAAAGATTGCCAAACAAAATAACTGGTACTGGTGGAGCACCACCAAAATACAATGATCCACATATCAAAACCAATTTATTGTTACAAGCACATTTAACGCGATTGCAATTAGGCGCTGAATTACAGGGTGACACTGAAGTGATATTAAGTAAAGCTATACGATTGATTCAAGCTTGTGTTGATGTATTAAGTTCAAATGGATGGTTATCACCAGCTGTGGCTGCTATGGAGCTGGCACAGATGGTCACTCAAGCCATGTGGAGTAAAGATTCATATTTGAAACAATTACCACACTTTACACCGGACATTATTAAACGATGTACAGATAAGGTAAGGAAAATTTTAAAGCTTATGCTTCAAATTTATTTCTTAATAAAACCGTAGTAGACGATTCTTTACGATTTTTTGTGAAAATTCAGCTAGTACGATCGTGTATCCATGAGCCCGTTTTTACACATGTAACTTTAGATTATGGAGGTTAGAGTATAGAAGGAGAACTATCTCATATGGTTGTTAAACTAAAAAAGTGTCCACCGAAAAACGTAAAATTAAGTTTCAGTGAATGGCCACAATGGCGCTTGTGAGAAGGTAGGCTTGCTCTGAAGATAGTTACTGTAGAACGGAATGAAGTTGCCAACCGGAAGTAGTTACATTGAATCCCATTTTGAATGTGATCATTTTTATTTATAAATAAAAAATAATATACATAAAAAAATATATAATATATACAGTTTAATATAGAAATATTCAATTTATGCTTCATTAAATTTTTATCAAACAATTTTTTAAATTTCTACCTTCGATAAAAATTTGATTATTCTATTTTTTGAACAAAATTTATTAATTGAAATATATATTACTTCAAGTTTCTTAATTATAATTTTGTTATTAAAATACCTTTAACTTTTCAAATTTATAGTGACTTGAAAATTCATTACTAATTCATTGTTTATTTTATATTCATGGAATTTCTTAAATAAATAGTCTTTCTACTTCTTTAACATCTGAGGTTTCATATGATTTATGTAATAATTTAAAAATTCCGCCATTGCAAAGCGGATGTTAGCCTGTCCTTGTCTACTTTTAATATCTACTTTTAGTTTCTTTTAAATTGGTATTACAGTACACCAGCGCCATCTCAATTTTCTTCTATTTAGGGGACACTTTTTATAATATGGAGATAGTTCTCCTTCTATACTCTAACCTCCATACTTTAGATGTAAGTATTCATGCGAATGATTTGGTGAGCAAGCGCAGTAGTAGTTTTTTATGCATGTTTTTAGTTTGGTAGTAGAGAGGAGTTCTATTTTGACGATTTTTTTCATGAAATCTTATATGTAACGTAATATGTAAGAATAGTGTGTACGATATGTTTATATCTTACTTCCTTGTGATTGGTATAATCTGGTCATGTGACTGAAGTGGTTGACAAAGAAAAAAATAGTAAACAAGACGAGAGTTATAGCTGTTAACAAACATGCGATTGATATATTTCAAGTGAATTTGATCGTATGCACAGTAATGTTACTTAAGTTATATCAAATATGTTTATTGTGACTGAAAACTTTCATGTGTAAAAACGGACTGAAACATTTTCATTAAAATTTTTTCAAATGTCCATTGAGCCTTGATTTGTATGGAATTCCATATTTAACAGAAATAAAACAATTATTATTTAGCAAATCTATTGTTATTGACGTATATTTTCTTTAATTTTTGCAGGGAGTCGAAACTGTTTTTGATATTATGGAATTAGAAGATGAAGATCGATCAAAATTACTTCAATTAAACGATGCTGAAATGGCTGACGTTGCAAGATTTTGTAATCGTTATCCAAATATTGAACTTAGTTATGAAGTTTTAGAACAAGAACGGATTCATTCGGGATCATCCGTAAATGTTGCTGTTCAATTGGAAAGAGAAGATGAAGTTACTGGACCTGTAATTGCACCATTTTATCCACAGGTTAGTATTGAATATATATATATATATATATATATTACAGTGCATAATCCAATTGGTTTAAACCATTTATGTGTAAATTTTTTTACTGTGTGCTGTCGCAAGTTTTCAAAAAATGTTGGCAAAAACAAACCTAACAAAACAGTTTAAATTTTATTAAATAATTTTTGTTGTTTTTTTTTTTTAGAAACGTGAAGAAGGTTGGTGGGTGGTTATTGGTGATCCCAAATCAAATTCATTATTATCTATAAAACGTTTAACATTGCAACAGAGAGCACGTGTAAAATTAGATTTTATTGCACCCAGCCCCGGACATCATAACTATACATTGTACTTTATGAGTGATTCGTATCTTGGATGTGATCAAGAATATAAATTTTCAATAGATGTTGGTGATTTTGAATCTGATGAGAGTAGTGCTGAATCAGATTAAACATCTTCGAATAACATATTCCGAGATCGTCTCATTGTTGTATTGTTACAACACTATTCGTCATGTTTGTTTCTTTTTTTATTCGTGTATCCATTTTTAGTTATTTTTGGAGAAGCATCATTCATGTATTATTTTGTACATAAGTTTATTTTAATAAAATGAATAAAAATACTAACCAGTACAACATTGTTAATTCTAAATTAGAAATAAAACTCCTTTGATTTTAGTGCAATTTGAAACAACAACCGTTTTAAACAAGCACCGTCCAAGTGGACGAGCGGTCTAAGGCGTATGTCTGAGGCGTTATGTCTACTTGGAACTGGGAGGTTATGGGTTCGAATCCCGACATCGTCAGTTTGTCAATTATAAAGAAAAAAAAAAGGGCGGTTAATTGACTAAACTGTCGGCGTATGGACAAGAACGAAGTAACCGGCTATGCTTGTGAAGGTTTCCTTCACGAACTCCAGATGAATATCGGCATAGTTCCTATTAGAGTCGGCTGCAGCCGCACATCCTACAATTCCTAGTCTATACACAAAAATTTCTTCCACTTCACTCGCATCCTTAGGCAGAGAACAGAGATAGAACAAAAATTTAAAGACTAAAATATTCCTTTTTTAAAAATAAACAACTTTTGTTTGAAACTGTTTTTCATAAATTCAGTATATACCGGATATTTGAGCAGTTAACTCAACTAGTTGTTATTTTCACTTGTTTTCTTGGTTTAAATAATAATTTTATCAAAATTTCTAGACTATCACGGACTCACAGCCAAATTTGAAGATGAAATAATATCCACTTTATTTATTTTAGGATTCCATACCAAAATGGTAAAAAGAGACCTTTCTTATATGGACTCACAGACAAATTTGAGGATGAAATAATATTCTCTTCTTTATTTATTTTAGTATTTCATACCAAAATGGTAAAAAAGGACCATTATATGGACTCACAGCCAAATTTGAGGATGAAATAATATTCTCTTCTTTATTTATTTTACCATACCAATATGGTAAAAAGGGACCCTTATGGTGCGACTTTGTCCGTCTGTCACAGAGGTGCTTATGTCAGCAACAGCTAATGCTATCGACTTGAAATTATTTACAATGGATCGTTGATCAGTGTCACAACGCGTGTGAACGTATGACACATATATTCGAAATGGTGACTCAGTGGTTGCAACTCTGATGTTATTTCTTTGTCATTTTATCATCGGACTAAATAGAGGAATTCCATATTGATTGAAATTGAGTCGTTCCAAAGCTGTTCTAAGTAGTCTTAAAATAATGTTGGTCCTGGGTCCGTTGTAGCTGCACCGCACCACCTGCACCAGGCTGGTTACGGATCTGCTTCCCACTACTTTCGTGTTGAGTATAGTCTAAGAAAACATGAGTCATGTCACGCTATAGTGCTATAAACGTGATCAGTGTCACAACGCGTGTGAACGTCACATATATTCGAAATGGTGACTCAGTGTTTGCAACTCTGATGTTATTTCTTTGTCATTTTATCGTCGGACTAAATAGAGGAATTTCATATTGATTGAAAATGAGTTGTTCCAAAGCTGTTCTAAATAGTCTTAAAATAATGTTGTTGGTCCTGGGTCCGTTGTAGCTGCACCGCACCACCTGCACCAGGCTGGTTACAGTTTGCTTCCCACTACTTTCGTGTTGAGAATAGTCTAAGAAAACATGAGTCATGTCACGCTATAGTGCTATAAACGTTCAATAACACAGATTTCTGATGTAGTTTGTACTATTGACTTTGGATTCTGGAATTAAGCATTTACTCATTTCATTAGATTTTTCTATCTGACGTATAACTTTTCATGTGGAAATTTCATGGATAATATATGTGTGGTGTTATGCAAAAAAGAGTTAACTAACAGGTCACTGGTTTTGAGATAATTGGCTTCAAATTTATCAATTATATGATAGCTGATAAATGTAATACTACCTTAGAATTTTTATTTTATTACGGTTTGAACAGCTGATTTTGCTTGAATAATTTTTGCACATTGTAGGGAACAACGTTTTCTCCCAATTGGGTGGGATAACTCTAATTGCTTTTTGCATAACACCATCCATCCATATAATAAAGCCTTGATATAACAACACAAAAATACCCATTTAATACCGTTGTTTGTGTAGTACATAAATGTACGTAATATTTGAAAACTGTTCAAGCGTACCACAGCTGTGCAAGGCCGAATTTATACAGATCGTTATTTAAAACATTTTATATAAATACTAGCGGCTCGGCCCAGCTTCGCACGGGTGCAATTTAGATTTAAGATGTACTACAATTTAGATGTACTATACATATATGTAAACCTTCCGGAAAAAATTATCTACATGATGGTGAAAACCGTTTCAAAATACGTTACGTGGTTTAGAAGGAGTTGGCGAATAAACAGACAGGCAGGCGCGGAGGGTGACTTCCTTTTATACTATGTGTAGATTATTAACATTGCAGAATTGGTGACAAATTTTGTATTTTAAAATACACCCAATCTGCAGACAATGTATAGTGTATCTATCGCTGTGTATATGTAGGGGCTATTTTACACATGCAACTTTTCATGAAACTATTCATAAGGCATGACTTGGTGAACAAGCGCATTAGTATTTTTTGATGAAACTATGCACTTATAACACTGTAGACCTGACGTCTATTTCGATGCAATCTTACATGTAACATTAGATGTAAGAATAGGGTGATTGGCTTACTTCCTTGTGATTGGTTTACTATGATCATGTGACTGAAGTGGTGGACAAAGAAATAAATATTTAGCAAGACGAGAGTGAAAAGCTATTAACAAAACATGCGATTGATATCTTTCTGCATGTACAAAGAGATGTAAGTATCGTTATATCACATACATTTATTGCGATTGAAAACTTTCATCAAAACTTTCACGTGTAAAAACGGGCTAGTGTACTATGATATGGATTACTTTGTCACACTTAAACTGTATTAAAATCAGTATTGTATAACATATAACTATTATACTTATCACTTTCTAACTACACTCATTTATATATAATTGCATCTTACTCGTGCATGTATACATTGTCGTTATTGTCCATCGTCTGTCGTGTGAGCGTGTCTACATGTATATGTAACAAAGACACCATATCATAGTCACTACATACAGAGATCGATAGATACACTATACATTGTACTAGTGTACTATACCATGTGTACTATAATAATAATGAGAGATGATTCACTGGAAAAAATTGATATTGACTTACAAAATAACTATTCAATGAATT